>OW240917.1:182505596-182545387 GCA_933207985.1 Pelobates cultripes | reverse complement strand
ACTGACTGCTATTCAATCTATAACAGTGAAAAAAGTTTTTTGTTTTTAAATCCAAGCTATTGTGACACCAGATGTAAATGGTGGCACTGACTGGGGAAATGGGCACAGTATGTACTGTGAGCCTGACACAGAAGCTGGCAGCAGTGGCAGACAACTGACTGCTATTCAATCTATAACAGTGAAAAAAGTTTTTTGTTTTTAAATCCAAGCTATTGTGACACCAGATGTAATTGGTGGCACTGACTGGGGAAATGGGCACAGTATGCACTGTGAGCCTGACACAGAAGCTGGCAGCAGCGGCAGACAACTGACTGCTATTCAATCTATAACAGTGAAAAAAGTTTTTTGTTTTTAAATCCAAGCTATTGTGACACCAGATGTAATTGGTGGCACTGACTGGGGAAATGGGCACAGTATGCACTGTGAGCCTGACACAGAAGCTGGCAGCAGTGGCAGACAACTGACTGCTATTCAATCTATAACAGTGAAAAAAGTTTTTTGTTTTTAAATCCAAGCTATTGTGACACCAGATGTAATTGGTGGCACTGACTGGGGAAATGGGCACAGTATGCACTGTGAGCCTGACACAGAAGCTGGCAGCAGTGGCAGACAACTGACTGCTATTCAATCTATAACAGTGAAAAAAGTTTTTTGTTTTTAAATCCAAGCTATTGTGACACCAGATGTAATTGGTGGCACTGACTGGGGAAATGGGCACTGTGAGCCTGACACAGAAGCTGGCAGCAGTGGCAGACAACTAAGTGCATTTACATTACATAGAAAAAAAAATAAAAAAAAAGCATACCCTTATCCCTAACCTAGCTATGCTTTTCCCTATCTTATGAACAGCAGCTACACTTTCCCTCCTCTTACTAAGCATGCAGCTTGAGAATGAATCTAAAATGGATGCTGTCCAGTAGGTGGGAGGGTCTGCTAGGGAGGGTGTGCTGCTAATTGGCTGGAATGTGTCTGCTGACTGTGAGGTACATGGTCAAAGTTTACTCAATGATGACGAATAGGGGGCGGGTCGAACCGCGCATATGTTCGCCCGCCGTGGCGAACGCGAACATGCTATGTTCGCCAGGAACCGTTCGCCAGCGAACCGTTCGGTACATCACTATTAATGACACTTAGGCAATTTATTAGAACAGTATAATAGCTGTAAGAACCATAGTCCCATAGCAACAAGGTCAGACAATCAGCAACTCTTCCATGGAACCAAACCAACTAATTCCTTTTTCTTTCTTTCTTTTTAAAAAAAAAAATTCTTAATTTTTTCTGTGCGTAGAGTAACATACAGGCTTGTACTGCTACAAAAGCAGGCACGATCGTATAAGAACAGTTTCAGAGAAACAGTATCATGACAGTTGATTGGTCAGCAAAATTTTGGGTAAATAAACATGTTTCATAATTCTACCAGAGGATGAAAGCAGATAAAGATTTTACAACAATATCATGCAGAATTAGATATGACATGCAGGATTTTAAATACCACTGGGTGGTCATCTTTAATTGTGGCAGATTATTAGGGGTAGGAAAACAGGATCCATTAAGCCAGATTCGGTACAGGCTATTTTTCCATGTATAGCGACACGTTTGGCCGTTCTGAAGTGCAAGCAAGGCTATAACATATTGTACAAAATGGTCTGCAGGCGTGTGTGCGCAGTGTGTATGTGTACATGGCTCGAGTGTTCTGGGGAGGACCATTTAGGTGGACCTGTGTAGCTTTACCCTAGCACTTGACCCCTTGAGTGCCTATATGTAGTTTAAGGGCAGTTAGGATGATTAGTTCCAGACTATGTTTATGTAGTTTGAGTTTAGTCTTCCCAGTTTAGGGCTGTATATGTGGACAATACCTGCTGCTGGTAGGTAAATAGGTGGTTGTTTTAGCTGTGCGTGCCAGAGTATTCCCCCTAGAGGCCCTTGTAGCCAAGCTTAAGTATGGATAAGGCGGGTGACCCAGCATGTAAGATTGATTCTCTTATGTGCACTACTCATACCCGGGAGGTGTGGGTCGGTGGGGCACAGAAGTTAAATGTCAACATGAGTCTCTGTTTAGTTGATGCCCTCTGTGAACTTATAACCAATGAAGAGGAGACCTTAAGAGCACTAGGCCCCTATGGTCAGTGGGTAGGTTGTCTCTATTAATTGTATTAAAATATAACTTTTATTGAACTTTTATTAACCCATCGTATAACAGATAGATGCCCAAAAAATAAGTGAGAAAAAGGTAAGAAAAGATAAAAATGAATATCGTGACAGGGCCAGCAACTATGGATAAAAAATAATAACCACTTGACTGGTAAGAAATCTCCCTAGTCTCTCAAAAACTGCTCCTATGCTAAAGTCTATAGCTCAGGGAAAAAGATTAATCCAAATAATTAGAAAACAATGCTTAGGGGTTAAACTACCCCAACCTGTAGCCACTATATTGCAGCTGAAAAGGTGGCTCACACAGATGCTGTGCAGGACGAGTCTTGGTAGTCTGATACTTCAAAGCATGCTACTGGATACATTACTGCTAATGATAGTGTCAAGTTGAAAGGAGACAATGTAGCCCTAAGTCTTGATAATACGAAGATCTATGGATGCAAATGAGCTCCTGCTAAAGTAAACTAGCCCTGCTTCGTCATAGTCAGAACAGGACTCAAAGCTAAACTAGCTGGTGCACTGCTGGGAAGTACTGACTATCTAAAGGACTAAATTCCATGGGTGAACCATGGAGAGCATACTAACTGAATCCGGATAGTCTGACTGGCAAAAAACTGAGCGGAGAGGATAAACTCCGACGAATAGTTGCAGCAAAAAGCTGCCAAACTCCCTCCACTGATCCCCAGTACACTGATATAGTCCTGAGACTAACTGTCTAGTTGACAAAGGGCTAGCTGACCTGGACCCACATTGGGGCTTATGCCGTCCTATTAAGGAATAAGCTACCTAGCCTACATATAAAAGGGTCACTTTGGGTTGAAAATAAAATCCAAATTTAAAATAAGAAAGTATTTAGTAAACTCGCTAAACACAAGTGAAACACTTTCCATCCTGTGAGAATCCTAAGCTACAGACAAATCATAAGGTGGAGCCTGTCTAAACCAAAAAGTGCAAAAGCCTGACGTGCGTTTCAGCACTTACTAGAGCGCCTTCATCAGAGGCAAAATCTCTGAGTGTGCCCTAATTCGGCTGACATTTAAATGTGTTGCCAGCCAATAGAATCAGGAGGCGTGTATTCGCAGTTCCCGTCTGATTTTGACGGGGGAAATGCGGAATGCCCCTTGGAAATGTGGCAGCGTATCATTGGTTGCTAGCCCCAGCAAAATCGATCCCGGAAATTAACCCGTAAAATACCCTGGGCCATCGGAGCTAGCGAAACATCAAAATGAGTGCAGTCACAGGAACACATGGGTTTATATCAGTCCCGAGCTACCTATTCCCCTGGTATCAACAGAAAATACCAAACTGTTGTGTTTGTTGCATAAAACCCTGGGGAAAGGAGCTCTGCAGGTGAAGAAGGCAACACCAGAGCTGTAGAAACTGGGGTTTAAGAGAAATACCTGTCCCTTCAAGGTATCTCTATGATTGGGACAGCCTAATGAATAGGTAAAAAAAGGTGCTTCCATTGGGAGCTACTTGAGATGGTGAATATAAAGTGTACCATCAGTAGTATTAAATATAGGATATGAAGTCTCGTGCCGTTATGTATCCTGTGGGATGCTGCTACAATCTATGATGCAATGATGCAATTTTGTGAGTTTATATATAGAAGGGCCACTTTGGGTTGAAAATAAAATCCAAATTTAAAAAAAGAAAGTATTTACAAAAAATATATACACAGAACTTATACAGTGAATCACATACTTCTAATAAAATACAAGATACTATGGGGCCAGGGTATCAAATCTATGAGCCCAGAAACATTCTCTCCTAAGGAGTGTTTGATCAAGGTCCCCACCTCTCCTACCCAGACTAACTTGTTCAATTCCTGCAAACCTTAGCCCTTGTGATGAGCCTTGGTGGTATACCTTCATGTGTCTCGTTAGTGGAGTGTCCCTGAAGTGTGTGACCAAATGTATATGTTCCATAACCCTCCTCTTGAGGAGCCGGATGGTCTTACCGACATACTTCAGGCCACACTCACATATAAAGAGGTATACCACCCCCTTGGTATTGCAGTAAATTTTTTTTTGACCTTTCAGACTTCTTTCCCCGATTAATCAGTGAGTAATTTTGATTCTTTGGCCACATAACTACACGCCACACAGTGTCCGCATTGATATGTCCCTTGTACAGATAACCAGTTCCTATGTTCCCTCTTTGTAGTAAAATGGCTGGGTACCAGCAATTCTTTGAGATTCCTCAACCTACGCGCTGTTAAGGATACATACGGTGTAACCACCTCCCTGAGTTGGGGGTCTTGTGAAAGGAGGGGCCAGAATCTACTCAGAATTTTCTTTACCTGGTTCCAACCTGCGTCAAAATTTGCCACACATCTAATGTGTTCTGTTGTAGAGGGACTGGTCTTGTCTTTCAAGAGTTTGGACCGATCACTAAGCAGTGCTCTCTGATAGGCGTGTTTCAAACAGCGAACGGGGTAACCCCTCTCCCTGAATCCAGCTCTAAGTATCTTGGCTTGAACCATGAACTCATCCAGGGTCGAGCAGTTCCTCCTGAGTCTGAGGTACTGCCCAATGGGGATTCCCCTTTTTAAAGTAGTGGGATGGTGACTTTCCCACCTCAACATAGTATTAGTTGAGGTGGGTTTCCTATATAGGGTAGTCTGCACACATGATTCAGTTGACACTATAAAGGTACAGTCCAAGAAATTGAGCGATGATCCGCCAATCTCAACTGTGAACCTCAAATTCAGGTCGTTAGTATTCAATTTCTGAACAAAGTTGACAAAAGAGTCCCCTGTGCCAGTCCAGACAACGAGGACATCATCAATATATCTTTTACATAAGAATATATTGTTCGTATATTTCCTAAAATGGTTGGAAAAGACAACAAATTTTTCCCGATGCCGCCCTTCTAAAGGAATGGGAAGAGGCAGCAAACATATGTTCTAGAACGTTTATGGACATAATCTGCAGGTTTGAAACTAAGAGATTGGCAGCAGTTAATGAGAAGGTTAAAGGTGCAATTGAGGCCACCCAAAACCTGAAAGATGACCCTAATTTTCAATCTCACGAACAGAAATTACAGTTAAACCTCAACAAATATCAGGATTCCATCAAAACCCGTAAGCATAGAAAGTTTCTACGGGATAACCAAGATTATAAGACCGATAGGGTTTATAGAAGGTTTAAAAAGATGATAAGAGTTGACTCAGATCAATGCACCACGTCTGAATACGAGACATCGGATACTGACAATGAGAACAATAATACACAACAAGATACCCATAATACACGTTCAACCAGTGGGATCCTGAAGAAAGGGGTTACTTTTTTAGGGCCCAACCCCCGAGAGGGGGAATCACAGTCCCAATACAAACAGACGAGATACAGGGGGAGAGGATGCAGACATCAGTAGCCAGCAACACCAAGGTTATTAATCTTTCTGATATTACATTGACACAGCTACAGATTCAAGTGTTGAAAAAGGGCCTATCGTTTGTTCCGGTTCCCCCATTTAACAAGTTTAGCTGGATAAAAGATGTTCACCTTTTCAGGAGAAGGCTGGCCCTTCACAAACACTTCCTCACTAATAATGAAAAAAGAGCAAGGGAACTAGGGTTTAGTGTGAGGGAGTATCTGTATTTGCAGGACCTAGTCTCCCTATTGGAAGACAATGATGTCACCCCTAGATCACCCTATACGGACTTACGCCCTAAAAGTAAATTTACCCCTGATTTCAAATGAATTTTAAAAGTATTGATGCCTTTGTAGAATCCACCTGCAATATGATTCAAAAAATCAGGATTGACTCTTTAGAACCCAGACCCCGGAGTAACCTCTCTAGGGGGAATGGAGGGCCCTCTGTGACCTAAAAGACAACGAGGATATCGTCATTAAACCAGCAGACAAGAGGGGGAATATTGTAGTTCTGAATAAGACACAATATATTCAGATGGTAGATAATATACTTCAGGATGAACTAACCTATAAGATTCTTACCTCTGACCCCTCCAGCAAATTCCAGCAAGACCTTAAACTCCTTCTAGACACAGCCTTTTGATGAAGGTGTTTTGAGTAGAGACGAGTATGCATACATGTATGTGAGAAATCCAGTAGTGTCTGGCCACGGTGACCATACCGGAGGGTGCACTGCTTTGCAGCGTTGATGTGGAAGCCCTTTACGCCTCTATTCCCCATCAAAGTGGACTTGATCATGTGAGGTTTTTCTTAAACACTAGGGGACAGGAACATCATAAACATTCGGTATTTGTGCTCGTATTTTGCATTTCATTCTAACCCACAATTGTTTCCTTTTCAATGGGAAATTTTATCACCAGGTATGGGGGACGGCTATGGGGACCTCTTGTGCTCCATCCTATGCCAACCTGCACCTGGGTTGGTGGGAAAAATTTGTTGTCTTTTCCAACCATTTTAGGGAATATACGAACAATATATTCTTATGGAAAAGATATATTGACAATGTCCTCGTTGTCTGGACTGGCACAGGGGACTCTTTTGTTAACTTTGTTCAGAAATTGAATACTAACGACCTGAATTTGAGGTTCACAGTTGAGATTGGCGGATCATCGCTCAATTTCCTGGACTGTACCTTTATAGTGTCAACTGAATCATGTGTGCAGATTACCCTTAGTCTGGGTAGGAGAGGTGGGGACCTTGATCAAACACTCCTTAGGAGAGAATGTTTCTGGATTCATAGATTTGATACCCTGGCCCCCAGAGGACTCAATGAGGGTTTTACCTTCACTCCCTTCATCGAGACATGAACTCTGTTTAAGTATTTTGTATTTTATTAGAGGTATGTGATGCACTGTATAGGTTTTGTGTATATATTTTTTGTAAATACTTTTTATTTTTTTAAATTTGGATTTTATTTTCAACCCAAAGTGGCCCTTCTATATATAGACTCACAAAATTGCATCATTGCATCATAGATTGTAGCAGCATCCCACAGGATACATAACGGCACGAGACTTCATATCCTATATTTAATACTACTGATGGTACACTTTATATTCACCATCTCAAGTAGCTCCCAATGGAAGCACGTATTTACCTATTCATTAGGCTGTCCCAATCATAGAGATACCTTGAAGGGACAGGTATTTCTCTTAAACCCCAGTTTCTACAGCTCTGGTGTTGCCTTCTTCACCTGCAGAGCTCCTTTCCCCAGGGTTTTATGCAACAAACACAACAGTTTGGTATTTTCTGTTGATACCAGGGGAATAGGTAGCTCGGGACTGATATAAACCCATGTGTTCCTGTGACTGCACTCGTTTTGATGCTTCGCTAGCTCCGATGACCCAGGGTATTTTACGGGTTAATTTTCTAGCTCGATTTTGCTGGGGCTAGCAACCAATGATACGCTGCCACATTTCCAGGGGGCATTCCGCATTTCCCCCGTCAAAATCAGACGGGAACTGTGAATACACGCCTCCTGGTTCTATTGGCTGGCAACGCATTTAAATGTCAGCCGGATTAGGGCACACTCAGAGATTTTGCCGCTGATGAAGGCGCTCTAGGAAGCGCTGAAACGTGTGTCAGGCTTTTGCACTTTTTGGTTTAGACAGGCTCCACCTTATGATTTGTCTGTAGCTTAGGATTCTCACAGGATGGAAAGTGTTTCACTTGTGTTTAGCGAGTTTACTAAATACTTTCTTTTTTTAAATTTGGATTTTATTTTCAACCCAAAGTGACTTTTATATGTAGGCTAGGTAGCTTATTCCTTAACAGGACGGCATGAGCCCCAATGTGGGTCCAAGTCAGCTATCCCTTTGTCAACTAGACAGTTAGTCTCAGGACTATATTAGTGTACTGGGGATCAGTGGAGGGAGTTTGGCAGTTTTTTGCTGCAACTATTCGTCGGAGTTTATCCTCTCCGCTCAGTTTTTTGCCAGTCAGACTATCCGGATTCAGTTAGTATGCTCTCCATGGTTCACCCATGGAATTTAGTCCTTTAGATAGTCAGTACTTCCCAGCAGTGCACCAGCTAGTTTAGCTTTGAGTCCTGTTCTGACTATGACGAAGCAGGGCTAGTTTACTTTAGCAGGAGCCCATTTGTATCCATAGATCTTTGTATTATCAAGACTTAGGGCTACATTGTCTCCTTTCAACTTGACACTATCTTTAGCAGTAATGTATCCAGTAGCATGCTTTGAAGTATCAGACTACCAAGACTCGTCCTGCACAGCATCTGTGTGAGCCACCTTTTCAGCTGCAATATAGTGGCTACAGGTTGGGGTAGTTTAACCCCTAAGCATTGTTTTCTAATTATTTGGATTACTCTTTTTCCCTGAGCTATAGACTTTAGCATAGGAGCAGTTTTTGAGAGACTAGGGAGATTTCTTACCAGTCAAGTGGTTATTATTATTTTTTATCCATAGTTGCTGGCCCTGTATGTCTCTTTAGCCTGTCACGATATTTATTTTTATCTTTTCTTACCTTTTTCTCACTTATTTTTGGGCATGTATCTGTTATATGATGGTTTTAATAATTCAATAAAAGTTATATTTTAATACAGTTAATAGTGACAACCTACCCACTGACCATAGGGGCCTAGTGCTCTTAAGGTTTCCTCTTCATTGGTTACAGCACACAAGTGAGGGTTACCCCCTATAGGGTTGTCCGCAGACACACAACAAGTTCCCCCTAGGGGGGACAAGTTTGTTCCCCTCTGTGAACTTAGCCTGGTCCCGTTGTAAACCGGTCGTCTGGTACATGTCGTGGCTCTGTCCAAGCTAGCTGGAAGGTGTTGTCTGGCAAACCAGGAGAGGTGTGCAGCCTCTTGCATGTGAGACCAGTTTCCATCTAATCTGGAGAGTAGATTTTCGACTTCTGAGTGTTGTCAGCCAATATTGTGGTGCGTGCACTGGCCTGCCATTTCTGCATAACTTCCTTCTTCTGCCGGCCTTCCAGGGAGCCAGGGTGAGTGCTTCTAAGCGGCTGTTGGTGGTATCAGGCCAGTTTGTGCCTGGACGTCTTGCCGTTAGATATGAGCACAGGGAGACAGCGTTCCTTCCCTCTGCCGCCAGCGCACATGGCGTCCGCTATTTTAGGTGAGGTGCTTCGGCCACAGATTGGGGTGGCGTTGTTGCTGGCCCTTGTCTGCGTTCCAGCGGTCGGGGCCACAGCGTGAGGACTGGAATCACCCCCAGCGGTGCCACTCGAGTGTCGGCCTCTGGCTGGGCTCTGTGACGGTAGTAGAAAATATCCCCGTCAAGCATTCCCTTCTTCCCATAAAAGAAAAGCACTCAATATTCCATAAGCAGAAATATCCCTGGAATCGCCGAATAATCCACACATGAGCCAAAGCTTAATGCTGGAACAAGACTGATTTACTTGCACACAGAACTCACAATTTATGCAACACAAAACTCCTCCTCTGGGCCAGGCTAGATAATTGAGTTTCTACAATACAGAAAGCTCAATTATCTGCTGGCCAGAAATAATAGTTTCATAAAACACATCACAGGGACCCCAAAACATGCAATAACCCCATAAAAAGTATATCCTTGGAACCGGGGGATCTGGGTGAACCACATATCCAAAATTCACCCAGATCCGTTCAGTACTTTGGAAAATACAGTTTAATGCAGATTCTGCAGAACATATACAGGCTAAATGAAAAATAATCACTGTATAATGTGTCCCCTGCTGTATAGTCCAAAACCACTGCACGATGTCTCTGTGCACCAAATACTGGCAAGATGGCACCGTGTTGAAAAGTCCAAACAGTGTCTGTGAGTTAAAATGGCCGCCATCCATTGTTCTCACCATGTGCTTCATCCATTGTTCACACCATGTGCTTCTGATACAGGAAATGGTGGCCACCCAGTAACTCCACAGTATGTCCCCAGATGGTTCTTAAAGGGCCAGCAGCAGCACAACACAAATCCATTATGCCCAAATCATGTCTTTAAAGGGCAATACATCCCAGGGGCCATAGTCACAGGGCAAGAGGCGGGCAAGCAGTCCTCTCCAGGCACAAGTGGCGAAGGGCACTTCGTCACACATCTTCCCTTTGGGGGGAAGACTAAACAGGTACCTGACCTTCTGCCGGTCAGTACCTAGATTAGTTGGGCAGCCCACCCACAAAGAAAAATACGCAGAGTAACCCCCCCCACAATAAATGGTACTGGCCTGTAGGTTCACGTTTGTAGTGGGACAGCGCAGCACTCTCGGTCTCCCTGATGCAGCTAGGCAAACTGCTGGTGTTGCTTAGGGGGCAGAGGCCAGCGGCGCTCTGCCCTGCTGCCAGCTCTTCCACTGGGGTAACCCGTGGTAAGTCAGGCTCTGATACAGGGGAAAAGGGGGGGCAGAGGCTAACAAAGCTCTTCCCAAATGCCAGCTCTTCTGCTGGGAGGGGGTCAGTGGGTATCGCAGGCTCATCCACTGCTCCCAGGACCCGGTTGGGATGTAGCTGGGGAGGGGAAGTTTCGCTTACCTCCTACTCCTGGCATCCCTGCGGGGTTGGTTGGGGATCTGGACCGCCCGTCCAGCCTCCCTGTAGGACTGGCACAGAGACCGCGGTCCCATCTGCGCCAGTGTGGTTAGGTTTGTCTTCCCCCTCTCCCGGTATCTCTGGCTGCTGTTGGAGGGGGAGGCTGGTTGCCCCCACTCCCCAGGACGCTGGTTGCTGTAAGGTGGAGGGATCGACCATCACCTCCTCCTGGAACTCAGGCCGCCGCTGGGGAGAGAGACCAGTTGTCTCCTCTCCCTGTATATTATACTGCCGCTGGAGACCTGGGCTGACTGCCCAGCATCCCTGTAGGGCTGGCAGAGAGACTTCGGTCCCATCTCCGCTTGCCATCTCTGTGTGTCCCCAGGACACGTCTATGAGGTCCACTACCTCAGGTACCTCTGGTTGGTGGAGGAGAGGGAGGCCGTTTGCCTCCCCTCCCCAGGATGCTGGTTGCTGTATGGGGGAGGGATCTACCATCACCTCCTCCTGGAACTCAGACTGCTGCTGGGAAGGGAGACCGGTTGTCTCCTCTCCCTGTGAGATACACTGCCGCTGGGGATCTGGGCCGGGTACCCAGCATCCCTGTGGGGCACGTGGAGAGACCTCGGTTCCATCTCCACCTGCCATCTGTGGGTCTTCCCAGGACCGTTCCATTAGGTTGCTCACCTCTGGGGCTGGTTGGACAGAAGAGGGTAGGGTGTCCAGGTAATCCTCTGGGCCGAGGGACGGTGATTGGGCTAAGTTGAACAGGCGTCGGTAGCTCTGCTCCAGCCCCCACTCCATTGCGACCAGATGACTCAGGTCTGGCCCCAGGTCGTTCGCTCGGGGAAGATCCAGCAGGGTTTCCCTGATGTTGTGGATGTCCCAGAACCGAAACTCTGTGGGGCATCCAAACTCATCGCCCTCCTCATAGGCCTCCCACAGTAAGCCATTATAATCCTCTCCCTGGGGCAGATAGTGGTTAGTCATCGAGGGGTTGCGCTGGGTGGCGTACCACTTTAATGCCCGGTAAGCTGCATCTAGCCACAACTCCTTCCAAATTAAATCCCAGAGTTCCAACAACCATTCATCCAAGGGTTGCTCCCCTAGGAAAGGGGAGTGCAGGGCCTCAAGTACCTGGAACCGCTGCTCGTCACTGGGAAGGCTCTCTCCCCGCCGCCATTGTACCTTTTCCAGGGCATCGTGCCACATCTCCGTACGAGTGACATCTCTCCAGTCCAGTATGCACTCCTCTGATACAGGCCCGTCCTGTTGGGCCAAGTGCTGCTGCAACCTCCAGCGAAACTCCTCTTCCATGTTGCTGTGGATAGGGACGCTGCCCGTAGCTAGCTCTATCCCTTGAGTTCCTCTGAAGCCAGGGTCGCTGCACAAGTGCTAGCGTTGCCCTCAATTATAAATCCGTAACTCCACACGTTACCGGTGTCTCCGAGCTGCTGGTCCTCGCACTAGGACGCCATCCCGCCGCTGCCACCAAATGTGACGGTAGTAGAAAATATCCCCGTCAAGCATTCCCTTCTTCCCATAAAAGAAAAGCACTCAATATTCCATAAGCAGAAATATCCCTGGAATCGCCGAATAATCCACACATGAGCCAAAGCTTAATGCTGGAACAAGACTGATTTACTGGCACACAGAACTCACAATTTATGCAACACAAAACTCCTCCTCTGGGCCAGGCTAGATAATTGAGTTTCTACAATACAGAAAGCTCAATTATCTGCTGGCCAGAAATAATAGTTTCATAAAACACATCACAGGGACCCCAAAACATGCAATAACCCCATAAAAAGTATATCCTTGGAACCGGGGGATCTGGGTGAACCACATATCCAAAATTCACCCAGATCCGTTCAGT
Source organism: Pelobates cultripes (assembly GCA_933207985.1). Classification (NCBI taxonomy): domain Eukaryota; kingdom Metazoa; phylum Chordata; class Amphibia; order Anura; family Pelobatidae; genus Pelobates; species Pelobates cultripes. The sequence goes on along the minus strand of OW240917.1, from coordinate 182,532,939 downwards.
ACTTTGGAAAATACAGTTTAATGCAGATTCTGCAGAACATATACAGGCTAAATGAAAACAATCACTGTATAATGTGTCCCCTGCTGTATAGTCCAAAACCACTGCACGATGTCTCTGTGCACCAAATACTGGCAAGATGGCACCGTGTTGAAAAGTCCAAACAGTGTCTGTGAGTTAAAATGGCCGCCATCCATTGTTCTCACCATGTGCTTCATCCATTGTTCACACCATGTGCTTCTGATACAGGAAATGGTGGCCACCCAGTAACTCCACAGTATGTCCCCAGATGGTTCTTAAAGGGCCAGCAGCAGCACAACACAAATCCATTATGCCCAAATCATGTCTTTAAATGTTAATACATCCCAGAGGCCATAGTCACAGGGCAAGAGGCGGGCAAGCAGTCCTCTCCAGGCACAAGTGGCGAAGGGCACTTCGTCACAGGCTCTATTAGGCAGGATAGCAGGGCAGCAGCCGTTCGCCCCACTCACCGCCAGAGAAGGACCCAATTGGGACATCGAAGATTCCTCCTCCAGGGGACTAAAGCTCGAGGAGCCAGCCTCTCCCTGGATCCAGTGCCCTCTTTCCACCAAGGGCCATTGCTGTCGGTCAAGTTTTAGGTCGATATGTTCAGGTTTTAAGGCTTAATGTTCAGAAAGTTACAGGAGCTGATCTTCCTTGTGACCGTCCAGCTCGGCGGTCTGGCCCCGCCCCCCCTACTTGCTCTTTCTTGTGATCCAGATAACATAGGAAACAAATTATAATCCAAAAACCTAACTGAAGAACAACTGGAGATAACGAGGAGACCACTCCAAATAACTTGCTGTACTCAGAATACAGTCGGAAACAAAGTCAAGCTAAAAGAGAAAAGAAAAATGGTAATATCCAAGACCACTGCGTGTGTCACAAATCATATCTAAGCAGATTAACAATTATTTATTTAAGTTATTTATAAATTCAGAATATCCAATCAGTATAAAGTTTAACCATACCCACATATACCAAGAAGTGGAGCAATAAAACATGAACTAAAAATAAAGGGCAAATCACGACTTACCATGGCAAGTCCACAATGGGTTTGAGGGTGGGATAATACTCACCTCCGTGTCATTATAAAATCATGACTTTACGTCATGTTAATAGTAAAATCTGGGAATTTTATTAAAGACACGGAGGCTCCTATTATGCTAGTTTAAAGCTGGGAAATCACGTTTCCCGAAAAATATTGAATAGGTCTGAAGTAGAAATCATGTAACATAGACTCAGAAGACCAGTCAGCTGATCTTCCAAATGGCACCCGAGCAAGGAAGCTTTAGAGACCATAGCACCACAAACCGAATGGGCTGAGAAATAGAAATGTCAATGCCTGCAAGAGACATAATCCATTTGACCCACCAAGCCAAAGTAGGGGTGGATACTGGTAAATGAGGTTTGCAGAATGAAAATAAAATTTGAGATAGAGAGGGGTTACGGACAGAAGCGGTGTGGATCTCATATTCATGTAAGCAGGCTACTGGGCAAAGTTAAAGTCTCCCAGGGAAAGCCGGATACACAACCGATCTGGAGGACGATTTTGTTCTCTGAGATATATCAAACGTTACACCACCTGGTGTAATTGAACATGCGATGTGGTCTAGAGCACGAACATCCAAAACTCTCTTACAAGAGATTAAGCAAAACATGACCAGTTTGGCCGAAAGTTGTTAAAGAGACAACAAAGAATTAACCAGCCAAGTATTGACAAATCTCAGGACAATAGACAAGTCCCACAGGGTTGTGTAAGGAGGTGGGGGGGACGAGCAAAGCAAATGCCACAAAGGAGTCTGCATACAATGACGTCCTACAGTGACTGCATCTATCCCTTGATGTCCAGCAGAAACTGCTGATCTGTAAAGATTCACTGTACGATAGGCCTTACCCTCTTCAAAGAAGGAAGTCAGGAATTCCATGATACCTGTCAAAGAAGCCAATAAGGGATCCATATTCCATTTCAGGCACCAATTATTCCATGAACCCCTAACAGATCGATAAGCTTGTCTCGTGTTGGGTACGCATGCGAGTCTAAGAGTCGCTTGGGGAACTCTGTCAACAGTTCAGGGACCCCTGAAATTAGCCACGCCATGAGATGTAGTGAACCTGTGAGGATCAGAGGATGATACTGAGCATCTGAATTCCGGAGGAGGCAATCGAGGGACGATAGAAGCCCTGGAGAATTGATTGTCATCTCTAGAAGAGAAGGGAACCACTGTTCAGATGGCCACCACAGAGTCATGATCACCAAAGTGCCTGAGTGGCAACGTAGATGTAGAAGGCAATGAGGAATAAACGCAAATGGAGGAAAGGCATAATTTATTCTGAGAGGCCACTCTTGCGAGAAAGCATCTGTTGCCCATGCCTTAGGGTTTGGTCTCCAGCTGAAAAAGTGGGGCAGTTGGGAATTCAAGTGTGAAGTGAAAAGATTAATGTGTTATGGACCTGAAGTGTCCCAGATTACTTTGAAAACATCTAGATTCAACTGTAAATCACTGGAGTCTCTGAGGTGGTGGGAATACCATTTCGCCTTAGTCAGCGGTGTATTTTGAATCTGTGCTGCCCTAGGCATGACGGAACTCGAGCAACCCCGAATTTAAATTTGCCCCACCCCTTCTTGTCAAGGCCACACCTCTTCCTGTTAAAGACTAACATACACTTTGACTGACAGTCACACACTCTAAGATACACTGAGATTTACACACACACTCACTGATTTGACACAATTTGACAGACACAATCACTGACAGACACGCACACACTCCCTGACATACACACACAATGACACAGACACACACCACCCACTGAAAGACACACACACACTGAGAGGCATACACAATCACTCAGACACACACACATACAGACTTACAGACACACACAATCACTCAGACACACAGGCTTCCTTACAGACACACACTGACAGACTGACTGACAGACAGACACACACACACCCATTCACACACACTCAGACACTCACTGATAGATATACACACATAGAATCACTGACAGACAGACACACTTTTCCCCACAACACTCAGATTATTATTATTTTTTTTATTTAAATCCACCCAGCCTCCCTACCTTTGGGAGAGCTGGGTTGATTTTTTTTTACCTGGGGTCCAGTGGGGCTGCTGCCTTTAAATGACAATACAAATACCAACATTTATTCAAGTGCATGCAGAAATACTGAAAAAATGCAAACAAATAAAGAGATGGTGCTCTTGATGAAAGCCAGGAAAAATTTTAGTGTGGGACAGTGGGACTTTTATTACATTTCCCTCAAACAAAGCCTGAAACTTGTAAATTTTCTCCTACACACCACTACACAATGAATCCCAGTGTCATAAGCAGCATAATATAATGCAGGGGGACTGGGAGGGTTATATGTAATATACTGGCAGAGACCCAGTTTGTAAATATTGTATCATAATTATATTTTTCTGTTTGATGACTTACGAGTGCAAAGTAACTTTTATGAAGGTTCAGGCGTGCAGCCAGTCGGGTGGCTAGTTGAGGTCCAGGCGGACAGCAAGGGAACGCTGATTTGTAAGTTCTCCTTGCTCAGCCCCCTCGCGCGCTGCAAAGTGATGCTGGGAGCTGGAATGTGACGTCATATTCCGGCTCCCGGCATCACTCTTTGGCGCGCACCTCACTGCCCGCCTAAACCTCAGTTAGCTGCCTGCCCTGAGGCTAACAAGGTATTTGCCTGGGCATTTGGGGGCAGCATTTTTTCCCCCTGGTAAGTGCCGCCCAAGTCAAATGCCTTGTTTGTACTGCGCATTAACTGCGATGCTGTGGGACAGACAAAATCAGCAGAATTCTCGAGGAATGTTTGCCAGAACTCTGGATTTTGTGCCTTCCAAATGGTTGATGTATCGGACTGCCGATACATTATCCATCTTCAGGAGGATGGTGCACTGTGCCTGAGTAGGAGATAGGCTGTGGATTCCAAAGGATCCTGCCAGCAGTTCTAGGCAATTGATGTGAGGTGTTGTGTCAATGTCTACAGGGGCGTACCTAGAGCATTTGGCACCCGGGGCGGATCCTGTGCTTGGCACCCCTTGCCCCCCCCCCCCAAAAAGCCCTGCCCCAGCACCAGTTTCGCTCCGCCTTTCATTTTGCTTAGCTCTGCCCCACTTTTCCTCCATGCGACCAGTTTATCAGCTGTTTGCTTTGCACGGCACCCTAACTACCAAGGGGCACTGTGCGGCCACAGCTCACACAGCCCCCTCCAGCCAGGGCCGGTGCAAGGATTTTTGCCGCCCTAGGCAAAAGTAAAGTTTGCCGCCCCCCCCTATGTGACATCACAATGCCCCACCCATATGATTTGCCATGTTATCTAACGCCAGTGCTGCAGTGCCGCCATGTTTACATTAAAAGGCCTGCAGGGAAAGGCTATAGACACCAGAACCACTACATTAAGCTGCAGTGGTTCTGGGGACTATAGCAGGCCCGGACTGGCCATCGGGCACACCGGGCAAATGCCCGGTGGGCCGTGGTGGCCGTGGGCCGAGGCCGGCAGGGGAGGTCGCAGGATCTCCCCTGCCGGTCTTTGCAGGGCCGGCACTATCCGAGCGCCGGCCCTGCAGTAGTCCACGGCGGGCCGGTGAAGGAGATCAAAGATCTCCCTCACCGGCCCACATGCAGGATACTGCGGCCGCCAGCGGGGAGAGAGGGAGGGAGCCAGGATAGAGGACCCGGCGGAGCTCTATCCGGGTTCCCCTCGCGAGATCCGGAGTGTTGTCATGGCAACGACCGGATCTCGCGAGAGTGAACTCTAGCCTCACAGGCTAGAGTTCACTCACCACTAAGACCACCAGAGATGGATGGCAGCCCCAGCAGCAGGATCCCCCCCTCCCAGGCTAAAGGTAAGCAGGGAGGGGGGATATAATCACCTAACTCACATCAGCCTCACAGACACCCCTAACTCTTACAGCACCCTCACTCACACACACTGCACCCCTGACACTCACACACACACACACACACACACACAGCACCCCTGACACTCACACACACACAGCACCCCTGACACTCACACACACACACACACTGCACCCCTAACACTTACAGCACCCTCACACACACACACTACACCCCTGACACTCACAGCACCCTCACTCACACACCCACACACACTGCACCCCTGACACTCACAGCACGCTCACTCACATACACACACACACTGCACCCCTAACACTTACAGCACCCTCACACACACACACATTACACCACTAACACTTACAGCACCCTCACACACACACACACTGCACCCCTAACACTCACAGCACCCTCACTCACACACTCACACACACTGCACCCCTGACACTCACAGCACACACACACACACACACACACACTGCACCCCTGACATGCACAGCACACACTCACTGCACCCCTGACACACACAGCACACACATACTGCACCCCTAACACTTACAGTACCCACACACTGCACCAGCTTCCTCACACACACATAGCACCCTCACGCAAACACAGCACCCAATCACACACAGCACACACACACAGCACCCTTACCCACATAGCACCCTCACGCAAACACAGCACCCATCACTCACACACTACACACCTCACACACACTGCACCCCTCTCGCACACACACTACACCCCTTACACACACAGCACCCTCACACACACTGCACAATATGCTTTCCTAGCATTTTTGTCTCCTGGTATCCCAACTATGGAGACACCAGAGACAAATTTCAAGCAAACAGTGCAAGTATGTTATTGAATTTGCTTGCGCTGTGCAGAACAAATACAGGGTCTTTTTCTCATGCCAGAGCTCTTCAGCAGAGCTTTGCGCATGGTCTACCCTGGAAGAGCATTGAACCAACATGCTAACTTTGTGATGGGGCGTGCTTGTCATTGGTGATGACAAAACACACCCTATCTGGCCCCGCCCCCTTTGTAGTGGGCCGCTGTAATTAAAAAATGCCCGGGCCGAATTATCTTCCCAGTCCGGCCCTGCTGGTGAGACCTCACTTGGAGTAATGTACGCAGTACTGGAGACCGTATCTCCAGAAGGATATTGATACCTTAGAGAGAGTTCAGAGAAGGGCTACTAAACTGGTTCATGGATTGCGGGATAAAACTTACCAGGAAAGGTTAAAGGATCTTAACATGTATAGCTTGGAGGAAAGACGAGACGGGGGGATATGATAGAAACATTTAAATACATAAAGGGAATCAACACAGTAAAGGAGGGGACTATATTTCAAAGAAGAAAAACTACCACAACAAGTGGACATAGTCTTAAATTAGAGGGGCAAAGATTTAAAAAAAAATCCGGAAGTATTACTTTACTGAGAGGGTAGTGGATGCATGGAATAGCCTTCCAGCTGAAGTGGTAGAGGTTAACACAGTAAAGGAGTTTAAGCATGCGTGGGATAGGCATAAGGCTATCCTAACTATAAGATAAGGCCAGGGACTAATGAAAGTAGTTAGAAAATTGGGAAGACTAGATGGGCCGAATGGTTCTTATCTGCCGTCACGTATGTTTCTATATCTTTCCCATACTGGCTGTACCGGTGCCATATCTTCCACATACTGGCTGTACCGGTGCCATGTCCTCTCTATACTGGCTGTACCGGTGCCATATTGTAACCGCTGGTGATTCCCTTATTTACCACTATAATGTCTTAAAGCATAGAACTTAGTAGGGTTAACCATACAGATATCTTAGCCATAATTTTATATAGTTAGTAAGAGATCCTCTATTTAACATATATAAATAATTGAGAATACATTATAAAATAAGGATTGTCTTGGAAGCAATAGTTTTGTCTTTTTGGATATTTATTATATAAAAATATAAATATAAAATCCATTATAGCAGAATTTATAAGATTAAATTACATGCTTGCAAATATCATTAATAGGTTAACATACCCTTCTGAACATGTCATCATGTCAGCCTCTCTGTCATTTTAAGATGGAGCAGCATCTGTCTCCAAGTCTCTCCTCTGTGTCTTAACATTTAAAAGTACACCTATTTATACCTTATGTGTCTCCATTTTAGGTTACTGTAGTTCAAATATGAAAAAGTAACACTTCTTTTACTTTATTCAATTTAGGACCTCCCTTAATTTGGCAAACATACAAGGCCATAACTAAAGGGTGCATACGTCATGGAAATTTTCCTGACTTTGTTCAAGATGGCATCTTAAAGTCTGAATAGGTTATATGTTGTTTATACTAAGTCGTAAGTGTACAGTCGTGGGAGATTCCCGGATTTGGGGAAGTTCCATTAACTTGGGGTTACCACAGTATATTGTGTACTGAAAGTGTCGTAGTATAGCCTTGAAGCTTGTTTATGCATTATTGTTTTTGTAATTCTTCCGGGACAAAATGGCGCAAACATATTATGCACTGAGGTTATTGCTTAAGCCCTTAAGGACACAGCTTCAGAAGCTTGACTTACGCTTAATGACACAAGCAATTTTTGCATTTTCTTGCTGTTTGCGTTCAACTGCAATTTGCATCTCTCTCATTTATTGCACCGACACATATTATATACTGTTTTTTAAAGGACAGAAAGGGCTTTAATTTGATATAACATATATATATATAAATGCTTACTTATTATAAAAAAAATAGAGAAAAATGCAAAAAAAATGAAAAATATTGTTTTTTTTTACAGTTTTTGCAATAATAATGTGTGCATAATTAGTGCAGGTTAAGGAAAGTAATTAAAAATTTATTTATTTGTTCTGATTTACAGAATATATAATGTGTCTGGGATTTTAAGTTTTTTTTGGTAGTTACAGGTCACAAAGCACAAGGAGTAAAATAAACTTTTAATGTGGAGCGATTTTAGAATTTGGTATGTTTGTCTTGTAAGCTTAATAGCCATAAAAGAAAACAAAATTGCCACACAAAAGTATATATTTATATAAAGTAGACATCACGGGCTATTTACCTAAGGTTGTTTTGACACTTTCTACGTAGCCATTTCACCGCCAACCTCTGCTAAATATTGGAGTAAAATTGTGTTCTTTTTGGTTTTTGGCACACAAACTTATAACAGAGAAATTCTCGTGTATATTTTGTAAAGTTGGTGTGTGCTATTTCTGTACAAAGTTTTATTTTGTGTTCAGTTACATCTGCTGAGTAAAATGACATCCCCATTGTATGTCTTTTGCACTATTTCGTGAAGTTACAGTGCCATACAGGATACCTGTCCTTTTCAGTATTCACAGTAGAATTTTGAGAGATGGATTTAATGAGCCTTAGCTTCCATTTGGGGTATTATAACATTTTGACTGTTCAAAAACCCCCCACAAAGGCCTACCATTTGTAAAAGTAGACACTCCAGGGTATCTTATAAGGTGCATACTGTGCCTTAACATGCCCCCATTTTTTCACCAATATATGCCAAAGTATGTGGTAAAAAATAATTTTGTGCATTTTTTACATACGGATTGCATTTTTGCTGGGCGTTTTGTATATTTCATATGTGCCACTAAGTTCAAACCCCCAAATTATGCTCAGCTAAGTCTTCTGAGTAAAATGACACCCCATATGAATGTCTTTGGCACTATTTCGTGAAGCTACAGTGCCATATAGGAGACCAAGCCATATCCGTTTTTACCAAACTTTGAATTTTGACGCTGGGCCTATGTGCAATTTCCAAGCATCTTCGCAGGTTTTAAATTCAAACTACCCCACAAAGGCCTACCATTTCTTAAAGTAGACACCCCAGGGTGTTTCAAAAGGTATAGTTTGAACCTTAGCGTGGGATCATTTTTCCGCTAGCTTGTACCAGATGTAGTGGTAATAAGCGTTTTTTCTGCCTTTTTGACATACAAAGTGAGTTTGCACAGTATATTTTGCAAACCTTATGTGTGCTACGACTGTATAATACTTCATATGTTGCTCAGCTATGTCGGCTGAGTACAGCAATACCCCCGTATGTACCTTTGCCAGGTATGTGTGGACATCGGAGGGGCACATTTGGGACACAGCTATTCCAGTTTTTTTCAAACTTTGAATTTTTATGCTGTGCCTATGTCCCATTTTAGAGTATTTTACCAGGCTATATAATCCAAATTCCCCATAAAGCCATACCATTTCTTAAAGAAGACATCCCAGGGTATTTCAAAAGGCATATTTTGAACCTTAGCGTGGGATCATTTTTCCGCTAGCTTGTACCAAGTGTAGTGGTAATAAGCATTTTTTCTGCCTTTTTGACATACAAAGTGAGTTTGCGCAGCATATTTTGCAAACCTTATGTGTGCTATGACTGTATAATACTTCATATGTTGCTCAGCTATGTCGGCTGAGTACAGCAATACCCCCGTATGTACCTTTGCCAGGTATATGTGGATGTTGAAGGGGCGCATTTGAGACGCAGCCATTCAGTTTTTTTCTAACTTTGAAGTTTTACGCTGTGTCCATGTTCCAATTTGGAGTAGTTTAGACGGTTGGTTATTGAAACTTCCCCACAAACACATACTATTTATTAAAGAATACACCCTGGGGTAATTCAAAAGGCATATTTTGAACCTTGGCGTGGGATAATTTTTTCTCTAGTTTGTTCCAGGTGTAGTGGTAATGAGCGTTTTTAAAATGTATTTTTTTACTTTTTATAACTTTTTTACTTTTAAAAACTAGTTTTTAAACTTTTGTTTTGCTTATAAATTTTTTAAACTTTCCTAAACGTTCGTAAACTTTCTTAAAACTTTTTTACAGATTTAATATTTTTCTAAGCTTTTTTTTTTACTGTTAACCCCTAACTAGCAGTAAGCAGCACTAACAGTAAATTCCCCATTTTCCCATAACTCCCACCCACCCCAGCTAGCAAAATATATAGTTATAAAATATTTAAATTAATTAATTAAATAAATTGAACCTCTGAGGGTTAAAAAAATAAATAAAAGTTAATCCTCAGGGGTTAAAAAAAATTAGATCACAGTATAATACTGTGATCTCTATTTGATCGCTGTAGGCAGTGATCGACTGGCAGGGAAGGGGTTAATTTTTATTTGGACTAGGTAAAGTGTGTTTTTTTTGTTTTTTTTACTTAAATGTTATTAAAACATTTTTTTAAGCTTAATTTTTAACTTTTTAAAGTTTCTTTTAAAACTTTTTTTAACGTTAACCCCTAGTTAGCCTAACGCCAAATCCCCCAATTCCCCACTAACTTCCACCTACCCCAGCTAGCTAAATATATAATTAAAAATAATTTAATTAATTAATTTAATTAATTTAACCCCTGAGGGTTAAAAAAAAAAAAGAATTAACCCTCAGGGGTTAAAAAAAAATAATCAGATCATAGTAAAATGTAATCCCTGCCAATTGATCACTGTAGTCAGTGATCAATTGGCAGGGAAGGGGTTAATTTTTTATTAAAATGGGTAAGGGGGGGGGACTTTAAATAAACTTTATTTTTTTAAACAGCAGGGGGCAGGATCAGCACTGATCCGGCTCCCTGCACTTCACACAGAACCCGGAAGTGCAGGGAGCTGGTAGGTGAGTATACAGAGCACATGTGCTCGCTCAGACTTGCGGTCAGAGCGAGCACATGTGCTGGGCAGCCTGACCGGGTGCTCCCGGTATGCCTCTAATGCAGAGGCATACCGGGAGCACCATTAACCCCGCGATCGCCGCGATAGCGGCGATCCGGGGTTAATTTTACCGCGTGACGGACGAGGTCCGTCACCCGTCGTTAAGGGTCTCACCTCTGTGACGGACCTCGTCCGTCACCCGTCCTGAAGGAGTTAAAGAATCAGTTATGAAAAACAATATGTTCCATTTCTAACACCTTGTCAGTTTGCAATATCTCTTAAAGACAAAGTACACAGTTTAAGAAATACAACATTTCATTCTAAAACTTGTAATATTTGCATTTGCCCATAACAATATCTTCCCCATACTGGCTGCACCGGTGCCTTATCTTTCCCATACTGGCTCTACCGGTGCCATGTCCTCCTGATACTGGCTGTACCGGTGCCATATCTTCCACATACTGGCTGTACCGGTGACATATCTATTCCATACTGGATGTACCGGTGCCATATCTTCCACATACAGGCTGTACTGGTGCCATGTCCTCTCCATACTGACTGCAACGGTGCCATATTTTCCCCATACTGGCTATACCGGTGCCATATTTTCCCCATACTGGCTGCACCGGTGCCTTATCTTTTCCATACTGGCTGTACCGGTGCCATATCTTTCCCGATACCGGCTGTACCGGTGCCATATCTTCCCCATACTGGCTGTACTGGTGCCATATCTTCCCCCATACCGGCTGTACCGGTGCCATATCTTCCCCATACTGGCTGTATCAGTGCCATGTCCTCTCTATACTGGCTGCACTGGTGCCTTAGCTTTCCCATACTGGTTGTACCGGTGCCATATCTTCCCCATACTAGCTGTACCGGTGCCATATATTTTCCCCATACTGGCTGTACCTGTGCCATGTCCTCTCTATACTGGCTGTACCAATGCCATATCTTCACAATACTCGCTGAACCGGTGCCATATCTTCCCCATACCAGCTGTACCGGTGCCATATCTTCCACATAGTGGCTGCATCGGTGCCATATCTTCCCCATAGTCGCTGTACCGGTGCCATGTCTTCCCCATACTGGCTGCACCGGTGCCATATCTTCCACATAGTGGCTGCACCGGTGCCATATTTTCCCCATACTCGCTGTACCGGTGCCATGTCTTCCACATAGTGGCTGCACTGGTGCCATGTCTTCCCCATACTGGCTGTACCGGTGTCATGTCTTCCCCATACTGGCTGTACCGTGCCATATCTTTCCCATACTCGCTGTACCGGTGCCATGTCTTACCCATACTGGCTGCACCGTGCCATATCTTCCACATAGTGGCTGCACTGGTGCCATATCTTCCCCATACTCGCTGTACCGGTGCAATGTCTTCCACATACTCGCTGTACCGGTGCCATATCTTCCCCATACTCGCTGTACCGATGCAATGTCTTCCACATACTGGTTGTACCAGTGCCATATCTTCCCCATACCAGCTGTACCGGTGCCATATATCTTCCCCGTACTTGCTGTACCGGTGCCATATCTTCCCCATACTGGCTGTACCGGTGCCATATCTTCACCAAATTGGCTGTACTGGTGCCATGTACTCTCCATATTTTCTCCCAGTCAGCCGACATTACAGGGGTCCAGTCGCGGTTTTAAAGGGTCCCTGTTGAGCAGTAATGTTTCCCCGTTACACGAACATAGATTAGAGAGATTCCCTGCTCTGCTTCACTTGTCTATGTTTGGGGAAAAATTCCCCGAACATAGACCAGCTCTCTAACGTGGGGAATCCCTTGAAGCCCCACGCTAGACAGCTGGTCATAAGTGCGAGCCATCGTAAAACAGGTAGGTCATCAAGTGAGGACCACCTGTACAGACTATGCCATATTATCCAATATTACAGACTATGTCATTTTATCCGATATAACAGTATAGTAATTTATATATGTCTGTATGTATGTGTATATATAGTGGATATTGTATGATTTTTTTTAATATTCTACCCTATGGTAACAATGTCATGTTTTGTGGACCCACCTCATACTTGAAAACGAAAGAAATCTCAATGTTTCATTCCTGGTAAAATATTTTATAAATAAAGTGTAATATATAGTGTACTGTATACAGGGCCGGTACGGCCGCCTTAGGGCGCACTGGCCCAGGGGCGCAAATGTCCGGGTGTCCAGCAGGAGGGAAGCGCACAGCACCAGTGGCGTACACACCAGGGGGCCCGGCCGCCCTGTGACCCGGTATGTATGCCACTGTGGCCAGCCTCTTCTCCTGGGGGGCCCAGGAGCTGGCCACCTCAGGGCCCCCTGAGGCTGGCCCTGGTGTCACCCGGCAGGCAGGCTGGCGGGCGCGCAACGGAGCACTGGCCCCTGAGTGCTCCTTCTTCAGCTCCCTCGCGCACCGCACTGATACCGGAACAGGAAGCACTCAGCCAGGGAGAGTGCTCCCTCGCGCACCCACCAGCCTGCCTGCCGGGTGTCACCACTGGACCCCAGGGAATCCCCTCAGCACTCCCAAAGGTAAGGAGGCTGGGGGATTAAATTTTGAAAAAAAACGTGAGTGTGTGTGTTAGAGTGTGTTTGTGTGTTAGAGTGTGTGTGTGTTAGAGTGTGTGTATCTGTGTAAGAGTGTGTCAGTGAGTGTGTTACTGTGTGTGTCTGTTACTGAGTGTGTTAGTTTGTGTGCATCTGTTAGTGAGTGTGTGTTTTGTAAGTGAGTGTGTGTCTGTCTGTCAGTGAGTGTGTATGTATGTCTGTCACCGAGTGTGTGTCTGTCAGTAAATGTGTGTGTCTGTTATCTAGTGTGTATGCGTCTATTTGTTAGAGTGTGTGTGTGTCTTAAGCACTTACCTTTCTCCAGCGCCGGACTCCCTTGGCGCTGGGGATCTCTCCACCCCGCTCCGCCTCTCAGCTCCGAATGCGCATGTGTGGCAAGAGCCGCGCGCGCATTCAAATCGCCCATAGGAAAGCATTACGCCCATAGGAAAGCCGGCCCTCTTCTCATCAGCATGGGAGGACTTCCTCCCAAGAAGACTAGAGCAGCGAGAATAGGAGAAGTCAGAGAGGGGGGGCTGGGCGGAGCCAGCTCCTTCAACTCCCAACTACCTCAGGCAGCACTCTGGATCCCACGTAAGCCACCCTCCTGAACCCACAAGCTAGAAAACAGGAGGGTTGCTAGAAAAGTGTATATTTTGACCAGTGTGTGTCTGTATGTCTGTCTGTGTGTGTCTATATGTGTCTGTCAGCATGTCTGTGTGTGCATCTGTATTTTTGTCAGTGTGTCTGTGCATGTCTGTCAGTGTGTGTGTGTCTGTATGTCTGTCTTTGTCAGTCAGTGTGTGTGTATCTGTATGTCTGTCTGTGTGTCTGTCTGTCAGTGTGTGTTTGTGTAGCTGTATGTCTGTCAATATGTATGTGTGTGTCTGTATGTCTATCAGTGTGTATGTGTATGTCTGTCAGTGTGTTTGTATATCATTGTGTGTCTGTCAGTGTTTGTGTGTATCTGTCAGTGTGTGTCTGCAGCTGTATGTGTTTATCTGTGTATCTGTCTATCTGAATGTGTATCAGTTTGTGTATATTTGTGTCTGTGTATCTGCATGTGTGTCAGTGTGTGTATCTACGTGTATGTGTATCACAGTGTGTGTGTGGCAGTGTATGTGTATATGTGCATAAATCTCAGCATTCAAACGCCAACACTACACACAAATACACCCCAGCATGCAAACTTCAAAACTACATACAAACACACCCTGCATTCAAATGTCAACACAACATACAAACACACCTCTGTATTAGACACCAAAATTATATATAAACACACCGCTGCATTCAAAATCCAACACTACATATAAATGCACGATTGCATTGAAACCCAAACACTACATACAAACACACCCCTACATTCACACAAACATACTCTATACAAAAACATGCTAACATTCAAACATACAAATAGTGCTTAATACAATGCTGCAAGCATGGGGAATCGGTAGAGCCACAGCTTTTAAAATTAATCTTTGCCTGAGTAGTCAAAAATCATTGCACCGGCCCTGACTGTAAAGTGTGATAGTGTGATATATATTGTGATAAATATAGTGTAATATATAGTGTGATATATATATACAGTGTATATATAGTGTGACCAATACAGTGTATATATAGTGTGATAAATACACAGTAATATATAGTGTGATAAATACAGTGCGATAAACAAAGTGTAATATTTAGTGTGATAAATATAGTGTAATATATAGTGTGATATATATACAGTGTATATATAGTGTGATAAATATAGTGTAATATATAGTGTGATCAATACAGTGTATATATAGTGTGATAAATACAGTGTATATATAGTGTGATAAATACACAGTAATATATAGTGTGATAAATATAGTGTGATAAATCCAGTGTGATAAATATAGTTAATATATAGTGTGATAAATACAGTGTGATCAATATAGTTAATATATAGTGTGATAAATCCAGTGTGATAAATATAGTTAATACATAGTGTGATAAATCCAGTGTGATAAATATAGTTAATATATAGTGTGATAAATATAGTGTAATATAGAGTGATAAATATAGTGTGATAAATACGGTGTAATATATAGTAAGATAAATATAGTGTGATAAATATAGTGTAATATACAGTGTGATAATATAGTGTATTAGAGTTTATAAAACACAATATCATATCATTCGTATCATAGTTATTATATAGTGTGATAATATAGTGTATTATAAAGTGTTATAATATAGTGTGTTATATAGTGTGATAATATAGTGTGATAATATAGTGTATTATATACAGGGAGTGCAGAATTATTAGGCAAGTTGTATTTTTGAGGATTAATTTTATTATTGAACAACAACCATGTTCTCAATGAACCCAAAAAACTCATTAATATCAAAGCTGAATATTTTTGGAAGTAGTTTTAGTTTGTTTTTAGTTTTAGCTATGTTAGGGGGATATCTGTGTGTGCAGGTGACTATTACTGTGCATAATTATTAGGCAACTTAACAAAAAGCAAATATATACCCATTTCAATTATTTATTATTACCAGTGAAACCAATATAACATCTCAACATTCACAAATATACATTTCTGACATTCAAAAACAAAACAAAAACAAATCAGTGACTGTTGTGGAAATAAGGTCTGCACATATTTCCTAGATAGAGAAAATGTCTATTTACTCATTTCATGATATATATATATCACATAAAGCTAAACACACACATTTTAATCAAGATGGCTGCTAGAAGCTTCTAATCCCTCCTTCCCCCTCCCTTCCCCTCCTAACGTCGACTAACTACCTCGTGCATCAAGATGGCGCCGGGAAACCGTGGGAGACCCTCATGGTCCCGGTGACATCACCTACAGTAGGCAGAGCATTAGAGCAAGCACTTAACACCTAACCAATTATTGATGTATTATTCCATGTTATCTCTGACAATGCACATGATGTAATTTTGCTTTAAAAGGGACTTGCCGTCCCCTCTGAATAAACTTTCCTCAAGTTATTCAACAACCTGGAACCTGTGTCTGGTGTGAATTACTTCAGGGAGCGTGCACGCATTGTTTCACTGATTTGGCCAGGGGCAGATACACAAAGAAATAATCAATACTTTGATTGATTTTTTCCATTTCAATTGGCGCCCAACGTGGGGCCACCGGAGGGCCGGTTCGGAGGGCCGGAACCAACGGACCGGAGCGGACCTCCGGAAAGTGGGACAAGCGGAGCCTGATCACCTCCATAATACAGCCGTTGCCTGTGTTATTTTCCTGTTTTGTGTCGGTCTGCCTCCGGGTCCACTTCCGGCTTCCAGAAGGCTACTAGAGACAGGTAACTAACTCATCCGGTGTGCCTTTTTAAGCGAACCTGTCGATTGTCTATCTGCCTCCTGTATTAGTAATATGTGTATGTGTGCTCCTTTTTCTATATTTTATGTTAGCTTGACTGCCTAGCGGGCAGGGAACGCATTACAGCCGGTGGGGCTGGGATTTTATGTTAGCTTGACTGCCTAGCGGGCAGGGAACGCATTACAGCCGGTGGGGCTGGGATTTTATGTTAGCTTGACTGCCCAGCGGCAGGGAACGCATTACAGCCGGTGGGGCTGGGATTTTATGTTAGCTTGACTGCCTAGCGGGCAGGGAACGCATTACAGCCGGTGGGGCTGGGATTTTATGTTGGCTTGACTGCCCAGCGGGCAGGGAACGAATTACAGCCGGTGGGGCTGGGATTTTGTACAATTCTTGCATGATTTCATTAGAGCTTGTGTTATAACAGAGCTGGGGATTGTTACACGGTGGGTATTGGTACCAGTGGTGTTAACATGTACATGGCCATTTTACTTTCTATCATCCTGTGGTTTTTGTTTAATTGTTGTTACAGTGTGGGTACCCTCGGTGTGTGTGTGTGTATTGTGTGGTTAGTTCTGGATTCCGGAGTTTACGCTCATTTATATGTTTGTGATTTTTGCAAATGTCTTCTCATTAGCGCAGCCACGTTCATCTTCTCCTTTGTTCTTTATCTTTCCTGTGCCTGTTGCCCAGAGCTGTGTTAGTCACCCACACTCATTCGCTCCTGTCCGTGACCACCACCCCGGGTGGGCGGATTCCCGTGACTAGTCTACGTTTGGGGAAGACGCATGAGGCTCAAGTTCTCGTGGCAGTCGAGCACTGTAGACATTCTTTTCCTTTCTCCTCGGTACCTCCTCCATCTACCTGTCTTTAACACGTGGCACGCTTTGATTATACAAGATGGGACAGGAACAGGCTAGACCTGCTAAGGGTTTGTTGGCTTGTGACATTGTAAAAGAGAGGGCAGGGGAAGATGCAATGTTGAAACTTAAAAAGATTGCTAAGGTGTGTGGCTTTCAGACGTTGCCCAGTGGAAGATTACAACCTGAGTTTTGGAGGAAGTTACTCATAGACAAGGAAGGTTTGTTGTTGGATAATGGACTCACAAAGGTTGCAGAGGCTTGGTATCGGGTAGCTAGAGGTTTGAAACGGGAAGGATGGGTCGAGGAAGAGTTGGAGTTTGAGGGGCAAATTGTATATGTTTACCATAGGAGTGTTAACAATGATGATGTTGTTTCTATTGTCCCGCGACCACCGCCCTATGATGGCGCCCAGAGCGCAAGAGTAAATTCCCGCCCCGCTTCCCCTGTCACAGTACAGACCCCACCCCCCGGGGGCGTGCCTTCAGCTCCCACCCCCCTGTGCCCCGTACTTGGTGCAGATGGTGCTTACTATTTCCCAATGCCACTTCACTCGTTTCCACCCACTCCCATGCCTCAACCCTCCTGTGACCCCGCCCCCTCCATTAACTACTCCTCTGTCATGTCCGCTGAAGTCCCCTCACCTCCCCCGCTACCTTTCCCAGTGCCTGCATCCACTCCTCGTCAGGATCCCATCCCAACCGTTCCCGTTTCACCCATTGAAGTTCCCTTTTCTTCTTCCTCTCCTTCCCTCCCCACATCGAGTACCCCATCCCTAGCAATATCCGCTCCCTCACCCTCTTTATCTGTTCCCCCGACCCTTGCCCGCTCCACCGACCCCGTTCCTCCGGACCCCTGTCTCCCCACGGACCCTCCTTCTCCTGTACCCCCGGACCCAGACCTCTCCTCTATCCTCGCTAGCCTCTCGAAGGCGCTTGTCCAGCCCGTTAATCCCAGTTCCCTTGCCTCTGCTCCCTTGTGCTTAGACACCCCTCCCACCCTCCAGGACCCTCCCGCTAACCACGCAGTGTCACCTCCTCCCGAAGTCCCGGCCCCCTCTACCTCGTTGCCTCCTCCTCCCTCGGCTGATTTGCCGTCCCTAATCTCTGCCCTCACCGCCCTGACCCAATCCCCCGTTACCACCCCTTCTCCAGCGTTACCTCCTCCCGAAGTCCCGGCCCCCTCTACCTCGTTGCCTCCTCCTCCCTCGGCTGATTTGCCGTCCCTAATCTCTGCCCTCACCGCCCTGACCCAACCCCCCGTTACCACCCTTTCTCCAGTGTTACCTCCTTCCGAAGTCCCGGCCCCCTCTACCTCGTTGCCTCCTCCTCCCTCGGCTGATTTGCCGTCCCTAATCTCTGCCCTCACCGCCCTGACCCAACCCCCCATTACCACCCTTTCTCCAGTGTTACCTCCTCCCGAAAACTCCCGGCCCCTTCTATCTCGTTGCCCCCTCCTCTCCCGTCTGGTTTGCTGTCCCAACCCTCCACCCACGTTATTACGACGCAGCCCCCTGCCCCTATCCTCCCGACCCCTCCCCCGGTGACCTCCGACCCATCCATGGCCAATGACCTGTCTAGCTCGATCTCCGCCCGCTTCTCTGCTGTTACCTCCCTGGTTAATTCCGCGATCCCTGTGCCGCCTCCCTCTGATTTACCTCCTCCTCCTCCCCCCGAACCTCCGACCCCTCCCTCGTCTCCCGCTAACATCCCCGAGCCTTCCGATCCAATCTCTGCCCTTGCTCATGTCCTAAATACCCACCTCTCACGCCCAACCCAACCGGCCCCCATGACAGCCCCTTCCACGGCATTGGTCCCTCATGTCCCTCCCGCCAGCCCTAGTTACCCAATCATGGTGGTTGGGTCCGAGGTGTCAGTGACATCGGACCAGCCCTACGCGATGGGCGCCTCCCCACAGGCCTCAGGTTTCCACCCAACTACCTCTCCTATCACCGGCCTCCCAATCGTCCCCACCACAGCTACCCCTGAGACCACTCTACACCGCGGCCCGGTGGTACCCGAGGAGGTCGTTGTGGTGGACCAGGGCTCACCCCGCCTAGGGGGGAACAGACTCCCCCAGCGGTGCTCTATCCCCCAGGGGTATACCCAGAATAACCATGGTGCGGATGGTGCACCACCTATGTATGTTACCTTTAACCCTTCCCAAGCTGCTACCCTTGTGACTTCACTCCCTGATCCTGAGAAGCACCCAATGCCCTTCTTCCGCAGGATGGATCAGATCCGCAAAACATACTCCGCTGCTTGGCGGGATCTTATTAGTCTATGTGAAATAAAGGCTGGAGATGCATACTGGCCAATCATGGAACGGAGCTTTAGCGATGCTCCACTTACTTCTGATACTGATTTTCGTTCTGGTGAAGTTTTCTGTGAACAGCTTCGAGCCTGGGCGCAGGATAAACTAGCTGATCAGGCTACTTGCATAAATGATATTCTTCAGGATAAACTTGAGACCGTTGAAAAGTACCACTCTAGGTTGACTCAGACTTTTTCAGATTTGGGGTTCAGCACCTATAACAAAGCACACACTCAGATGCTATCTGCAGCGTTTGTGGCAGGCCTCAAGGAACATATTCGTAAGGGGTTAATCCTAGCTCGCCCTGAGTATAGAATTATTCCTCTGGACACTCTCTTGTTGGTAGCCAAGGGTTTGGAAACAGTTTTACAACCCACACCACGTAGAGCAAATCCTTTGATGTACACTACCTCCACTCCTATCACAGGTTCTAACCAAGCACCTCAGTTACCCCTCCAACAGTACCACCAACCACCCCAGACACTGCCTGCACCACTTCCTTTTCCCAGAGACCGAACAATCACAACAATCAGGACCTGTTTTAATTGTAACCAACCCGGACACTTTAGAAGAGATTGCCCACAGCCTAGGGTGTTCCGTAAGCAGACTTCCCGGTACCCTGGCCCCCATGCCACCAGCTATAACTTCCCTTCCACTGGTTATCTCTCTGCCCTACCCCTTCCACAGTTGCCCCAACTTCCTCCTCCTCCACCCCCTCCGCCTCCTGAGTACACCCACGCCCGGCCGCCCACATCAGATGCTCGTGCTTACTCTTCGCCCTCTGGTGAAGGGTATGACAACGATGATTTCCAAGACAGTCTGCCACAGCCCCGCCATGCTGTCCGTCCATCTCGCCCACCCATGCATTCTGCTAACCCCCCTTCCACTTCCCGCCGGTACCAGGGACCAGACCAGGCCCATTTAGATTTATTACAATAGGTAACCGGCAAGCCTGTGTCAGCAACCCCTGCCATGGCAGTGTCTGCGGGGGATGGGGGAGGGCCTTTAGCTACTGTAGTCCTCCCCGTGGAGGGCCACCCAACCACCTTTCTAGTTGACACAGGTGCAGCCCGTAGTGTTCTTAGGGAACAAGACCTGCCAGACCCTTCCTTTTTATCTGACACTGATGTCTCCTGTGTTGGGGTAGATGGTACACCTCGCAGCAACTAAACTCTTACACGTAGGATCACACATCCTCTCCCGGTTTGTTGTTTCCTCTACCTGTCCCATTAACCTCCTAGGTGCCGATGTTCTCTCTCGGCTTCAGGCTTCCATTACTTTCACTGCAGATGGCCAAGTCGAGTTGACAACCCCCCTATCACAAAAGGATACCTCTGCCCTCTGCTCCCTCCCCATCCTGCTGAACATAACTGACAACACAGGGAATGCACGGGTCACGCACACCCCCAGTGCTCTGGATCGGGTCCCCCAAGATCTTTGGTCTACCGGCCCAGATGATATTGGCCGCTTACATGTACCCCCAGTCCTGGTTCAGCTCCTGCCTGGGGCACTACCCCCCCGTAGACCACAGTATCCTCTGAAGCCAGCACAAGCTGAAGCCATCACCAAGCAAGTTGACAGCCTACTTGCCAAAGGTGCCCTCATCAAATGCACATCTCCTTGCAACACACCTCTTTTTCCTGTTAAAAAGCGAACTGTTAAAGGTCAGCCTGACCAGTACCGCATGGTGCAGGACCTTCGTGCTGTCAATGATGTCACCATAAAGGACACTGCTATTGTTCCAAATCCACATACCCTCTTGTCCCAAGTCCCACCAACTTCTACTATATTCACTGTGGTGGATTTAGCCAATGCCTTTTTCAGTGTTCCCCTTGACCCTTCCTGCCGTTTTCTTTTTGCTTTCACACATGAAGGGCAACAATACACCTGGACTGTTATGCCACAGGGTGCTCAGAACTCTCCCACACAGTTTGCTCATGCCATGTCTCTTGTTCTTGATCCCTGGCAGAAATCTCATCTGGATGTTGTTCTACTTCAATATGTTGATGACCTACTTCTCTGTGCTCCTGATTTACCCACTGCAGAGCGTGACTCTGAAGACCTCCTGTGTTTCCTCGCTGCAGCAGGTTGCAAAGCTTCAAAATCAAAACTACAATGGTGCCGGCCATCCGTGGTCTTCTTGGGACACTGCCTTTCCCATGGCACCAAACATCTGACTTCACAACGTGTGCAAGCCATCCTGCAACTCCCTCTACCTGCTACACATCAGACTCTCCATGCTTTTTTGGGTCTTATAACATACTGCAGGTCCTGGATCCCAGAGGCTTCAAAACTTATGTAACCACTCTATGACACCCTCAGGAGTGAGCCCTTCCACCTTACTGAAGAAACTATCACCTGCTTCCACAACCTGAAAAGAGCTATTGCCTCAGCACCTGCCTTGGGCCTCCCCAACTACCAACTTCCTTTCAATCTGTTTGTCTCTGAAAAGTCAGGACATGCTTCCGGAGTTCTCACTCAGAAACATGGGTCAAGACAACGCCCTATTGGTTATTTCTCCTGCATGCTTGACCCTGTTGCGAGAGGTAGCCCCTCTTGCCTCCGAGCGGTGTTTGCCGCCAGCGCTCTCCTAGACAAGACCAATGATTTTGTTCTCGGCCACCACCTAACAGTGTTGGCCCCTCATGATATTACTGCCATCCTGCAACAAACCCAACCAAAGCACCTTTCCTCCCAACGCCACCTTCGCCTACAGACTTCCTTGCTCCTACCTGACAATGTTAAGCTTCAGAGATGTCTTTCCCTGAATCCTGCCACTCTTCTGCCACTTCCCAAGGGGGGAATTGTTTACCATTGGTACAGCCTGGATATTAACCCAGAGGTTCAAGCAGACCTACAGTTACCTGTACTTACACCTCCACATGATGAACAACCAGAGGCCCTACTCCACTGCACATTGTGGTTTAGGGATGTACCAAGCCCTGATATGAACTATGAAGAAGAACTATTCCAGCTCAAAGAAATTCAAATTTCCCTGACTGATTTATTCTGGGACTCTACAGGTACAATGCTTGTCTTAGTTTGCCTCCCAGAAAATGTAACACACCTCTATCACCACTGGGATACAGCTATTCCACACATACCTCTCACCAGATCCCTCAACACCTCATGGAAAGACCTAGGCCCGATGGCCAGAACATGGAACCAAATGACTCAAACACAGCTAATTTCTGCAGGGATCAATAAAAAGACCATTGACTACTGCACTACAGGGTACCCCAGGTACCACACAGAGGCCTGTGAGGACCCACTTACCGCGGATTGTGACTTCATTGATATCCCCCATGACTGTTTTGAACAAATGAAAATGGAAACTACACACTTACCAACTGTTTATGAAGCTGCATTACTTAATCCAGATCAAACATTATTTGTGGATGGCTCAAGATTTGCTGATGAACAAGGACAATATCACATTGGATATGCAGTCACCACAGGATGTCAAGTATTACAAGCAGCTGCTCTACAACCAACCAAGTCTGCCCAAGAAGCAGAGTTAACAGCTCTGACCGTGGCTTGCAAACTGTCTGAAGGTCTACGTGTCAACATTTATACGGACTCAAGATATGCCTTGGGAGTGGCACACGACTTTGGTTTAATTTGGAAGACCAGAGGATTTCTTACAGCTACTGGTACTCCGGTGAAACATGGGGCAACTATTGCAGAACTAATGGATGCATTGGAACTTCCAGCAGAAGTGGCAGTATTGAAAGTAAAAGCCCACGGAAAATTGGATACAGAAGAAGCATGTGGAAATCACTTGGCTGATCAGGCAGCCAAAGAGGCAGCGCGGCAAGGGTGGGAAGTGGACAGAAGAGTGGCCACGGATGTATCACCTATCTACACTATGCAAACATTGCCTACTGACCTCAAGCTCCTGAAGGAACAACAAGCAGCTGCTACCCTACAGGAGAAACAAAGTTGGAAGAACAAAGGAGCTGTACTCCGTGATGATGTTTATACTATCAATCTCAAGTTCTGCCTACCCAGGAACATGTATCCAGCGGTGGTCCAATGGGCCCATGGGCCAGCCCACCTGTCAAAACTCCTGATGAACTCACTGATTGACAAGTATTTTGAAGCACCAGGCATCACTACTTTAACACAGAATTATTGTAAATCCTGTACTATATGTGCTAAATGCAATCCTGGGAAAGTTATAAAGACTGCACCTAACCACCTAGCTAAGCCACAATATCCCTTTCAGAGGATTCAGATTGATCACATCCAGATGCCAAAAAGCGGACGTTATGAATATGCATTGGTTATAGTGGACATGTTTTCAGGATGGCCAGAGGCCTTCCC
The DNA here is from genome assembly GCA_933207985.1 of Pelobates cultripes. Lineage (NCBI taxonomy): Eukaryota > Metazoa > Chordata > Amphibia > Anura > Pelobatidae > Pelobates > Pelobates cultripes. Next base: position 182,509,006 of record OW240917.1, on the reverse strand, counting down.
AGTGACCAATCTCACCGCAAGAACTACGGCCAAGTACCTTCTGACGGAAATTGTTTGCCGCTATGGAGTTCCAGAAGTGATTGAAAGTGACCAGGGAACCTCCTTTACTGCCTCGCTAACACGGGAAGTCTGGTCAGCACTGGGGGTGACCCTCGCATTCCATACACCATATCACCCACAGAGTAGTGGCAAGGTAGAGCGCATGAATGGCACTTTGAAAGCCAGAATGCTTAAAATGTCACAAGAAACTAACATGCCCTGGCCCGAGAGTCTCCCATTAGCATTGTTTAGTGTAAGGTACACTCCTAGAGGAAAATACAGCCTGTCACCTTATGAGATTCTGTTTGGTACAGCACCCAGGTTAGGTTGTTACTTCCCCCAACAGCTTCAGATCCAGTCAGATGCTATGGTAGATTATGTGACAGCCCTCTCACATGCCTTGACCAAGATACATGCCCAAGTGTTTTCTTCTATTCCTGATCCTGAGTCGAATACAGGTACACACAAGCTGCTTCCGGGTGACTGGGTTATGGTTAAGAAGTTTCTCAGAAAGCACACCCTAGAACCGAGATTTGATGGTCCTTACCAAGTGCTCCTGATTACAGCAACATCAGTTAAACTAGCTGGGAAGAGTTCTTGGATACACGCTTCACATTGCAAAAAAGTTCCTGCTCCAGAAGAGACTGATCCTGTTGAAAAATGAATTTATTATGTGTCTTGTGTTTTCTTATGCTACTACATCTTGCCTGGGCCCAACAAGTGGCCATAACCAAAGATAATCACGTTTACACTTTTTGGTACAATTCTTCTAATACTGATGTGGCTACATACACCTTTGATTATTGTGACATAGTCACTTGTACATTTCCGCAGACACAAAATGCAGCTATATATAAGGACATACCTAACAAAAAGGATCCATACATTTGTGTGACTGGAGGAGTTTGGGGTCACCATTGTAGTTCATGGAAAGCTGCCGGGTGGAACACAGGTAGACCATGGGGTTACAGACCTCAAGTAGCATTAGACAAACTTGACAAAGATGGGAAACCCTTACTCTCTAGAATGACCCTGAGTAAACCCATAGGGTCAACTCCCATTAAACTCACCCTGAATATAGAACACCCTAGCCCAAGGGATGCAGGGGAGTATGTGATGGGAATGTACTGGAAGGGAGGCGGATCACATAACGCATTAGGGACCTTTTACCTGCAAGATATGCTAAATTCTTCTGACTGGGTGGGAACCACACATATGGTCATTAACCCATTGAAACCACATATCAAGACCCTACATGACATGGTGGCCATAGCTAACCCCACTTTTGAAGATACCATGGCAGTGGAAACGGGGTTTTCAGACACTAATGTGGCTAGAATGGATGAGGTACAACGCTAACTCACACAATAAGACTAATTGTTATGTATGTGGAGGTGCCAGACCCCATCTGGGCACAGTACCTCTGAGCTTACCCCCCGAAATAGAATCATGTGTACTGAGTTTGTATGCACAATCCATCACTAACTCCTCAACATGTGAATCCTGGAAGAAGGTTTACCCAATCACCCATGGACATGTGAAACCACCTGATGGAGTCACCATCTACCCAGGTAATTACACATGCTATTCAATACCTAAGAACACTGGTTTGTATCTGGGCAAATTCCCATCAGGATACTGCTCAACTTACCATAGTCCACCTGTATCACTGCTAATGAATCACACAAAGACAATCGGTGATATCTATTGGTTATGTGGTGACAAACAATTGAGGTCCCAATTAGTTGGACAATGGTGGGGGGAGTGTGCCCTAACCAAAGTCATAATGCCTATCCACATTATTCCAGATGGTAGTCATAACACCTTAAATCTTACACATATATACTCTAGGACCAAACGAGAGGCTCCTATCCGAGGGAGCTTCGACCCCCATGTATATATTGATGCCATAGGTGTGCCTAGGGGGGTGCCCAACGAATTCAAAGCAAGAGATGAAGTAGCTGCAGGATTTGAATCCCTAATTCCAATGATAACTGCTAACAAAAATGTCAATTGGATCAACTATATCTATTATAATCAGCAGCGCTTTGTCAATTATACAAGGGATGCCCTACAGGGCCTAGCAGAACAGTTACAGGCCACAACCCAAATGACATTTCAGAACAGAATGGCCCTAGATATGATTTTAGCTGAGAAAGGGGGGGTATGTAAAATCCTCCCTGAAACCATGACATGTTGCACATACATTCCAGACAACACTGGGCCCAATGGTAAGGTGACTATGGCCATAGAGAAGCTAGATAGTCTTGCAGACGAATTAAAGAAGAATTCGGGAGCCACTGACATATGGGACAAATGGTTTGGGTGGATGAATGGCTGGCAAAAGACCCTCTTCCAGGTGGGGACAGCTGTTCTTATAGTGTTCATTATCTTCTTGTTTTTAGCCTGTTGCATACTCCCCTGCATGCAGAAATATCTGCAGAAAGCAGTGGATAAGACTGTAGATAACGTGACCCCTACCTTCCTACACCAAGATATCACAGACCTCGAAGATGACACCCCACATACACCCCTACAAACACATCAGTTTAAACAGACAACTGCCTTCCTATAGGGATAGAGTAGGGAAAGAGTCTGTCTTGACAGGTGAGTCTCACGTGTGGAGATGTAGTGGGCTAGCCACTGCGGGATACCCGCGGAGTGAAGCGTTCGATGCTTGTCAAGACAGATAGGTTGCGGGCAACTAGGGACATATTAGGGACAGCGGCAGTTGTTATGGTAAATAGCCATTTTAGGGGGGACTGTTGTGGAAATAAGGTCTGCACATATTTCCTAGATAGAGAAAATGTCTATTTACTCATTTCATGATATATATATCACGTAAAGCTAAACACACACATTTTAATCAAGATGGCTGCTAGAAGCTTCTAATCCCTCCTTCCCCCCTCCCTTCCCCTCCTAACGTCGACTAACTACCTCGTGCATCAAGATGGCGCCGGGAAACCGTGGGAGACCCTCATGGCCCCGGTGACATCACCTTCAGTAGGCAGAGCATTAGAGCAAACACTTAACACCTAACCAATTATTGATGTATTATTCCATGTTATCTCTGACAATGCATATGATGTAATTTTGCTTTAAAAGGGACTTGCCGTCCCCTCTGAATAAACATTCCTCAAGTTATTCAACAACCTGGAACCTGTGTCTGGTGTGAATTACTTCAGGGAGCGTGCACGCATTATTTCATTGATTTGGCCAGGGGCAGATACACAAAGAAATAATCAATGCTTTAATTGATTTTTCCACTTCATTTACATTTGCACGAGCAGAAATCATTTTTAAAGGCACTTCCGCATCATTATCACGCCGGACTTACCTTTCTCCTATTGTTTCCTCTTCCTCTCAGAATC
>OW240917.1:182447049-182505496 GCA_933207985.1 Pelobates cultripes | reverse complement strand
TACATTATTCCCGCTGACACAAAGTTATGGGAGTCTTCCATTGATTTATGATTAAGCTTGAATGTAAACATTCCTATGTAAAGTATCATACGTTTTCCCAGTTTCCTATTAGCAATTATAGATATTTTTCTTTGTTCCAGGATAACTTACATGTCAGTCAAAATGTTGCAACTCACAATTAACTTTTTACTGTAAATAGTGAGAATAGCAGAACTTCAAGTTCTATATGTTAGTTATTGTATATGTATAGTCCTAGCTAACAAGCAGCCACTGAATAAACACATATTGATATTATGGAACTTAATTATAGATTAGCATATTGCTCATTTGGACTCTGGTAGTCACCCAGACATGTATCATCAGTGGTTAACTGCGCCCTCTGCTGGCAACACAGCAAACATCTGCCTATTAAACTTTTATACACCATCTGTCATCTGTGTCTGCCAGTATATATGGCTATTGTCATTAGTAGTTGTAGTATGAGTGACATTTATATAGTGACAAAGAATTCCAATAATGAGCCGTGGACTCTGACCAAACGATCTTACAATCTCTCCCTGCCATCCTCTATAGTGTTTTAACACCTATACTTTACCCCCGCTATTAATATTTAATTAACGTATTACTTACAAATTGCTTGCACAGTATAACTGTATTTATTTTATTACATGTTCAGGTTCTATCTACATGTATTAGTGACAGCACTTTTTGTATAAGTTTATAAATTAATATCAGTCATGTTTGCGCTATCTGTATTGCATCATGTTATATAATTGGCTTTGCTATGACAATGTCACATTACTCCAGGTATGCCTGATTTCTTGACTTGATGACTATTTTTTTTGGTACATTATCTTGTCTCTAAATGCTAGTGGCAGCACATGAAAGAGAATTGTAATAAGGGCAGCTCATGCCATCGTCATCATGCCCATTGTCATTTCACCGCTGTAAAGTTTTCACTATTAGTATTAGTACATTACCTGCATGTTGACCTGCAGTATAAATAGTTCACGTAGTGCACTATTTATACTGCAGGTCAACATGCAGGTAATTTGGTCATTCTGTCCTCTTACCGCATCCCACTCGCTCACTTAGGTGGCACAGTGACACTAACATAACATCACGCTTAGCTCCGTCTGGCTGTTAGGATTCCTTTGTTGGTCTTATGCTGTATTTGTTTTTTTGTGCCACTATGCAGGGATCCCGTGAGTCAAACTCTTCATTTAAAACTAATAAAACTCATATTTAAAAAGTAGTAATTTCTTTACACTAAATCTTACTGGGATTTTGGGCAGCTTTTCTACTACACTACCAAATTGTAGCTATAATAATAACTATAATGCTTACATCCAAGCAACTCCCTTTGTCGGTCCCAAGTTAAAATGTTTACTGGTGCCTTAACTATGCTCCCGTTTGAACTATACATCAATGAATATAGACCTAGTTGGCTACCGTAAAGGGACACTCTAAGCACCAAAATAACTTTAGCTTAATGAAGCAGTTTTGGTGTATAGATCATGGTTTATAGATCTCAGTTTACAGGAAGTGTTTAGGAATGCCGTGCAAGTCACATGCAGGGAGGTGTGACTATGGCTGCGTAAACAAAGTGATTGAACTCATAAGTGGCAGAGAATTGAGCAGTTTTGAGCAGTAAGACTGCATGGGCATGATCTATTCACAAAAAACACTTTATTTTGCTAAAGTTATTTTGTTGACTGCAATGTCCCTTTAATGATGCAGCTTTGGCATATTCTCTGTAAGTAAAAAGTTTAAATCACTTTTGTTTGTTCCTTTAATGATGCAGCTTTGGCGTATTCTCTTTAATTAAAAAGTTTAAATCACTTTTGTTTCTGTTTATTTAGCCCACCCCATACCTCCCCTGGCTGTGACACAGCCTCAATTTTAAAAAATTGCTTCATTTTAAGTCAGATCTCAAAGCACACTGTTTACTTTGGAAGTTATTATCTCTTGCTCTGTTACTTGAACTTTAATAACACACATCAGGCTATTGTAGGCTCTAGCAGGCTATTAGGAAATTCTAAATTAAACATGCATAGCGTGTTTAATTTAGAATTTCTCTTGTTTACAGGATGTGTGTTTGGAGGATACATACGCCAGAGGCAGGGGAGGTGTTACTCTGGCTGCTTAAAAAAAAGTAATTTTCAGAGATTTCACATGCGATATGATCACTACATCCTATCCTTAAGACAGACATTCTAGCCAGTCTGACCCTAACTGGGAAACCAAACTTCAAAAATACATACAACAGTACCCAGTAAGCGTTCAAGAAACATATATGCAGTCACTAGAAAGCACTATGTTTCTATACATTGCTTCTTCTGAACAGGGGTCCCTTAATTTACAGTAATGATGACCTAAAGGCCCCTTTTGCGATACTAGATTTTGACTACAACACTCAATAAGCCATTCCTTTATAATAGACATAACTTCAGCAGCCTCTAGTGACCATATGTTCCTCTGCACATCTTAAAGAAGTTACAGACGAATTTGGCAGCAGATATATCTACGGTATATCTGTGCTGTGGCCACATAATAGAAGAAGGTTATATAGATTAGTTTAAGGTAGAAGAATGCTCAGCATATCGGGGTATCAGAATGGATGGGGAATATTACTTTATATATAATTGTACAATAAATATTACACAAAGTATCAAAAACTAATTTAATGGACATTCACACTCAAAAATATGTGCAAATGCCCATAGTGGCCTGTTTTATGCCTGGTTCAGCTGCAAGAAGTGTATGATTTTAGACTAACTACATACAATATATTGATTAATATATTAAGACCAGCACAAGACTGTATGCCCAAAACAAATATAAAGTAACTTTATGAGATTAAAAGAATGGGGGTTCCACCACAAACACAGCAAGCAACAGCACTGTGGAACAAGTTACATGGTGATGATTTGTGATGAAAGGCTAAGTAGATTTTTTTTTAGCCAGAGAGGACATTCACAGTCTAATCATGTTTATCATGAGCAAAGGATCGTTCGTTAACACATCTTCCAGAATGATTGTATCCATAAGGCTGATGTAATCAACATATGATAGCTAGAAAACAAACAACTGACCAAGGGGCAAACGCAATACAATTTAGAAATAAAAAATATGTGGGCTGGCAAAAATGAACAGATCACGTTTTAGATTCATCTGTACATGTTTCTACGACTATGTCATCAACTTGTTGCTAAGCAACAACACACAGAGGAATTTAAGAACATCACAACAGAGCTGGAAGTAATCAGATGTCACTGGAATCCTTTATCTCTCCAACTACAGTATATTACGTTTATCTCAAAATAAGGATGTAGTATTTTATTAGCTCCAAGTAACCATAGTTGTTGTAATTAGATATTTTATTTAGAATGAGAATTAAGAAGCCTATGTAATACAAATATATTTTTTAAAAGTGTTACTCAAAGCATCATGACTACTGCAGGGTTTTGAAGTGGACATGGTGCCTGGAGTCTTTATGCTTAGCGTTTCGCTATTAAAACACAATACATAATCATACGGCGATGCAGCTCCACCTCAGACAGCATCTTGTGGTGTTATCTGCCAGCCAGGAATGAGAGAATGACAATTCTGTGCAAATGTTCATACACAGTGTACCATTCCTTGGCTAAGAGTGGTTAGCCGACACTCGTGGCCAATGAACGATCTATTTTTCACATTAACACTAACTTCTGTCATTACTAAAATATCCCTATCCTTTCACTCACCTGTCCCTGGCAACACCATCATCATTACTTCCACCTTACTTCCCTCCCCTCTCTATTCATCCCATGCACTCTACACTTACCTTTCCAGCCTATCTCCACCAACTCTTTCCAAATCCTCCACATACATACCCTCCTACAAAACTTTCAAATCCTACTCCCACCTTCACTTCCTTTCTATCCTTCTGCTCCTAGCAGCTGGTGATGTCTCTCCAAACCCCGGTCCCCTCTCAAAAAACTCAGCACATACTAACCCAAGGATCCACACTAATCTCATACCCATCTCTTGTTCCTCTAAATCCCCCTTCAATACTGCCCTCTGGAACGCACGCTCTGTCTGCAATATAACTAAATCCACTGCTGTCCATGACTACTTCATCTCTCATTCAATAGATCTACTAGCCTTAACAGAAACCTGGCTCTCCCCCTCTGACACTGCCACCCCTGCATCTTTGTCCTTCGGTGGTCTCCAACTTACTCACACCCCAAGAAACTCTGAATGTAAAGGTGGTGGTGTTGGGTTTCTCCTCTCCCCTCACTGCTCTTTTAAACCTCTTCCCACCCCCCCCTTCCCTCTCTTTCCCATCATTTGAAATACACTCTATTCGCCTTTTCAAACCTTTCGCTGCTAACATTGCTGTTATTTACCGTCCCCCTGGTTCCCCTCTTCTCTTCCTTGACCATTTTGCTGGCTGGCTACCCTATTTCCTCTCTTCTAACATCCCATCCCTAATTCTCGGGGACTTCAATATTCCTATAAACCCACCTTTGACCTCTGCAGCCAATAAACTACTTTCAATTACTTCCTCCCTCGGGCTATCACAGTGGGCAAATTCTCCCACCCATGTAGCTGGCAATACCCTTGACCTAATCTTCACTTATGCATGTACAGTATCTAATATCTGCAACACTCCTTATCCTCTCTCTGATCACCACCTCTTATCGTTTGCTCTCACTTACCCCCTCACCCAACAACCTCCGCCTAACCAGCCTCAACTCAGGAGGGACCTTAATTCTCTTGATCTCCAACAGTTGTCAGCTGACATTGATTCACAACTGCTATCCATCCCTTCCCTATCCTGTCCTTCACTGGCCATCTCCATATATAACTCTACTCTTACATCTGCCTTGAACACTGCAGCACCACTCCAAACAAGCACCTCAAGGAGGACCCGCCCCCAACCATGGCATACTAAATCAACGCGCTACCTGCAAAGATGCTCCCGGTGTGCTGAACGCTCCTGGAGGAAGTCTCGCACCCAGTCAGACTTTCTCCATTATAGATTCATACTGTGTTCATACAGTGCAGCCCTTGCCCTTGCCAAACAGTCCTATTTTTCCTCTCTCATTAGTTCATGTTCCCACAACCCCAGGCGTCTCTTTGACACCTTTAATTCTCTTCTTCGCCCTGCTGTGGCCACCCCCCAAACCAACCTTACTGCTGACAACTTTGCATGTTACTTCACTGACAAAATTGAACAGCTAAGGAAAGAATTCTCCCCTCCTTGCCTTTCTGTTTCTCAATCACACATTGATCATGCCTTTCCTACCCTTCAGACATTCTCCCCAGCCACTGACCAAGAGGTGGCTGCTCTTCTTTGCTCCTCTCGCCCCACCACTTGCCCGCTCGATCCTGTCCCGTCTCACCTTATCAGATCTCTCTCCGCTTGTCTCGTGCCTTCTCTAACACACATCTTCAACTGCTCGCTCTCTTCTGGCATCGTCCCTGCTGACCTTAAGCATGCCACTGTAGTACCTATACTAAAAAAAACATCCCTTGACCCGTCCACCCCCTCTAACTACCGTCCCATATCCCTGCTCCCTTTTTCCTCAAAGCTTCTGGAAAGACTCGTCTTTACCCGTGTGTCTAATTTCCTCAATTCCAACTCTCTTCTTGACCCCCTTCAATCTGGCTTCCGCCCTCTCCACTCTACAGAGACTGCCCTTATCAAAGTCACTAACGACCTAATCGCAGCTAAATCCAAAGGCCACTACTCCATACTAATTCTTCTTGACCTCTCGGCGGCCTTTGACACCGTTGATCATGCTCTCCTTCTTCAAACTCTGCAATCGCTTGGTCTCTGTGACTCTGTCCTCTCGTGGTTTTCCTCTTATCTCTCCCAACGCTCATTCAGTGTCTCTTTTTCTAATGATACCTCCTCCCCTCGCCCTGTCTCGGTTGGAGTCCCCCAAGGCTCCGTCCTTGGTCCCCTTCTATTTTCTCTTTATACTGCCTCTCTTGGCAAACTTATTACCTCATTTGGTTTCCACTACCACCTGTACGCTGATGACACCCAGCTATATCTCTCCTCCCCAGACCTCTCCCCTGCTGTCCTGCAACGTGTCACTGCTTGCCTTTCTTCCATCTCTGACTGGATGTCCTCCCGCTTTCTGAAACTCAATCTCTCAAAAACTGAGCTCCTTGTCTTTCCTCCTCCTAATACTGATCCTCCTCTTTGCCTCTCTGCTAACGGACCGTTTTGCACACAAGGGTAAAAAAACGTTTAGGCGATCGGCCCCCTTTCCAGAGATACAGGCACAGCTACTGCAGAACACCAAAACTCACGAACTGGATACAAAATAGCACTCCAACTCCCGAACTGGAACCTCCCAAATAGCTGCTAGCAGACGAACAGGAAAAGCAGACAATCAGCTTACACTCCTGGCAATCAGTCTCTAACAGCATACAGTGAATCCCCCCAAGAACGAGACAAGGCTCTGTGTTGAGGGTCAAGCAGTGGTCTGGGGTGCTGGCACACCCAGCCTGGTTTTTATTACAGTCTTGCAAATACAGGACCGCCCACAGGGAGGTATAAAACAACCAATCACATCACAGTTACATCCCACATATTCCCTCCCCTTATCCTGAGAGGAAACTTAATTATACATACAGTTAAAACATACTTTCTACCCAACTTTCATAACTCTAAAACCATACATCACATTCACATAAAATTACATATGCACAATCAATCCATTCAGGGGAACAACATATTCAAAATGGCACAAATCAGACAAGGGGTTCAAAAGTTAGTAAAAAGTCCTTTGTGACTAAATGAAGCATGGCTTTCTGGCCCAAACCAGTTTCAGAGTCTTCTATCCTGGAAATAAGTAATTCAATTATCTCCCAGGACAGACACAAGACTCCATTAAGCACATGGTTGCAAAAAGACACAAAACACTTTAAAATACATAAAGTCACATTTTACACATAACACACAGACATTTCACATCTGATAGCTCAGATATGGCGCACATTGTCGTGAATGAAGCGTAGGACCACACAGAGATTTAATAAGCCATGGAGCCAAAGTCTTTACAGTCATTTTCACTCACGAATGGAGTACTTTGGGATATCTGGGGTATAACACGTTAAAACAAATCTGCGAACCCAGGCAGAAACACGGTGGCTTTTCTGCAGGTAAAGATGTCTTTAACAGGGACCATGGTCCAAGGCAGCGAAGAGCAACCAGGCTTCTCCAATGCCAGTAATGGCGAGATTGGTCTCGTCACATCTCTCCCCTTTTCAAACAGACTAACAGGGTATCTGACCTCCTGCCGGTCAGTGCCCTTGTTAGTCCAGCAGCCCACCCACAAAACATAATCAACAGCACAGCCCACCCACAATAAATGGTTACTACACCTGGGTAAAGGAGAAGCTTGTCCATGTCCAGGTGCCTCACGACGGCTGTGCTGGGTACGGGTACGCTGACTGGGTGGGTTGCTGCGTGGGCAGAGACCAGCGGCACTCTGCCCTGTTGCTAGCGCTACTGGGAGGGTAGCCTGGTTGAAGCCTGGTTGTTGGAGGGGGAGACCGACTGTCTCCCCTTTAACTACACCGCTCTGCTGCTGGAGGCCGACTGTCTCCCCTTTAGACACACAGCTCTGCTGCTGGAGGCCGACTGTCTCCCCTTTGGTTACCCATCTCTGCTGCTGGAGACGGCCACAATGCTCCTTTTGTTGCACAGCGAAAGCTCTCTGCTGCGGAGGATACCGACTGTCCCGCACGGATACTCTAAGCTGTCGCTGAGGAGGGTAACAGGCTCCTCTCGATAGAACCTCTGCCACTGAAGGAACTGAGCTCTCTATTCCCTGCCCATTAATGATCCGCCGCTGGGGAGAAGTGGTAGCAAACTCCTCTCCCATACCTTTCATCCTCTGTGGTTGGAGCCGACTGTCTCCGCTCCCAATACAGTGTCCTGCTGCTGGGGAAAGGAGACTGGGCTCTCTATTCCCGGTAGGACACTCTGCCGCTGGGGAATGGAGACTGGGCTCCCAATTCCCGGCACATCACTCGGCCGCTGGGGAATGGAGACTGAGCTCCCAATTCCCAAAAAATCACGCTGCTGCTGGGGGGCGGGAACAACTACCTCTGCCCCCTGTAGCTCAGCCTGCCGCTGGGGAGGGAGGATGCTGCTCTCCTCTCCCTGCACTTTACACTGCCTTCCCGGCATATCACTCTGCTGCTGGGGGGCAGGAACAACTACCTCTGCCCCCTGTAACTCAGCCTGCCGCTGGGGAGGGAGGACGCTGCTCTCCTCTCCCTGCACTTTACACTGCAGCTGGGGAATGGAGACTGGGCTCCCAATTCCCGGCATATCACACTGCCGCTGGGGAATGGAGACTGGGCTCCCAATTCGGCATATCACCTGCGCTAGGGGAGAGGGAGCTGGAGCTCTCTCTGTTCCGCAGCTTGTAGCTGCGGTGGGTCCACCCACCGTGGCAGCTGACCCGTCACCCTCTGCCCGGTACAGCAGAGTCTTGAATACTAGACCTCACGAACTTCGCAGTTTCTCAGCTGGATTAGGCCGTGAGAAGTTCCAGCCCTTGGCATACATCATGATTGATTCTGGCTGGAGGTATCTGTATTCCTGCGTTCCATTCTGTTGCTTTTGTCAGGGTCGCTGTACTGGTTGTCACGTTGCCCTCAAATTGGCAAATCGGAATGGTGTCTCCTGCTTCATCCTTCTGGTTGTAGGAACTTGATCCACGGCAACACGCCACCAATTGTAACGGACCGTTTTGCGCACAAAGAGTGCAAAAACGTTTAACCCGATGAGCCCCTTTCAGAGATACAGGCACAGCTACTGCAGAACATCAAACTCCCGAACTGGATACAAAATAGCACTCCAACTCCCGAACTGGAACCTCCCAAATAGCTGCTAGCAGACGAACAGGAAAAGCAGACAATCAGCTTACACTTCTGGCAATCAGTCTCTAACAGCATACAGTGAATCCCCCCAAGAACGAGACAAGGCTCCGTGTTGAGGGTCAAGCAATGGTCTGAGGTGCTGGCACACCCAGCCTGGTTTTTATTACAGTCTTGCAAATACGGGACCGCCCACAGAGGGAGGTATAAAACAGCAATCACATCACAGTTACATCCCACATATTCCACTCCCTTATCCTGGAGAGCCTTGATTATATACATACAGTTAAAACATACTTTCTGCAACTTTCCTTAACTTTAAAACCATACATCCAATCTTCATAAAAATTACATATTTGGAATCAATCCATTCAGGGGAGCAACATATTAAAAAATGGCACAAATCAGACAAGGGTTCAAAAGTTAGTAAAAAGTCCTTTGTGACTAAATGAAGCATGGCTTTCTGGCCCAAACCAGTTTCAGAGTCTTCTATCCTGGAGAGTAATTCAATTATCTCCCAGGACAGACACAAGACTCCATTAAGCACATGGTTGCAAAAGACACAAAACACTTTAAAATACATAAAGTCACATTTTACACATAACACACAGACATTTCACATATCCCCAGATAGCTCAGGTCTGAGCGCACATTATTAAGTGAATGGCGCTCGGACCACACAAATACAGTTTAATCGCCATGGAGGCAAAGTCTTTACAGTCAGTTTCATACGAATGGGCTCCATGGGATTCTATCTGGGGTATAACATTCAAACAAATCTACGAACCCCAGGCGAAAAGCCACCGAATGAAGCTTTCTGCAGGTAAAAAAGATGTCTTTTAACAGGGACCATAGTCCAAAGGCAGCAGGCGAGCAACCAGGCTTCTCCAATGCAATGTGGCGAGATTGGTCTCGTCACACTCTCCCTTCAAGTTTGTGGTACCAACATCAGCGCATCCTTGCAAGCGCGCTGTCTTGGCGTCATACTTGACTCTGGTCTCACCTTTGAGTCTCACATCCAGCATGTTGCCAAATCCTGTAGATTCCATCTCAAAAACATAGCACCAGATACTACCAAGGAGCTTGTCCATGCTCTAATAATTTCCCGCATGGATTATTGTAACCCTCTCCTGCTTGGTCTTCCCAAAAGCCGTACTGCACCACTACAGTCTGTTATGAATGCTGCTGCTAGACTGATTTTCCTCTCTAGTCGTTTCTCCCACACCTCACCCCTCTGCCAGTCCTTACATTGGCTTCCTGTGTGCTATAGGAGTCAATTCAAGGCACTAACTCACACCTATAAAGCACTGAACAACTCTAGCCCCTCCTATATCTCCTCACTGATCCACAGGTATGTCCCTTCTCGGTCTCTCCGCTCTGCCCGTGACCGCCTCCTGTCCGTAGTCCGCACCCGTACGGCCAACTCGCGCTTGCAGGACTTCTCGCGGGCAGCTCCCTTCCTATGGAATAGCCTGCCTACCTCCATCCGACTCTCCCCTAGTCTTGCATCTTTTAAGAAGTGCCTTAAAACCCATCTCTTTAGGAAAGCCTATGGCCTCCAAGACTAACCCCTACCTCCCTTACCTGTCTCTTGCCCTCCCCTAAAGGGCAGCCCACTTTTTTTTTTGATTGCACACTCCTGTCCTAATGTGTCTTACACCCCACCTCCTATAGAATGTAAGCTTGATTGAGCAGGGTACTCTTCAACCTATTGTTCCTGTAAGTTTATTTGTAATTGTCCTATTTATTGTTAAATCCCCTTTCATAATATTGTAAAGCACTACGGAATCTGTTGGCGCTATATAAATGGCAATAATAAATAAATAAATAATAGGGTCGGCTTCTGCAGCCCTGCAGAGCACAGGGAGTGTGTTACCAGAACCACATGGAGCCTCGGAGCACAGAGGGATCAAAGTATGAGGATAAATCATTCATAAAAAAGAGTGCCTCATTACCAGGGATCTGGGCCAGGGCACTCCTGGCACCATAACCACTACAGCCAGTTGTAGTGGGTATGATTCTTGGAGTAGCCCTTTAAATTTTGTTCCACAGCAACTAAGACCCCAAAAGTTGTTCCATTCCACAGCATCTTGTATAAACACATACACAGTTATACATGTGCTAGCGTTCCCATACATTGTTGAAGTTGCATTGTGGAATGCAAATTTAAGGGCTACTCCACTACAACGAATAATAATGGTTATAATGCCACCCTCAGCCTCATCCTCCCTCACCACCCTCAGCATCACTCCCCTCACCACCCGCAGCATCACCCCCCTCACCACCCTTAGCATCACCCCCCTCACCACCCTTAGCAACACCCCCTCACCACCCTCAGCATAACCTACCCACCACCCTCCATCACCACCCTCACCCCCCACCACCCTCAGCATTATCCCCCACCACCCTCAGCATCTCCCCCCACCACTCTCAGCATCACCTACCCCACCCTCACCATCACCCCCCTCACCATCACCCCCACCACCCTCAGCATCACCCCCCCACCACTCTCAGCATCACCCCCACCCTCAGCATCACCTCCCCACCCTCAGCATCACCTCCCCCACCCTCAGCATCTGAGGGTGGTGAGGGAGGGTGATGCTGAGGGTGGTGTGGGGGCAGGGCCGCCATCAGAAATTGTGGGGCCCCTAACACAGCTCAAGGTCTGGGCCCCCGTGTGCCCGCCTCCAAGCCCCACCCACAGGAATACACACACACAGACACAAAAGGACACAGACACACAGAAAGATACACACATACTAACAGACAAATACTGAAACAGACATACATATAGATACATACACAGATACACACACACACTGTTGTACATACATACTCACATACTGACAAACAGACATATATACAAACTGACATACAGACATACATACACATAAATATATACTGACATATATACATAATGGCATACATACACATACATACATACACACACAGACACACACACAGATACACACAGACATACTGACATACACACACACAAACATACATGCATACTGACATACATACTGAAAGAGTGACACACACACACAGACATTCATGCATACTGACATACATACTTGCAGACACACACACACAGACATACATACACTGACATACACACAGACATACATACTGACATACACACACACAGACAGACATACTGGCATACACACACACACAGACAGACATACATACTGGCATACACACACACACAAACATACATACTGACATACACACACACACACACAGACATACATACTGACATACACACACACACACACACACACAGACATACATACTGACATACACACAGACATACATACTGACATACATACACACAGACATACATACTGACATACACACACAGACAGGCATACACACACACATACTGACATACTTGCAGACACACACACACCTCATTTATCAGCCACCTTCCTCTTACCTTGGGGATGATGGGAGTGGATGCCTCTGGTTTCCCTGTCCTGTCCTCTCCTCCGCTCTCCCCCCGCGCGGAGTAAGCTGGGAGGAAGTGACCGGCCGTCACTTCCTCCCAGCAGCACTTGCAGTGTTTTTTTGTTTGTTTTTTAAAGGGGCCCGGTCGCGCAATCACCCGGCGCAGCGCTGACCGGGCCCCTTAGGATACAGGGCCCATCGGGTGCCCCTAAATGCTTGGGCCACCTGATGGGCCCCGGTGCAGATGCACCTGCGGCAGTTTCGCCGCTCCACGTGGGGCCCGGGCGGGGCTCTACATGTTGTTTGGTATCTATGTAATCTACCCAGCTTTGTGTGTTATTTCTCTGTATTTTGTTCAGCTCTACTTGTTGTATGGGTGTCTCTGTAGTCTACCTTGCTCTTTGTATTTCATGGGTTTCTTTGTGTTGTGCCCAGCTGTGTGCATTGTATGAGTATGCATTACCCTTCGCCCTGGGTATTGTATTGGTATCTCCTTATTGGACAGAATCCTTTGCATTATCTGGGTATCTCTGTAATGTACCTAGCCATGTGTATTGTATGGGGAACTACCTTTATTGGTTGAGTACACAAAGGACGAGTCTTAAAATTTCACCAGCCACCACTGATAAACACAAGAAACTAGTAATACATCTAGAGTTCAAATATCATAGTGAGCTCTTCAAAAACAGACAGAAGAAAAATAAGATAAAGGAGTGATGCGTTTATAAAATAAAAAGAGCACGCGTTGGATGGAGATATATATATATATTGTACATGTCGGTGCTCTGTATTTGAAACATGAAAGACATTACACGTCCATGGCAGTATTTGGAGGAGGTAGGTGTAACCCCAACAATTTTAATTATACCAAGACCATTTATTTTTTACCAATTTTCACGGAATGATGAAATCATTTGTGACTCCCTCGTATGTGCCCTGTGGATTTCCAAAGGGTTTAATCAGAAACAACGGTTTTACATGAACCTGACTTTGGGTGTCTCAAACAAATAATGTGCTTCACATGACAGCACACACACAGGAACAGCCAAGAGATAGGATGATAAATTGATATCTCTTCCATCACTAAAAGGAGCAGCATTGCTAAGATTCCAGTTTATGTGGGGGAGCACAAGAGCAGATGGTAGGAATCCAACAGAATAAAGGTAATCCCAGGAGAGAGGTGGACTAATCAGTTATGCAAGGAATGTTCCAAAACATGCTGGGGTATAGTTCAGTTGAACACATTTTAAACTAGTAATGTTACAGCTGTGAAGATTCACAATGTGACTAAATAATGTTTCTGCAATCAAACAGGGAAAACGCTTGTAAAATCATTATAACTTGACTGGTCATGTGACATAGAAAGATTTCTATGGTACTATAGATAAGGTGCTTAATTGTCTTCCTGTTAAAGGAACACTAGAGGGTCAGGAACACAAACATGTAGTCCTGACCCTATAGTGTTTAATCCACCATTTAGGCCCCCCTTAGAAGGGGTTAAAACTCACCTTATTTCCAGCACTGCGCGGGTCTGCCGATGCTGGTCCCAACACTGATCCGCCTCCTTGTTGACATCAGAATTTACGATTTGTAGCCAATCCAATACTTTCTCATAGGTAAAGCACAGGATTGCCTGAAATCGGCAAGGAGGTGGGATAGGGCAGGGCCAAACAGCACCTCCTCATAGAGATGAATTTCTATGAAGAAAATGTAGTTTCTCCATGCAGAGACACTCTTCAGATGCTGAATGGCATCTGAAGAATGGCCACTGGAGGTGTCCCTAAGGGGCAATGTAAACACTACCTTTTCTCTGAAGTGTTTGCCTAAAAATGGCTGAAGGGAATTATTATACTCACCAGAACAAATACAAAGTGTATATAGTGTCCCTGTAAAGTAGACATTCTAAACACAACTTTGAAGCAGATTTAAAAAACTAACAAACATGAATTAGTATTATGATGGTTCATAGGTATAGGTATATATTTTTTAAAATCACCTATATCCACCTCATTACTAACAAAATAGTAGGACTCTGCACACAGAACACAGCCCTGTGGCATAACGTTCCAAGAGGACTGTGGACCCATCATGAAGTAAATGTATAGTACGGGCAGCAAATGGACACTATAAATGTTACAAAACTTTATTGCACCATATTTCCCAGTGTTTTAGCTCCATGATCTTAATCATGTATAATGATAATGAATAAAGCTTAATAATATGACTTAATAACAACAACAAAGTATTTAACCAGGAAAGGTACATTCAAATATTCTCTGGTTTCCAAGTACGTACTGAGGAGGTTACTTTTGCCCAACATCCAGGGGATGTTACTACCGTGTTTCCCCGAAAATAAACCCTACCCCGAAAATAAGCCCTAGTCGGATTTTCGGGGTGGGCTGCAATATAAGCCCTACCCCGAAAATAAGACCTAGGCATTGTACCTTTGCGGCGAGACTTCCTTCTTCTGCTGTAGGAGGAGCGTCGCGCAACGTGATGACGACATTTTGCAGCGCCGTCAGTCTGCCTTCACGGATCTTCAGCGGAAGGATCCATTTCCGGGCGGTGAGGCTCCCAGTGGTCGGACTCGGCAAGGAATCTTTGAAATGTGAGTACCGCTAGATATTTTATGTCTGGGATTAATTGAATTAATTAAAGGGGGTGGGGGGGTGAATTAATTAAAGGGTGGGCTGGATTAATTAGAGGGGGGTGAATTAATTAAAGGGTGGGCTGGATTAATTAGAGGGGGTGAATTAATTAAAGGGGTGGTGAATTAATTAAAGGGTGGGCTGGATTAATTAGAGGGGGGTGAATTAATTAAAGGGGTGGTGAATTAATTAAAGGGTGGGCTGGATTAATTAGAGGGGGTGAATTAATTAAAGAATTAAAGGGTGGGTGGATTAATTAGAGGGGGGTGAATTAATTAAAGGGTGGGCTGGATTAATTTAATTAAAGGGTGGACTGGATTAATTAGAGGGGGTGAATTAATTAAAGGGGTGGTGAATTAATTAAAGGGTGGGCTGGATTAATTAGAGGGGGTGAATTAATTAAAGGGGTGGTGAATTAATTAAAGGGTGGGCTGGATTAATTAGAGGGGGGTGAATTAATTAAAGGGGTGGTGAATTAATTAAATTAATTATAGGGTGGGCTGGATTAATTAGAGGGGGTGAATTAATTAAAGGGGGGTGAATTAATTAAAGGGTGGACTGGATTAATTAGAGGGGGTGAATTAATTAAAGGGTGGGCAGGATTAATTAGAGGGGGTGGATTAATTAGAGGGGGGTGGATTTATTAAAGAGGGGGGTGGATTAATTAAAGGGGGGTTCAATGTACATACCGGTACCGTAAATAAATAAGCCCTACCCTGAAAATAAGCCCTAGTGTGTTTTTTGTGACTAAAATTAATATAAGACCCGGACTTATTTTCGGAGAAACACGGTATACAAATTGCCATGTAGACACTAATCCTGGTCATTTGACCAAAAAAGAAAACTGATGGCAAAATATAATACTTGATAAGTATGCAGTGATTATAATAAAAACAAAGAAATAATCTCACTGGCATATATTGAATGTATATATACTGAATTCTGTATATGCCACAGAGATTATGTGTTTCGTAATTATCATTTTACACGATTAAGGTTCTTGAGCTAAAATGTCATTGATTTTATTGGGAATTATAACAAAATAAAGTTTTGGAATTGCTGCAGTTTTATTTACGGTTAATGGCAGCAGCATGCACATGTGTTAATGGCATCTCACTTAATGAAAACAACTGAAAGAACTAGGGGCATTGAAATGTAATATTCTTTTATTTGTCAAATATAATTTTTTTTAAATGCATTATGCAGGGGTTTCAGAAATTTGCTACTGAGGGCAGAATTTTAGGTTAAAGGGTGAATGTAGAGTAAGGACTGAGAATGAGAGAAATACTGATGAAGCGTATATTGTAGTAAAAAAATGTCACTGAGGAATTCTGGAGACATAACGCACCCACAGATTATAATGTTTTCCCTTGACAAAACTGCATTAAATCTAGGAGCCAGCTAAAAAAACAAAACGTTAGTAGTCAGGTTTTTAGCCAACAAAGCTTTATTTTCAATGACAAAAATAACAGGTCTTAAATGACACTATAGTAACCTGACCCACTACAGCTTAATGTAGTTGCTTCTATAGTCAGTCCCTGTAAGCTTTTCGATGTAAATACTGTCTTTTCAAAGAAAAAGCAGTGTTTTTATATTGCTGCCTAGTATCACCTCTAGTGGCAGTCACTCAGATGGCTAATAGAGGTGCTTCCTAGTCCAGTACAGCATAGTGTGCAACATCTACTTCAGTGTCTCCACGTTCTGCATGGACGTGCTGAATGTTCCTCATTGAATCGGTGCATCTCTGAGGAGATGCTGATTGGTGTGACGTTTTGCCGCGCCTGTGCAATAGCTTCCCAATGCTTTCCTATGGAAAAGCATTGGATTGGCTGAGATCATTAAGATAGATTAGCTCAGTCATGTAGAGGTAGCCAGCCTGAGTGAGCCCGTTGCGGCATAGGAAAAAAAGGGAGTAAAATAATACCTTTACCATTTGATTGGAAAAGGGGCCAATCACCTAAATAGTTAAACACGATTGCATCAGGAATACATTCAATTTACAAATAAAGAAGACTAGAACCAAATGTCATGGGTATTTAACTTATGCAGAACACCCATTGTACAACGCTACGGAATTTTGCTGGTGCTATATAAATAATAATGAATATATTATGATGTGACACACTAGATGTTTCATGCAATGTATCAGTTTTTTCACTTAGCTTTTTGTGGCCATGCACATCCCTTGTATGTTTAGAATTAAGTACCAATACTCACAGACAGATCTAAACACACACACTCACTGACAGTCAGACACACACACACACACTATTATAGTTTAAATCCACCCTGCCTCCCTACTTTTGGGAGAGCTGGAATTAATCCTTTCCTGAGGGTTCAGTGGAGCTGCTCTGATCCTGTAATCTTCCTGCGCTGTTTAGTCATGCAGGGCCCAGAGTGACATCATAACCCATCTCACTGCATCATAGCAGGGTGTGTGAGGGAACAGAGCAAGAAGAGCTTGATGTTTACAGCTCCTTCGCCGCCCGCCTCCATTTTTCACAGCCACCTGCCTCGAGGGGGAGGAGGGTGGCTAAGGTGACCAGTGCTGAACAGGCTGACAAACAGCCAAGTGCCAGGACAAAATTCCTACTGTGATTTATCGAGCCCTGCCTTATATAGAATTTAACATACAGTGCCTCTTCCTGCGCTGTTTAGTCATGCAGGGCCCAGTGTGACATATCTCATGAAGACCAAGGAACTCTCCAAAACAAGTAAGGGACAATGTTGTTGAGAAGTACAAGTCAGGGTTAGGTTATAAAAAAAAAAATATCCAAATCTTTGATGAACCCCAGGAGCACCATCAAATCTATCATAACCAAATGGAAAGAACATGGCGCAACAGCAAACCTGCCAAGAGACGGCCGCCCACCAAAACTCACGGACCGGGCAAGGAGGGCATTAATCAGAGAGACAACACAGAGACCTAAGGTTACCATTGAGGAGCTTCAGAGTTCCACAGCAGAGACTGGAGTATCTGTACATAAAACGACAATAAGCCGTATGCTCCATAGAGTTGGGCTTTATGGCAGAGTGGCCAGAAGAACGCCATTACTTTCAGCAAAAAACCAAATGTCATGTTTTGAGTTTGCGAAAAAGGCATGTGGGAGACTCCCAAAATGTATGGAGGAAGGTGCTCTGGTCTGATGAGACTAAAATTGAACTTTTCAGCCATCAAAGAAAATGCTATGTCTGGCGCAAACCCAACACATCACATCACCCAGAGAACACCATCCCCACAGTGAAACATGGTGGTGGCAGCATCATGCTGTGGGGGATGTTTTTCAGCAGCCAGGACTGGGAATCTGGTCAGAGTTGAGGGAAAGATGGATTGTGCTAAATACAGGGATATTCTTGAGCAAAACCTGTACCACTCGGTGCCTGATTTGAGGCTAGGACGGAGGTTCGCCTTCCAGCAGGACAATGACCCCAAACACACTGCTATAGCAACACTTGAGTGGTTTAAGGGGAAACATGTATATGTGTTGGAATGGCCTAGGCAAAGCCCAGACCTCAATCCAATAGAAAATCTGTAGTCAGACAAAGATTGCTGTTCACAAGCGCAAACCATCCAACTTGAAGGAGCTGGAGCAGTTTTACAAGAAGGAATAGGCAAAAAATCCCAGTGGTAAGATGTGGCAAGCTCATAGAGACTTATCCAAAGAGACTTGGAGCTGTAACTGCTGCAAAAGGCGGCTCTACAAAGTATTGACTTTAGGGGGGTAAATAGTTATGTACATTGACCTTTTCTGTTATTTTGTCCTATTTGTTGTTTGCTTCACAATAAAAAAAAATATATATAGTTATCTGGTAAAGAATTAATTAAAATGCCAGTGAGTGTATTCCACTGATCTTATCGAGGCCATAAATTTTATGTGCTAGCACTCACCTGAGATGACAGGCACCACAATGCAGTCAGTAAAACTGTGCAGTAAGAGGAATAATACTTAAATACCACCAACCATACAGTACAAAATGAGAAAATATGACTTGCTTGCTAAAAAAAATTAAATTTAAATGGACAGTTCATGTACACATACATTATATAATTATATAAAATGAATGAACGCCTTAAAGGCAAAAATCAAAAAAGCAGCAATATATGTGTGTAGAAAAATTACTAAATTAAAAAAAATGGACATAAAAAAAAAAAAAAAGACCATTATAGATGAAAAAACATATCAATAATACCAAAAACTGACCTTGTTCATTAATGCCAAAAAAAACTAAAACAGGTTGTATTCCTAAGGAGTACTAGGGAATAAATTACTACCACAAGTATAGAGGGTTATTCCAATTTCATTATTTTATAACCTTCCTATAGATGGCACAGTAAGAAAGAATAAATATAGCCTATGAAGCATTGGGTAGCATCCATTTTTATCAAAAAACTGCACCAAAAGCCTGCCCTCTCGGCTGCCACTGTGATAATTGGGAATTTTACTTTCTAACTAGTTACCCAGATATGGACGGCAATCATAATTTGTGTGAATCATGGTTCTCAAGCGAATATTACATTTCTGAGGTTTTGAGTGATTGGGCTGATAGGGGTAATCTCTGGAATTTGGAAAGCATCTCTTTAGGAATTCCACAAACTGAACCTGAATGTTGTTCACTGCAATTAAACACATTGCACAACGTTAGAGATTAGCTTTAAGAATGTCATATAACAAATCTTCTTTACCATTCAATAGATGATGTTAAAGGCTTTTTTTTTTTTTTTTTTTAAGTTTGGTGCTATTCACTATTGCTTGAAGAATACCGGTTTTCAAATAATTCTTCAAATCAAACTGTGTGACTCATACATAATTCATGTAATTAACAGAAACTAAAGGAATATTTTAGATTTTGTTAGGATCTGCAGACAACTCCAGTTCTGAATGCATTCTGCATGGAAGCTCTGAATGGTGTTTGTTTTAAAAAATAAAATTAAAAAAGTAATAATTTCATCCCTTAAGGACGATAATAGCTGCAGGAGGAGCACAGGGCCCCATCAGTTGATCCTAAAACATTTGTTTTTAAATAAAAGCCCAACTTACAATTTTTATCTCTATATGTCATGCAAACAGCAGAAGTAAAGAAAGAATATAAATCCGTAATCTTAGTTTTCTTTAACAAATTATCAACTACATTGTACAAATAAAAAGCTATGGTAAATATATGGCTGATTTACTATGCAACACATCTTACAGTTTATGTACCCTTTATTCCTAGACAAATCTATGTATATACCTATATACAGACATGTATACAAATTGCATGCACAAAATTATGTATTTAAAATAATTTTGCAAACCAAAATTAAGTTGCTTTGAAGACAGAAAGTGAAAAAATATATCTTTGATGTTCTTCTTACAATGTAAGTACTGCTGGTATAAACACAATTCAGTGGTCTGTAAAGGACTTGGCATGTGCGTTTTAAATTACTAAGCAGGTATGTAGGAACCTCCAGAGAGCAAAGGTTTTTAATGAAGAACTAAATGCAGTTTGAGACATTAAATCAAATTCTGCACAATACATTTTTTTTTGTAAATTAAATCACACATCCCTCTGCCCCCTCCCCCCCAAAAAAACTTCAGAAATCTTTTTTCTTGCCAATATACATACAGTAAACAGCATATTGACCTGCCCCAATGCTGGAACATCCACTCTAGTTTCAAGTCTATCAAATTAAAGAAATGCAAAAAAAAAAAAAGAAAAAAGAAAGAAAGAAAAGAAAAAAAACACTCCCCCAAAAAAGGAATAATAAACATCCACGAATTGTCCTGCATACTGTGTAGGCTTCCACACATGTACTGCTCCAGTACTACTTCAGTTTAACGAATGATACACTTTTTGCTTTAATACTTTGCCAAAAATTGATTATGGTCAATAATCAGATAGCCTCAGTGAAACCCCAAGGAGTAAACACAGTTGGTATTAAGTTTTGGAAGGCTCAGAAGACATATTAAGGCTGAGGCATTAAGCGTTCTAAGGAAACCCTATGGTAAAAATCCTCTGTAAACATCCTCGGTCCTGATTATATGATTATGGTTTGCCAGGAGTAACATCTGTGTAGTCTTTGAGCACACCAGCCAAGTGGTCATTGTGAGTCTTAAACCTTCTCTTCTTCTGCGAGTTTGATTTCTTCCTCTTCTGAACTGGGATCTACAAGACAGAGCAATTGCAAAAGAGGCTTCAGGATTTTCCTTTATATAATACAGCGATTAAGAACATTGCAAAATAGAGCAGTTAAAGTTTCACAAACACAGAAAAAGCACAATGCACAGCTTAGTTGATATAGGTCACTTGAAATCCTTCAGACATTTAATGAAAAGCACTAAATAAATGTTTTGCGACCCTGTCCCTGTTTCCCCCCACATACAACACCCTTATCCTAGACAGACACATAAGGGACAGGGTTCCTGAAACATTTGATATTAGGTGCTCTTCATTAAATGTCTTCAGTCAGGGCTCAACAAATCCCAGGCGCCAGGTCACCATGGTGACTAAGAATTTTGTCCTGGTTGCCTTGGATTGGTTGACCTGTTACTTCCTCATTCCCGGTGACGCTCTCTGTGTGCCAGTGTACCACGAGGTAGTGAAAGGATCTCTTTTCCTCCCGGCGCTGAGGCCGCACAGGGGAATGGCAAGCTGGCCCGGACATAAGGTAAAGTCAGCTCTGTTTGCTGCCCGCCCCCCATTCCACATAGCTCCCCAGCCCCCCATTTCACAGAGCCAGCCTCCAGTCTGCCCCCCTTCCTCAGAGCTTGTACGCCCGCCCGCCCACTCCCCTGCACGGCCTCAGAGCCGGGAGGAAGTTCCCATCAGCCGCACCCAGCCCCACTAGTCTAACGTCACCCAGTCCCTCCTTAGCCCAAAAGGTCGGAGACAGGAGGGTGGCTAAAAATATGTATTTTATATATATTGTTTCTTATTATTTCTGTCTGTATCTGTCATGTGTGTGTATTTGGCTGTGTGTCTCCATGAATCTTTGTGTGTGTATCTATTTAAGTGTATAAAATAATACTTTGTGAGAGAATGTGAGCGTGTCTGTGTGTTATCGAATATGTATGCTTAGGTCACCAGCCCCCTATGATCGCATGGGAATGGTGTTTTTATAGGGGGTAAGCGCAAACAGGATAGGAAGAGTTTACTTGACCAAAGCAAGCACGGTTCTGGTTGTATTAACCATTTAAATAGATGTTATTTTATTTATAGTTGTAAAATTATCAGTAAGAAAAAGGAGTACTTTATCAAACCGCCCTTTTTTGCTGATTCAGAAAAGCTTACAAAAGTTGAAACTTTAGATTTTATTAGCCCAACTCACCTTCTTGTTCATACAACATATAACTTTAGAGTTATCTGACTTCAGCAATCAATTAAGGTGCACAAGAGAGGAAGCCAATTAAAATTTTTAAATTAGGAAGACATCCCCATAAATATAGCAAACAGAATAAAAGACTATAAATACACAATAATGAGTTTTAAAAAAAAAAAAAGAAAATCTGAGGTGTATAATAAATAAAATATACAACTGGATTATGATAAAAAAAAAAAAAAAAAAATAAAAAATAAAAAAAACACACACCAAAAACATAGCACGGTGTAGTAAAATCATGGGTGTATTTTAGAAAACATAATAGTTCTTTCAATTATACTTGTAGTTCATTTGAGAACTTTGTTATATATGTTGCAAAAAGAACAAAGAGGTTTTTAAACTGAAATAAAGATGAACTTACAACTTTCTTTGGTCCGGACTCTTGCATGGATGTAATTCCCTGTCTTTTGAGGTATTCCTCAATCTTTTCATCATCCATAGAATCCACTGGGACACTCCGCCACAACTTCTGAAATTCTATAATCAAATTGAGAAGCACAAATAACTAAACCAGTAAACACAAAACAGAATTAAGGTTAGTCAAAATGTGTAGAAATAAATTTTCCTGGCAGACAATGGACCTACAATCCTGCAAAGTTGATTCTACTTGCCTTACAAAGCAACCCCCTGACTGAATAAAACAGAAATCACAGGAGGGAGAGAGGGAGAGAGAGAGGGAGGGAGAGAGGGAGAGAGGGAGAGAGGGAGAGAGGGAGAGAGGGAGAGAGGGAGAGAGGGAGAGAGGGAGAGAGGGAGAGAGGGAGAGAGGGAGGAGAGGGAGAGAGGTGGAGAGAGAGAGAGAGAGGGAGAGAGGAGAGAGGGGAGAGAGAGAGAGAGGGGAGAGAGGGAGAGAGGGAGAGAGGGAGAGAGAGAGAGGAGAGAGGAGAGAGGGAGAGAGGAGAGAGGGGGAGAGGGGAGAGGGGGAGAGGGGAGAGGGGAGAGAGAGTAGAGAGAGGGGAGAGAGGAAAAGAGAGAGAGAAAAAAAGAAAGAGAAAAAAAGAGAAAAAAAAGAGGGGGAATAGTACCAATCTCATATAGACCTGGCCCCAACCTCCGTGACATGACGCATCAAAGAAGTAATAACCAGTTAGCCCATCTACTCTGCCCCTTGTGAAAACTCATAAAGCTAATTGCATCTGCTTCAGGTTGCTTAACATGCATACGGTAAATCATTAAAAAATACAGGCATACAAATGTAAGTACAGTATTTTGATGGAAAGCAGCTAGATTGAGTTACAAATATATTTTATATAAACTTATGAAAATGCAACTCACACAGTGATGTATGTGTTGAAAGAATCAATATTTTATTACAATGAAAGATGCATATTTGGCAGAATTGTACTTACTATGCTGGAGCATACAGGCAAGAAAACCAATCTGCCAACGGGAAAAGTTTATGAATGTGATCCTTAAATGAACACTTTAAACAACTATAGTACTTAAGCATACTGAAGTGCTTTATATTGAAGACTAAGGCCTCTTATTCTCATTTTACAAAAAGTGCAGATTTCAATAGAAATAGGCAATTTTACAAATCAACCTTGTTACACCCGCTGGCTGTCAATCAGATAAACTGTTCTGTTACTTCCTGGTTTGGTCAGCTCAGTGGATCTAATCTCAAGAGGCAACAATTGCCCACTGCACCTGCCTTGTAATAACTTCTCATTAAGCTGCATTGGGAAGCCTGATTGGACAGCCATAGTACGTCTGGGATAGGGAAGAAGGGCAGAGCTTGCAAAGACTTCAGACAAGAGATATGTAGTGTTTGCAAGCTGCTTTAGATATACCACATTGAGAAAAAAATGCAGCAGTAAATTCATGCATGATTTACTTGGGTATGATTAAAGTTCCATTGGTGTGTTACTTTAAGGACCAATCTGCTTCAAGTAAATAACGGTAGTACTAGTGCAGTATAAATGCATAATATCAGCTTTTGCCTTTCACCATCTCTTGACAAATAATCATCACAATGTGGTCCCTAAACACTCTATGCCAGCATTGTAGAATATATTGGCGCTTTTTAAATGCCAGTAAAAAAAAAAAAAAAAAAGTCCAACAACAATATGATTTTGTTGTTGGTCCTTAGCGGCTAAAAGCCATAGCTACCATCAGCACTAACCAAAGTTTTTTGAAATATGGATATCATAAGAAAATTATGGTTCTAAAATTAGTTGCCATAAAATGCAAATGAACTACATCAGTACATTACCTGTATTTCTAGGATTAACAAAGGAATCAAATAAAACCAAAGGTTTCAATAAAATTGATCTTTAAGGGTTCTCTGTGCCTTACTGAAATCTATTGGTATAACAAATGTAAGCTCTATGGGTCAAATACCTACTACTATAATGTATACCTACTATGTCTGTATAACGGCACTTACTGAACCTATTGTAATGCAATATGCGCTTTATCTAGAGGTCATACATAGTCATGTTCTCCAGGTCACATGAATCTAGGTGAAATAGAAATGTGATTGCTGCCACCAAGTGGACACTAGTGTGAATAGCACAAAGCAAATCACAAAATATCTGAGAGGTGAAAAAAAGAAA
This sequence comes from Pelobates cultripes, assembly GCA_933207985.1. Taxonomy (NCBI): domain Eukaryota; kingdom Metazoa; phylum Chordata; class Amphibia; order Anura; family Pelobatidae; genus Pelobates; species Pelobates cultripes. The sequence continues at coordinate 182,480,591 of OW240917.1, read as the reverse complement.
AACAGTTATAAGGAGTACATTTTTTATTATTATTATTATTATTATTATTACACTTGATGGAATAAAAGGGAATCATGACATGTCACACATGTCATGTGTCCTTAAGGGGTTAAAATGAAACGGTTTATTGTAAATTACAAAATGTGTATTTGACAATACAATATCTAATAACAGTTCAAATAGTCCTCAACTAGAGCTTTTAAGAATAGGTTTTGCCCAAAAGAAACACTCTAGTATCAGGAACACAAATGTGTATGTGACCCCCTTGCTCCTGTTAGATAAGTAAAAAAAAAATGAAAAACAAAAACAAGCACCTTTATTTCAGCTCTGCATGGGCCCACTGACGCTGGCTTTGCCTCTCTGGCACACATCATCAGAATTTATCATCTACCCAATGCAATGCTTTACAGTAGGAAAACATTGGGAGACTATCACGTATGCGCGGCAAAACGCTGCGCCAATCAGCATCTCCCCATGGAGATGCATTGAGGAACATTCACTACCTCCATGCAGAGTGTGGGGACGCTGAATGTCAGTGCTGCACAGTGTGCAGCACTGACAGAGGAAGCACCTCTAGCAGCCATCTGAGTGACTGCCACTAGAGGTATTCTGTTCCTTTAATTTTGGGTTTCCATAGCCAGTTTGCCAACAACTGTGACACAGTGAATAAGCGTGAATATTGATCAGAATATATTTTGTCATTGTCTGCATCTGAGCTCATGATGAATAAATTAATGTTGCCTAGCTGTTGACATAAAGTTATTTCTAGCTAGCTAGATATACAATATATAGTCATCCTTACACAGGAATAAGGTTATGGCTGTAGTATTCAGTAGGTGCTCACAAAACAAATTCATCTTACAAGAACAAGACAATATGTGACAGGGTAACCTCTTACCTTCATCTACAGAGAATTGGCAGCTTTTGTCATTGTAGAAAAGGATCTTCTTTTTGTCTGGTCGTGTTACAAACACAATCTGGTCCCCCAGTGCCTAAATGCAAATTTAAAAAGATAAGAACAATATAATATACATTTCCCTAATAACGTGAGACTAAAACATCTCTATATTCTCAGACAAACTACTAGAACGAAAAGATTAATGGGAATGCTCCAACAAAAAGATAAAATATAGACAACATGTTTATAATACACCCAGTGGCTACTTTATTAGGCTCTCCTTTCTTAACAGTCTGAATTCTTGTTTCATGAGAGTAACAAGGTAATGGATATACTGATTTAAATATTCTGGTCCATGTGGACATGATAGCAGTATGCAGTTTCTACAGATCTGTAAACTGCACAATCATGCTGTAAATGCTCCTTTCCATCACATCCCACTGGACTGAATTCTAGTGATGGTGTAGGCCACTAGAGAATGCCAAGCTCGGTCATTGTTCGTTAAACCAGTTTGTGATGACAGGTGCTTTGCAGCATGGTGCATTATCCTGCTATTAATCCATTGGAAGGTTGGTTGAATTTCTATAAAGGGATGTACACTATCAGCAACAGTACTCAGGATGTGGCATTTAAACAATGTGCAATTGGTGTTATAAGTAGCGTGTTCCAAGAAATTGTTCTCCACACACTCACACCACCAACACCAGCCAGAATCATCGACACAAGGCAGGATGGATTCATGTTTATGTCTAAGTCCGAACCCATCCCCCTGCGTGTGACAATAGTAATCGAGAGTCATTAGACCAGGAAACATTTTTCCAAATAACTACTTCTAGCTAGTTTTTATTTTCCATATCCCATTGTAGCCGGATATCTCTGCTCTTAACAGACAAGAGTGAAAAGCATTGTGATTTCCTGTTACTGCAGCTCAATCACGCCAAGGTTCAATATGCAGTGCATTCAGAGGCACTTTACCGCATAGTGCCTTCCTGTCAATTCGAACTGTTTCCAATGCACAGGACAGCTGCTCATCCCCCTCTCCCAGTATTCTCTGTAAGCTCTAGAGCAGGGTAGGCAAACTTCGGCACTCAAGAAGTTGAGAACTACAGCTCCCATGATGCGCTTACAGCCATGATGCCAGCAAAGAATCAAGTGAGATGTAGTCCAAAACATCTGGAATGGCAAAAGTTGCCAACTCTAAAGACTGTTGTGCAGTTTTTGAGACACTCAATAAAATTATTGTGCCAGATATTTTATCAGTCACTTAGATCATATTTCTATCCCACTTTAAGGGTCGGCTTTGAATCAAAACTGAATCTTTTGACCATGTGTCATGCTTTTATACACCCAGTTGGTGACACATGCTTGGCTTGTTAGATATTTGCATTAACAAGGAGTTGTAAAGGTAATTTTGTTGTGGAAAGTCTTACCTATGTGGAGGCCCAATGCCTTAGAAACTATCGCTGCAAAAAGTATGCTTAGGTATGCTATGGACATGATTAAAGGGACTCTCCAGTGCCAGGAAAACATATTCGTTTCTCCCTCTCACCCCCCATCCCAAGTTGCTGAAGGGGTTAAAATCCCTTCAGTGACTTACCGGAGTCCAGCCCTCGGCGCTGGGTCAGGCTCCGCCTACTCTCCTTCCCGGCCGACGTCAGCCGGCGGGAGAGACCTAATGCGCATGGCCGTGCATGCGCATTAGACCTCCCCATAGGAATGCATTATTCCATGCATTCCTATGGGGATTTCGGCGACGCTGGAGGTGCTCACGTAGCGTGAGGACGTCCAGCATCGCTTATAACACTTTTCGTGTTCTAAGAACACGGAAGTCCCTCTACTGGCTGTCTGACAAGACAGCCATTAGAGGGGGACTTAACCCTGCAAGGTAATTATTGCAGTTTATAAAAACTGCAATAATTACAGTTGCAGGGTTAAGGGTAGTGGGAGTTGGCACCCAGACCACTCCAATGGGCAGAAGTGGTCTGGGTGCCTGGAGTGTCCCTTTAAGTTAAACATATATCCTATTACTTTATATCAAGCTAGCCCACTGTATAGTTTGTTTCTTGTGCCCAATGTGTATGCAGACAGCCATGTCTAAAATAATTAAACAGAAGGTAAACCTGAAGATACTGGACGCACACTATATCCAGTATGTCCAAGGCCGCCAGCATTGTGTAGATACGAAAGGAGCAATACCTTAATGGCTTTCTGTGAATTAGGAAGTCCTTCCTCTATGTCTTCTAACAAAATGCCCCCCAGTCCTCTTTGGTCGTGTTTATCCAGTAGCCTCAATAGAGCCTTTTTGTCTTTCAAGTTGTACTTGGGCTTGAAAGAATATTTCCCATCAGTAATTTCTATTTTGGGGTTGTTCACTAGAGCCTGAAAGAGAGAAGATGGGAAAAATATAAAAAAATAGATCTAAACTGCAATTGTGCAACCAATAGAGCAGCAAAATAAATAAAACTACACATAAATTAACACCAACCTAGTTAATTGTATCATGCCAGGTAAGCTTTTTGCAAAGAAACAAAAACAAAAACACTTGCACCGTTGTTTCATCAATCTTATTGTAATAGAAGTGGTGATCGTGGTGGCATGGCACTAGAAATCACAGTACAGTCTGCTCTCTCTCTACAAATGCAATTTGTAGACCATCCACTTGTCTGCAAGACAAACAGGGCTGGCAATGGTGATTTGAAAATATGAACTGAAGTAGTACTTAAACTTAATAGAAGTAGCTTAAAGGAACAATACTAAGCACCGTAAGCACTGTAGTGGTTATGGTGCCAGAAGCAACCTGGTGCCCCCTTAATTTACTGAGATAGATCCCATATGGGCATGGTCTTGATTTACAATAAACCAAACCAATTATCTGCAGTACATATAAACATCTAAATGTTTCCATTAAATCTTCATTGAGACCGATTACACTTATAATAAACTGTTCCTCATTGGTATACTTTGGGACAGATATTCTGTATATATTGGAGGGTGGAGATAAGTGCTGTGGTTTTATTGACAAGTGCCCGCTATCTCATTCTCCCTACCCAGTAAAAACATTCATTTGCTAATCACAAACAATTCAGTAAGCCCTGGTGTGCTGGAAACTATATAAATAGGGATGCTATAACAAAGTCAACATTCACATCACTGGGTTTAGAAGATCAAGGGTACATAAAAAAAAAAAAAGTGTCCATTAAGTTGCAATCCTGTTTAAGACAGTGTTAAAAAAAAGGTAGCCATCCAGTTTTATTTTTAGATCAAGTGTATAGCAAGAAAGATATTCAAATAGTTGGATGTACCTTGCAGCATTCTCAGAGGCAGGATTTCTTAAACAGCATGCTAAAAGCCAAACTTACCTCGGACATGAGCCATTGCTTTTGCTTTATGCCAATGTCAAGGTGTTGGGTTTCATCCAGGATTTCTTCAAGTGTTAGTGGATATGTGTCACCCCTCTGGTGACGTGTCTAAGGAATTTAAAAAACACAATGGGTATTGAAATATAGGTCATACAGGGTTCACTCTTGTACAATCAGGTTCATTGTATTTTTGTTTTTAAGCAAGCAGAGGCAATGGAATATCTTTCCTAAAGATCGTTTTTTTTATCCTCAACAATATGCTAGCTAGGGGGGGGCAGAGCCTGACTCCCAAGCAGACTAGATGCCGAGAGCTCGTTAGTCTGGAGACCAGATTCTGGGTTTATTGCCCGACCACCCGAACGTACCAACAGCTTAACGCAATGTTTGTGCCTGGGAGACTGCACTGCACCAGGGGATCGAGTTTGATGGCCTACACGGGTGGGAGCCGAGGAGAGACGGCCACTCTCCTGGTTCTCTGGCGGACGAAGGGGCACTCCAAAACCCCTCCCCCACCCCATGGACCAGTGGGGGTCATCCCGGTCCCCGAAGACCTGAGCTGCCAGGGTATCGGTAGCATCTGGGGGCCTCACAAAAACTCCCAAGCTGAGAGGGATGGAGACAACAATATGCTAGCTAGAATACAACTGGCAATAAGATCGGTAACGCAACCCCGGAGAAACAGAGCTGATTGGAACTGCAAGATGGTGGCACAGTGTTTAGTGGAGCCACAATTTAGTTTCTCTCCAACTTATTCTCCTGCTTCCCAAACCACCCACAAGCCTATCAATACACCAGACATGTCATAAGGGAACTTTTCTTTTCTCAATATGAATGACACCAAAACCTATAAAATGGGCTTAAAATGTGTTGGTGCCCAGAACATGCCTGGAGCATCCATTTAAGGACATTCAGAATACAAACACATGACAGGAACACAAAGAATTGATCATGTATTTACATAGAAAAGCTAGAATACCTTCATGTAGTTGACAATTTTCGCAAGGACTCCAAACTTGTAGCCAGAGCTCCCAGAAAGCCCTTTGAGGTTAAATGATCCATTGCTGCCCTCTACGAAAAAAAAAAAAAATCTTCAGAAAAAACAGAAATCACAATGCAACTACACCCAATAAACTCTAGAGTTGTTTTCAAGCAAGCTTTTAGAGCCACTGTAAATATTTGGATGACTTTTCTAAACAAGCCAGAGGCATGGATTATGTTTAGTTTGAAAATATTCTGTACGGATAACTAAAGTCATTTGATAAATGAAACATGCCATTAGCAGCATTGCAAGTGGAGATTGATCTGGTTAAAGCACTATTCAATATTCAACCCTTTGGATTTTGCTCTGCAACAGGCAACCACACTCCTTAAAATAAACAGAGCTAAGGATGGACCAAGGATAGAAAATGTCAGCAAATGCTCAATAGTTTGAGAGTACACACAATATGCAGGCTATGGCGTAACCACCGTGGTGGGCTCAACAGATTTGCAATTTAGATGCAAGGATTACCAAATTAACTTTACAGGTTCAGTTTGGGCACTATAACAGTTTTAATAAAATTAAGTTGTTATGGTGCCAGGAGGTCCCTTATGCTGGCTCACTCTTAGGGTGTTAAACTGTTCATGAACGGTTTAAGCCCAAAGTCTGTGTTGCAGAGCGGAACTGCTTTGGGTTCCTGTCCTTGCACTATTCAAAGAAGGCCGCAGCAGCTTAAGGCAGGGGCACCAATGATTGGCTTTGGGCAGTCAGCTGATGCTCTAAAGCAAACCAATCAACAGATCCCCATTCATACAAAAAGGTAAGCAGTGTCCCTGCCCAGACTTTCATTATCTATGATTTCAGACTGCGGAATAATATTGGATGAATGGTTGGATGAGTGGTTTCCAAACTGGGTATTGACCGATTATCGGTTTTGCCGATATAATGATTTTTTGTAAGTATCGGTCGATAATCACCGGCAATACCGATAATGAATGTGTGGCCCGGCGCGTCCATAAGGCACACAAGCGGTTGCCTTAGGGCGCACTGGCCCGGGAGGCGCTAAATCGGAGTGACCGGCGGGAGGTGGGCGCACAGCGCTCCCCCCTGCCAGGCACTCTGTGTAGCGTGGCAGAGCGGAGCAGTCCCTGTCAGTCTGGTGCGCACTGCTTTCCTCGGTCACGCTACCAGGAGAAACACCGGGGAGCAGGGACCAAGGAGAGAGAGGGGCGCTCAGGGATGGGGGAAAACACTATGGGACAGGGGAGGGGTGGGGGGAGAACACTATGGGACAGGGGAGGGTGGGGGGGGAGAAACACTATGGACAGGAGGTGGGGGAGAACACTATGGGACAGGAGGGGTGGGGGGAGAACACATGGGACAGGAGGGTGGGGAGAACACAGGAGGGGTGGGGAGAACACCATGGGACAGGGAGGGGGGGGGAGAACACTATGGGACAGGGGAGGGGTGGGGGGAGAAACACCAGGACAGGAGGGGAGAACACACTGGAAACACCATGGGACAGGAGGGTGGGGAGAACACTATGGACAGGGTGGGGACACCATGGGACAGGAGGTGGGGAGAACACAGGGGAGGGTGGGGGAGGACAGGAGGGACAGGGGAGGACGATGGACAGGAGGAAACACGATGGGACAGGGGAGGAAGGGGAGAACACGATGGGACAGGGGAGGAAGGGGGGCACACTATGGGACAGGGGAGGGGGGGTGAAGACCACCATGGGACAGTGGAGGGGGGGTGAAGACCACCATGGGACTGGGAAGGGGGGGTGAAGACCACCATGGGACTGGGAAGGGGGGGTGAAGACCACCATGGGACTGGGAAGGGGGGGGGGGGTGAAGAACACCATGGGACCGGGAAGGGGGTGAAGAACACCATGGGAGAAGGGGTGAAGAACACCATGGGACCGGAAGGGGTGAAGAACACCCACCATGGACAGGGGAGCGGGGGTTGAAGAACACCATGGGACAGGGGAGCGGGGGTTGAAGAACACCATGGGACAGGGGAGCGGGGGTTGAAGAACATCATGGGACAGGGGAGCGGGGGTTGAAGAACACCATGGGACAGGGGAGGGGAGTGGAGTGAAGAACACTAGGGGGGAGAGAGGAACATTAAGGGAGGACACTAAGGTACAGGGGAGGGAAGGGAAAATGAACACTGGGGTATGGGGGACCACTAAACGAGAAGAGAGAGGAACAGGGGAGGGCACTTAGAGACAGTTAAGGGGTGGGGAGGAGGGGAGTTCCTACCGCACATATTTACACACAAACACTGAATCCACTACACAAAACACACACACACACACACACACACACACACACACACTGCATTTACTAATCAAATATTTTCACTGCATCCAATACACACACACATAAATATTCTTGAAAACATAAAAAAAAATAAAAAAAATTATCTGACTGGCATGTATATTTTGTGCATTTACCACTTAATAAAAAAAATGTTGCAAAAAAAATAAAAATATCGGTAAACTATAGGCTATCAGAATGAAAGTTCACAGATTATCGCTATCGGCTATTGCCCACCAACAGTCGAGGATTTATGTATTCCACGGTTCCACGTATTTATGTACTCCACGGTTTTATTCCAACAAAACCTGGACTGTTGGTGGGTTGAGGACTGGTTTCGGTAGCACTGGTTTAACCCCTAAATGTGAGCAAGGGACCTCCTGGCACTATAACAACTTCAGCAAGTCAGCATGTTCGTGTTTCCAGCTGTGCTATCATTAAGCAGCACACTTTTCCAAATTAGAGAGAAAGGGACATAACATGGCAAGTTGGACACATGCCATTACATGTCCCCACCTCTCTGTTAGTGTAGGGTTATTGAGTTTTGCTTAAAGCATCACCATATATATACACATATATACACATACACACATATATACACACACACACACACACACACACACACACACACACACCGGACAGTGTAACGGTAATTTAATATTATGAAAACGACAAAATTACATTTGTAAAGTAGATCAACGTTTCGACCCTGGCGGGTCTTTTTCGCCAGGGTCGAAACGTTGATCTACTTACCCGGAATTGATTTTTCCTATATTTGACGCGGGTAGCACCCAGGCAAGTTATCTGATTGTTCTAAGTAAGGAGAGTGCCAAGCTATCTGAAAGAGTGAGAGAGTGAGTGTGAGTGTGAGTGTGTATACACATACACACACACACACACACACACACACACACAATACCAAAACGAATCACAAAGGATATCACAATGCTTAATATGCCCATTTTATTTATTCACCAACTAACTTACATAAATTAGGAATAACAGATACGTATGTATTGCTATAGGTTACAAGCACATATATGTATAAGTACAATTATCCCTTACCAATAACGCAGGGAAAAGATATTATAATGAGATTTACTGATTACTATTTCTCACACAAACACAGCATTTGGCCCAGGATTGAGACTATGTATCTCACTTTCTATCTTTACATAAAGAAACAAATTTAAAAAGGGTTTGAAGCATTGTTTAAAAGCCAATCAAGCCTTATGTTCTAAACCTGCAACAAGCAAGCTTCCCATTGTCCTGAGGATGGAGGCTGGCTGGAGAGTACACTCGGCCAGCTTCCCCCATTGGTGTGCTCAGCCTTCTAGGTGGAGGGATGGGATGTTAATGAAGCACTGAGCACAGACGGCTGGCTGCATTCTCTTCTGTCCAATGGTAGCAGAGCTCTGTCTGAACAGTACTGTGCTCAGCAATAGACACAGCAGCAGAACACAGCCCGCAGCTGCTCATACAATAAGGTAGGTTAATCAAGCACATCTCTGCTATCCAACCTAGATGGGAGATCACAATGCACAGCTGCCTTCTTTGTACTGCAGGCTGTAACATGCACGTCCTGAAGGACGGAGAGACATTCTTTCAATTAGCTCACATGGGGAGGACGTGGTCTCTCCATTTTTGGTGTGATGCACCGCTCACACCCCATTTTTGCCTTGTCGGATGAAGCAAAAGCAGGCTTCCCTGACGCTGAATAGGATAAACACAAATGCTTGCTGATGCAGATAGATTGGCTTTCAGCTCAATCCTTGCAGCAGTTTATGTTGTTGTGGAAAGACTTTCAGTTTGAAATGAATCAGCCTTGCTTTTGAACGGACTATATTTTGTCTATGTATGCGGTGGGGCCTGTACACTCTATGGAAGCTAGTGGCTAAATGATGTGCAAACTGCACAGTAATGGCAGATAGCAAAATGCACTCAGGATCCCACAGTAAACAGCACATAATTTAATCCATTTAAATGACAGGTCCTCTTTGGTACGCAAACTGCCTTATGTCGTCCTGTAAGCATGATAATTTGTCTGATCAGGTCTGGCTGACGCCAGTACTGGGTTACCAGGTTCATTTTTAGGGCAATTCTTATATGTCCAAACACTGAGAGGACGATGAATGTAAGGGTATATCACGGAGCAGCATTAAGCACTGAGGCATTGAAACAGGATACTGGGAGTAATAGTGCTAGTCTTTCTCTTGATGGATGAGAGGTTAAGACACATGCTGAGTGTTTATACACTAAGCTACTATTCAAAGAATGACAAAGCACAACACAGGCTGAAGCATCAACACACATTTTTTACGGCTACAGCAGCCAGCCTTCTTCAGTGTTCATCAAAAGGGTATGTAATAATGTGCCACAAAGCACACTGGCATACGTGGGAATTTTTATCTGACCTTCTGCCAGAAACTCCTATCTCTGTCCTCCCCAAACTCCCATACAGAGTGTATATACAGCGCAGAAGACACAACATATACTATGCTCAAACGCCAACAGGTTTGTGAAGGGCGGCTTAATAACACCAAGAACCACATTTTATTTTATAGGGGTATAGCACTGTTTTCTTTGACACTGGATTGTATTAATTGCATGCTGTAGTCAACCAATGGACAGAAGTACCAAGTACTGCCAAGTATTAAGGACATCAGTTGGAACTTTAGAAAGTAATTCAAGGGACAGTATAATCACCAAAACAACTTTAGCTTAATGAAGCAGTTATGGTGTATATATCATGGCCCTGCAGTCTCACTGCTCAATTCTCTGCCATTTAGGAGTAAAATCACTTTGTTTATGCAACACTAGACACACCACCTGTACAGTGAGATCTAATGTTTACACTTCTTTTATTGCACAGTCTGTTTAATTTCGAATTTCTTATCTGCTGCTCTGTTAATACCTTGAGGGAGCCTACTGTGTGTGATTACATTTCAATTTACAGAGCAGGAGATAAAAACTTACAAATTAAGTTAACATCTGATTTAAAATAAAATAAAAATTTCATGCAGACTGTGTCAGTCATAGTCAGGGAAGGTGTGACTAGGGCTGCATGGACAGAAACAAAAGTGATTTAACTCCTAAATGGCACATAATTGTGTAGTAAGACTTCAGATGCATGATCTATGCACAAAAACTGCTTCATTAAGTTAAAGGACCACTATAGGCACCCAGACCACTTCAGCTTAATGAAGTGGTCTGGGTGCCAGGTCCAGCTAGGTTTAACCCTTTCTTCTATAAACATAGCAGTTTCGAAAAAACATCTATGTTTATAACAGGGTTAATCCAACCTCTAGTGGTTGTCTCATTGACAGCCGCTAGAGGCGCTTCAGCGCTTCTCACTGTGATTTTCACAGTGAGAAGACGCCAGCGTCCATAGGAAAGCATTGAGAATGCTTTCTTATGGACTGGCTGAATGCGCGCACGGCTCTTGCCGCGCATGCACATTCAGCTGATGGCCAGGAGGAGAGTCGCCTGCCCAGGGTGTCTTTGCCCCGCAAATGCTTCTTCACCTATAAAAACAGATACTTGTAGCTAATTAGGCCAAAATTATTAACCCCATTTGTAGGTAGTCATACAGACCACTATATTAAGGGTTAAAGAACTGAACTAAAATGGATAAAAACAAACCCAATAAATTTAGTAAAAGCCCACATGAGGCTCATGCCTACTGCCAAGTGGTAGTGATTGCAATAGGATCAAGAGGAAATTAACAAGAAACCAACCCACTAAGCCTACATTGCTATGTGGCACTAACTGTTTAATTGGAACACCTCACCAGCTCTGGCCTTTTGAATTGCATACAACAATAAAGCCTAATCCACATCACATAATACTGGGTCAAGCAGCTATGGGGGAATCCAGCAAAGACACCAAAATCCCTACAGAAGATCTGGGGCAACAAGACAAGTAGTGCCATTGGTGCCAACAGAATAACTCTACTTGTAGTCACTATGTTGTATATAGCACTCTAAATGGCAGATCTGCTACTTTCCTGGCTATGTGGCAGAATGATTACATATTTACATAGGCTGAAAAGAGACAGGTGTCCAAGTTCAGGCTTATTCACATTTGTTTTTTGCTATTGATTCAAAAGAAAGCAAAAAAAAAAAAAAAAAATTAAAAACAGTTTGAAGCACTTCAAATTTTGCAACAAACTAGGAATAAAATTCCCCCTTGATCCCAGAATGGCAGTCAGATTTATCCTTGGATCAATGAGAAGACATACTTTACTAGTAATAGTAGGCCCAATTCTTCTACACACTAGACTCACTGTAAGTTAGTTATTGTTGAGATAAAAAAAAAAACAAAAAAAAACCACACACCAATGAAGATAGGAACATAAAAAAAGAAAAAACAAAAATAAAGCAACAATAAATGCTAGCTGATGCGCAGATCCTAAAATAAATTAACCAAACCATAATGCTAAGCTAACATCTCAAATACCCACAGGTGCATCCTGGAGTATGTTGACTGTATGATACAACTGAGTAAGCTGTAACATGAGACATGAGGTGATGCTGATAAATTATTAAGAGGTATTGAAGATATTCGTAAAATCAGATATACCATATTCAGAATGCCATTATTAATGCAGCTCACAATTACAGAGTCCCAAAAAAAAAAAAAAAAAAAAGTATATATGAAAGCTCATGGCTTTCCGGGTTAGCCATGACTAATCAGGGAAGACATTATCCAGGTCTCGTGTGCAAAATAATTTCAGAGTCAGAGTGACTAAAATGGCAAACTATTTGGTCTTTCCTTTTCTCTGGTACACCATACACTATGTATACAAAAAACAATAAATAAGGCATTTATCAATCAAATGTCTTTATTTATTTTTTTAAATTAAAGGAAACTATAGTCACCAGAACAGCTACAGCTTATTAAGTTTGTTCTGGTGAGTAGAATCATTACCTTCAGGCTTTTTGCTGTAAACACTGTATTTTCATTTTACAGCCTAGTGATAACTTCACTGGCCACTCCTCAGATGGCTGTTAGAGATCTTTCCTGGGTCATGGCTGCCTAAAATACATCCAAACATTCACTATCTCCTCCCTCTGCATGCAGACACTGAACTTTCCTCATAGAGATTCATTGATTAAATTCATCTCTACGAGGAGATGCTGATTGGCCAGGGCTGTGTTTGAATCATGCTGGCTCTGCCCCTGATCTGCCTCTTTGTCAGTCTCAGCCAATCCTATGGGGTAGCATTGTGATTGGATCAGGCTACCACTTCTGATGTCAGCAGACTGCTTGTTTTTCTGAGACAAACAGGATGCAGAGTTACAGCTTCAGGCTTGAATACAGTAAGACTTGCTATATTTATGGAGGCATGAGGGCCCAAGGAGGCTAGATGGTAGTTTTAACACTATAGGGTCAGGAATACATGTTTGTGTTCCTGACCCTGTAGTGATCCGTTAATATCTTACATACCAGAGGACAGTTAATTTATCATCTGAGTGAAGCAATAGAACAAGTAGATAGGCCCTTATTAAAAGCAGTCATAAATGACTTTGATTAAATGTTTTTAATGCAAGTGGTACTCTATGCGATTCTTATCTAAATGTTCCACTTGACCCTTTTCAAGAATGTCAATTATATTTATTGTTACAGTATATATAAAAGTCTGATTGCAGTTGTGGGGCTAATGTTTTTAAAGAGCAATTACCATTCAAAACAAGGAAACCACATGTCGGATAATGCTCTTACAGCTGTAATGCAGGCAAAGCATCACGGGAGATGTAGTCACAACAACTGGAGAGCTGAAGGTTGCCTTCCTCTGCCCTCGATTTAGAATCTGTAATACTAATGGCTCAGCTGTATAATCCTCTATTACTCTCTTGTTTTACAGGTTTCCTATAAACATAGAAAGGGTTTATTCAATAGCGAGGGAACAGTGGAGAAATGGCAAATAAATTGCCACGTTTAGGTTAAAATACCCAGTTTGGAAAAAATGCACAACTATGTTTCCATCTGGGCTACTTTGGTCTAGAATTTGCAATCCACTTTTCAAATCTCCAATTAAAGAATACAAACCACATTAGACTTCTTGATATAAAGTTAGGAAATAGCAAAGGATCCAGGATTGGATTGTAAAATGGGTAACACCTTAAAGCAGGAGTTGACAGCTTCCAGATGTTGTGGACTACATCTCACATAATCCTGTTACAGCCAGAATGCTGGCAAAGCATTAGGAGAGATGTAGTTAGATACAGCAATCACATGCATTATGTATACTACATGTGATTGTAGTATACATAATGCTTCGCAACTCCAGGGAAAACAATAGGGGGAGCAGGCCTGACTGATCCACTTTGTTGTTTTGGGAACACTTTTTTAGCACCATAACAACATATTCTCATTGCATAAGTAATAATGAACTTATATTCATGTTTCTTTTTTGCTTTAGGCTTATAACCCACCACCTCACCCCTAACACTGTACACATTTTCATATGATGTTCACTGTACATTCCACACTTCAGTGCACGAGGTCACATATATAGATAGCTGCATTAAAAAAAACAAAACAAAAAAAAAAAAAGATAAAAATAAAAAACACAAATGGAACCATATTTTAAAGTGTAAGCACAGCAGTTAATACCAATTTGAATAAAAGTTGTTGTTTTTTTTTTTTTAAAGTCTGTTCTGGACTGCACGACTCATACTGGGCAAGCTCACCACTACCTTTCAATTTGAAGTGGCTAGTAAATTTTAGGCTTGGCTAATTATGATTACACATGATAGGATAGGACAGACAATACATAACTGCAAAATAAATTTATTATGGGAAAATAAAACCATCAAGGGGTCCTGGAGATATCGTAACAAATAAATAATTTGTAAATAACTCCAGCACTTCTTGATGGTATTTTTTTCCTATAAAGACGATATTTTACCCTAATACACATTTTGTCATTATGCATGTTTCATATTACATGATATTTATATGTTGGTGTAAGAGTTAAGGAAGTGTATGGTTTAATGGTTGAGGATAGTGGTAGAGTAGTATGTTGGTTTGGGAACCACTGCTATAGAGGAATTTTAAACAAAGGTTGAAATAACCCACCTATAACAAGTACAGTTGACACGAGGCACAACCCACCTAAAACATTCAGCATCAAGCTTCTCTACACTATGCAAAATACTCAACTTCCTCATAGTGTAGAAGAAGAGAGGCAAGAAAGATCTCTAGAAAGATGCACAAGGTCCAAATGCAGAACTGACAGAGAAACCTGTTTCTGTGCAGGATGGAGCCTTATAGGCAAGATAAAGTGGGAGCTGTCAGCCAACATTAGATCTAACAGGCCAGATTTATAAAGAGTCGTTTTGGTCCAAAGAGCTCAACAAGGAGCAAGCACCAGAAATAATAGGATTGTTACTACAGTAACTGCTGAAACCGTTTGAGCAGTTACTGTGAAACAGTGTCAGGGCAGTTCTGTAACCAAAACCACTACAGCAGGATATAGTGGTTGTGGTGTTTGTAATGTTCCTTTAATTGAGAACCCATAGAACAAGTTAATCCAGGTCTTTACAGAAACTTTGTGTTTAATTGACATTAGTTTTGTGTTTCATATACCAGCCATCTGAAAAAGTAATTGTGACTGTTGGTTAATTGCATTGGACGAGCTCAGGAATATAATCCAAAAGGTATAAGGTGAAAGCGCACACAAAATGAAAGAAATATTACCTTAAATACACAGTACACTTGATAAAAGGTATTGTGGTTTTCCTATATAGAAATGCAAACAAAAACACAACATAGTGTAATCTGTATGAGTGTTAGGTGAAAAGAGATTTAGAACTCGATATTACTATAAGTCCAGAGCCAACTTTAATGGGCTCAAAAAATTGTGAGTGTATCGAGTTCTAAATCTCTTTTCACCTAACACGCATACGGATTACACTATGTTACAGGAAAACCACAATACCTTTTACCAAGTGTACTGTGTATTTACCAAAACCTTTTACCAAGTGTACGGTGTATTTAAGGTAATATATTTCTTTCATTTTGTGTGCGCTTTCACCTTATACCTTTGGATTGTATCTTTTTCTTAAAGTATATATAGAGTGACAATATACGTGCGTAATTCAGCAGCACCATACCTATATATTCCTAAGCGCCACCTGTATCCTTTTTTTCTTATGAACTCAGGAGTATATCCGACATTTGTTTTAAAACAATAAAAAATAAAGTTGTGTTATTTTTAATCCAGAGGCGATAGCTGCTCAATTAGAGTCAAAAGTTTAGAATTCACCTTGAGGACTGCCATTCATATACTAAACATTATTAAAATAGGATTCATCAATCTATTACTTTAATTATGGTAAAAGTATTTTAGGTGCGGGGTATGGGAAGTTTGGGGGGGACACAATTCATGTAGACTGGATTTAAAAACCTTTTGGTTTTTTGGTTGTGGCTGTTAACCACTCAAGATCAAGAAAATTAATTCTTCTCTAAGTATGTTTGACCTTGCTATGTTCAAATACTATTTGTGGGTGTACCAAGTAACTAAGTTGGTATGTTGTATAAGAAATAAAATGCAGAATTAGTTAAGATATTTCTCATTTAATTTTTCTTTTTTTTTTTATATATATAATGCTTGTAGCTACTCGGGGAGCCTATTCAAGGATGGCATCGAACAGCTCCTGGAAGAACGAGACAGCTTTGATCCAGCAGCAAGTTTGGTTCCAGGTGCAGAGAATCTACCCGTTCCATGACGGTTGGAATACCGCTTGCTTTGTTATTTTGGTGCTGTTCATTCTGACCGTGTTATCCCTCGTTTTGCTAGCTTTCTTGTATGAGATGCTAGACTGCTGCTGTTGTGCCAAGCACAAGACAGTCAAGGACCTGGAGAATGAGCCCAACCCTGTTAGGGCTCTAATGAGCAGCATGAAGAAGCGCAAGACTGAAGTGGTGTGAAGTCCATGGAAACTGGAGAAGACTTGGTCCATCACCCATCAATAAGGACAATCAGTGAGCAGGGCTCATACTCCCTTTGCTCATGCATACAAATATTACTCATATTTCCACTAAAACATAAATTGTCCTTTGCTCACAAAAATATCATCCCAAGTGATCTTACTATTGACCATTCCCAGTTGTGTTGAGGGCCAACTTATCATAGTGAATGAGGATGGTTCTAATCTGCCAAGACAAGTGTAAACACTTTTTTTCTCCAAGTTGTGGAATATCCTAGCATTATGTCATTAAAATTTACTTTAACCCCCCAGACGTAATGATCAATCCCCTAAATAAGAAACCCAATCTGATTTATCTGAGCAGGTTAGGATGATTAACAAAAAGTCATAAAAATAACATACAGTTAGAGTTTTGCAATTCATTGATAACCTAATTAACGTTACTATGTTTCTACTAGATTAACCAATATCATTTGTATATGATGTATACAGACTTGACTTTTAAAATCAACAAACTGACAGTTGCTTCGTATAGGCAGTCTTCAAATAAATTAAAGGGACAGTCTAAACAGGATAGGAAATTCATATGGCTCTGTGCCCGAGACATGTAGTTCCGGGTAACAGGAAGAAAATTTTGCCGCTTTTTATTGCCTTTAGCCCTACCACAGGGAGGTAGCATGTGGTCTAGTTTAACTTCCACTGTACCAACAAGGATCCAGAACCCTACTGTAATTACATATCCCCTCAATGCAGAAAGCTAAGCCAGCATACACCACAAGTGCGCACATTACATACACTACAAGAGGGGGGCAACAGAGGAGGACACACTGAGGATTATTTGTAAAATCGGATTTAATTTGAGAGAGGAAATAAATAATATATCAGGGTTTAGACATTAACCCTATCAATGTCCACGGCTCTAGGCAGACATTTTTTTTAAATCCACACCCAGGACATTTTGGGGTGGAGATGCTCCCTTGAAGCCTTGCTGATGAAAACAGTGCCGATACATGTACAACACTATGTACGTTTTGCAATTATGATGCTTCCAGTGGCTGGTCATTCATTTAGATGCTGAATATGCTCACAGAGGAGCATTAAACTGGAGAATTATAGCACCATTTATGCATGTGCTGTCATGTCTGCAGGGTTTCTCTAGGAAAAGCATTTGATGCATATAGATTATCAAGCATGATGGATGGAGAAGGATCAGCTGTAATAAAGAGTATGCACCGGCACTGGAGTTAGGGGAGAGTTCAAGAGTTAATAATGAGCCTATATCTGAACTAAAAGTAAAACAGCAGCTTAGACAATATACCTTTTTCTTTTACAAGACTATTCCTTTAAGAAAAAGAAATGTAAAATGTACATTAATAACCTGAGTAAAAAGTGATATAAATATGATCCACCTACCAGTCATTAACAATGTTTACAACGTGAATAAAAGCACATGTGATGAGTGTGTACTTTATATCTATAAATGGGACATTTCATTGATTACATTGTTAAATATGCGACATAGGGGACATATACTAATGTCACAATTCAAAGTGGATTCAAGTCTGCCTCTAATAAATCCGTACTCTACTCCACACACTATTTTAGTGTTCCAGTCTTTAGCATGTGCCCCATAGTGTGTAGCTAAGCCTCCTTTTTACTCACTACACCTCCTCCCTGCACACTGGCATAAAGGCCAGACAGCAGACACACAGTTGGACCCTGCACCTAGTGTGCATTACTTAAACAGGACTATGTAGGACCAATAAGCAAAACCAAACAGTTATGCAAGTGTGCACTTTAATTTCTGCTACACAACAACCCCACCAGGGACCACAGCCAGCCTTGGACTCTAAGTAAAATGTCAAATAACTTACTCATCTTATAGAAGAAAAAAAACAACAACAGTTTTCCATCAAGATACAATATTTATGAAGATTATATATTGTGCTGGAGATTCACCAAAATTCTAAACAGTCAAAAATATCCATACAGAGAAGTATGCATTTAGAGATAGCACAAACCAGAATATGAAGTTTTCCGTCAAAATGGCACAAAAGAAGCATCCTTAAGGAACGCTCCGAAAACCATAAAAAAATTAAATGAAGTTGTTATGGTGCCAGGAGATCCCTGGTGCTTCCTTACCTTTAGGGGACAAACCGTTCATGAATGGTTTAACCCCCAAGTTGGTTCTCCAGGGCCTTTCTTCCCTGTAACCTACCACATCCACCTTTTTCTTTTTTTTTCTTTTTTTTAATTCTTTATTTTTGTTGTGCAAAAGTTTGACAGACAAGCTTGCCATGCCACAACAGTAAATACAGACATTTCAAGAGGCGTTAAACTGTGGCATGTAGTAGTACTGCACATTTTTAAAGATAAACATAGTGATGCATATAGTGTTGCTTAACAAGAAAACAGTAGAATTGTTTGAGATATACTATATGGATTGACAATAACGTAGTCGAGTATAATATATCAAGATAAGGGAACACGCTAAACTGTAGTTAATTTGTCAGCAGGGTAGCCGCTGGGTACTATGGTTGGTGTTACATGAGACAAGAGTCCACTGGGTGGTAAGATAAGAGACAGGTATGTTGATGTCGCCAGAGTGAATACAAATTAAAGCAAATAAGAGGAAATAATGCAAACCGACTGAGGGCTATGAATTGCATGTAGGGGGACTGTCAGCCTATGCCTGTTTCAGGTATCATTAGTAAATACTTGCTGTGTCCATGATAAACTTGTGGTTGCTGTCCCTCCATGAGGCTCCATATGGCCCATTTGTGTTCAGGCTTGGTTCTGGTTGTTTTCTTAGCCCATGATCTACCGGAGCCACAAAACCGCCAGTCGGAGTTATCACTTCGCTCACGGGAGTGAAGGGGAGCCTGTCTCCCGCCCCGAAGGGTCTTTGTTTTCCGCTTGATTTGGGCCCGGGTCCCTGTGCGGTTCGTTAGCTGGGCATACTTCCAGCCACTCTGGGGCCATGAGGGACGTGCTTTTCCGTGTGCGCCCGTTCCAAAGTCGGGTCTGTGGCCCTCTAATTCGGCCGCTTTCTCCTGTTTAGCAGGTAAGGCGTGCAGGAGAGGTCTGTGTTCTGGGCGCTGCCAGAACTCCTCGCAGATCTGGTCGAACCGCGCCTCGAAGCGTTCTCTCCACGCTTGGATTGTCAGGCCCTCTTTAGGCTGTGGTAGTTGTGGCTCGGCGGCCATTTTAACCTCGTTTCGCGCTCTTAATTCTGGCAGAAGATTTGTCTGTTGCGGGTGAGTAACCTTGCCCAGCGGGGACCGGGATGACCCCCACCGGTCCAGAGGGGGGGGTTGCGGGGTCTCATGCTTGTCGCTGCTCGATGCGGTCCCCGTGCTGGGAAATCGGCCTCCTCTCCCGGCCACGAGGCCGCCTTCCATGCTAGGCCTCAAATGCGGAGTGTGGTAAATCTCCACAGAGAGACTTGGTTCAAGTTTCCACGGGCTCCCATTCAATTCCTCTGTTAGCCACATTTGTGTGGAGCTGCAGGAGTCACGTTTAGGCCTTTAAAAGCCTTGATTAAGCTCGGTTTTGCCAGAGCACTCAGTAGGCACGTCTGGCCTGTTCGGCTATCAGGCCCCGCCCCCATCCACCTTTTTCTAATGCTGATCCAGGAAGCACGACCTGCTGCCAGGCAAAGGCTCAGGTGATTGGCACAGAGCAGTTAGTTGACGCTCTAAGCCAATCAATAGCTCCCTATTCATAAAAAATAAAAAGTACATACAGTTTTTATAAATGGAGAGTTACTGACTTACAGGCCATGCTTCCTGATCAGCAGTAGAGAAAGCGGGTGTGGATGGTTACATGGAGGAATGGCGCTGGAGAGCCAGCTTAGATGGTTAAACCGTTTAATGGTTAATCTGTAAAGATAAGTGGTTCCTGGCACCATAACAACTTCATTTTGTTTCCATGGGTATGTATGACAAATCCGCTGGAGGATCTCCTAGTATATTCCATAGTTTGTATTGTTAGGTGCACCAGATTTTGTTGATGGTGCCACAAACAGCACACTTATTTTGCTTTCCAATGTTTTCTTTAAAAATTACTTCTACATTATGAAACCATCGCTCTTGCTATTTGTGTGATATGCATGCTTCAAAGAGAGAGATGTCCTCCTCACTAGCCTTCTATAAAATCACAGTAAATGCTTTTTTACTATTGTATCGAGCTAGTAAGGTGGATACAATAGATTGTTGGGAAAATTGCTCATAGGTACACCATGGCAATTATGTATAGAAATATCTGGCTGTTCTTCCTCAATGACACTGTGACATCACTGCCCCGACCTGAGGAACTGTTCACTATTAAATTATTTTTACAAAAACACAAAATCTTCTTAAAGATACACTCCAGGCACCAGATCAACTTCATCTCAACTAAGTGATTCTGGGTGCCAATGTTGCGAAGAAGGTACAGTTTAATCGTCTTCCTGGCTTCTGCCAATGGTCTAAGGTTTCAATTAAGAAGTCACGGAGTGGGCACCTCTGATAGGCTTAAAGCATTAGCCGACACTCTCAACCTATAACTAGAACCCTATTCACAAAACCACTCAAAGAAACGGTTTAACCCCTAAGGTAAGACTGTGCCCAGAACCACCTGGCACTATTGAAATGAAATTGCTATGGTGCCCCAAGTGTTCCTCATGTACACCAGTGAAGTGCTTATCTGCTAGGGTTTTGAATCTTTTCAAGCAGCCATTAAAAATCAAATAAAAAGAGGTTATAAACTTGTGGGTAATCAATAGCCACCCCAAGCTACCAGCTGTAGTTATTATTATTGCCATTTATATAGCACCAACAGATTCCGTAGCGCTTTACAATATTATTAGAGGGGGATTTAACTATAAATAGGACAAATTTCAAGAAAACTTACAGAAACGATAGGTTGAAGAGGGCCCTGCTCAAACGAGCTAACAGTCTATATAGTAACAAGACTGTAAAATCTTTAGTTGGGGGTCACAACTTGCAAGCTCAGCTTATCACAAATATAAAAAACTGTAAGCAAGGAATCAAAATAAAATACTAAGAAAAAATCCTCAAAAGGGCAATCCACACTACCTAGTTTTTGAAAATTAATATGACAGTTCCTCTTAACTTCTAAAGCATTAACTATAGCATATAAACTCTACAAGGAAACAAAAATGCTATTGCATGAGGATGCTGACCTGTGTTCTGCTTGGATCCAGATGTCCCTCCAAGATCAAGTTTGGCTCTCTTTTTCTTCGAAGACTCAGAAGGAGCAGGCCGTTTTTCAACAGCTGGGGTGGTCAAGGCTCGCTTTTTAAAAAGCTCCCGATCCCTCAAGAGAGCGGGATCCATTATGCTACGTATGGTATGAAAAGAGAAAAAAAAAAAAAATTGATAAAATTACAGAAATATTCTACCCTCCATTTAAAGAAAAGGAAAAAAAAAAGAACAGCAACTGACATAACCTCCACATTTTGATTAAACAACAGTATAGGTTCAGTTTTCTGACACTAGCGTTTTCACACTGCTTAAAAACATATTTTTAATGATTTGTTCAAAATAAAGGCAGAATTGGAGACCCAAATAACCCGTGGACAAAGTGATGGTGGTACTCCTGGGACGTTCATTGTAAGTAACCTAATAGTTTTGGAACAGTTTGACTTTTTACCTGGGATCCACCAGGAGCCACTCTCTCCCTCCATTACTGATAATGATTAGGCAGAAACCTCCGTTAGCTCTCCTGAGCTAAGCCCTACAATGCAAAGCTAGCTCATTGGCAGAGAACATCAGTTGATGGCACTATAGCCAATGAGATTAGCCATGCCGAGCTTACCTCAGATAGAGAGCCCCTCAGTGAGACAGTGGGGGTGCAAGGGTACTCTTCTTGCACATAAACTACTACAGCACACTGCTTGAAGTGTTCCTTTAACCCATGGGTTGTGAACCTGGTCCCTACTGCCCACTAGTGGGCGTTTCAGGATTCCAAGTGGGCGGAAGGGATTTCGGCGGCTAAATCCTCTTTTTGAGAGAGGGGGGGGGTGGCGCGAGTGCACAAATGAAAGTACGAACGCGCGAGAGAATGCATGCATGGGCACGCAATCGTGTAACACGTGGGAAGTGGAAGGGGAGGAGTGGGAGCTGATAGCAGGGACAGGCAGAAGCGGAGCAGAGCAGTTGTAAAATAGGAGAAAGAAAATAGGCAGGAGAAGGAGAGAATTGTTGTTGGATAATAATAAATAATAATAATAATAATAAGTGAACAAACTACCTCAGCCTTACTTTTGTACATTGCCATAAGGAAGGTAAAAGAAAAAGCATTTAAAAAAAAAAAAAAGAGAAAAAAAGGAAAAGAGAAAAAAAAAAAAAAAAAAAAAAGGGGGAAGAAAAATAGAAAAAAGGGGATAAAATAGAGGAGAGGAGGAGAGTACTTGTAAAAAAAAGGAGAAAGAAGGAGCAGAGAACGTGTAAAAAAAAGGAGCAGAGTACTTGTAGAATAGGAGAGAGAAGGAGCAGAGTACTTGTAGAATAGGAGAAAGGAGGAGAGTACTTGTAGAATAGGAGAAAGGCGCAGAGTACTTGTAGAATAGGAGAAAGAAGGAGCAGATGTACGTACATTTTTTTTTTTTTTTTTTTTTAAACACCCTCCTTTCTACAAAATATTCTGTACTTGCGCAAAAACTGGTGGGCGGTAAGGAAATTTTTCCATCAAGAAAGATGAATTAGTGGGCGGAAGGTAGAAAAAGGTTGACTACCCCTGCTTTAACCCCTTAAAGACAGCTTTAGAAATTAAAAGGCCAGAATAATGGAAATTTTAAACACTAAAATAATAGGTAGCAGAAGCACAACAGGATCAAAATGTGCACAAAATTACAGATAAAACAAAAACAGAAAACCAGAGGTAAGCGCACTAACATACACAGACAGTCCTATACAAAAAATTATAACCAACACAGATGGCTAACACCAGATGTGTACCCGAATCCTAATAAGCTACACTGGACTGAGCACACACGATTCCCTTACCTGGGAGCCCCACGTCCCCTTCACTGTACAACCTCATAACCCGTTTAGTGTGCTGCTAAACCGAGGAAGACCATACTTACTCCCCCCCTCCCCCCCATTCACTCCATAGGTTAGGGGACCCGCAGATAGGTCAAGAGACACAGAAAGAAACCAGACCGCTGTAACCACCTTGTCATACTGACCTGAGGATAACCCACACATAGTTAATTCACATAAAAACAGCAGTGTTCCTTAGACGTAACCTAGACTGGTACAGGCACAGGGCAGGCCCTACTCACATCAGCCACCTAGTTAAACAGATAACGTCTCGACTGATACAAAGGCAACGCAAGTAGTAGAGTACCACTGATACATGCCTATGGGACCAACCCGATGTTATTTTTCAACATATGGTGCGGCCAATACCTTAGTCATATCGTGTTTAACCATTGAATTTATTGAAATGGTATTGCAATTTTGAACATGTTGTTATGCACAGCAAAAATAAAGAATTAAAAAAAAAAATAAAAAAAATATTATAACCAATTAAAACACCATAAATACATTACAAGCTTGATTCATGTAGTATCAGGTGTAAAACAATGAGAGGGGAACAATACACATATGTATGTATTGTTCCCTTCTCATTGTTTTACACCTGATACTACACGAATCAAGCTTGTAATGTAGATGTAACTAAGTTTTTTGTTCCATTAAACCACGATTTTTGTCACAAGACCTGTAAGTGCACCCCTGATAATTTATTGTGTATATATATATATATATATATATATATATATATATATATATATATATATATATATATATATATATATATATATATATATATATATATATACACACACATACATACATACATACATACACACACACATATTTGTAGTCGGGGACAATAAGCAGAGTTATAGTAGTGGTATAAGTCGGTTGTGGTGTGCCAAAACCGACGTTCGGGTAGGCCCGTAAAAGAGGGCCCACTAAGTGAATGCTTAATAAAGGGTGCTGTGAGTGGGCTGAACCAGGAAGTCTCAGCCCAGAGGAAGTGGAGGCCTGAGAATATTTTTGCAAAAATATTAACAGCAACAAAAGATGGCACTTCTGAACAACTATTGTTAAAAGCTGTGAAAGACCTAAAGAAATCATCAATCTGGTCTTCAGTCTCCTAATAACTAAGTTTTCCCATTCAATTTTGCGCCATCTAAGAATCACTCTCTGCAGAATATATAGCCATGATTAAAATTGTGTTTGGATTTTATCTTTGCTTATCTGTTTGCTATATTTAAATGTGGATACCCTAAGCACCTACAGAATTATTCCATATCGTTATTGGGCTGGTTGTACTTTCCCTCCAAATTATTCTACAGTTTGGCTGGCTCAAAGTAATACAAACACTGCCAACATATTATTATATGTAGAATCCCAGCATACTGAACTATGGTATCTCTCAATGTTTTTCATCATTTCATGAGAAACCATACTGACTATGACCGTGGTGTGTTATACCACCCATGCTGTTTAATCAAAATCAAGGAGGGCTCGCTCTAGTCTAAGTGTTCCTAATATTTTATAATGGATACTTTCTTTATCCACATAGCTACATGATGAGCAGAGGAAGAGGCACAACACAGGCAGTTTCTTTACTATCATTGGACCATCAAGGCTGATCAACGGGGATTGTGTCACTGGGATCTCACGCGCAGAGAGCAGCTCCCCACGTGGATCTCACGCGCAGAGAGCAGCGGCCCACGTGGATCTCACGCGCAGAGAGCAGCGGCCCACGTGGATCTCACGCGCAGAGAGCAGCGGCCCACGTGGATCTCACGCGCAGAGAGCAGCGGCCCACGTGGATCTCACGCGCAGAGAGCAGCGGCCCACGTGGATCTCACGCGCAGAGAGCAGCGGCCCACGTGGATCTCACGCGCAGAGAGCAGCGGCCCACGTGGATCTCACGCGCAGAGAGCAGCGGCCCACGTGGATCTCACGCGCAGAGAGCAGCGGCCCACGTGGATCTCACGCGCAGAGAGCAGCGGCCCACGTGGATCTCACGCGCAGAGAGCAGCGGCCCACGTGGATCTCACGCGCAGAGAGCAGCGGCCCACGTGGATCTCACGCGCAGAGAGCAGCTGCCCACGTGGATCTCACAGGCAGAGAGCAGCTGCCCACGTGGATCTCACAGGCAGAGAGCAGCTGCCCACATGGATCTCACAGGCAGAGAGCAGCTGCCCACATGGATCTCACAGGCAGAGAGCAGCTGCCCACATGGATCTCACACGCAGAGAGCAGCTGCCCACATTGATCTCACACGCAGAGAGCAGCTCCCCACATGGATCTCACACGCAGAGAGCAGCTGCCCACATGGATCTCACATGCAGAGAGCAGCTGCCCACATGGATCTCACACGCAGAGAGCAGCTCCCCACATGGATCTCACAGGCAGAGAGCAGCTCCCCACATGGATCTCACAGGCAGAGAGCAGCTCCCCACATGGATCTCAGGCAGAGAGCAGCTCCCCACATGGCAGCTCCCCACATGGATCTCACAGGCAGAGAGCAGCTCCCCACATGGATCTCACAGGCAGAGAGCAGCTCCCCACATGGATCTCAGGCAGAGCAGGATGCTGTGTAGGAATACACCAACCATAGGGCAGGCGGGCAAGGCACCATGGGAGCTGTAGTTCTGCAATAGCCGGTCAGCTGCCTGTGAGGTCACCCTGGCTTGGTGAGCTCACCCCACAGTAATAGACCTTCCTCGCCGGCACTGAAGGGGTGAATATCAATGCCACTCACCCCCTCCCCAGTTAACACATTGATCACCGTGACAGAGAGACTCACACAATGCACCGAGCTGGATGGGGAAACCGAAACCAGCGAGCCCGCTCTGACCAATCACAGCGCAGGATTTCTTCTTTTCCCCTCTCATACGTCAGTTCCCTCAGACTCCTGGATTGCTCTTTGTTGTTGTTTTCAATAAAGTTGTGACGAGGCGGCGAGAAGGGAGGAGAGTGTGGAACACGGCACAGGCGCGTGCTATGCCTTTAAGACCAACAGTAACCCAGGCACCCGACGCGGCGTCATGACGTACACGGAGGGCGGGACTACGGCCAATATGGCGGCGGGCATTGACTTAGATTGTTTTGTATTGTTAATATTGTGATGTTTGAAGGGGGGGAGATACCAATAACCCCCCACTCAATAGATCCTCCCTAGTTATAATATTTAGAGTTCCTCTCAGCCTCTCATTGTATTTAATACGCTGACAGCATTGCCCACACTGGGACCCAATCACAATCTGATTACTGATGTAATTGCTGGTAATGGCGCGCAGTAAATATGGAAACTGTCTGAGCTAAAAGGGATTCACACCCCTTACTGTGCGCTGTGCACATTGCTCTCTCACAGTCTCAGAGCAACGCACTCCAAACATAAACATACACTTAAAGGGACACTCTAGCCACCCAGACCACTTCAGCTCATTGAGGTGGTCTGGGTGCAGTGTCCCTATTGCACCTAGTGCTGCAGTGTAAAACAGTCTGCCCTCAGTGTGTGTTTATCAGACAGCCACTGGGGGCGCATCCAGAACCGCAGCGGACATTTAGTCCGTTATCTAACGCTGGGCATCCTCACGCTGTGCATGAGGACCTCCAGCATCAGATTTTTTTCCTATAGAAAAGCACTGAATAATGCTTTCCTATGGAAAGGTATAATGCGTGCGCATTTGACACCTTTCATCATGGGACGGTGGAGGGGGCAGAGCTTTAACCCGGTTCTGGTGAGTAAATAAAAAGTTTTTAACCCTTTACTGGGTAGGATTGGGGGGGAGGGGGGAGGCAGGGGGATCGGTAGTGCCAGGAATACAGCTTTGTATTTCTGGCACTACAGTATCTCTTTAAGTCAAAGTCCATCTATTAAAGAAAGGCTGAAATACAAATATACAGGCTTAAAATGGAAAATAATGGAGATTAATAGATAAACTTGGTATAGGAAGAAAACCCTAACCTGCCAGCTTATCAGAGACACCCAAAATCTAGAGCCCACAGTTTGCTATCATATTCTGAGCTACAAAAATACATATTCTATACATTGTCATTTCTATAAATGTATAATCAGAAATCTATTGGAACTAAATGAAAGCCTTACACGCATTACTCTATCTGTTAGGTCATCAGGAGAAACAAAGCTCTCCCTGTTATTAGTTTAAATAGTTGGATCCATAGAGCAATTGGTAATCATACCTCTCTGATGTCCCTATTTGGAAGGTACAGTCTCTATTTTAGGCCCAAATCCCTCTGTCCCTCTTTTCTATAATAATGTTCCTCTTTTCTAGGAGTTACATATTGTTGGTGTGTCTAAACTCCACAGTAATAATACTCACAGCAAGGTGTCTTTAAAGGGACACTCAGGCACCCAGACCACTTCTGCCCATTGGAGTGGTCTGGGTGCCAACTACCACTACTCTTAACCCTGCAAGTGTAATTATTGCAGTTTTTTATAAACTGCAATAATTACCTTGCAGGGTTAACTCCACCTCTAGTGGCTGTCTACCAGCAACCGGGGATCAGGGGGTGGGAGGGAGAGGGGACCTGCAGTGCCAGGAAAATGTATTGTTTTACTGGCACTGGAGTTTCCCTTTAAACTAAAATAGATTAGGAACCAGTCTGTGTATATTAAATACTTTGATCGTGTTATAAATAACATGTTCGTTTAATAACCCCCAGTCATACCCCTAAAATTCAAGTATCCCTCCTTGTCCATTTGACATGTTGGAAGGTAGGAATTGGTTAATATGTATGTCATTCTATATTATCCAGTCCAAACAAATATCAGTTAATGGAATGTGCAGATGAAGCAAATTAGTAAACACGTGATCATTCTGATAGGTAGTAGACTTGTGCACAAATACAATGAATAATACCCCACAGGGAAATCTTAGATACTGTCACACCGCCCACGGGTCACGCTTACCTGCGGCACGTACCTTCGTGGTTTCCACTTGTGGTTATCAGAGAGTGCATTCATCTTGTTTATCTCGTATTTTGACTTTGGCTTGTTCTTGAATATTCCCGTATTCTGGTATCCTTGACCCTTTGGCTTGTATTCTCGTTCTTGTCTCTTTCTGCGTCCCTAACCTCAGCTTGTCCTTGACCATTCTCTTTTACATTCAATTGGGCCATTCTAAGGCCCGGTAATATGTTTCTTTGGTTTTTCCTTTTTATTTATTTTAGTTTACTTTATTCTGCATATTGGGACATATGTTATCCTAACATTACGACAAACTTTACTACCATGCAGAATTAAGTCAGCATATGCTGACCTGTAAGAGAAAGGTCAAGGAGATTCATCACAGTATGCATCAATATTTCATTATCAATAAGCTCCCATTACTAGTCTCACTCGTAAGGGAGCCAACACACATTCATGATTTCCAGAGGCCATCTTAGCCTTTGAACATTTAAAAAGGTTATTTGCGGCTGCTCCTGTTCTTGTCCATCCTGATTAAGCTAAACCCTTTGTCTTAGAAGTAGATGCCTCTGAAACGGGTGTTGGAGACGTTCTTTTCCAAAGGGAATGCCAAGAGAAATCTCTACATCCTTGCAGATTCTTCTCTGATAAATTTTCCCCTGCCAAGATAGATTACGACATTGCTAATTGTGAATTATTGGCCATTATCCTTGCACTGAAACATTGAAAACATATACTAGACTCGAGGGATCTGGTATGCCCATCATCATCATAACTGACCACAAAAACCTGGTTTATATAAGTGATGCTAAACGCCTCTCTTCTAGACAAGCTCGATGGCCTTTGTTCCTTTCTTGATTTAACTATATTCTCACATAGACCTGGTACTCGTAACAGCTCCAGGCCCAGGCCCAGGCCCATGGAATAGGCCCATTTTAAAAAAAACACACTACTCTTAGGTTTGCCATCTGACTGGTATTTTAAAGCACAGCCGGTATTTGAGGCTGCCTGGGCGTGACGGTATTGCAGTAATATCGGCAATACAAAGGCAAATATTTTCTCAGTATAAATGGAGATTACCCTGCAATACCAGTACGGGTCACTGTGTATGGAGAGAGCCAAGCATTGGAAATTACAGCATCTCCCTGCCTCTCTCTAATCACTGATCCACATGGGAGCAGCTACACAGCACAGATAGTCCAGACAGAGCTCCCAGCCTGCAGAGACAGACTACAGCTCAGGTAAGTGAAGGATGGAGGGAAAGGCAGCAGGGAGACATGGGAACACTAAGACGCTAGGGGGCACATGGAGACACTGAGACATATCTCAGTGTCCCCAAGTGTCTCAGTGCCCCCATGTCTCCCAGTGCCCCAAGTGTCTCAGTGTCCCCATGTCTCTCAGTAGTATCCTAGTGACACGGGACACACTGAGACATGGGGACACTGGGAAACTAGGGGACTGGGCGACATGGGGACACTGACACTGTTATACATAGGGACACTGATGCCAAGCTGGCCCCCCAATTCTTTGGACAGACATGCCCCCTTTTTGGGCATGTTTGCCCCTTTTGGCAGTTCTGGTCACGTAATTCGCATCAGTTGCCCACCCTTTTACCCCGCCCATTGACATCCTGCTTCACTGGACACTGCTTTTAGGGGGTATGGATTTACTTGAAAGATGGAAGCATAAATTAGAGAAAGATTAGCATAGACAATGTGTTTTCTTATAGCTGCATCCTATGAGTTTCCCTCCAACACAAACTCCATCACATACATGACGCTTGAGAGGTATGACTGTTTTAGTGTTTTTGGTCGATAAGATTCTGTAATCAGGCCCATCATAATTGTCAGCACCAGGCCCACCTAGCTCTTAATCTGGCCCTGCTCGTAACGTGAAGGCCGATGCCTTGTCTAGACAATATGAAACTGAAAATGATAAGGACATGATCTCTCCAGTTGTTCCTTCTGAGCATATCATTGCCATCGCTGTACTCTCTTTATCCTCTTTGTATAATAACAAAATTCACGCAGCACAAGCCCAAGCTCCTCCAGAGTACGTTCCTCTTACATAAAGAAGTGAAATCCTTTGCATTTTTTTTACGATAGTAAATGTGCTGGCCACACCCAGGGCCAGATAAAGAGCCTAGTGGGCCTGGTGCTGACAATTATGATGGGCTTAATTACAGAATCTTATCAATCAAAAACACTAAAACAGTCATACCTCCCAAGCATCATGTATCTGATGGAGATGGTGCTGGAGGGAAACTCATAGGATGCAGCTATAAGAAAAAACATACTCTATGCTAATCTCTCTCTAATTTATGCTTTCATCTTTCAAGTAAATCCATACCCCCTAACAGCAGTGTCCAGTGAAGAAGTTAGTCAATGGGCGGGGTAAAAGGGTGGGCCACTGACGCGAATCACATGACCAGAAAGGTGAACGTGCACAAAAATGGGGAATGTTTGCCCAAAGAATTGGAAGGCCAGCCTGGCATGAATGCATGTCAGGCTGCCCGCCAATCATGCAGGCTGTCCAACTAAGGGCATACTATGCAGGCAGCACCCTGAGCTTGACATAAATGAGTCTAATGATGCACCTACTCCAAGCTTTCTAAGGACTGTCCCCTAGCACTCACATGTCCACTTGTCTCCTTACCTTCTTACTAGCAGGCAGACGTTCCTGATATATAGTCTGGGACAGAGTAAAGGTGTATGTAGTGAGTGTAGTGTATGTAGTGAGTGTAGAAGAAAGGGGACATGCCCCAGTGTTAGAGAGACCAACGTCTGTGTTGTGGAAATAAGGTCTGCACATATTTCCAAGTTAATGAAAATGTCTATTTACTCATTTCACTATACACAATATATATAAGCTAAGCACACAAGTTTTAATCAAAATGGCTGCTAGAAGCTTCTAACCCCTCCTCCCCTCCCTCTCCCTCTAACACCAACTAACTACCTCGTGCAGCAAGATGGCGCCGGGAAACTGTGGGAGACCCTCATGGCCCTGGTGACATCACCTTCAGTAGGCAGAGCATTAGAGCGACCACTTAACACCTAACCAATTATTGATGTATTATTCCATGTTATCTCTGACAATGCTTATAATGTAATTTTGCTTTAAAAGGGACCTGCCGTCCCCTCTGAATAAACATTCCTCAAGTTATTCAACAACCTGGAACCTGTGTCTGGTGTGAATTACTTCAGGGAGCGTGCACGCACTGTTTCATTGATTTGGCCAGGGGCAGATACACAAAGACATAATCAATGTATTGATTTTTCCATTTCAATTGGCGCCCAACGTGGGGCCACCGGAGGGCCGGTTCGGAGGGCCGGAACCAACGGACCGGAGCGGACCTCCGGAAAGTGGGACAAGCGGAGCCTGATCACCTCCATAATACAGCCGTTGCCTGTGTTATTCTCCTGTTTTGTGTCGGTCTGTCTCCGAGTCCACTTCCGGCTTCCAGAAGGCTACTAGAGACAGGTAATTAGCTCATCCGGTGTGCCTTTTTAAAGTGAACCTGTCGATTGTCTATCTGCCTCCTGTATTTGTTTGAATGTGTGTGTGTCGGCCGGTGTGTGTGTGTTTTTCTCCCTTTTAAAAGATGATAGCTTGACTGCCTAGCGGGCAGGGAACGCATTTTATATGTTAGCTTGACTGCCTAGCGGGCAGGGAACGCATTTTATATGTTAGCTTGACTGCCTAGCGGGCAGGGAACGCATTTTATATGTTAGCTTGACTGCCTAGCGGGCAGGGAACGCATTTTATATGTTAGCTTGACTGCCTAGCGGGCAGGGAACGCATTTTATATGTTAGCTTGACTGCCTAGCGGGGAGGGAACGCATTTTATATGTTAGCTTGACTGCCTAGCGGGCAGGGAACGCATTTTATATGTTAGCTTGACTGCCTAGCGGGCAGGGAACGCATTTTATATGTTAGCTTGACTGCCTAACGGGCAGGCAACGCATTTTATATGTTAGCTTGACTGCCTAGCAGGCAGGGAACGCATTACAGCCGGTGGGGCTGGGATTTTATTTTAGCTTGACTGCCTAGCGGGCAGGGAACGCATTACAGCCGGTGGGGCTGGGATTTTATTTTAGCTTGACTGCCTAGCGGGCAGGGAACGCATTACAGCCGGTGGGGCTGGGATTTTATGTTAGCTTGACTGCCTAGCGGGCAGGGAACGCATTACAGCCGGTGGGGCTGGGATTTTGTTTGATTATTGCAGTGTTTCATTGGTACTTGTGTTATACCGGGACAAGCCTGGTGGGTGAGGGCTGGGGATTGCTACATTTTGAATATTTGGCACCAGTGGTGTTAACATGTACATGGCCATTTTACTCTCTGTCATTCTGTGGTTTTTGTTTAATTGTTGTTACAGTGTGGGTACCCTTGGTGTGTGTGTGTGTATAGTGTGGTTAGTTCTGGATTCCGGAGTTTACGCTCATTTATATGTTTGTGACTTCTGCAAATGTCTTCTCATTAGCGTAGCCACGTTCATTTTCTCCTTTGTCCTTTATCTCTCCTGTGCCTGTTGCCCAGAGCTGTGTTAATCACCCATGCTCGCTCGCTCCCGTCCGTGACCACCACTCCGGGTGGGCGGACCCCCGTGACTAGTCTACGTTTGGGGAAGACGCACGGGACTCAAGTCCTCGTGGCAGTCGAGCACTGTAGACATTCCTTTTCCTTCTCCCTTGTATCTCCTCTATTTATCTGTCCCTAGCACGTGGCTCACTCCGATTGTTCAAGATGGGGCAGGAACATGCTTGACCTGCTTGTTGGCTTGTGACATTGTGAAAGAAAGGGCAAGGGAAGATGCAATGTTGAAACTTAGAAAGATTGCTAAGGTATGTGGCTTCTAGATGCCGCCCAGTGGGAGATTGCAACCTGAGTTTTGGAGGAAGTTACTCATAGACAAGGAAGGGTTGTTGTTGGATAATGGACTCACAAAGGTTACAGAGGCTTGGTATCGGGTAGCTAGAGGTCTGAAACGGGAAGGGTGGGTCGAGGAAGAGTTGGATTTTGAGGGGCAAATTGTGTATGTATACCATAGGAGTGTTAACAATGACGATGTTTCCATTGTCC
>OW240917.1:182434652-182446949 GCA_933207985.1 Pelobates cultripes | reverse complement strand
ATTTTCGTTCTGGTGAAATTTTCTGTGAACAGCTCCGAGCTTGGGCACAGGATAAATTAGCTGATCAAGCTACTTGCATAAATGACATAATTCAGGATAAACTTGAGACAGTTGAAAAGTATCACTCTAGATTGACTCAGACTTTTTCAGACTTAGGGTTCAGCACCTATAACAAAGCACACACCCAGATGTTATCTGCAGCTTTTG
The DNA here is from genome assembly GCA_933207985.1 of Pelobates cultripes. NCBI lineage: Eukaryota > Metazoa > Chordata > Amphibia > Anura > Pelobatidae > Pelobates > Pelobates cultripes. The sequence goes on along the minus strand of OW240917.1, from coordinate 182,446,742 downwards.
TGGCAGGCCTTAGGGAACGCATTCGTAAGGGGTTGATTTTAGCTCGCCCAGAGTACAGAATTATCCCACTGGACACCCTTTTGCTGGTAGCCAAGGGTTTAGAATCTGTTCTGCAACCCACACAGCGAAGAACTAGCCCTCTGATGTATACTACCTCCACACCAATTGCCGGTCCTAACCAAGTTCCTCAGATACTCCCCCAACAATACACTCAGTTACCCCAGACACTGCCTACATCAATTCCCTCTCCCCGGGACCGGACTATCACGACAATCCGGACCTGTTTTAACTGTAATCAGCCAGGTCACTTTAGAAGAGATTGCCCACACCCTAGAGTAATCCGCCCACAGACTCCCCGGTATCCGAGTCCTCATGTCACCAGCTACAGCTTCCCCTCCACTGGTTACCTCCCTGCCCTGCCCCATCCACAGTTGCCTCAACTTCCTCCTCCTCCTCCTGAATACACCCAAGCCCGGCTCCCTGCATCAGAAGCCCGTGCATACACTTCGGCTTCCGCTGAAGGGTACGACACAGATGATTTCCAAGACAGTCAGTCACTGCCCCGCCACGCTAACCGTCCATCCCGTCCTCCCATGCAATCTAATAACCCTCCCTCCACTTCCCGCCAGTACCAGGGACCAGATCAGGCCCATCTAGATTTATTACAATAGGTAACTGGCAAGCCTGTGTCAGCAACCCCTGCCATGGCAGTGTCTGCGGGGGATGGGGGAGGGCCCTTAGCTACTGTAGTTCTCCCCGTGGAGGGTCATCCAACCACCTTTCTAGTTGACACAGGTGCAGCCCGTAGTGTCCTCAGGGAACAAGACCTGCCAGATCCTTCCTTCTTATCTGACACCGATGTCTCCTGTGTTGGGGTGGATGGTACACCCCGCAGTAACCCCCTTACTAAACTTCTGCAATGTGGGTTCACACATTCTCTCCCGGTGTGTTGTTTCCTCTACTTGCCCCATTAACCTCCTAGGTGCTGATGTTCTCTCTCGGCTCCAGGCATCTATTACCTTTACTGCCGATGGTCAAGTTGAATTAACAACTCCCTTATCGCAAAAAGACACCTCTGTCCTTTGTTCCCTCCCCATCTTGTTGAACTTAACTGACAATACAGGGAATGTACGGGTCTCACAAACCCCCAGTGCTCTGGATCGTATCCCCCAATAACTTTGGTCCACCGGCCCGGATGATATTGGGCGCTTGCATGTGCCCCCAGTCATGGTCAAGCTCCTGCCTGGAGCACTGCCTCCCCGTAGACCACAGTATCCTCTGAAGCCAGCACAAGCTGAAGCCATCACTAAACAAGTTGAAAGCCTACTTGCCAAAGGTGCCCTCATCAAGTGTACATCTCCATGTAACACACCACTTTTCCCTGTTAAAAAGAGAACTGTTAAGGGTCAACCCGACCAGTACCGAATGGTGCAGGATCTTCGTGCTATTAATGAAGTAACCGTAAAAGACACTGCTATTGTTCCAAACCCGCACACCCTCTTGTCCCAGGTTCCACCAACTGCCATAATATTCACTGTAGTGGATCTAGCCAATGCCTTTTTCAGTGTGCCCCTTGACCCTTCCTGCCGCTTTCTCTTCGCCTTCACCCATGAAGGACAACAATACACCTGGACTGTCATGCCTCAGGGGGCCCAGAATTCCCCCACACAGTTTGCTCACGCCATGTCTCTGGTTCTGGAGCCCTGGCAGAAATCTCACTCGGATGTTGTCCTGCTTCAATATGTTGATGATCTCCTTCTCTGCGCTCCTGATTTGCTCATTGCAGAGCGTGACTCAGAAGATCTCCTATGATTCCTCGCTGCAGCTGGTTGCAAAGCTTCCAAATCCAAGCTACAATGGTGCCGGCCCTCTGTGGTCTTCTTGGGACATTGTCTTTCCCATGGCACCAAACATCTAACTTCTCAACGTGTACAAGCTATTTTGCAACTTCCTTTACCTGCAACACATCAGACTCTTCATGCCTTCTTGGGTCTAATCACATACTGCAGGTCCTGGATACCAGAAGCATCAAAACTCATGCAGCCACTCTATGATGCCCTCAGGAGTGAGCCCTTCCACCTTACTGAAGCAACCATCACCTGTTTCCACAATCTGAAAAGAGCTATTGCTTCTGCACCCGCATTGGGCCTACCCAACTACAAGCTTCCTTTCAATCTGTTTGTCTCTGAAAAGTCAGGACATGCTTCCGGAGTCCTTACCCAGAAACATGGCTCAAGACAACGACCTATTGGCTATTTTTCCTGCATGCTTGACCCTGTTGCGAGGGGTAGTCCCTCCTGCCTCAGGGCTGTGTTTGCCGCCAGCGCCCTCCTGGACAAGACTAATGATTTTGTTCTTGGCCACCACCTCACGGTTTTGGCCCCTCATGACATTACTGCAATCCTGCAACAAGTTCAACCTAAGCACCTTTCTTCCCAACATCACCTCCGTCTACAAACCTCCTTACTTTTACCTGACAATGTGAAACTTCAGAGATGTCTTTCCCTGAACCCAGCCACTCTTCTGCCACTTCCCAAGGGGGGAATCGTGCATTACTGGTACAGCCTGGACATCAACCCAGAGGTTCGAGCAGATTTGCAGCTGCCTGCGCATGCACCCCCACATGATGAACAATCAGAGGCCCTACTTCATTGTACCTTATGGTTTAAGGACATACCAGGCCCTGATATGAACTATGAGGAAGAACTATTCCAGCTCAAGGAAATTCAAATTACCCTGACTGACTTATTCTGGGACCCCACAGGTACCATGCTCATCTTAGTCCATCTTCCAGAGAATGTGACACATCTCTATCATCATTGGGAAACAGCTATCCCACACATATCTCTCACCAGATCCCCCGATACCTCATGGAAAGACCTAGGCCCGATGGCCAAAACCTGGAGTCAAATGAACCAAGAACAACTGACTTCTACGGGGATCAACAAAAAGACTATTAATTACTGTACGGCAGGGTACCCAAGGTACCACACAGAAGCTTGTGAAGACCCACTCATCACAGACTGTGACCTAGATATTCCTCATGATTGTTTTGAACAAATGAAAATGGAAACTACACACCTACCAACTGTCTATGAAGCTGCATTACTCAACCCGGACCAAACACTATTTGTGGATGGGTCAAGATTTGCTGATGAACAGGGACAATATCACACTGGGTATGCAGTCACCACAGGATGTCAAGTATTACAAGCAGCTGCCCTACAACCAACTAAGTCTGCTCAAGAAGCCGAGCTAACAGCCCTGACTGTGGCCTGCAAATTGTCTGAAGGTCTACGTGTCAATATTTACACGGATTCAAGATATGCCCTGGGAGTAGCACATGACTTTGGCCTAATTTGGAAGACCAGAGGATTTCTTACGGCTACCGGTACCCCAGTAAAACATGGGGCAGCCATTGCAGAACTGATGGATGCATTGGAACTTCCAGCAGAGGTGGCAGTACTGAAAGTAAAAGCCCACGGAAGACTAGACACAGAAGAAGCACGTGGCAACCACTTAGCTGATCAGGCAGCTAAGGAAGCAGCACAGCAAGGATGGGAAGTGGACAGAAGAGTGGCCACAGATACATTACCCATCTTAGGCTTCTGAAGGAACAACAAGCTGCTGCTACTCCCCAGGAGAAACAAAGTTGGAAGAACAAAGGAGCTGTACTCCGTGATGATGTTTACACCATCAATCTCAAGTTCTGCTTACCCAGAAGTATGTACTCAGCGGTGGTCCAATGGGCCCATGGGCCAGCCCACCTGTCGAAACTCCTGATGAACTCACTGATTGACAAGTATTTTGAAGCACCAGGTATCACTACCTAAACACAGAATTACTGTAAATCTTGTACTATATGTGCTAAGTGCAATCCTGGAAAGATCATAAAGACCGCACCTAATCACCTGGCCAAACCACAATACCCCTTCCAGAGGATCCAGATTGATCACATCCAGATGCCAAAGAGTGGACGTTATGAATATGCATTGGTCATAGTGGACATGTTTTCAGGATGGCCAGAGGCCTTCCCAGTGACTAATCTCACCGCGAGGACTACAGCCAAGTATCTTTTGACGGAAATTGTTTGCCGCTATGGAGTTCAAGAAGTGATTGAAAGTGACCAAGGGACCTCCTTCACTGCCTCGTTAACACGGGAAGTCTGGTCAGCACTGGGGGTGACCCTTGCATTCCACACACCATATCACCCACAGAGTAGTGGTAAGGTAGAGCGCATGAATGGCACTTTGAAAGCCAGAATGCTTAAAATGTCACAAGAAACTAACATGCCCTGGCCCGAGAGTCTCCCACTAGCGTTGTTTAGTGTAAGGTACACTCCCAGAGGAAATATAGCCTGTCACCTTATGAGATTTTGTTTGGTACAGCACCCAGGTTAGGTTGCTACTTTCCCCAACAGCTTCAGATTCAGTCAGATGCTATGGTAGACTATGTGACTGCCCTCTCACATGCCTTGACCAAGATACATGCCCAAGTGTTTTCTTCTATTCCAGATCCTGAGTCGAATACAGGTACACACAAGCTGCTTCCTGGTGATTGGGTTCTGGTCAAGAAGTTTCTCAGGAAACACACCCGAGAACCGAGATTTGATGGTCCTTATCAAGTGCTCCTGATTACAGCAACGTCAGTTAAACTAGCCGGGAAGAGTTCTTGGATACACGCTTCACATTGCAAAAAAGTGCCTGCTCCAGAAGAGGCTAAGAGGCTAATCCTGCTGAAATATGAATTTATTATGTGTCTTGTGTTTTCTTATGCTGCTACACTTTGCCTGGGCCCAACAAGTGGCCATAACCAAAGATAATCATGTTTACACTTTCTGGTACAATTCTTCTAATACTGATGTAGCTACATACACCTTTGATTACTGTGACATAGTTACTTGTACATTTCCACAAACACAATATGCAGCCATATACAAAGACATACCTAACAAAAAGGATCCATACATTTGTGTGACTGGAGGAGTTTGGGGACACCATTGTAGTTCATGGAAAGCTGCTGGGTGGAACACGGGTAGACCATGGGGCTACAGACCCCAAATTGCACTGGACAGACTTGACAAAGATGGGAAACCCCTACTCTCTAGAATGACCCTGAGCAAACCCATAGGGTCAACTCCCATTAAGCTTACCCTGAATATAGAACACCCCAGCCCAATGGATGCAGGAGAATATGTGATGGGGATGTACTGGAAGGGAGGTGGCTCACATAATGCACTGGGGACATTTTACCTACAAGACATGCTCACCTCCTCAGACTGGGTAGGGACCACACACATGATCATTAACCCATTAAAACCACATATTAAGACCCTACATGACATGGTAGCTATAGCCAACCCCACCTTTGAAGACACCATGGCAGTGGAGACTGGGTTTTCAGACACTAATTTGTGGCTAGAATGGATGAGGTATAATGCCAACTCACATAATAGGACTAACTGCTACGTATGTGGAGGAGCCAGGCCCCATCTGGGCACAGTGCCTCTGAGCTTACCCCCTGAAGTAGAATTATGTGTTTTAAGCCTTTATGCACAGTCCACTACGAACTCCTCAATATGTGAATCATGGAAGAGAGTTTACCCAATCACTCATGGACATGTAAAGCCACCTGATGGAGTCACCGTCTACCCAGGTAATTACACATGCTATTCAATACCTAAGAACACTGGTTTGTATCTGGGCAAATTCCCATCAGGATACTGCTCAACTTACCATAGTCTTCCTGTATCATTGCTAATGAACCACACAAAGACGATCGGTGATATCTATTGGTTATGTGGTGACAAACAATTGAGGTCCCAACTAGCTGGGCAATGGTGGGGGGAGTGTGCCCTAACCAAAGTTATAATGCCTATCCACATTATTCCAGATGGTAGTCATAACACATTAAACCTTACACATGTACATTCTAGAACCAAACGAGAGGCTCCCATCCGAGGGAGCTTCGACCCCCATGTGTATATTGATGCCATAGGTGTGCCAAGGGGGGTGCCTAACGAATTTAAAGCAAGAGATGAAGTGGCAGCAGGATTTGAATCCTTAATTCCAATGATAACTGCTAATAAGAATGTCAATTGGATCAATTACATCTATTATAATCAGCAGCGCTTCGTTAACTACACAAGGGATGCCCTACAGGGCCTGGCAGAGCAGTTACAAGCAACTACCCAAATGACATTTCAGAACAGAATGGCCCTAGATATGATTTTAGCTGAGAAAGGGGGTGTATGTAAAATCCTCCCTGAGACTATGACATGCTGCACATACATTCCAGACAACACTGGGCCCAATGGTAAGGTAACTATGGCCATAGAGAAGCTAGATAGTCTTTCTGACGAGCTAAAGAAGAATTCGGGAGTCACTGACACCTGGGACAGATGGTTTGGGTGGATGAATGGTTGGCAAAGGACCCTCTTCCAGGTAGGGACAGCTGTTCTTATAATGATTATCATCTTCTAATTCTTAACCTGTTGCGTGCTCCCTTGCATACAGAAGTACTTACAGAAGGCAGTAGATAAGACTATAGATGACGTTACCCCTACTTTCCTACATCAAGACATCGCAGACCTCGAAGATGACACCCCACATACACCCCTTCAATCACATCAGTTCAAACAGACAACTGCTTTTTTGTAGGGACAGTGTAGGGAAAGCGTCTGTCTTAACGGGCAAGTCTCACGTGCGGAGATGTGGTGGACTAGCTACTGCGGGTTACCCACGGAGTGAAGAGTTCGATGCTTGTGAAGACAGATGAGCTGCAGGCAGCTAGGGATACACTAGGGACAGTAGCAAGTTGTCATAGTAAATAGCCATTTTAGGGGGGACTGTTGTGGAAATAAGGTCTGCACATATTTCCAAGTTAATGAAAATGTCTATTTACTCATTTCACTATACACAATATATATAAACTAAGCACACATGTTTTAATCAAAATGGCTGCTAGAAGCTTCTAACCCCTCCTCCCCTCCCTCTCCCTCTAACACCAACTAACTACCTCGTGCAGCAAGATGGTGCCGGGAAACCGTGGGAGACCCTCATGGCCCTGGTGACATCACCTTCAGTAGGCAGAGCATTAGAACGACCACTTAACACCTAACCAATTATTGATGTATTATTCCATGTTATCTCTGACAATGCTTATGATGTAATTTTGCTTTAAAAGGGACCTGCCGTCCCCTCTGAATAAACATTCCTCAAGTTATTCAACAACCTGGAACCTGTGTCTGGTGTGAATTACTTCAGGGAGCGTGCACGCACTGTTTCATTGATTTGGCCAGGGGCAGATACACAAAGAAATAATCAATGTATTGATTTTTCCATTTCAGTCTGCATTACCTAAACTAATTTTATTGTCAGCCAGTCCACACAAGTTTTGTTCCCATACATCCCTCTTAAGCTTCCAAACTTAAAGGGACAATATAGTCCCCAGAACAACTACAGCTTATTGTATTTGTTCTGGTAAGTAGTAATTCCCTTCAGGCTTTTTGCCGTAAACACTGTCTTTTCAGAGAAAATAACTCCACTGGCCGCTCCTTAGATGGCTGCTAGAGGTACTTCCTGGGGCAGTACTGCCTAGTGTGCAGTACTGCCATTCAGTGTCTCCACCCTCTGCATGCAGACACTGAACTTTCCTCATAGAGATGCATTGATTCAATTTATCTTTATGAGGAGATGCTGATTGGCCAGGGCTATGTTTGACTTGTGCTGGCTCTGCCCCTGATCTGCCTAGTTGACAGTCTCAGCCAATCCTATGGGGAAGCATTGTAATTTGCTCAGACCACCACTTCTGATTATGTCCGCAGACAGAGTCAGTTCAGAGGCAGAGCCAGCAGCTGCAGACTTGAATACAAGTAAGATTGTACTATATTTAGGGAGGCAAGAGAGGGCCAGGGGAGCTAGAAGGTGTTTTATACATAATATGGTCAGAAATACATGATTGTTTTCCTGACCCTATAGTGTTCATTTAAGCAAGAGTATGTGAAGAGTAGTTAGGGTTGCCAACTTTCTTGGAAAAAAATACCAGCCTTTGTATAATTAATTAGTTATGAGTGACAACACATGGTGTAAATCACATAAGTGAGTGACATAAGAGAAAATTTTGTGAAATCACCATCAAACTACTCACAGTTTGATTCTGCTGTATAGATGAATTGCTCCCAGTGTCTCCTTGTCTCCCAGTGTCTCAGTCTTGCAAGACTCCCCATTTCTCCCAGTGTCCCCATGTCTCAGTGTGTCCCCATGTATCATAGTGTCAGTGTCCCCATATTGCCCAGTCCCCTAGTCTCCCAGTGTCCCCATTTCTCCCAGTGTCCCCATGTCTCAGTGTCACTAGGATACTAGGGGACACAGTGAGACATGGGGACACAGAGACCCGGGAACACTGGGAGACATGGGGGCACTGAGACACTTGGGGAAACTGGGAGACATGGGGGCACTTGTGAATACAGACATGGGGACACTGGGAGACATGGGGACACTGGGAGACATGGAGACACTGGGAGACATGGGGACACTGACATTTGGGGACACTGGGAGATATGGGGATACAGAGACACTAGGGACACAGAGACATGGGGACACAGACACTGGGAGACATGGGGACACTAAAACATTTGGGGACCCTAAGACACTACGGACACTAAGAGACATGGGAACACAGACACTGGAAGACTAGGGGACACTGGGAGACTAGGGGACACTGGCTGGAAGACAGACACTTGGAGACATGGGGACACAGACATTTGGGGACACTGGGAGACATAGGGACACAGACACTGGGAAACTTGGTGACACTGAGGACACTGGCTGGAAGACATGGGGACACTGGGAGACACGGGGGCTCTGAGTCACTAGGGACACTGAGAGACATGGGGACACAGACACTGGGAGACTAGGGGAAACTGGGAGCCATGTAGACACTCGGCCACTAGGGACACTGGCTGGGGTACATGGGGACACTGGGAGACATAGGACAGTGTCTCCGTGTCCCAATGTCTCAGTGTCTCCCAATGTCCCTATGTCGTACAGCGTCCCCATGTGTCTCAGCGTCCTCATGTGTCACAGTGTCCCCTAGTGTCTCAGTGTCCCTATGTTTTCCAGTGTCCCCAAGTATATCAGTGTCCCCTAGTGTCTGTGTCCCCATGTCTCCCTGCTGCCTTTTCCCCCATCCCTCACTTACCTGAGCTGTAGAGCTGCTGTCTGGACTCTCTGTGCTGTGTAGCTGCTCCCCCAAGGATCAGTGAGTAGTAGAGAGAGGCAGGAATAGGCTGTAACTTCCTATCCCTGCCTCTCTCCACACACACAGTGACCCCTACTGGCCGGTGCTGGTATTGCAGAGTAATCTCCGTTTATACTGAGAAAAATACCTGCATTTGTATTGCCGGTATTACTGCAATATCGGCACGGCCAGGCAGCCCTTAAATACTGGCTGTGCCAGTAAAATACCAGTCAGGTGGCAAACCTAAGAGTAGTGTGTAAAAAAAAAAAGTATATATTTTTTTTTAAATGAGCCTATTCCATGGGCCTGGGCCTGGAGCTGCAGCTCCATCATCCCCTATGTTAATCCGGCCCTGGCCACACCGGTATATTCAAGACCACATCCACCATAAGTAGGCAGTTTTGGTGTCCTTCTTTCAAACAGGATATTGATATTTATTTTAAGGCTTGTGTCATCTGTGCTGTGTCTAAAAGAATAAGGTATTTATCTTGTGGACTTTTGCAATTTTCTTCTGTGCCAAAAATACTATGGTCACATCTGGCAATGGATTTTATATTTGATTTTCCTCATTCGAAAGGTCATACCACCATACTCACTGCTGTGGACTCTAAGATGGTACATTTAACTCCTCTGTCCAAGTTTACACACATCTGCTGTATTGGCCAAGATTTTCATTAAAGAGTTTTACATATTGCATGGTCTTACTTCTGAAATAGTGTCTGATAGAGTTACTCAGTTTGTCTCCAGATTCTGAAAACATTTTTGTTAAGAACTTGGAATTAAATTGTCATTTTCCTCATCTTACCATCCTCAAACTAATGACGTGGCAAAAAGAGCCAATTAATCTTTAGACGCTTACCTATGGTATTTCATCTCCCATAACCAGGATAATTGGTCTGATCTACTTCCATGAACTGAATTCACTCGCAATAATGGCACACATGCTTCCTATAGAAGCATTCCATTTTACATTAAAGGAACACTATCTGGTCAGCAACACAAACATGTATTCCTGACCCTATACTGTTAAAACCAACATCTAGCCCTCCTGATACCTCCTTTCTCTCCTAATTATAATAAAATCTTTCTTTTGTCTCTGTTTGCTGTTGCTGGCTTTGCCCCTGAACTACCTGCTTGGCTGACATCATCAGAAGTGTTGATCTGAGCTAATCACAATGCTTTCCCATAGGAAAGCATTGGATGGGCTGAGACTGTCAAGGAGGCAGATGAGGGGCAGAGGCAGCACAAGCCAAACACAGTCCTGGCCAATCAGCATCATTGACCCAATGCATCTCTATGAGGAATGTTCAGTGTCTCCATGCTGAGGGTGGAGACACTGACTGTCAGTGCAACACTGCCCCAGGAAGCATCTCTAGTAGCCATCTGAGGAATCCCCATTGGAGGTATCCCTTGGCTGTAATGTAAACTCTGCATTTTTTCTAAAAAGACAGTGTTTATTGCAAAAAGCCTGAAGGGAATGATAATACTCACCAGAACAAATACAATAAGCTGTAGTTATTCTGGTGACTATAGTGTACCTATAATTCAGGAAGACATCCTTCTGTTGTCCCCATCTCATTCTCTAATACTGTGATTCCTGCTCTTAACCATCATCTCTCAAAACAAATGGAAAATAGGTCCAGAATGCTCTTGTGTTGGCATCTTCTTGCCAAAATTTTCATGCTGACAAGAGACAGAGTCTGGGTTTGGTTTTCTATACGTAATATTAAATTGAAGGTCCCGGCTATCAAACTGGCCCCATGTTTTACTGGTCCCTACGTTATATCTGGTATGGTGAACCAGATTTCATATGCTCTCTCACTACCTCATAATGTTTTTCATGTCTCATTGCTTAAACCTTTGGTTTGTAACAGGTTTACCAGATGGCAAGGTCAATGAGGTCAATCTACACTCAAGTCCAGGTTTTCCTGCGGTGGTTTACAGTATCATGTGCACTGGAAAGGGCATGGATCTGAGGACATTTCTTGGGTTTCAGCCTCCGATGTGCATTCTCCCCATCTGATCCACTTTTTCCATACCAAGTACCCTCTTAAGCCTGCAGTTTCCCGCCTGGTGGGCAGTCTTCAAAGAAGGGTAGTGTCACACCACCTGCATGTCACACTTACCTGCAGCACATACCTGCGCGGTGGTAAGGGATTCCAGCAGCTTCTGGAGTTCCTCTGATTGCGCTCGTGGCCGGCATGATATATAATGCCACCCGTGCGCACCAGAAGCATTTAAAGAGACAGCGGGTCCCACTCAGGATTTTGAAGCAGACGTGCATGCGTCATCAGGTTCACATCACGCATACACATTCTAACGTCATTTTACCTGAATCAACCTATCACAGTCATCCAGGGCCGCAACCAGAAATTTTGGGGCCCCTAACTCAGCTCAGGGTCTGGGGCCCGCCTCCAATCCCGCCCACAGGGTCCGCCTCCAAATCCCGCCCACAGGAATACACACACACTGATACAAAAGGACACAGATACACACACACAGATACATACTAACAGACACACATACTGAAACAGACACACGCATATAAGCATATATACTCACACACACATACTGTGGCATACACACACATATACAGACACACAGGCATACATAGTGACAGACAGACACATACTAACATACATACAGACACATGCAGGGCCGCCATCAGGGCATGACAACCGCAACGGTTGTCATGGGCCCAGCAGTCCTGGGGGGCCCGGACTGCTAAGGTCGTCCGGGCCCCACATTCAGTGGGTACATACCGGGTCGCAGGGGGCCCTGCGACCCCGGTATGTACCCACTGGGCCAGCCTCTTCTCCTGGGGGGCCCAGCAGCCGGTCACCTCAGGGC
>OW240917.1:182142854-182434552 GCA_933207985.1 Pelobates cultripes | reverse complement strand
GGGGAGAAGAAGGAAATTGGAGCAGGGAGAAGAAGGAAGTTGGAGAGGGAGGGGGAGAAGAAGGAAATTGGAGGGTGGAGGAGAAGAAGGAAATTGGAGAGGGAGGGGGAGAAGAAGGAAATTGGAGAGGGAGGGAGAGAAGAAGGAAATTGGAGAGGGAGGGAGGAAGGAGAGGAAGGAAATTGGAAGGGGGAGAAGGAAATTGGAGGGGGGGAGAAGGAAATTGACGGGGGGAGGGGGAGAGATTGACATACATCACACACACACACACAATGCCAGATGGCAATGCACCCCTTGCACACAGAAAAACAAACAATGCATTACACACAGACACACATACACAAGCAATGCATCCCTTACACACAGCAACACACAATGCACCCCTTACACACACTCAATGCATCCCTTACAGACGCACACACTGCATCCCATACATACACAAACTCACCTTGCAGCCCTTATACATACAAACACAGATTCACACACTCCACCCCCTGTGAACAAACTCATTGGTGGAACATGAAGGTGGATCCTGGGACCCAGACACTGAGCTGTGTAAAGGGCCCTCAAAAAAATGGAGCTGCTTCCTGTTGATCCCAGAACATTGATTTTTGTGACCACAGTTACAAACCGCCTCCAGAGAGCCTGTTCTACACCAGACCAGTGGAGCCAGACGGGAGCTAGAGCCCATCATCATCCTCATCTGGTTGTAAGTAGGCAATCTAGTATATTATTTGTGGCACTAATCTCTAATCTCTAATTTACTTCACATTAAAGGGACACTATAGTCCCCAGAACCACTACAGCTTAATGTAGTGGTTCTGGTGTCTAGCCTGTCCCTGCAGGCCTTTTAATGTAAACACGGCGGCACTGCAGCACTGGTGTTAGTTAACATCGCAGATCATATGGGTGGGGCATTGTGATATCACATGGGGGGGTGGCAAACTTTACTTTTGCCTACGGCGGCAAAAATCCTTGCACCGGCCCTGCAGACACTGCAATCCTGTGGGCGGACTGGGGGCTGCAGCACTTTGGGCGGACTCGGGTGCAGGTACCGGGGGCCTAGACCTTGAGCTGTGTCAGGGGCCCCACAATTTCTGATGGCAGCCCTGGACACATGCATACTGACATCCATACACACAGACAAATGTTCATAAGGACATGCAGACATACATTCATACTGACATAATGACATACAGAAATACATTGCTACTGGCATACATACAGACATAATGACATACATGCATATATACAGACATACTGACATACATACATTCATACATACTGACATCCATACACACAGACAAAAGTTCATAATGACATGCAGACATACATTCATACTGACATAATGACATACAGACATACATTGCTACTGACATACATACAGACATACATGCATACAGACATAATGACATACATGCATATATATACAGACATACTGACATCCATATACACAGACATACATACATACAGCTCATTTTTCTGCCAACTTCCTGTTTCTTACCTTTTTTTGCATGAGGGTAGCTGAGGCTGATAGGAGTCGGCTGGCTCTCCCTCTTCACGGCCTGGCTGGCGGTCCTCCCGCGCGGAGTGAGCTGGGAGGAAGTGGCTTCGTTGCTTTGGTTTTTTTTTTAAAGGGGCCCGGTCGCGTTATTACGCGGCCACCGCCCTGACCAGGCCCCCTGAAGATATAGGGCCCATCGGGTGGCCCTAAGTGCATAGGCCACCCGATAGGCCCCATCAGCGTGCGGGACCCGTTGCAACTGCATCGTCGGCAGTTCTGCCACTACACGTGGGTTGTCACCCCCTGATGGCGACCCTGCAGTCATCTAGAAGGTATGTAAACATCCTTCACCAGTTTTTCAGTGCCCTGTAGTGGTTTCCACTTGTGGTTATCGGAGAGCACATTTGTCTTTTTTTTTTTTTTTTTACTGGTATTTTGACTTTGGCTTGTTCTTGACTATTACCGTATTCTGATATCTGTGTGTCTTTTTCTTCCACTACAGCATCCCTCTGTGTGTCTCTTTCTCAGCATATTGCTGTTCTCTCTCATTCTGCCTGGGCTGACCTGGCTGACAACTGTACTACAGAAAAATGGTCAGAATTGTGGCAACTGACATTTAATATGGATAAGTGCAAGATAATGCATCTTGGACGTAAAAACCCAAGGGCAGAGTACAGAATATTTGATAGAGTCCTAACCTCAACATCTGAGGAAAGGGATTTAGGGGTGATTATTTCTGATGACTTAAAGGTAGGCAGACAATGTAATAGAGCAGCAGGAAATGCTAGCAGAATGCTTGGTTGTATAGGGAGAGGTATTAGCAGTAGAAAGAGGGAAGTGCTCATGCCATTGTACAGAACACTGGTGAGACCTCACTTGGAGTATTGTACACAGTACTGGAGACCGTATCTTCAGAAGGATATTGATACCTTAGAGAGGGTTCAGAGAAGGGCTACTAAACTGGTTCATGGATTGTGGGATAAAACTTACCAGGAAAGGTTAAAGGATCTTAACATGTATAGCTTGGAGGAAAGACGAGACAGGGGGGATATGATAGAAACATTTAAATATATAAAGGGAATCAACACAGTAAAGGAGGAGACTATATTTAAAAGAAGAAAAACTACCACAACAAGAGGACATAGTCTTAAATTAGAGGGACAAAGGTTTAAAAATAATATCAGGAAGTATTACTTTACTGAGAGGGTAGTGGATGCATGGAATAGCCTTCCAGCTGAAGTGGTAGAGGTTAACACAGTAAAGGAGTTTAAGTATGCGTGGGATAGGCATAAGGCTATCCAAACTATGAGATAAGGCCAGGGACTAATGAAAGTATTTAGAAAATTGGGCAGACTAGATGGACCGAATGGTTCTTATCTGCCATCACATTTTATGTTTCTATGTTTCTACTGTCGTTACTACTGAGTGTGCCGCCAGACCAGCCAGTTGGCCACCCGGCCCGGCAGCACCACCACCCTTCCCCTATATATGGTTGGTGGCTGTGGTGCAATATAACTGAAAGTGGCTTCATCTCTGCCTTTGCCATTCCTTTGGACTTGAAGGGAAACTGTCAGTGTGCTAAGCGGCAACATGCGCCGCAGCCCACTGGAAAATTTCCTGCTATCCTAGTGGGCCAGTCCAGCCCTGGCACTGACTCAAACATGTAGCATCAGAAACGTGAATGAGAGGTTATTATGGAATGTTATAGCAGGAGATGCAGCTAATGAAATGGACCACCATGGAATCCCAAATAGCCAACAGCAGTGCTGGACCATAAGGGAATCCATAACCAGGGCAGGCGTTGAATTTGGCCACCATAGGTCCCCTCTTGGTTCATGCTGGCAGGCCCAGACATGCAAATAAGGGAGCCAGGCTCCTTTGAAGCCAAACACACCAGGATCTGGGGGGAAGCAGTTGATGTGTGCATTACAAGACGACAGGAGAGAGTGCTGGACTGAGTATGTGAGCCCCATACTGTTATGGACAGATGAATTAAAATAAAATGGCTATTTACTAATGTCTATTTATTCTCTGTTCACTATGTTAAAACTGGCTGCTAGAGTAAATATTCCCTTCCCCCCCTACAATGTGTTCAGCTGCTGTTTACTATGTAAATTCTTCATCCTGATAAGCATCCCCCTTCAAATCAATAAAACCTTGTGTAACCAAAATTCCTGTGATAACAACTCCCTTTACTAACTCCTCCCCCACTACCTTTGTGCCAGTTAACAGCTATATGCCACGTATAACAAAATGGAGAATCACTGTTAAGTAACTGAAAGAAACTACTCACTCCCCCTCCCATCGTGTATCCAGAAGTCTGTAATGATGACACTACATCCTGTAGGGGGGTTTAGACAAGACCCCCCCTTAGACTGTTAACCAATTGGTGAATGTATACTGTATGTTTAAACTGTGACGTATTTTTGCTTTAAGAAGGAGCCCCCACTCCAGGGAATAAAGCATTCCTGGGTTTTTCACTGATCAGAAACTTTGTCTCCGGTGTGAATTACTTCTAGGGAAAGCGTGCACGCATTAATCAATCAATTTGGAAGGTGTGCATAGACAAATTATCAAAGTTTTCTTTGATATAAAACAATACTTTTTTTTTAACACTCTACTCTTAGGTTTGCCACCTGACTGGTATTTTACTGGCACAGATGGTATTTGAGGCTGCCTGGCTGTGCCGGTATTGCAGTAATACCGGCAATACAAATGCAGATATATTTCTCAGTATAAACAGAGATTACTCTGCAATACTAGTGCCGGCCAGTAGGGGTCACTGTGTGTGGAGAGAGGCAGGGATAGGAAGTTACAGCATCTTCCTCCCTGCCTCTCTCTACTACTCACTGATCTGCGGGGTAGCAGCTACACAGCACAGAGAGTTCAGACAGCAGCTCCCAACCTGCAGAGACAGCCTACAGCTCAGGTAAGTGAGGGATGAGGGGAAAGGCTGCAAGGAGACATTGGGGCACTGAGACACTAAGGGATACTGGGATACCTGGGGACACAGACACTTGGAGACACTGGGAAACATGGGGACACTGCGACACTAGGTGACACAGACACTATGGGACACTGGGAGACCTGGGGACACTAAGACACTAGGGGACGCTGTGAGACATAGGGACATTGAGAGACACATTGGGACACTGAGACACTGAAGACACAGTGTCTCCATGTCTCCCAGCCAGTGTCCCTAGTGTCTCAGTGTCCCCATGGCTCCCAGTGTCCCCTAGTCTCCCAGTGTCTGTGTTCCCATGTCTCTCAGTGTCCCTAGTGTCTCAGTGTCCCCATAGCTCCCAGTGTCCCCATGTCTCCCAGCCAGTGTCCCTAGTGTCCCAGTGTCCCCATGTCTCTCAGTATCCCTAGTGTCCCCATGTCTCCCAGTGTCCCCTAGTATCCTAGTGACACAGGATAAACACTGAGAGATGGGGACACTGGGAGCAATGAGGACACAGACACTGGGAGACTAGTGGATGGGGTGACATGGGGACACTGACACCGTGATAGATAGGGACACTGATGCCAGGCTGGCCTTCCAATTCTTTGGGCAGACATTCCCCCTTTTTGGGCATTTTCGCTCCTTTTGGCAGTTCTGGTCACGTGATTAGTGTCAGTGGCCCACCCTTTTACACCGCTCATTGACTTCCTGCTTCACTGGACACTGCTGTTAGGGGGAATGGATTTACTTGAAAGATGAAAGCATTAATTAGAGAGAGATAAGCATATTTTAAAAAAATCTGCGTTTTCTTATAGCTGCATCCTATGAGTTTCCCTCTGGCACCATATCCACCAGATACATAACGCTTGGGAGGTATGACTGTTTTAGTTCGATAAGATTCTGTAATTAGACCCCTCATAATTGTCAGCACCGGGCCCACTGGGCTCTTAATCTGGCCCTGCTCAGAACGACAGGCGGATGCGTATTAGGGACTTTAATTTGTGGCTTGGTGAATGGTGTCGGGAGCAAGGATTTGGCTTTATTTCTCATGGTAGCTCTGTTTGGAATGGAGGTAAGCTGTACAAAAAAGATGGTTTGCATCTTTCTCAAAAGGGAACAAAGGTTCTCAGTGAGCAGTTCAGAGGTTTTGCTAGGATGTATTTAAACTAGGAGGGGGGGGGGCAAAAGGGTGATAAAACATCAATCCAATTGTCCCCCAAAACAAGGACAGAAGGTGCCTGTAGCAAGTGTGTTAAAAAATTATAAGCTTAGAGTCATGTCTACAAATGCTCGCATTTTAGGGAATAAGATCCATGAACTTGTGGCAATAATGGCAACTGATAGTGTAGCTTTAGTCGCTGTTACTGAGGCATGGTACAATGAGAAAAATGACTGGGACATAGCAATACCAGGGTACTCTTTATATAGGAAAGATAGGGAAGGCAAGAAAGGGGGAGGGGTGGCCTTGTATGTGAAAGCATAAAATCTAGCCTAATAAAAGTTAGTGAGGCAAACATAGAGTCCGTTTGGGCTACGTTAGAATTTGGTAATCACACAGTAACTCGTGTAGGTGTGATTTATAGGCCCCCAGGACAAATTGAAGAGTTAGATAATCTACTAGTTGAGGAAATAGCTAAAATGACAATGAAGGGGGAAGTTATCATCATGGGTGACTTTAATCTTCCTGATGTAAATTGGAAAACAAAATTAGCTACTTGTGCCAGGAACACACATATTCTAAACTCCCTACTGGGATTGTCTCTAAAACAAGTTGTTGAGGAGCCAACTCGTAAAGAGGCCATACTAGATTTAGTGTTAACAAATGGAGATTTGGTATCAGATATTACTGTAGGTGAAAGTTTAGGATCCAGTGATCATCAGTCAGTGTGGTTTAATATAAGAACAGTGACTGAGTCACACCACACAAAAACAAAAGTTTTAGACTTTAGAAAAACAGACTTTTCTAAAATTAGAATATGGGTAGAGGAGTCATTATCAGACTGGAGCAATTTAAATGGAGTCCAAGAGAAATGGGATTATTTAAAAGTTGCACTATTGAAGGCAACAGAAAATTGCATTAGGCTTGTCAGTAAAAGCAAAAAATTCAAGAAACCACTGTGGTACTCCGCAGATGTGGCCAAAATAGTTAAAAACAAAAAGTTAGCATTTAGGAATTATAAAAAAACCCAGAGTGAGGAAGACAAAATGATCTATAAGATTAGGCAGAAACAGGCTAAGCAAGTTATAAGAGCTTCCAAATCACACACAGAA
Source organism: Pelobates cultripes (assembly GCA_933207985.1). Lineage (NCBI taxonomy): Eukaryota > Metazoa > Chordata > Amphibia > Anura > Pelobatidae > Pelobates > Pelobates cultripes. Next base: position 182,427,833 of record OW240917.1, on the reverse strand, counting down.
GAGAAAATAGCACAGTCAGTAAAAAAGGGGGATAAAACATTTTTTAGATACATAAATGAGAAAAGAAAAGTAAAACAAGGATTAGTTAGATTAAATGAGACTAATAGCCCACAATACTATTGTTTTTAGTTGATCGATTTTGTATTGTACAGTAATCCATGTGTCTTAATGGTGTGGCGGGGGGGTGAATGCACTAGGGGAGGTGACCCCGGTAACACAGGGTAATGGGACCAGGCAGTCTTAGTTTCTTATTGGGCCCATGAAGGGCAGAGACCTGTATTGGGATCCCCGGGCAGAACCAGAACTACTGTAGGGAAGGTAACGGGCACCATATAGGCTAGATAATGCCATTACATTATCGGTTAACATAGAGGTCCAAGCAACTAATAAGTGGCGCCTAAGTGGAGGAGCTCAGGGTCCCATTGTTCCTCCCAACGTTGATCGTGGCAGGAAAGTGGGATGATGTTCCCCACAATATTCTGGCAATTGGTAAGACCAGAATTTCAGTATATCTTATTCTCTACTTTTTCTTCTCTTTAACCCTCCTTTTTTTCTCTTTACTCTTATTCTGAGGGATGGTGAGGGCGGGGGGCTAGCAGCGGGTTTCTCTCGGAGTCCAAACAGGGAGCAAGATCGGACAAAGGTCATAAGAAATATATATAGAGCTCTACACGTGCCGCCCGATGGAGATTAAGATCACTTCCCTGAACGTTAAGGGCCTTAACGCCCCAAGAAGCGTCGACTCCTGTTCACAGAACTGAAGAGAATGAAATCGGACATGCGTTTGTCCAAGAGACCCATTTGCCAAAACAGGCCAAGTTTCGGTTGAGAGACCACGCATATGCTGGTTCATACGAGGCCAGGTCCCACTGCAAACGAAACGGGGTGGCAATTTTTACTAGAAGTAGCTGCCCCTTCCGTAAGACACATTATGAAGCAGACCCGGAAGGTCGTTTTGTTATTGTTTCAGGCGTCCTACACTCGCATACCATTCATCTGATAAACATCTACGCGCCGAATCAGCCGGACCCAAGGTTTTGGGGAGTGCTTCGAGAGAAAATCTCGGGGCTGCCCCACGGAACGTTATTTCTAGGAGGCGATTTTAACGCAGCCCCGTGCCCTGTGCCCCGGTGGACAGGAGCTCGCGGAAGGAAACACCTAGATCACAGGGTAGGGGCGGCCAGGACCATCTACTTAAAGACTTCATAGCTGAAATGGGAATGGTAGATATATGGCGAGCTCATCATCCAGGGGATACAGATTACTCTTTTTACTCAGCTCCCCACGGAACATACTTGAGGATAGACTTCTTCTTGGCTAACGCAGCGGGCATGTCCCGAACAGTAGGGTCACAGGTGGGCAATATATCTTGGTCAGACCACGCAGATATATCCATCACATTGGGCAACCTATGCGTTGCCTCACCATGGACATGGAAACTGAACAAGTCACTGCTTCGAGATCCGGAGATACTGGAACAGACTAGGAAAGGAATACCAGATTACTTCGAGTTGAACACCACCCCCGAAGTGAACGCAAGCACGATTTTGGTGGCCCACAAAGTGGTCATTAGAGGGACCCTGATTAAACTGGCCACCAGAAGAAAGAAAATGAAGCACCAGAAACTGGAGACTTTTCTGGGACAACTGAGATCCCTTGAACAAAAACACCAAACTGTGCCAACAGAGGACACTCTCAGGCAACTGGAAGCAGTTAGACGGGACATCCGAACTCTACTACTGGACGATACGGCTAGATCCATGGCTTGGTCAAAAAGGAAGTTTTTTTGAAAAGGCGAACAAGATAGACACCCTCCTGGCCAGGACGCTTCGGCCGAGGCAGGAGAGGTCCCACATAACGGCAATCAAACATCCGGATGGCATGACGAGATCAAGACCAGTTGAGATAGCGAAGATCTTCGAAGATTTTTATAAAAGATTGTATAACCACACGCTGGATGGAAGCCCCCACGGGGAGCATGAGGAGGAGTATATATTGCAATATTTGGACAAACTAGGGTTGACCAGATTGAGTGGGGAGGCAGCAAGCACTCTGGCGGCAGATATTTCAGAAGACGAAGTAGATAAAGCTATCTCGAGCCTGAAAGGCAATAAAGCACCAGGACCAGACGGATTCGATGGCTCATATTACAAAATATTCAGAGAAGAGCTGACACCTCAACTGGTCTGTCTTTTTGATAACCTACGGCAGGGCGGACAATTAGACCATGACTGTTAAATAAAAGTCTCAATATGTGTCACCTTCCAGGAACAGGCATGGAAAACTATGTTTAGGTGGTATACTACCCCAGTCAAACTACATAGAATGCACAAACGGGAGACTGACGATTGCTGGAGGGGATGTGGAGCCCGAGGATCATACATCCACATGTGGTGGGAATGCCTGAAGCTAAAGGGATTTTGGAGGTCCGTGGAGGATCTGTTAAGACAGACGTTTAATAGACTCCTAAAAATGGATCCGTGGATTTACTTGTTGAATAGATCTGTGGACGGGTGGACCAAAAGGGAACAGAAATTGGTACACAAGATTACTCTGTGTGCACGCCGAGCAATTGCGGCAGCGTGGCTTACACCTGAGGGCCCAGAATTCACAGGGGTTATTTCCAAAATCAAAGAATGTAGAATTATGTATGATCTAACGGCGAGGGTGAGAGGGACCATTGCGACATTCCAAAAAACCTGGGATCCATGGGACAATAGTATAGTTGGTTCGAGAAGAGACTGAGGGCCTCCCACCTCCGAGTATAAACCTAAGATGTAAACACCCCTTTTGAAAGTGACTTGATTGTCAACGAAGTGGCTGCGATTCCCCCTCCCCTCAACCCCCATCTCCCTTTTCTATCTCTCTAAGCTCTACTTATCCCATCTCTTTTCTCTTCTTCTTTCTCTCTTCCTCTTTCTTTGTTTTTGTTTTGTTTTTTCCAGGCAAGATCACACGGTCGGTGGAATAATGTAGCTCAAGTACTAGATTGATTAGCAAATATAACGGCTACTTGTACTACTTAACTGCCTGTTTTTGATTTAAACATAAAATACCTCAATAGACTGCGGGTGCCAAAGGTATATTAAGGAACGGGCTTGCAATGATAAGGTTGTATTGTATTTCCTTGCAATGTTATGTAATTCAACTGGCTTCCTTATAAACCCAAAAGTGAATGTACACCTGTTACGTTTATTGTAAAAATAAAGAATCTTAAAAAAAAAAATAACCTATGGGGGTCACTAGGACACTATAACAGGCCGTGAGGGCTCTGTGTCATTTTACACATTCGACTGATAACCCTCTGATTGGTTGCTTTAAAAAAAGAAAGCAACCAATCAGAGAGTTATGAGTCCAATTACGCAGCATGGGAAAATTCCAAAGAACTTTCCCACGCTATGTAAAATGACACAGAGCACTTTGGTTGGATTTCAAGCCAACCAACCAGAGTGCTGTGATGGGTAAATGTAGATACTTACCTGTCAGTCTCTTCATTTACCTGTCAGAGCACTCTGATTGGTTGGCTTACACCAACCAATGAGAGCGCTTTGAGCCTAATTGCAGGGCGCGGGAAGGCTTTATAAGCCTTTCCCTGCCCTGCAGAGCTCATTGGATTATTTTTTTACCGTCGGGATTTATTTATTTTTTCGCTGGATTTATTTTTTAGAATTTTTTTTTATTTTTACAGTTGCGACTTGTATTATGAATTTTTATTTGGCCTTTTTTGGGACTGAAGAAAGAAGAAATCAAATGGTAAGTATGAAATTTTATCTTACAGGTTAAGTTTATTGCCCCCCCCCCCTTTACTATTATTAGGGTGAGGGGGGTAGGTAGGGTATTTTTATTGGGGGCGGCAGTGACTAGGGGCTTGGGGACCCCTAGTTACTTTATGGGTGGGGACCTTGGGGGGGGCAACGGCGGGTGGGGGCCCTAAAGAAGAATAAGGGGGGGAACCTATTGTCCTTCCCCCCCGGCCCCCACCCCTGAGCGGCGGGTGGGGGCCCAAAATATCAATAAGGGGGGGACCTAATGTCCTCCCGCCTGGCCACAACCCCTGAGCGGCGGGTGGGGGCCTTAAATTTAGAATAAGGGGGGGGGCCTATATAAAATATAACCACCCTCCCCCCAAAAAATAACCCCTACCTACCCCCCTCATCCTAAAAATAATGAGGGGGGACCCTTATATAAATACCTGTTGTTACGGTATAACCCAGTGTAGTGAGGGTTAATACCGATTAAGGGATTCACCTTTACAAGGGAAAAGCAGCTCACGAACACTCGAATCCACCGAACAGGAAGCATACGAAATCCTTCTCTCCTGGAACAGGCAAAAGAATACTCCACAGTAGCAATCCCCCCAATCACGAGACCAAGGTCCGTATTGAGGGTAAAACAGGATTCTGATTATGGTTCTGCTCAACATTAGCAATAATGTGAAGAACATGCAGATAATGCAACCAGGTTTAAAAGTGAAGCATTTGCAACCAATGCTGAAATCCGGTATTGAACCAGGGACCTTTAGATTTTCCGTGTAACAATCTCCCAACTGAACTATTTCAGCTTCCCACGTATACAGATTCTCGCTTTTGAATCGCCGAGCATACTTCTAATAAAATCTAACTCGGATCAAGTTTTGTGACTACAGATATGAGTTGAGCACGCTTCAACAAATACTGATTTACAGTGATTTATTAGAATGTTGAACACATTGAGATCCCAACTTTGTTGTTGAAGAGGATAACTACTGTGTGGAAGGATTAAAGCACATTTCCCAAATGAGAAATATCCTGATCTTCAGGATAACACTGCCAAAACTGAGATATTGAAAGGGACAGCGGATCTTAACCCCTTCCCGACCGCTGACTTTTCAGGTACATCCGACAAAAAACGGTCCATAATGACCTTGGACGTACCTGATACGTCTGCTGCTATTTTGAGCGCTGGAAGCTCTGATAGTATTGCAGCGATGCTCTGCATGTGCTGAGTGCCTTGAGGGGTCGAGGCCCTCAGCGAAGATATAATAATATATTAAAAAATATATATATATATAAAATAAAGTAATCAATATTAAGTCCTCCTCCCCCCTCCAGCCATGTGGCTCCCAAGATGACGCTGCCTTTCTAAAGGCAGTGCATCATGGGGCTTCTGGGGGTGTCCCTAGCCTGCATCATCATAGGGGCAGGCTAGGGTCATCCAATTACAGCTTGCCCCATTAACAATTTTATTCCAGGTGTGTTTCCCATTTGTCTGATTAGTGTGGATCTCCCTCCCTGTCTTCACTCGTGTTTTAGTGAGAGAGGGAGAGAGATCTATGTTTTGAAGGAGACGTGCTGCTCCAGCTGGCAGAACTGCTGAGGAGTGGGTAGTGCCTCATCGCCAGAGGACAGACATCCCACCCTTTACTGCAAATCCTGGCATTAATTTGGATGTTGCAGGATTTAGCCCTCAGCAGTTTATGGAGGTGTTTCTGGGCGATAATGTATTGGGGAACATTGTCACCCAAACTAATTTATATGCCGATCAGTTCCATGCTGCAAAGCCTGACTCTTTTTTGGCAAAGCAGCAATGGGCCCCAATCGATGTGCCAGAATTAAAAAAAATTCTGGGCATTGACTATGCTGATGGGCATAATAAAGAAGCCCTCCATCCACTCCTACTGGAGCAGCCGCCCCATCTCCTCTACCCCCATTTACATTCCACTCGATTACGCAGCCAAACATGAACTTGCCTGGTGGCTGCAACACATGGAAGCGTGGAACAGCAGAGCGATCTTCGGAACCGCCCCGGATTTCATCATAGAGTCCGATGCAAGTTGGGGAGTGCACTGCGATTCTATCTTGCCCTAAAGAGTCTCCTCGGGGCCGCGACCAACTGCTCTATTGTTCTGTGAATGGAAAATATATCTGCAGTCCGCTACATCAACCACGTCACCAAGACTTCGGCTGCCTGCCTGTTTGTGTTTGATTAAGTTAATTTGTTGTGGTTTGTTGTCATCGATTATAAGCTTTGGCATCAACAGGAAAGAGGAATAGATAGGGGTCACATGGGAGTATATGCTATGTGGGCTGTTCCCATAGGCTAGGATATTATGATGTAATGTTTAACCCTATGAGGGTATTTGTTTATTTTTCTGCTATGAATACCTTATCTTTCTTTGCTTCTGAGGAATAAAAGAAAGAGATAAGCCTAATACTCTCCTCCGTGTCCTTAATAAAATCATGACTTTACATAATGTAATTAGTAAAATCTGGTAATTTTTCTTAAAAACTTCATAAAGGGTCTCTCATCTAGAGAAACGGAATGGAAATGGGAAGTGGATAAAAAGAGGAATAGTTTATGTAATGTGGTGGCAATAAGACAGGGTTTATCGAGCGTATAACAAAGTAGTAGTAATAAAGATAAGGAACATTAGATAAGTAAGTGAGTTTATTAGGGTTATGATAGTGATAATTAAGACGGGGGTGGGGTGAAGGGGTGGGCAGGGGGGAAGAAATAGGGGATTTTAATGTTGCTTGAGTTATGAACAGAAGAAACATTGTATTAATGATGATTAGTGGCGTACACACAAACCATGGGGCCCCAGTGCGAAAATGATCTGTGGGCTCCCCCCCCGACATACATACAAACAGACAGGCACACATATATACATACAGACAGATACACACAGACACATACATACAAACAGACAGGCAAACATACAGGCACACAGACACATACATACAAACAGACAGGCACACATACAGACACACACACACATACAGACAGACAGGCACACATACAGACAGACAGACACACACACACACACACAAGACACATACATACAAAGACACATACATAAAAAACAGACAGGCACACATACACACAGGCAGACACATACAGACAGACAGACATGCACACATACAGATTGACACACATACACAAGAAGCACATACATACAAACAGACAAGCACACACACATACAGGCAGACACACATACATACACAGACAGGCACACACACATACATACAAAGACATAATACAAACAGGCAGACACACACACACACAGACACACATACATACAGACAAACACACATACATACAAACAAACACACACACACAAAATGTTTAAGTCACCTTCCTGTTTCCTACCTTTAAGGTGCAAGAGAGTGACTTTCCCTGGGGTCCAGTGGTGCTCAGGTGGATGGGAGTCAGAGTTCCCACTCTGACTCCCTGGTCTCCCTCCTGCGCGGGCTCTCAGTAATAGCTGGGAGGAGTGACGTGCAGTCACTTCCTCCCAGCGTGTGATGTAATCACAGGGGGCCCGGTCGCGCTGTTAAAGCGCCCAGTGCTGACCGGGTCCCCTTACAATCCATATCCATCGGGTGGCCCTGACAGCATGGGCCACCCGATGGACCCTTGGATGGCGGCCGCGGCAGTTTGCCGCGCTGGCCTGGGCCGCAGAAGATGATGGCGGCGGATACCCGGTCACAGGGGTCCGCAGGGCGGCCGGGCCCGGTCGCAGCTGCGACCCCTGCGACAGCGGTTTGTACGCCACTGATGATGATAGAGAGACCTTGAAGTTGCGTACATTATGTAATAGTTTTAACTACTATACAATGTTAAGGTATCTATCTGAAATATAATATAATATAAAAAAAAAATGAGTTCAATTATGTCTTCAATAAAACTGAAGCTGAGTCTTTACCTCCCTATAGGGTATATGACTGTCCTATTGATCTTCTTCCTGGAGCTGCTATACCTTTTGGACCTATATATCCACTCTCTCACTCTTATAAGAATACCTAGAAGAAAATGTTCGCAAAGAATTCATCAGACCATCTACTTCTCCTTCTGCATCTGCTATATTCTTTGTTAAGAACAAGGACAATTCTATTTGTCCCATAATTGATTACAGAGAGTTAAATTAAAAAAAACTTAAAAAAATAGATATTCTCTTCTGCTAATTCCTGAACTGATTGAACATTTGAAAACAGCAACCATCTATACAAGACTTGACCTTCGTGGAGCTTACAACTTAATCAGAATAAAAGATGGACATGAATGGAAAACTGCTTTGCGCACTAGGTATGGATTATATTAATACCTAGTAATGCCATTTAGACTTTGTAACGCTCCTACCACCTTTCAACATTTTATAAATTATATATTTCGTGACCTCCTGGACATTTGTGTCATCTTTCTCGATGACATTCTCATCTATTCCAATAACCCTCAAGACCACAGAAAACCTGTGAAATGGTTCTTTCAAGATTACATACACACATATTATATGCGAAACCAGACAAATGTATTTTTGAAGTATCTGAAGTTTCATTCATTGGATAGATTATTTCACCTCAAGGTATAAAAATGGATGACTCCAAAATACAGTGTATCCTCAATTGGCCTGTTTCTACTACAGTAAAACAAGTTCAAAGTTTCTTTGGATTTTCTAATTTCTATAATAAGTTTTTAAACAAAATTCTCAGAAATTGTTCAACCACTTAAGCAGTTTACCCATAAGAACGTCCTTTTTAATTGGACTGTTGACATTCAAAAGGCATTTGATTCCCTTAAACAGCATTTTATATCTGCACCTATACTCAAGATGCCTAATTCCTCTCTTTCCTTTATCCTAGAAGTGGATGCCGCAGATAACGCAATAGGTGTCGTTCTTTCTCAACAAACAAGTCCTTAAGATTCCATACATCCTGTTGCCTTTTGTTCTCGTACTCTATCTCCAGCTGAAAAAAATTATGCAATTGGTGAAATAATTATTGGGAATAAAAGCTTATTTTGAGAACTGGCGTCATTTACTAGAGGTAGATGAGAAACCCATACTCGTCTATGCTGACCACAATAACCTTGAATTTTTACATTGAACATTATTAGCACGGCAACTCAGGTGGAATCTCTTTTTTCAAAGATTTCATTTTCACATAATATACAGGCCTGGTTAAAAAAATTAAAAAGGCTGATTCGCTATCACATATGAACCCCCAAGAGGATAACACAAATGAACCTACTTTGATTATATCACCTTCAAAATACATTGGAATAACATCTCAATTTATTGAGAAGATAAAACAAATTGAAAATTGAAAAAGAAGAACTTCAAATTCCTACAAACTCCAGTTTAACAGAACAAGAAGGTGTTTATTTAAAAAAATTATTGTATATTCCTCCTTCGCTAAGAATTGAAGTCTTAGAATTAGTCCATGATCTTCCACTTGCTGGACACCCGGGAATAAAGAAAACTATTGAGCTAACTACCAGGCATTTGGAGGCCTGACTTGGTCCATACTATTTCAATCTATGTGTCCTCATGCCATATCTGTCAAAGATTTAAACCTGTCCTGCAACATCCTTATGGACTATTAATGAATTTACCTATTCCTGATCGTCCATGGAAATCCATCTCTATGGAATTCATCGTTTACTTACCATAGTCTCAAACAGACCACTATTCTAGAGGTTGTGGATTGTTTTACTAAATGTCTCATTTTATTCCAAGTTCAAAAATTCCTACTTCTCTCGAATTATCCAAATTGTTCATCTCTTACATTGTGCGACTTCATGGTTTAACTGACGAAATTATCTCAGATAGAGGATCACAGTTCACGTCTAAGTTCTGGTAAGAATTGTGTAAGAGTCTTGGATTTATAAATACATTCTCCTCTTCACACCACCCTCAGACAAATGGACAAACTGAGAGAGTGAATCAATGGAAAAGTATCTTAGATGTTTCTGTACCAATCTTCAAGATGATTGGTCATCATGGTTACCTTCGGCTGAATTCACTTATAGTAATTTTCTACGTACAAGCACAAAGATGACACCCTTTTACTCCAATTATGGGTTTCATCCAACCACTTTTCCTGCAGATCTCATTCCTAGTTCCAATCCTTCAGTTAATACTTAAATTGAAGAAATTATGAATTTGTTCAAAACTCTAAAAAAAAAAAAATCTTAAATCTTCTTTTTCTAGCCAAAATAAATTTGCTGACAAAAAGCAAAGGACTCCTCCTGAATATAAGGTTGGAGATAAAGTTTGGCTTTCCACAAAAAAATATCAAAACTAACAGACCTTCTAAAAAGCTTAGTTCTTTATTCATTGGGTCTTTTCCTATAGAGAAAATTATTAATGAAGTTGTTGTCAAATTACCTTTGCCTCCCAAGGTGAAACTCCATCCTGTTTTCGACGTGTCTCTTCTAAAACCCTACGTTCCAGACCTTTTTCCAAGGGATATACAACAACCTCCAGTACTTAATCCATTGGAAAGGATATGGCCCACGGGATGACTCATGGGAAGACAAAGACAAGATTCATGCTTCTTGTCTAATTTCATCATTTCATATAAAATATCCTGCAAAACCTAATTTATTGCACTCAGAGCGTGCTCCTTAAGAGGGTGTTGATGACAGGATTGCCCCACGTTGTTTGGGAATTCCTCCATATGTGATTCTAGCCAGATCGACATTTAGCGATCGAGCCCCATATACTTGTGATGTCACCCCTGATCTCAGGTGCTCAATCTCTCTCTCTCTCTCACTCTTACTCTCCCCTGTGGTTGATGTGCTCTCACTGACTTGCTACTTACTTACCAAATTACAGACAGAGCTTCCTACTTGATTTTCATGTGTACTGAACCTCGCTGGCTGGATCCTGATAAGAAAATGGTAAAATAAAGTGTGTTGGCGCTTCTTATCAAAAAATAATAGTGCAAGGGTGTATAAAAGGTGTGTCCCCTTATTCACATAAAATTATAATGAGATTTTAAAAAGTGTACAATACACCCCCAAGTGGTCACATATATGTAAATATAAATACAGTTGCAAGAAAAAGTATGTGAACCCTTTGGAATGATATGGATTTCTGCACAAATTGGTCATAAAATGTGATCTGATCATCATCTAAGTCACAACAATACACAATCACAGTCTGCTTAAACTAGCCACACACAAAGAATAAAACGTTGCCATGTTTTTATTGAACACACCATGTAAACATTCACAGTGCAGGTGGAAAAAGTATGTGAACCCTTGGATTTAATAACTGGTTGAACCTCCTTTGGCAGCAATAACTTCAACCAAACGTTTCCTGTACTTGCAGATCAGACGTGCACAACGGTCAGGAGTAATTCTTGACCATTCCTCTTTACAGAATTATTTCAGTTCAGCAGTATTCTTGGGATGTCTGGTGTGAATCGCTTTCTTGAGGTCATGCCACAGCATCTCAATCGGGTTGAGGTCAGGACTCTGACTGGGCCACTTCAGAAGGCGTATATTCTTCTGTTTAAGCCATTCTGTTGTTGATTTACTTCTATGATTTGGGTCATTGTCCTGTTGCAACACCCATCTTCTGTTGAGCTTCAGCTGGTAGACAGATGGCCTTAAGTTCTCCTGCAAAATGTCTTGATAAACTTGGGAATTCATTTATCCTTCGATGATAGCAATCCGTCCAGGCCCTGATGCAGCAAAGCAGCCCCAAACCATGATGCCCCCACCACCATACTTCACAGTTGGGATGAGGTTTTGATGTTGGTGTGCTGTGCCTTTTTTTCGCCACACATAGCGTTGTGTGTTTCTTCCAAACAACTCAGCTTTGGTTTCATCTGTCCACAGAATATTTTGACAGTACTGCTGTGGAACATCCAGGTTTCCATAAAACTAATCATTATGAGAACTCCAAATATACATACGGTACAGGGGCCATAACAATCCTAAATATCACAATACCAACTAGAATTCCCATAAATTCCAAAATTCATATTAAAAAAAACATCACTAATATAGAGAAACACCTCCCAAGAAACCAGATTTATCTGTTGGTTGGAAACAAGTGGGTAAAAGTCATCTCCCATCCACACACCCAGCTCCTGTGTATGAACATCCCAACAGATTTAGAATGTTATCTGTAGAATCACCATGAGAAAATAGATATAAAGGTACGTCGTCTTACCCCCACATTACATCTTCCTCTTTTTTAGTCCAGAATCTCCCCCTCAATCACCATAACAACTACTCTAAAAAGAGCATGGGGACAAGGAGAATGGGGACTAGAGCAGGACGACCCCTTAGAGACCAGAAAAAGAGGGAATATGAGTGTATAGGAGTTTTTAATCTATCCAATAAAACTCTTACTGACCATCAAATTCAGATTTTAAATAAAGATCTTAAATTTGTTCCTTCCTGACTTCATGACCCTTTTAGTACCTTCATTCCTCACCAGAAATTTATTCGTAATTTAAGTCTCAAAAAATTATTTGAAAAAAATCCTACTTCTCAAACTATACCAGTTGATTCAACTAGTTCTTTTATTCATACTAGATTAAAAAACAAATCAAAATTCTTTCCTAAAAATCAAATAAGTGGATCTTTGACTGTATTTGAATAAGATAAATAATCAACATCAGAATTTGAATTATGCACAAAGAAAAGGCCCTTAATGAACTTAAAAAGGTTGATACCTTAGTAATTAAACCGGCCAACAAGGGGGGTGCTGTAGTCATACAAAACAAAGAGAAAAGCATCTTAGAAATACCTAGACTGTTAAGTGACTCTACCACTTATAACAAATTGGAAAATAATCATTCTATCTTTATTTTCAGCGATTATGAAAAAAACTAATTGAGAGAGGAAAAAATCTTGTCTCTTAAGTAAAGAAGAATTTTAATACCACTGATGTAGAATTATTAAAATCTTTACTGAACTTGTATTGAATAATTGTACTAACTCCATTTTTAATCTCACACTGTGACAGAACTCTCCATTTTGTTCACCTTACATGACAGTATTCAATATAATGAATAAGAGATTGTATTTTCTCTCTCTAAGGACATAACTAGCCCCGGAGTTAGCGGATCTCCGTTGACTTGCAACATAGTATAATCCAAGGCCAGGAGAACAGCGACTAAATGAAATGTTCTATTCATAAAAGAACCTTGGACCAGACCACGAGACTAACATCACTAACTACGTAAAATGATGCCCAAGCCCCCCCTATCCACCGAGTAAGCCTCGTGCTAAAGAGCAATGACATCCCATGATGGGAGGGTGCCTCACTAGTCACTCAAATCTCTGAGCCAATTAATAATATTAATGGGTGGACACTGACATAGCCACTTAACATTTAACCCAATTAATGATGTTTATTTGTTATTATCTGATATTCAATGATGATGTCATTTTGCATATAAAAAGGCCTGCGTGCCCGCTTTTTAACTAGATGCTAATAAATTTCCTGAAGTGTTTTTAACCTGAACTGCATGTGTCAGTGTGAACTTACTTCTGCGTATACGCAATTTATTCATCTCAGATTTGGACAGGAACAGATAGACTTTTAAACATTTTTGTTTATTTCTAAATTAATCTACATCAATTTGGCGTCCATCCAACGTGGGGCATCGGGCTATGGCCTCCGGCCGGTAAGCCGTCCTAAGGAAGACGCTGTTGGACGGAGGAATCGGGGGGGAAGGAAGAGAGACTGATCACCTCTGAGTACACGGTAGAGACTTCTGCAGGAGCCACCGGTATGTTCCAGCCCCTTTGATTGACCCGTCCACGTGTCTGTGACTGCTTCCCGGGAGGGCATCAAGGACAGGTAATATCTTGCCCGGTGTCTTGTTACCCATTTGTTTACCTGCATTTAGTCTATCTGTTGCCTGGGTGTGCTAGTGGTATATGTTTTGTTCTTTCCCTCTTTTGGGATAAAGGGGGGTGGACCCGTGGGTGGTTGCCTGGGGGTCTTCTGTTGCCTGTTTTTACCCCTTTTTAGGAGTCACTTGGCCCAGACTGTTGGGAAAAAAGGGGGGGTGGACCTGTGGGGATTTTCCAAAGGGGTCCTGTTTTCCTGTTTACTTCTTTTAGGTACTGTCTAGCTAACAGTAGTAAGGAAAAAGAAGGGTTGGGGGATCTGTGGAGGGGACTTGCCTCCTGGGGTTTCCCGGTTACGTCACTTTGATATTCTAGCTAGCCTCATTGTGTACGTTGCTCTGCTTGCAGAGGTTATGGTACCCTCCAGCTTCGAGCGCTGAGGCTGGTGGCATTCCAATTTATTTGTGGTGTGTGGATTCGGGCAGGCATTGTTGTCTCCATCACCACGGGGTAGTGTGACTTGTGGGTGGGTCCATAGGGAGCACTACGGGAGTGAGGATAGAGGTGGCCACACTTAGTGGACTGCTGTAACGAGGGAGGCATATGGATTTCGGGCCGGTGTTAGTCGTTATCCTTGGCCGCTGGTAGTGAAACTTACGAAAGTTGTTCTCCGAGCGGGGACACTACGAGATTGAGGGAGGTGGCCTTGGTGGCCACAAGAGTAAAGGAAAGGGATTACTGTTGATGCATGCACTGTATTTCAATTGAAATGTTGTATTAAATGTTGTTTTAAGTGTGGAGTCATTCAAACTCCTGGGTCTGTCTCTACTTTCACTGTTTACTTTTCCTCTACTTCCTGTACTATTTACACTATCCACTCCTATTTCTCTTGTAAGGGAAGTGATTGGTCACACACTTCTCACCCCGCTCCAATCCGTGGCTACCACCGAGGGTACACGGATTCAGTGACTGGTCTACGTTTTGGGAAGACGCACTGGGAGGGACCCACCCTTCCTAGTGGCAGTCGAGCATTGTAGACGTTCTGTTTCATTTTCCTTTACCTATACTTGGGACGCTCTGTATAGGGGGATATGGGACAGGAAGTGAGTAAGCCCAGTAGGGGCTGGCTCGCGTGTGATTTAGTTGAAGATAGAGAAGGTGAAGAGATGATTAAAAATGTTGCAAAGATTGCTAAAGTGTGTAAAATTGCTGTGCCTTCATGTGGTAGATTACAGCCAGAAAGCTGGCGTAGATTACTGACAGAGAAGAAAGGCAAGCTTACAGATAATGATTTATTACGTACTGCTGAAGCATGGTACAGAGTAGCAAAGGCTATCCAGCAGGAGGGTTGGGTAGAGGAAGAGATAAATCATAAAGGTGTAAGACTGTATGTGTATCATAAGAATTGTGTTACTGGGGCATCCTCTCAGCCAACACCCCAAGATGGTGCCCAGGGGATGTTTATTCCCAAGGTTTGGTCAGCAAAAGGCGACAGCCAGCTGACCATGTTCTCCACTCCCGAACCTCCCGTCACCCATCCCGTCACCTCCCCTGTCTGCCCAGTCCTGAATTCTGACGGATCCTTTTTCTCCCCTCCATCATCCCTAACACTCCCATCATCCCCATCCATCCCTGCATTGCCTTCTGTGACTAATCTGCCTAGTCTAAATGTTTCATCCACCATTTCTTCTCAACACTCACTCTCCGTTGCTAACCCTCCTACCCCATCTTCTTCCACCCAGTTAGCTAACCCCTCCTCCCTTGCTATTGCCAATCCTACTGCACCCACTTCAGCTACTCCTCCTACACCCGTCTCCACTAATCCCGCTCCGTCTTCCCCGTTACTCACTCCTCCCACAGCCCAAGTCCCCACTCCCCCCCCTAATCCTTACTCAGCTATTATGCCCTCCCTTGGTTCCGCCCTAGCCCCTGCCCAGTTTCCCTGGCCATACCCCTTACCATACCCAATGTCCTCGCCCTACCCAAATTATCCCTACCCCTTTTTCCAAGCCACTCCCCAGACACCGGTCATGCCCAGTCCGGCCCAGTCTGCCCCGGATGTGCCCACATCCAATATGGCCGCCACTTCTTCCCTTAACCCTAACGCAGCCCCTTTCCACGCCTCCAATATGGCGGCCCCCAGTCATTCAGCACCCCTGATGCCGGTACTTCCCGGTGACTACTCACCACAGGCTCATAACCTACCCGCCACCCCAGCATCTGGGAATCCCTCATTTCCCCCGGTTCTGACACCTCAGGTTATCCCATCACGTAGAAGGACCCAAACCACAGATGAGGATGAGAATGATGAGGGTTCCCAGGGCTCACTAGAGGTTGTAGAGTCACAGCCCCACCGTTCCATAGATGATCCTTTCGGGCATGCGGGTCGGGGAAATAGGGGGGACCAGGCCCCTCCTAAATATGTTGCTTTCAATCCAACGCAAGCTAGTGCTTTAATAAAATCGCTCCCTGACCCAGAAAAGCAACCTATGCCTTTTTACCAAGGGATAGTTCAGATTCAAAAGACTTATTCCGCAGCATGGCGTGATTTACTAAGCATTTGTGCAATCAAGGCCGGGGATGCATATTGGCCCAGCATGTCCCGACACCTCAATGCCGATTTACTGACAAGTGACACTGATTACCCCTCCGGAGTAACTTTTTGCAGCCAGGTAAAGGAGTGGGCAAAAGACAAACTTGCAGATCAGACTGCCGGCATTACTGATGTTATACAAGAGAAAGGAGAATCAGTGGAAAGATTTCATGCAAGACTGTTTCAAATGTTTACAGATTTGGGCTTTGATCGTACCGACAAGATTCATTCACAAATGCTGTCAGGTGCATTTGTCCAAGGTGTAAAGGATTATATTCGTAAGGGAATCATTGCTGCATGCCCTGAATATAAGGTAGTCTCTCTGGATACCCTACTTTTAGTTGCCAGGGGTCTAGAGTCTGCACAGGCTCCCAAAAAACAGACTTCGGTTTCTTCCTCAGCCCCTCTCATGGTGTCCCGCTTCACCCCTGTCCCAAGAGGTACCAAACCTGAGGATGGTTTCTGTTTCAATTGCAAGGCTAAAGGTCACTTCAAAAATGAGTGCCCGGAACCCAGAAAGGCGCCCAAGCCTGCACCTGCCCATAAGGCCACAGAAACGGTTCCAATTGTTAAGGAACCAGATGATTAGGAAGTTGGCAAGCCTGTGTCATTAACCCCTGTCATGGCAGTGTCTTCAGGGGATAAAGGGGGGGGGCCACTTGCCACTGTGACTTTACCCATTGAAGGACGAGAAACCACATTTTTAGTTGACACAGGTGCAGCCCGAAGTGTTCTGAGAGAACAAGACCTGCCAGATGCCTCATTCCTATCAGAAATAGATGTCTCTTGTGTTGGAGTGGATGGCCAACCAAGGCACAGTCCTTTAACAACCCCATTGCGAGTTGGCAATTACCCAAACTTGCTTGCTCGATTTGTAGTATCCTCCACATGCCCAATTAACCTGTTAGGTGCTGATGTCCTCTCACGCCTGCAGGCATCTATCACCTTCACCCCAGAAGGTCAAGTAGAATTGTCTACTCCCCTATCTGAATCAGATACCTCAGTTTTGTGCTCCCTACCTCTAGTGCTGCATTTAGATGAACCCCGTGGGGAAGCAAAAGAGCAGAGGTCCAATTTTCAGGATATCATCAAAACAAAGGTACCTGCAAAATTATGGTCCAAAGGCCCAGAAGACATAGGTCATCTGAGAGTTCCACCTGTGGTGGTAAAGCTCATTCCAGGAGCAAAATTACCAAGAAAACCACAATATCCTCTAAAGCCAGCTCAGGCTGCAGCTATTTCAATTCAAATCAAAGCACTTTTGGAGAAAGGTGCTCTTGTGAAGTGTAAATCAAAATGCAACACCCCATTATTTCCTGTGAAGAAGAAAACACCAAAAGGGGAACCAGAGAAGTACAGAATGGTCCAGGACCTCAGAGCTGTCAATGAAGCAACTGTCCTGGACACCCCTATTGTACCAAACCCCCACACTCTGCTATCTGGAGTTCCACCATCTGCAAAATACTTCACAGTCATTGACCTGGCTAATGCCTTCTTCAGTGTTCCACTGGATCCGACTTGCCAATACCTGTTTGCTTTCACTCATGAAATGCAACAGTATACATGGACTGTCATGCCCCAAGGGGCACAAAATTCTCCAAGTCAATTTGCTAAAGCCATGTGCTCCATCCTGGACCCATGGCAAACAGACCACCCAGAAGTTGTCCTACTTCAGTATGTGGATGATCTCCTACTTTGTGGGGATGACATACCTACAACAGAAGACTGTTCTATTAGTCTCCTTTGCTACCTAGCAGAACAAGGATGCAAAGCTTCACGTCTCAAGCTGCAATTCTGTCAGCCAACAGTAATCTTTCTTGGACATTGCCTATCTCAAGGCACCAGACATCTCACTCGGGACCGAGTCAGAGCCGTACTGGAGATTCCACCTCCAAGAACCACAAAATCTCTCCATGCTTTTTTAGGCCTCATTTCCTATTGCAGAGCATGGATCCCAGAAGCCTCTCTGCTTATGCAGCCACTCTATGATGCACTCAAGTCAGACCCATTCTGCCTGACAAATGAAGCACTGGACAATTTTAAAATTCTGAAACGTACCATTGCATCTGCTCCTGCTCTGGGCCTACCAGACTACACCAAACCCTTCAAATTATTTGTCTCTGAAAGACAAGGCCACGCCACAGGAGTGCTTACCCAAACAAATGAGTTAAGAGGCCGCCAAAGGCCTATTGGGTTTTTCTCCTGTCAGCTGGATATCGTGGCCAGAGGGGCCCCTTCATGCCTTAGGGCTGTTTTTGCTGCAAGAGAACTTATTGAGAAAACTGCAGACCTGGTCCTTGGTCATCCTCTGGTCGTATTGGCACCTCATGACATTTCTGCCATTATCAACCAAGTCCAGCTCAAACATGTGTCTCCTGCCAGACACCTGCGTTTACAGTGTCACCTCCTGCTACCTGACAACATCACCATACAAAGGTGTCAAGTTCTTAATCCGTCCACTCTTCTTCCACTCCCTGAGGGGGGTATCCACTATGGGTTTATCATGGACGAAACCTATATTTTTCTCCTCACTGGAACCATCAAGAGGATGCATCCTGATTTAACCTTTTATAAAGAACAAAAACCTCTCTGTGAGGGTCCAGGATATGCCTTCTGTACCACATGGTACAAGCCGAACATCTCTCCTGAACCTTGCTATGAAGATGAACTCTATCACTGGGTGGAGGTGAAACTCACTGCTCACGACTTCTATTGTGATTCTGAAGGCAATAGCATGGTCTTGATCGAACTACCTTCAGAACTCAAGTATTTATACCGTCATTGGGATACTGCTATTCCACATGTCCCTGTTACCAAGTTGAAAACAAAATCATGGAATGATCTCGGGCCCATGGCGAAATTATGGGCCACCATGGATGACTCGAAGTTACAGGAAAATGGCATTGCCAAATACCCCACAACTGACCTACTTGAAGCATGGCCACGCCATTTCCTGGAAAATGACTTTAAAAGCCTGGTCATAGTAAACAACTATGACCCAGAGACTCCTCACGACTGTTTTGAACAGATGAAAATGGAGACCATACATCTACCAACGGTGCATGAGAATCCATTGACAAATCCTGATTTCACTCTGTTTGTGGATGGTTCAAGATATGCTGATGAAGAAGGAAAATACCACACAGGATATGCCGTAACCACAACAGATGAAGTTATCAAGTCATCATCTTTACCACCAGCAATGTCTGCGCAAGAAGCTGAATTACAAGCCCTGTCTTCAGCATGCAAAATCTCCGAAGGAAAACGTGCCAACATCTACACAGATTCAAGATATGCCCTAGGTGTGGCACACGACTTCGGCCTCATATGGAAGACAAGAGGATTTCTTACTACTGCCGGCACACCAGTCAAACACAGCTCTGCAATCAAAGAGCTAATGGATGCCCTCCTACTCCCTGAAGAAGTGGCCGTATTGAAAGTCAAGGCACATGGAAAGTTGGATACAGATGAAGCAAGGGGCAACCATCTGGCTGATCAGGCTGCTAAGCAAGCAGCAAGAAATTTGCAGGAAGTGGACGAAGAAGTGTCCGGTCAAGAAGAAGTTCCTGTTTTTACTTTACAGACCCTTCCTACTGATCTAAGGATTTTGTGGGAACAGCAAGCCGCAATTACCCCTGAAGAGATCCAGAAATGGAAGAAGAAAGGGGCTGTCTTAAAGGACGGAATATACTATAACAATTTCAAATTCTGCCTTCCAAAAAACTTATACCCAGCAGTTGTCCAATGGGCACACGGACCAGCACATCTGTCAAAAGATTTAATGGCCGCCCTCATCCAGAAGTATTATGAAGCCCCTGGAATAACAACATTGATCACTAACTTCTGCAGGGTTTGTGCCATTTGCGCAAAATGCAATCCAGGGAAGCCAATCAAAGTGCCTACAAAACATCTGGCTAAGCCCATGTACCCATTCCAGAGAATTCAAATTGATCATATACAAATGCCCAAGAGCGGGCCCCATGAATATGCACTAGTGATAGTGGACATGTTCTCAGGCTGGCCAGAAGCCTACCCAGTAGCCAATATCACTGCCAAAACAACAGCAAAACGTCCACTTACAGATGTTGTATGTAGGTTTGGACTTCCAGAAGTTATTGAAAGTGACCAGGGCCCAGCCTTTACAGCAACAGTGACTAAAGAGATTTGGACTGCTCTGGGGGTGACCCTAGCCTTTCACACCCCTTACCACCCACAAAGTAGTGGGAAAGTGGAACGCATGAACGGCACCTTAAAAGCCAGAATGCTTAAAATGTCACAAGAAACAAAGATGCCCTGGCCAGAAAGTCTACCAATAGCTCTATTTAGTGTTAGGCACACACCTAGAGGGAAGCATTCACTATCCCCATACGAGATTCTATTTGGGACCGCACCCAGACTAGGTTGTTATTATCCACAACAGTTACAGCTTCAATCTGATGTTTTAGTAGACTATGTAATTGAACTTGCAAGTGCCTTGAACAAAATACATGCCCAAGTTTTCTCTTCAATTCCAGATCCCGATTTGGATACAGGTACCCATAGCCTGCTTCCTGGAGATTGGGTTCTGGTCAAGAAGTTTGTGCGGAAACATACCTTGGAACCAAGATTTGACGGGCCATTCCAAGTTCTCCTAATCACCGCAACCTCCGTCAAATTGGCCGGCCGGCCACATTGGATCCACGCTTCCCATTGTAAGAAAGTACTTGCCCCAGAGGAAGCTAGTACCGCACCACCATGTACCTCTGGTACAGTATCTTCTTAATCAGCTTAATTAAAGCTCAACAAGTAGCCATCACTAAAGATGCTAGTGGGTACACCTTCTGGTATAATTCATCATGTACCCGTGTGGCTACTTATACTTTTGACTACTGTGACATCGTAGAATGCCCATTCCCCACGTCACAGATTCAGAATATCTATAGAGATATCCCTCATTCAAAAGACCCCTATGTTTGTGTAGTTGACAAACAATGGGGGCACAACTGTAACCATTGGGGGGCGGCGGGATGGAATGCCGGGCCTGCCTGGGGTTACAAACCAAAAAGTGTCTTATCTAAAATTGATGATCACGGTAGGTCCCTCCTCCAGAGAATGACTCTAAGAAAGCCCGGAGGAGGCATACCTATGAAATTAATCTTAAACATTGAGCATCCCAGCCCAACGGATGCAGACCAGTATGTAATGGGAATGTACTGGAAGAAGGGTTCCTATAATAAATTAGGACATTTCCACCTTAAAGATATGTGCCACTCTCCTGAGTGGAAAGGGACCACCCACATGGTCTCAAATCCGTTGAAACCACACATCCAATCTTTTAAAGACATGATGGCCATTGCAAATCCAACATTTGAAGATACCATGGCCGCTGAAACAGGTTTCAATGATGTTAATCTATGGTTAGAATGGATGAAATATAATGCCAACAAACATAACAGAACCGCATGCTATGTGTGTGGTGGTGCCCGGCCGCACCTGGGCACTGTGCCTTTAACTTTGCCAGTAGATATAGAAGAATGTGTTCTGAGTCTTTTTGCCTATCACTACAATTTCAATAGGTCCATATGTAAAGCATGGACAGTAGAGTATCCTCTTCTAGTCAAAGATTGCAAACCCCCAGATGGTGTTACCGTCTATAAAGGTAATTATACCTGTTATGCTAATTATGATGGAATTGGTAAATTTGTGGGTAACTTCTCTAAAGGTTATTGTGCCACCTACAGAACTGTCTCTATGAACCTCCTACAATTCCACACTAGATCATTGGGGGATATTTACTGGTTGTGTGGGGATCTACAGCTGAGATCAAGAATGGATAAAGAATGGTGGGGGGAGTGTACTCTGGCTAAAGCAATCATGCCCATACATATTATCTCTGACACACACCCCGATACTCATGAGTCCAAACACTCACCAACCAAGGTAAAGCGTGAAGCCCCAGTAAAAGGCAGTTTTGACCCTCATATTTACATTGATGCCATTGGGGTACCTAGGGGGGTGCCCAATGAGTTTAAAGCCAGGGATGAAGTTGCTGCAGGATTTGAATCACTTTTTACCATAGTCACTGCAAACAAGAATTTAAATTGGATAAATTACATCTACTACAACCAACAACGGTTTGTTAATTACACCAGGGATGCCCTTCAGGGTTTGGCCGAACAGCTGCAGGCTACGTCCCAAATGTCATTCCAGAATAGAATGGCTTTAGATATGATTCTAGCCGAAAAAGGAGGGGTATGTAAAATTCTGCCTGACACCATGACATGTTGTACTTACATCCCAGAAAACACAGGCCCCAATGGTAAAGTAACCTTAGCTATAGAAAAATTGAAAGAGCTCTCTGAGGAGCTAAAGAGGAACTCTGGGATAAAAGATCCCTGGGAGAGATGGTTTGGTTGGATGACAGGATGGCAAAAAGCTTTGATGCATATTGGTATAGCAATACTAATTTTCCTTTTTATCTTTGCTCTTCTCGTTTGTTGTGTCCTCCCTTGTCTGAGAAAGCTCCTCTTGAAGACTGTAGACCAAGCGGCACCCACTTTCGCACACCTCACAGTTGATGACCAAGATTTCCAAAAAGTCAACTCGCCCTGTATACCGCTACAATCTATCCCGTTTATTGATAAAGTGCAAGAGTTCTAGGAAGGGACCAGCTTAGGGACAGCATCTGTCTGTCTGGGAAGTCTACCGTGCGGAGATGTGGTGGGTTAGCCACCTCGGGATACCCATGGAGTGAAGTGTTCGAGTGCCCAGCGGACAGATGAGTTAGCCAATTAGGGACAGACGAAGGGACAGCTTTGCACTTTGCAATAACACCTAGCTAGCGGGTCACGGGGTTTCTGTGCCTTTGGGCTAACACGTCTTCTGATACTAACAAATAAAGATTATCTTTTAGAATCTAACATTTCATAGGGGGGACTGATGTAGAATTATTAAAATCTTTACTGAACTTGTATTGAATAATTGTACTAACTCCATTTTTAATCTCACACTGTGACAGAACTCTCCATTTTGTTCACCTTACATGACAGTATTCAATATAATGAATAAGAGATTGTATTTTCTCTCTCTAAGGACATAACTAGCCCCGGAGTTAGCGGATCTCTGTTGACTTGCAACATAGTATAATCCAAGGCCAGGAGAACAGCGACTAAATGAAATGTTCTATTCATAAAAGAACCTTGGACCAGACCACGAGACTGACATCACTAACTACGTAAAATGATGCCCAAGCCCCCCCTTTCCACTGAGTAAGCCTCGTGCTAAAGAGCAATGACATCCCATGATGGGAGGGTGCCTCACTAGTCACTCAAATCTCTGAGCCAATTAATAATATTAATGGGTGGACACTGACATAGCCACTTAACATTTAACCCAATTAATGATGTTTATTTGTTATTATCTGATATTCAATGATGATGTCATTTTGCATATAAAAAGGCCTGCGTGCCCGCTTTTTAACTAGATGCTAATAAATTTCCTGAAGTGTTTTTAACCTGAACTGCATGTGTCAGTGTGAACTTACTTCTGCGTATACGCAATTTATTCATCTCAGATTTGGACAGGAACAGATAGACTTTTAAACATTTTTGTTTATTTCTAAATTAATCTACATCACCTAGATATCCAAGTTTATAAAATCGCCCTTGTGACTGTGAGGCCATAGGCAGCCAACTAACTCACCTAATTAGGGAGCCACCTCTGGAACTGATCGTCCTGATGATAGATTCAAGGTATGTTTTCAACAGTTTTCTCAAGTTTGTAACTGAAAAAGTGTATGTGTGTGGGGAGGGGACCAATAGTCCAATTTCCAATAGGGCATTATAAAGCCATAGAGATAATAATTAGAAAGTGTTGGTTAAACTTTTAAACTGTGACTCTAGTGGATTTTGAATATTTTCTTTATTTTTCCATTGAGAATACTTTTTGCTAAAATTTTAATTAACTCAGACTCAAAGTAAAAAACAAGTAAAATATCACATTCAAAACTGAAATAATGAAAACAATTTAGTGCGAAAAAATTGAATAATCAAAAACTCTAGCAAAAAAAAGAAAAGAAAATAATTGTAGTGTCTTTAGAAAAATATAACATTTCAGTCAAAAAACGTCTCTGATATTTGCAAAGATAATTTTTTTCTTGGCCTAATCAGAGAAAACCTATAATTTACCTCTGTGCCCCGTCTGCCACTGTCATTACAATCTTTTTTTTTTTTTTGCATGGCAAACTTTACAAATCCACCTCCAGAAGCCTGGAACACTACACATTTGCCAGGAGCCCATAAAGATGGTCTGATGCAGTTATTAGATCACTTTATGATTTTAGTAAATAACATACTAATATCAGGTATCCCTGCAAAATGCTATAGGACAGCAAATTCCTGCACAATACTATAGAATGAAAAATGCTAATGCATTGATGATGATGATAACTTATAGGTAATACCACTGGACTTTAACACAATGATAATGATGGAATTAATCTTACATTAACAGGGAGAATTGTCATGAATTTCAAAGAGAATTTAACAATTAAAGTCCAAGTTACCAAACTGGAAAAAATTCAGCTGTGTTTCCAGTTCAGTCACTTTGCCTTAAATTTGAAATGATCATTAAATTCAGTTTGAATTCCAGACAATTCTCACATTAGTAAATAACCCTGCAAGTGCCTTTGAAGTATTGGGTAGTTCTGAGTTCTTGGCTTTTAAGTTCAACCCACATTGTTCTATGTTCCAGGTGTTAAAACCATCCTCTGAGGAAGTGAAACATCTTTTTCATCTTTCCTAATGTTTGACCCTTTCAGTGCTAAAGATTAGCATTAGACAATCTGTGATCGGATAAATTAATTGCATTTATTTCCTGCGAGTGTTGTACATTTGTTGGGGAAGTACCTTCTTCTGTCTTGCTTCATGGGACTGGTGTGACCCTTGGTTTGTGCTTTTTTCTCCTTGGTATATGGCTAAACAAGTGGTTATCTCAGTCAAATCAGTAGTTGCAGTGGCACGGTCTTTATAAGGAACTTTATTTTGTTTGACTGTTTGCCATTTAGTGAACTTTGCCGTGTCCTTACAATGCCAATTATAGATACGCCCTTTGGCATAATGCTCAGTGTATCTTTAAAATGTGGCTCTTTTGCTGGCTACAATCAAAAGTTGTGATAAGATACACAAACATGGGGAGACGTGACATAAAAGCTCCAAGAGAGGCAAAAGAGTGGATACACTTACTAATGACAACCCCAGTGATGCTTCTGAAGGCGGAGTTTCACCTCCAGCAGCAAAGGAGTTAAACCAGTATGTGCAGAGTTTCATAACACAATGCTGCACATACAGACTCCGAGCACCATGACCATTCAAATCATGAATCATGGTGCCTGGAGTAACCCAATAAGAATTTATTGTGAGGAGATAAATATTATAGTTTAATGGATAGTTTAATGGATAATAGGTTTGAAAGAGAGGTAGGGGTCCAGGACTGGATATTGATCAAACCACTATTTGGGAATTAAATGGAAACTCTGTAGCTTCCACAAAGATCGAAATTGTATATACAGCATTTGTCAAAACAGTTTGGCAATTTCAGTAGGTTAGCGGTCACCACGTCAGTGGTCATATCATCAGTGATGTCAGCTAATTGTAATATGATTGCCTATAGAGAATCTGAGTCTGGTATGACTCCACCACACTTTACGATGCTGGATATTTTTAGGCTGCATCCACTTAAAGTGGATTCAGCACATTGGATATGTTATACTATTACTAACTGCTCTCAGCAGGACTCAGAAACGTTCTCCAAAAGGTCTCAGATCCCAAAGACTCCAATGAACAGATCACAGTGGATGTCTACCATTCCAAATAGGATCATTTGGTCAGTTCTAGTTGACTGTTAAATGTATTTTTAGATGTGAATATTGACCTTGAACAACCTGAAAGCATAGAACTGTTTTAGCTTTGGACTCCCTGAATACATGAGTGGAACACTGCCCATGTACAAACTGGATGTGTATGTCTTAAATGAACACTTGGGAACAACAGGTAAATATTGGAATTGGGTAAACAGCAATGTTTGTCATTTAAAACTATGTTAGGAATGTCTTGTAATCGTGGGATATATATAATATATTCTTGACAAGGCTTAGAAGGATTTATAGTTGTTCTGAGTCATCATTATGCAAAGTAGTTGTAAAAAAAGCCAGCTGAGCTATACGTGTAGAGAAACTTTATACTACTCTTTAAATGTATGCCTGAATCAGAGGTCCTTAAGTGATGGGATAAACCCACATATAAAATTATTTTTAATCCTCAAATATGCAAAAACACACTCTAAGAGATACACAAAGAATCCACAGCCATTTTACAGGAGGTGTCAGTTGAGGTTTTTTTCTGTTTGTAACTTGCACCAGTCCAAAGGGGACGTAAATATGTTCCCGCCAAAATCAGTAAATATGAAATAAAATGTCAAGTAGGTCTCCACTGCATGAGTGGTAGAACCACAAAATATGCAGTGAAGAAAGTATGCAAGAAGAAAAGTCATAGTGGAAGATACAACACTGAGGTCTTTTTATACATCCACTAACTACAATATTAGAACAGGTATCTATCTATGAAGAAATAAAGCTCAAAAACTGAATATTGCACGAAGCTAATAAAGAGTCTTTTCCCCCCTAGAATTCATTGTTGTACCAAGTGATTATCCCAATTTTTCCATAACAACCAAAAATGATTTTCAGACATGATGTAAGTCAGTTTGTTTCTTTTAGGACACTAACAGTATTTTGGTATGGTAAGATTTTGTTTTTAACACTGACAAATGGTGTTACTACAGCTAATTTGCTCTATCAAAATAATGCTGGCCAAAAAAAGAATATTTCTTCATTGCCATGATCAACTGTTTTTTTTATTTGTTTGTTTTTGAATGCCTGGCAGTGACAGCTATCTAATGGCAACTAAGGTTTCAGGTTCTGACCACCAAGACTATGTGCAGCCATGAATGTGTCCATTGGGAGGAAGGGAAAGACTGGGTTAAATAAGGAGAGCATTGGGAGAGGGTGGAGCTAATGGGGGGAAATGAGATGAGAGGAAGTAGAACATTTTAGTGTTCCTGGATCAAAGCAGGTGGTAACACAGCATATTATTGGCACACACTGCGCTCTTAATGTTTGTGTATCTGGGTTGTATATGCTTGTAGGGACGTAGCTGCTACACACAGTGTGATGAGGCTGCATGCAATGTCTGCTTATACCTGCATCCATTGTTAAGGAAGCCTGCAGCAGGCCAGGACTGAAAGAACTTGATAGCTTTGTTAAGATCGCTCAGTGTTCTAGATCGCTTAGTTCTATAAAGGAACGCTTGCAAGTCTGATGGAGAAGAGCAGTATTCTCTATGTGATCGCCGCAATGTTCTGTAAACAGCAGGATGCTTTCACTGCACGCTGCTATCATCTCTTAAAGGGACCGGTATATTCCTATCCCTTATACACTCGATGGGAATGGGGAGCAGATAGGATACGATTGGGGAGGGGATCTAAATACACTAAGTGACAGTAAATTTGATATAACGTAGGTGTTATTTTATAAACAGTTCTAAAAAAAATGTTTTTGATCACTTAATAATGATTGTGTTATTGTATATTTGGTTTTCTCGTGTAGAGATTAATATGAATAATTACTTTATCGCCTTGATCAGGTAATGATTATGCAATGGTTGAGTCACTAATAGTGAAAAAAGTGCAAGCATTCAAATTAAAAAGCTTAGTATGCTATAAGAATATGTACAAATCCGACAAAGCTTCAATGAATCATGTTACATGCTACATCTGCATAACCTATTTAAAATGGATGCATTATTTTATTTAGTAAGACAGGAATTGGGGACACTTTTCTATAAAATCATATTTTATCGTTCTAAATTAGCCATAAATTTTTTTTTAAGATACTGTTTTCCTAATATGAATGTTTTGGTCTGAAATTGCATTTCCTTTGAAAATTTTCCCCTGTTCACATATTAGCAGGAACATTTAAAAAAAAAAAAAAAAAAAAAATTATTTTGTGCTAATTGTATGTGTGCTAAAATGTTTATTTTTTCCCCCAGAAATTGTGTATAGTTTATATGCACATATTGTTATTTCTTCTCATTCTCTTTACCTGATTAGTTGCATACCTGTTATGGTGACTTGCACTATAATTGAACATTAAATATTTGTTTTTTTGGGGAAAACAAAAATATTAATTATCTCAGTATGAAAATGAACTAGTAGTGACCAGTATATAAGCTAACTTTTTTTTTTTTTTTTTTACTTTTTCCAAGTGACTCCTTACATGCTCATATTTGATGCTAATTTTACAAATTTTTCTGAAGAGTGTGGTTTTGAAAATAAGCTCCATAACCACTACAATGCTAAAGGGTAGAGGGGACAAAATTCTGGGGTGCGAAAGGCCAAAGTAAGTGGGGAAGAAAATCAAGTGCATCTAGAAAATGAATACATTTTGCTTGGAGGATGGAAAAATGTCTCTGCTGTGACAGGTGGAAAATAGAATGATATAACCACTGCATTAAAGGACCACTATAGTGCCAGGAAAACATACTCGTTTTCCTGGCACTATAGTGCCCTGAAAATCACAGTGAGAAGCGCGGAAGCGCCTCTAGCAGCTGTCAATGAGACAGCCACTAGAGGCTGGATTAACCCATATGTAAACATAGCAGTTTCTCTGAAACTGCTATGTTTACAGCAAAAAGAGTTAAACCTAGCTGGACTTGGCACCCAGACCACTTCATTGAGCTGAAGTGGTCTGGGTGCCTATAGTGGTCCTTTAAGTTCAACAGCTTGTTGTACTGATTATCGAGTGCTCTGGTGCACCAACATTGTAAGTAGTCAAGCCATGTTTAAAACGTTTGACTTACCTGGGGTCTGCTATGTGCAGTTCCCTACCTTCAGTACAGATCTCATAGAGCTGAAACTTCCGTCAGCGCTTCTAAACTAAGCCCTGGAATGGAGGGCCTAGCTCCAAGGGTGAGAGCCATCACCAGTAGTTGTTATGGTGCTTAGAATGTTCCTATTAAAAGTTACCTGTGACTTCTGAAGACTTTAATACTATATACTTCTCCCCTATATATAGAAAATACGTTTTCTTGAGGTTTGAAAAATAGATGCATGAATTCCTTCATTTCATTTATTGTGTAACTGAGTGCCTTGGCTCCTTGTTAACCATAGTTATAAAAGTTGCCCTTTACTCCCTTGAACAAAGTTAGTGGAATAGAAGAAATGTTCATGTTCTTCTCATTTGCATTGTTTACCCTGCCTGTGCCCTAATAGGATTATAATCTAATTTTCCTAATCTTTAATGTACATTTTACAATAAAACTGTCCATCACATCAAAAAAAAATAATTGAAATTATAGGTGATTTTTCATTTTATTCAAACATGTAATTTCCAGAAAAGTGACAGGTCCACATTAATGTTAGCGCTTTCCAGAGAAAATGTCTTATAAAAAGTAACTGTTATTAATCCAATGAATAGGGGGAAAAAAAGATCCCAAAAATATTTTGCACTTGTGCACACATAAATATATAAACACTACAATTGTTTTGTTTCTATAAAAGAAACTGCAGTGAGAGTAATAAACTACATATGAACTAGAGGTACCTAGAATTCTGCTCTATGAATGAAAATAATGTAGTTTTCTTTAATGTTCCTTAAAGCAACTCTGTCACCCCCAATACCCCCCCCCCTACGCTCCCCCCAAAAATGTAAAAAAAAACTGAGGAGATAAAATCTCGATGAAATACACACTTTGACTGTGTTTGAATTTCACTGAAATTCAAAGGCAGTCAAAAGATATCATACGCCAAAGTAAAGGACTACCATACTTTGTATTATGTATTTTATTACCCCTGACAAGAAAACGAAAAAAAAAGGCATATGCACCTTTAAATTTTGTCATTTTTCCTTAACTAGTGACAGCTGTGAGGAAAAAGGCATTGCCTCTGGAGGCTCTCACATATGTGAGAGTAAAGCACTGGCATGGGCTCATGGTAGACAAAGTGCCATTTGCTAAAAAAAGGTTCCACTGGATAAAAATGGAGGATGCTATGAGGGACAACTTCAGGAAAGTAAAACGTACCTTCCTGTGCTCCCCTGGGCCACTGCATTGTAAGCCGGAGTGGGGTGTCTTTGCAAACAATGCAAAGACCCCAGATGGTGACCTCATTGAAATTGAGTCCCTTGGCGCTGTTTCTCCTATCCGTGTTAAACCGTTTTCAAGCTGTTTAACACTCAATGAGGGTCCTTGGCCACTCACAGCCAAGCCATGAAGGCACCTTCTTAGGCATGTGAATTCATACCAGCGATAGATTTCTGTGATAGACTGAGAGCGGTCAGCTGACACGTAAATCACACCACACAAATAATTGCTGCTCAGGCTAACACTTTCACTAAAGTGATCATTTAAATAGGATTATTCACTAAAGTGAGAATGCAAAGTGAACTTCAAATTTAAGGCTAAAGTAGCCAAGCTGAAAGCATAGTTTACAGTTTGGCAATTTTGACCTTAAATTTGAAATTCACCTTGCATTTTTCACTTTAGAAAACAACTCTGTTACTCATTAACCTGAGCAGCACAGAGACAGACTGCTAACTGTGGTACACTCTTGTTTAGCATTAATCCATTAAAAAGCAGTTTAACACTGAATGGAATGACAGCGCCATGATACTCCAAGCGCCATGATACTCCAAGCACCATAACCATTTAAGTGAGATGAAGCGTTTACATTTCCTAGAGTCTCCCTTTAAGATCAGGTAACATCCTTACAAAAGTTAATGTTAATAGATGCTTTGGAGAATTGTCTTTTGGCACTAATATCCTATTTTTATATTATTATTTTTTTTTTCATTTATTTTCTTTTTAATCTCCTTCCTTTAGTTTTCAGTCCAGCCATGGACCTTCGTGCAATGTTTCACATACATGAACAAGGGGAAGAAGAAGAGTTGCTGCAGAAGGATTCCAATCCAAATCACAGGCACAGAGAACGCATCTTCAGACCGAGAATCTCTCTATTTGGTTTAAATGAAGAGGAAGTGCGATCTAGGTACCGCTTTAGCACTGAAGTTATCCTAGAGCTGTATGAACAAATCCAACAAGATATAGAACCAAACTGTGAACGAAACCATGCTGTGCCAGGGATGGTGAAACTGCTTAGTGCCCTGCATTACTTTTCATCCGCATCCTTCCAGGGTACTGTGTCTGCCCTTTCTGGTATATCCCAGCCCAGCTTTAGCAGGCACTTAACCCAAGTATTAAAGGCCATAAACAAACTCACTCCCCAGTACATTGTTTTTCCTTCAGACAAAACAGCTATACAAACTATAAAAGATGGCTTTCACAAAATGTCCGCTTTTCCAAATGTTATGGGGTCAATTGACTGTACCCATGTTGCTCTGTCACCTCCCACAGAAGATATTTACAGGAACAGTAAAAATTTCCACTCCTTAAATGTCCAAATGGTATGTGCGTCAGACATGAGGATTTTGAATTTGGTAGCTGGATACCCCGGATCCACTCACGATTCCTATATTTTGAAACATTCGAGTTTACATTCAATTTTGACGTCTGGAAATCTCCCAGAAGGTTGGCTTCTGGGTAAGTTAAATGTATTTATTTTAGGAGAATGTAGTTCTGGCATAGGGGTGTTGATATGTGGCTCTCCATTTCATTTTGAACTACAAACCCTGTATTTCTTCATCAAGCATAGGATAGCAGAGGATTATGGGAGCTGTAGTCTTACAGTGTCCCTGATAATTAACTTTTTAAATCTCCCCTATTTTGTCTTTCATCCATGGCACCCAGGCTCCACTGATGTCATATGTCAAGTCTAGCATTCCCATTCAGCTGTCCAAGCATTTGGATTGAAAGAATGTGCTCACACCGTCCAAATAAATCTCAATTACTTTTGTGAATTGTGCAGTGAGCATGCAAGCAACTTATGTCCTGTGTTAAAATTACAAAGGTAGCAGGTTTCTAGCTTGTAAACTTGAATATAGAAGGCAGCTCTGGCAACCCAAACCGGAGTTTCTCTGTTTCGTTTCAGGTAAATATGTGTGAGATGAAAGGAGGGTGTAGCACCTATGGTGAATTCTCATATGTGAATAAATATGTAAAACAAGAAGAGCACAGCAAAATACAGTGTAGTATTTCTGGTGCAGGTTAATGAAAGAAATGCACTTACAATTTGGAGAGGATATTTGGTGTGTTCTTTTGATCCAGTAGTAAGCACTCCAAGGATATCTGGAATAAACGGATAATAAACCCAAATCTAGTGCAGTGTTTTATGAGGTAGAAGTAAAATTAAAATAGAGAAATGCACTCACATTATATAGAGCCTCCCACCAGCTCTTGTTTTACATATTCGCGTCTGAGAATTCTCTAAACGCGCTACACCCTCCTTCCACCTCACAAAACTTTGTCCTGTGTGTCTTTGTGCGAACAGCACCGCTTGTGCAACTGAAAGAGACAGACAAACTAGAATGTAGTGAGTACACATTGCATGCTACCATTCTTGTATGACATCGGGGTAAGGAAGGTGAACCCAGGCACCGGAGCGTTAAAAGATTTGTTTTCAGGGATAGTTTGCTAGCACTGAAATCCTGCAATAAGGTGTTTGGTGTGTCCCATTAATTTACTAAAGTTGTTGATTTTAAGTGAGCTCTCTGTAATACTAATGTTTGATTTTAATATAGCATTTTACAATTAAGGTGGACCTTTTATCTACAAGTGTGTGGATTGGAAATTATGTCCATTATTTCTGTAGATAAAAATCTCAAACAGATTAAAAGTGAAACTTGAATGTCACCTTCATGTATGGCATATTGTCATAGCTGATAACCATTCACCACTGTTCCTGGCTCTAACATTTAGGTTATGTTTGTAGTATATCTTGTACATTTATTTATATAGTTTAGAATTTTCTCCCAAAATGTTTATGGCGTTTCTTGTAGTTCGAGTATCTGTACATTTTCTTTAACTTTAATCTACAGGTGATGATGCATATCCCTTAACAGAGTGGTTGCTAACTCCTATCAAGGACCCTAAAACTGCAGCACAGAAACAGTACAATGCTGCACACAAGGCAGCACACTCCGCTATTGAACGCACATTTGGATCACTAAAAAGCAGATTCCGCTGTCTAGATCGGTCAGGTGGCGTTCTGCAGTATTCTCCAGAAAAAGGAGCACAAATAATCCTGGCTTGCTGCATCTTGCACAATTTAGCTGTCAGTCGAAATCTGGATGTAGAAATTGTTGATGATCTTGAAACACCTCCACCTGTACCCCCGGTTTCCAAAGAAGAAAACACACAGGCTGGAAAACAAACCAGAATGCGAGTGATTAACAGATACTTTACATGTAAGACTTTATTAAGCTCTATCATTATAAATTACTTTACTCATGAAGAAAAGAAGCTTGGCTGGAAATTTCCTCTTTTAATTGATAACTATAATGTTAGGAATACACCTTTGTTTTTGTAGCGCTATAGTGTCCCTTGCCCTAACCATAGTAGCCACCCATATGCCAAAATATTAATAAAATCAAAGCTTTACTTACTTTTTGCAGCCGTGAGGCTCCTTCAGCACTGCTCATTTCTCCCGTAATGTAATCGAGGCTTTTGGGCAATGGTCCATTGTATATGCAATTCTCTCCTATGAGTGTTAATCGACCAGTTCAGCGGAAGTGCTTTTAGTGACTGTCAAAAAGACAGCCCCGAAAGGCATATTTAACCCTGCAGTGTATTACAGGGGCGCTGTACCCAGACCACTACATTGAGATGAAGTAGTCTGGGTGACGTTATTGTCTCTTTAATGTAATTTGAAGATAATTCATTACAAGCATTTAAATGTAATCAAAATAAACCTTTTTTTTTTAAAATATATATATATATTTTTAATGTTTTGTAAAGAATTAATTAACTTGGGACTTCTTGCGCTATATCCACAACAAGCAACAGCTATGATTATAGTTCTTTAATTGCTTGCTTCATTTCATGAGCATGGAACGGGAGAAATATGTTTTTGTAAAAATGAAAAACTTTCCTTTTTTTTGACAATCTTTATTTGTGTTGGTATTTTATGTTTTCCAGCAATGCAAGGTAGAACTACAGGTCGGCTTTTGAGCAAAGTAGATTATTATTATTATTATGTTATTATTTATATAGCGCCAACAAATTTCGCAGCACTTTACAGTGGGATCATATGATCAGGGGCTTCTATACAGGAAGCCATGCGTTTATACCTGGGTCATGGATAATCAAACATGCATTTTCAGGCTTATAAGGTTACAAGTATAAAGATAGTACATAGATTGGGCTGCTAATTGGACAGCTATAATTAAACAAGTTATTGCCCACTTACCAGCCGTATGTTAAAAACACTACTGCAGCTTTGCAGCTCGGGCTGCACCTCGAGGGTATATACCCGTTTTTCCATTGTATTTTTAATATATGGCTATATGTATACTTTCTTGTACTTCTTGTGTAATAAGGTGCATCTAGAAATTTGTGTTTATTTTTATTTTAGTAAGGTTACTTTTCACATGCTATACATTCTTCTTTTTTTTCTTACATTCCGATATGTAGCTAAACGAAGTAGCCATTTTGTAATTTAACTAGTGATTGGTTAGAATTTGAACATAAGTTGCTGATAAACTTATATTAAAGAGTTCTGCCTTTTTTAATTTTCATTTTAATATTCTTTCCACAGAAAATCTATTGATTTGGAATCTCTGCTTGTGTTCTTGATGTTATTGGTTGCATATTCCTCACATCTCCTCGGACTGAAGTCACACGTACCTATTTTATTGCTATATAGAACTGTATATCTAACTATGTGTTAGTTTAGGTTTATAGATATCTGTCAGAATTCCATCATTACGCTACATTTGACATGCCGAGAAAATCTTCAGAGTTTCAACTTCCACCTCTGTAGGAGGCAGTGTTTGCCACAGAGATTCTGAGAAGAGGAACACAGACTTCTGGGAGTCCTGCCTTTCAGTATGGAGATTTTCTCCCATCAGTCATATCATAGGTGGTAACCTTATTGTAAAGGAAAAACAAAAACACTAAACATGACAAAACATTTTAGAATTTAAATGTTTGTGTCAAACATTTTATTTCTTTGATCTTTTTTGTTAACTTCAAATATGTTTCGTAAATCCTTTATTTTTATTTTTTTCTTAAACAATTCTGCCTATATTTTAACTACTAGTTTCCTGCTTGGAACTAAAGAGGTGAAATGTGGTTCTGTCTCTTTTTATATGATCTATTTTATTTTTGATTTCAATATATTTTCATGCCATTCATTTTAGTACTTTAGTAGCCAACATAGCCACACAGTTTAGTTCCAATGTAGCATATATGAATAGGCTGTACAAATAAAAATCCAAGTGTCCTCTGGGGACATTTCACTCACTTCTGTTAACCTCCTGCACTCCTAGTTCCTTTAATGTTAATAGGGAACTATTTTCACATTATTCATTGTGTATATATATTACATTGAAGCTCAATTTGTATGTATTTCCATTATATCTCCTTTTTTGTATGCAAATACTCATCATATAGCCTGTTTGATTTACTTTGATTACTTGACTTCTGTTTCATGGGAAAACTGGTTTTGAACATGAAGATATTCTTGTACTCTTACGTAAAATTCAGTGTACGCCAGTATCAACTGCATACAAATTGCTAGTATGCTCATAAACATTTCATCAGAAAATGGAATATTGGTCAGTATGATTTTTGTTCTCCTTCACTGTCAAGATCCATATTTAGAATAAACTATATCCCTTTCAACTTACTAAGGGCAAATAGTTTAATGTTAAAAATCATTCAGGTACGGAGCGGCATTTGGTCTAGCCAAGTTTCGGACCAAATTCAGGTCCGTTTGGGACCTGAATTGCAAAATGCAGACATTGTTGAATAGTATGAACAATGTCCAGATTTTGCAGTCCAAATGGCCCCATATGCAGCCTAATGGTTTTACCCCAGTTGACATGGGGCCATTTAGACTTTAGCGAATAACCCAACCAGTAATGAGAAAAAAATTACAAGAGTTAAACATTGACAGAGAATGGGAAAATAAATGGGGTGAGCTACTCAGAAAAGGCTATCATTGAACAAGGAGATGAAACTGAAAGGTAATATGGAGAATGAGCAGATAAAGTAAAGGGTGTAGATGTCAGAATAAAGGAGATAAGGTAAATTGTAAGGAAAGGCTAGAACGACTGCATTTAAAAGGACTCTATAGGCAACCAGACCACTTTATTTCAATGAAGTAAAAAAACATTGCCATCATCCTGATAGTCACTTGAGTCGCTTCAGAGAAATAGTGGAGTAAAACGTAGTGAGGCATTTTGCAACGCATGCCAACTAGCCTTACAAAGGTCTCCTATAAGAAAGCTTTACAAAGTTACATAGTTAGAAAGGCTGAAAAGAGACATGTATCCGTCAAGCTCATCTTTTCTCACATCTGTTTTTGCTGTTGATCCAAACAAAGGCAAAAAAACAAGTTTGAAGTGCTTTCCAATTTTGCAACAAACTCGGAATAAATTCCTTTTTGACCTCAAAATGGCAGCCAGATCTTTCATTGGATCAAGAAGCTGTTACCATACATGTAGAATATTGTTTTTGCAATTATTCATTCAGTTGCTGTTTAAACAACTGTACAGACTCTGATAAAACCACCTCTTAAGGCAGAGAATTCCACATCCTTATTGTTCTTCCTGTAAAAACAAAAAAACGTTTTGCCTTAGTCTAAATCTGCTTTCTTCCGGTCTAAATGCTTTGTGTCCTATGTGTAGTTCTATTTATGAATAGATCTCCAGACAATGTTTTGTAATGGCCCCGAATATATTTGTATAATGTTATCATATTCTAGGCATTTTTCTAAATTAAAGATATTTAAATGTGTTAACCTTTCATCATAACTAAAATGTTCCATTCCTTTTGTTAATTTTGAAGCTCGCCTCCACAACTTTTCTAGTGATAAAACATCCTTGTTTAGAACACGTACCCAAATTTACACCACACATTCTAGGTGTAGTCTTTGATTTTGCCATTGATTTATAAAAAGCAAAATTATATTTTCATCCTGAGAATTAATGCCCATTTTTATACTAGACAATACCTTAGTGGCCCTAGCAACTGTTGATTGATATTGCACATTGTTGCCTAGTTTGTTGTTTTTAACAATTCCCAAATCCTTCTAGAGTGCTGTGCATTTTTTTTATTTTTATTGAAATCTTCATGCCTAAATCTGGTGAGTAGGCAATACATTTTACCTGAAATAATTGAACTTTTCTATAAGCAGTGCTTTGGAAGAGCTAAATATTACAAAGGAAATTACAGTACATTACAGACAGCATACATTTCTACAGAATGTACTTTTTTTGAATTTACAGGTAACGATAACAAAACAAAAGGACTGGTAATTCAACAGAAGAAGGAGGGTTTGGTGGGGGTAGGGGTTGCACTGTATTTTCTTTTGAGGATGTTGCTTACATAGATCATCGTGTATATCTTTATATGTGTTGGTTTCACCGTGTTCTGGGTGTGAGGCATCCTTTTGGAAGGGTATGTGTTGCGGCTGCCTTTATCCATGATTTACAGATTTTGAAAGATAGTTTGAGGAAGCTTGCAGAAGGAGATGGGCACAGCTGAGGCATTAGGTTAAAGACAGTGTGGTTTGCCCACCTGCTAGTTTGTTGATTGAGACTGAGGAAGATGGGATGAGTTGGAATTTAGGTAGAGATCTCATAGGGACCATAGTGACTTACAGGCCATTGTTTTGTAATTCTGTGTGATTGAGACTTGGCCGATACGCGATACGCGAGTGGATGGACGGAGCAGAGCTTTTTGGACAATTTCTGCTATTAATAGTGAGAGCTGCAATTAGCACTTGGCATTTCAAATAGTGTTGCTGCTTAGCAAGCTATTTAAGTATAAGAAGTAGTATAAAGGTTTCTGTAGTAGCCAATAAATGGACTTTTGTACAATCTAAGATTGGTTTACCCATGTCTGCCCAGTGTCGGGATATTTGAGGGCAAGACCCCAATATATGGAGCATATACTGACCCAACATCTCCAGCATGTGTCAGATTTGTTGGTGTCACAGTCAGTGGCGTACACATGACCCATGGGGCCCCGGTGCGAAAATTGATCCGTGGGCCCCCCTCCCCGCAGGCCGGGCCGCAACACATGACTGTGGGCACCTGGTCGCAGAGGTTACAGGGCTGCGACCGCGGTATGTACGCCAGTGCATGCAGATGCACACACACTTAAAGGACCACTCTAGGCACCCAGACCACTTCAGCTTAATGAAGTGGTCTGGGTGCCAGGTCCAGCTAGGGTTAATCCATTTTTTCATAAACATAGCAGTTTCTCTGAAACTGCTATGTTTCTGAATGGGTTAAGCCTTCCCCTATTTCCTCTAGCGGCTGTCCTCTCACTGTGATTTTCACAGTGAGACCACGCCAGCGTCCATCGGAAAGCATTATTAATTGCTTTCCTATGTGACCGGCTGAAGGCGCGCGCAGCTCTTGCCGCGCGTGCGCGTACAGCCGACGGGGAGGAGAAGAGGAGGATCGGAGTAGGAGAGCTCTCCGCCCAGCGCTGCAAAAAGGTAAGTTTCCAGAGCCGGGCGGGAGGGGATCCCTGAGGGTGGGGGCACCCTCAGGGCACTATAGTGCCAGGAAAACGAGTATGTTTTCCTGGCACTATAGTGGTCCTTTAAAGGACCACTACAGACACCCAGATCACATCAGCTCAATGAAGTTGTCTGGGTGTCATGTCCCTCTAGTTTTAACCCTGCAGCTGAAAACATAGCAGTTTCAGAGAAACTGCTGTTTCACTGAGGGTTAATCCAGCCTCTAGTGGCTGTCTCACTGACAGCCGCTAGAGGAGCACACTGAACGTCCATAGGAAAGCATTGAGTAATGCTTTCCTATGGGCGGTTTGAATGCGTGCGCGGTCGCATTCGGAGCTGAGAGGCTGAGGGATCCCAGCGCCAAGGGAGTCCGGCGCTGGAGAAAGGTAAGTGCTGAAGACACACACACACACACTTACAGACGCATACACACTAGCTAACAGACACACACATTTACTGACAGAGACACAGTCAGCGACAGACATACACACACTCACTTACAAAACATACACTCTCATTGACAAACACACACTCACTAACAGACATCAAACAGACTCACTAACACACACACACTCAGTAAGACACACACAGTAACACACTCACTGACACTCACTAGCAGACACACACACTAACACTCACTCACACTCACTAGCAGACACACACTAACACTCACACTCACTAGCAGACACACACTAACACTCACTCTAACACTCACACTAACACTCACTAGCAGACACACTAACACTCACGCTAACACACTAACACTCACGCTAACACTCACTAGCAGACACACTAACACTCACGCTAACACTCACTAGCAGACACACACACACTAACACTCACTCTAACCCTCACACTAACACACACTCAAACACTAACACATGTTTGTTTTTTTTAAAAAATTGAATCCCCCCAGCCTCCTTACCTTTTGGAGTGCTGGGGGATTATTCCCTGGGGTCCAGTGGGGCTGCTGGGCGGGTGGCCGGTCGGGCAGGCAGGCGGGCGCGCGAGGGAGCACTCTCTGTGTGCTTCCTCTTCAGCTCCCTCGCGCGCCGCGTAGGGATGCCGGCGCCGGAAGATGACGTCATCTTCCGGCTCCGGTATCAGTGCGGTGCGCAAGGGAGCAGAAGAGTAGCGCGCCCGCCTGCCTGCCCGACCGGCCACCCGCCTTCCGGGTGACAGCAGGGCCAGCCTCGGGGGGCCCTGGGGTGGTCGGCTCCTGGGCCCCCCAGGGGAAGAGGCTGGTCCTGTGGCTACATACCGGGTCGCAGGGGCGGCCGGGCCCCCTGGTGGGCCGGGCCCAGTCTCAGCCGCGACCCCTGCGACCCTGGTATGTAGCCACTGGTCACAGTGCTTCAATCCGGCAGGGATCATGTACTGACGATATAGGGTTTTCTGGGTTTTTATATTCTTTATTTTCCCTGTGCATAGACAAATAACAAGTTATTTGAGACATTATAGCATGAGCATTGTTGATAATAAAGTTGAGAAGCATATGTCAAGTACTGCACATTTTTAAAAGTAGGGATAGCAGATATAGTTTGCATGGAACAGTATGGCATATGGAAGCAAACAGATGAAAATAAACTAAAACAAAGGAAAACATGCCATGGTTAGTAGATGCCCCCGGGACCCCCTAAACACGTTTTTAGTCAGAGGAGGATAGTATATTTGCTCATGGAGAGGTACCCCCAGTCCCCACATAGAGACCACCAAACCCCCCGAATCGTCAAGACACAGTCCCCATTGTTCAGACATAGGCCTGTTAGTGTACAGCCAGAGTGTCATCTAGGTTATGTCAGCCAGCCACGATTTAGCTCTGTGTTGCAGAGTATGTTGTTGAGGACCAGCAGTGCAGTGGCAGATGAGTCTGGATAGCCGAGTGTGGTGAGTAGAGAGGGATCGGCTCATGCCTTGCATGTTCAGCCTTGAAATATGATGTAGCTCCGTTTTGGGTGTCTCGTGCTCTCCGCAGGGTCTCAGTGTCAATTGTTAGCGCCGTCTGAAGCCTGCGTGATTTGAGTAGTGGTGCACATTATTTGACTGCAGAGGGCGTCAAGAGCCCTGAAGGAGGCCACCATCTCTACGGAGTGTAGAATTGCTCCGCTGCCTTCTTACAAGGTAGGCGAGTCCTCCAAGTGAAGTAGGGTCCCAGGGTGGACGGGAATTATCCCCACCTGTCCAAAGGGGGGAATCAGGGCCAGACCCATGGGAAACGAAGGATCCAGCCGGTTGCAGACAGGCAGGATAGCTGGGTGGCGGCCATCCGCTCTGCCTGCCGCCTGAGTAGGCCTCATGGAGATGTTATGTCTCCTTTCGAGAGGCCAAAACCCAAATGTCGGGATTAGCTCCAGAACCAGTACCTCTGAGTGCTATGGACTGCCGATTCTCTGTGCTGGATGATGGGCCAAACTACTTATATGGGCCAAAGGGTTTGCACATTGTGGGAGCTGATCTTTCATGCGACCAGTCAGCATGGCAGCCCGCCCCCGATATAGGATTTTCTTGATAACTCCACATTGGCTTGGAATAATGACTTGAGTTGGGATTCCGTAAATTTAAGTTTTAGGTTGTTTTCCCATTTCACTAAGAAAGTAATAAGTTGGTTGATTGATTGGCGACAGTCATCCGCGTATAAAAGACATGAGTTTTCGGGGGGGGTTAAATTTGTAGACATATCTATTCCACCTCCTTGTTTTAATAAACATTTCATCAGAAAATGGAATATTGGTCAGTATGATTTTTGTTCTCCTTCACTGTCAAAATCCATATTTAGAATAAACCATATCCCTTTCATCTTAACAAGGGCAAATAGTTTGGAATATTCAAAATCATTCAGGTACGGATTTGAGCCATTTTGTGTGGCTAAGTTTCTAACCAGATTCAGGCCTGTTTGGGACCTGAATTGCCAAATCCAGCTAAATTTGTAGGCATATCTTTTCCATGTACATCAGTTTTGTCCCTTACATAGTATTTGTGTAACCAAGATTTTTTATTTTTTTATTTCAAGAGACATATTTTATTCAGAGCAGTTTGCATACATTTGTAGTAGGAGATGCAGACATGTTACAGTATAAGCTGGTGTACGACAATAGTGTTGTATTAGAATGCGGTAAGGTTAGGCATGGTTGCAATAATGTGACTGCAGAACTTAAAGATATCGCAGCAATAAAAGTAAACTACGGAGAACGTATCAATTTGCCGACATTTGCAGTTGATAGTGTGAAAGTATTGCATTAATATATGACATACGAAAATATTACCATAGGTTATTGCGTGTATGAGGGGTGAACGCAATTACATTTAACTTAAGAATAACGGTACCTCATTGTGGTTATGCGTACAGTAACCCAAAAGAGTAAGATAAGCATCACTATCAGTGGTAACTTCAGGTACTGGCAGAAATGCTCATTTAAATACACAAAAATTATATGAGTGCATACATTGTAGGTTTAGCGAAAAACAGGAAGAAAGCCCTATTACTAGGACTCGATACTGCATAAGATGTCATACAGGTTGAATGCCAAGTTAACATTGGAAGCGTGTACCATTCTACGGTGTATTGCTGATTGGTATGTCTAAATAAAAAGTGTAACACTAAGAACTAAATCAATATATGAGATTACATCTATAAACATTGAGCCTTTAATGTGCGGCAAAGCAAGTAAAGAGCATAAGTAGCTCGTGTGGTAGTTAATATCTGTGAGCCAGTGATGGCTTGTGCTTTATCGAGTGCCAGAGGCGGTGTCATCGACTAGGCTGTATAATCTACCCTATTTTGTTGCTGGGGTTGTGGATCTATGGCTCAAACTGTGTGTCAGGTTTGTAGCGGTGCATATCTTCCGCAAAAGATCAGTACAGTTATAATGCGATTGACTAAAAATAAAAAGAAAGGGAAAAGGGAGAAAAAAAAAGGGGATGGGGGGGTGCCCTGTGCCCCCGAGAATGAGGGGGGCCTGAGGGATAGGGCCCAACGTGAAGATCCCTAGCCGAGTCCTCTCATGGATTCCAGGGATCTTGGCCATGCACGTCTGGCCAGGTTGTATATGAAAATTAAAAATAAATAAGTAAATAAAAATATAAGTAACTAATATTAGGGGGGATAATTACGGGAGGATAACCTACTTTCTGAGGTGGAAGCTATCATTGCATAAGAATATGTCTCGTGCCTCCCCTCATGCCTCTGAAAAGACTGAAAAGTAGCATAGAGCCTCTATATGGCCATACTCGATGCATCAATAACTAGCACCCGGGGGTACCGACATATGCAGTGTCACCCGACACCAGGTAAAGCCCCCACCATAAGCTTCTCAGCACAGCGGGCACTCAAGATACCCCCCAGTCCGTGAGACCCCCCTCTCCTAGAGTCCACCAACTGAACGGCCTCAGCACCTCCACTGTCCCTGGCAGAGTCTCGGTATTTCAGATAGGGTGCCTCCGTGAGCCCCCTCACCGGCCACTCCTCCGAAGCATGGACCACACGACACCGCGGCCACTGGCCCGCCACAGGCCCCCATAGTCCAGCCCGGCCGTGCTCACAGCAACAGGGAGCAGCACCCTCCAGGCCTCCGGATAACCTAGAGGTAGAGGTCACCGCTGTCCAACCCGAGACAGCCTGGTTCTACTGGCGCCACTGCTGCCTGCAGTCCCCAAGGCACCTGAGTAATGCATGGGCAGTTTCTTGGGTAAGTATGTTGAGTCATCTCATCCGTTCCCTGGTAAGGCAAGAAGGGAGTGTTCGCAGTGAGTGAGCTGCCTCTCGGTCCGCGGCTGGGGACATAGGGGCAAAGCTGTATCCAATGTCCAGCAAATGCAGGCTGAGAACTATAAACTCGTAAGTGGAAACTTGAAATTCAGAACCAGTAAATAGGTGACCGGGATAACCCCCCCGGTCTTGGGGGGGCGGGGCCGCAGCATGGCCTCTTCGGTCGCTGTTTGCAAATTGGGGAAGACAGGTCTCTTCAGATCATGATAGTTCATGAAGCATGTGCCGAGCATTTCCAGCTTCAGTAATAGGCCGCAGGCTCATGCCAGCAAGTAGGCCCACGGCTTCAGATTCCTCATATTTGTGGAGTCTTCAGCTACTGTCTGGTCTCTTTATAATGCTTACTGGTTCCCCTGTTCATATAAATTATTTTGAGGGGCAGATGGTCTGTTTATGAGCGATAAATCAGTGTTTTTTTCAGGCTCAGGACCGGAGCTGCATGAGATGGCTTCCTTTCAGCTCGACGGTCCGGCCCCGACCCCCGTAACCAAGATTTTAGTTGTATATATGAGAACTTAGCGATGTTGGAGATATTGTATTTTTTTTTGTAATGTATTGAACTTGTAAGGTTTGCCAGTCTGGACCATTTGATCCCATATCTATGCCAAACTTTGTAACTGAAGTCTGTTATGAGAGTGGAAAGAGCTTCAATGAGTAGTGCTAGTGAGATTTAGTTAGTTATAATACGTTTATACCTGTATCTATACCAGTAGCAAAGTATTAGTGCAGTGGTGGGAAGTGGGTTTAGATATTTGTGGCATAAAGGTTTTAGGGCCCATTTTCCTGGTTTGGGAAGTGTGGTTATGTGCGCTAATAGCATCTCATGTAGGATGTTTTCAGTTTGTATGACATGGTTAAAGGTGGGCTCCAGATTAGGTGCTAAAAGGTGCGCAAACCGTTTGTAGTAAGAATTTGTGAAGCTGTCTGGGCCTGGATATTTC
Source organism: Pelobates cultripes (assembly GCA_933207985.1). Lineage (NCBI taxonomy): Eukaryota > Metazoa > Chordata > Amphibia > Anura > Pelobatidae > Pelobates > Pelobates cultripes. The sequence continues at coordinate 182,383,279 of OW240917.1, read as the reverse complement.
CCAGAGGCACGGTCGTCTTTAACACGGGGCAGCTGCCCCGGTACCAGTTATGCCCCGCTACCCTCACCAATTTATTTTGGTCCCACACTCTAAGGAGGCCCACCGGGTGGCCCATGCACTAAGGGCCATCCGATGGGCTTCTATCAGCAGGGGCCCGGTCGGGTGCTGTGACCCTTGCTTTTCGGCAACATGGGAGGAAGTGACTGCCGCGAGTCACTTCTTCCCATAAAGAGAGCAGCTGCACGGGGATTAGGAGGAGAAGAGCGGGAGTAAGGAGAAGGCAGTGAAGATGGGGGTTCCTCACTCCCATTAGCCTCAGGCACCACACTGGACCTCAGGAAAGCCACCATCCAGCAAAAGGTAGGAAACTAACTTAAAAATGTTTTTACGTGTGTCAGTATGTGTGTGTGTCAGTATGTGTGTGTGTGTTTCAGTGTGTCTCTGTGTGTGTGTTAGTATGTCTGTGTGTGTTTCAGTATGTCTGTGTGTGTATCAGTGTATGTATGTGTGTGTGTCAGTATGTCTGTCAGTGTACGTGCCTGTGTGTGTCAATATGTCTGTCAGTGTTTGTGTCAGTATTTCTATCAGTGTGTGTGTGTGTGTGTGGGGGTATGTGTCAGTATGTCTGTATATGTGCCTGTGTGTATGTCAGTACGTCTATCAGTGTATGTGTCTGTGTGTGTCAGTATGTCTGTCAGTGTATGTGTCTGCATCAGTATGTCTGTCAGTGTATGTGTGTGCGTCAGTATATCTGTCAATGTATGTATTTGTGTGTGTCAGTATGTCAGTCAGTTTATGTGTCTGTGTATCTGTATGTAGTCAGTGTGTGTATCTGTGTGTGTCAGTATGTCTGTCGTGTATGTGACTGTATGTGTGTGCGTCAGAAGTCTGTCAGTGTATGTGTCAGTATGCCTGTCAATGTATGTATTTGTGTGTGTCCGTATATCAGTCAGTTTATATGTCTGTGTATCTGTATGTGTCTATGTATCTGTAAGTAGTCAGTGTGTGTATATGTGCATAAAATTATATATAAACACACATTCAAAAAACAACACTACACATAAATCCACACTTGCATCCAAACTCCAACACCACATACAAACACATTCAGACAAACATACTTCATACAAAAACATGCTTACATTTAAACAGTGCAAAAAACCCTGCAAGCATGGGAAATTGGTAGAACCCCCCCTATCAATGCATTATTGGAGTTGCACAACAAATAGGGTTCTACCTTTTGTCCAACCTTGCAATTGGGGGGCCAAATAAAATTCTTGCACCAGGGATCTTTATACTTTAGTGCCGTCACTGTGTTGGGGTGGAGGGTGTGATTGCATATAAGGGAGTGGTGGCACGGTCTATGGTGGCCCTAACAAATGAGAAACTGCTATGTTTACACTGCAGGGTCAATCCAGCCTCTGGCCGCGCATGCGCATTCGGCTCCATTCGGGAGTTGACGTCGGCGGGGGAGGAGAGTTCTCTAGTGCCGAGGGAGCACGGCGCTGGATTAAGGTAAGTGGCTGAATGGGTTTTAACCCCTTCAGCGCCGAGGGAGGAGGGGACCTATTAACCCTATAGTGCCAGGAAAACATGTTTGTTTTCCTGGCTCTATAGGAACCCTTTAAGCAAGAGCATGTGAAGAGTAGTAAAAAAAAAAAATATATATTTTTTTTTATAAATCAATGGGCCTATTCCATGGGCATGGGCCTAGAGCTGTAGCTCCATCAGCCCCTATGTTATTACATTGGTTACATTGGTTGCCCCTATGTAATCTACAGTTGAATATGAATCACATAAGAAATAAAAGAAATGTGTTTTGCCTGCTTACTCATGTTTTCTTTAAAGGATCACTATAGTGTCAGGAAAACAAACTTGTTTTCCTGACACTATTTAACCCTTAGGTCCCCCCCACCCTCAGGGTCCCCCTCCCGCTGGGCTGAAGAGTTTAAAACCCCTTCAGCCACTTATCTTTATCCAGCGCTGGGCTCCCTCGGCGCTGGTAACATCTCCTCCCTTGCCGACGTCAGCTTCCGAGTGGAGCGGAATGCGCATGCACGGCATTCAAACAGTCCATATGGATGCGCTGCACGCTGAATGTGATTTTTGCATCCAGCGTCGCAGTAGCGCCTCTAGCGGCTGTCAGGAAGACAGCCACTAGAGGCTGGATTAACCCCGCAATTTAAACATAGCAGTTTCTTTGAAACTGCCATGTTTACATCTTAATGGGGATAAAACCTGGGGGACCTGGCACCCAGACCACTACATTGAGCTGAAGTGGTCTGGGTGACTATAGTGTCCCTTTAAAACTGTACATATATTATCAATTTTCCAAGGGTATGCAAAGTTTTGAGCACAACTGTACCTTGCCTTATTTCACTTTGCACACACCGAATGACAGGGTAATGTAATAACAGAATATGCCAAGATAGGGGTAGGAGAATAGAATAGTGGCTTTCACTGCAGTTATTCAATACATACACAGGTATAAAACCATTACAATTCTTTATTCTACCCCATGGTGGGCATATACTATTTAGCATGCATCTGGTAAGGAGCCCTAATACGTTCATTTCTACCCCCTTGCTACCTAAATAATCATTTTTTTAGAAGTTATTCAGAGTGTAGACTACCTCTTGTGCAATTTTCCTTGAGGAATCTCAGAAAAAAATACCTTTGTAGCCAAGGGTTGGATTGTGTTCATTAATGAGATATGTGGATATGCATACATTTATATGATGGTACACTGGTGGCAATACAGACATTTCCTGGGTGCACGTACAGTGAACAGTCAAGCTTGATGGATTTATTACATCCTCTCTTATTGGCTGATTGAAAGTCACAGCAGAATCTAACCCCGAGGCTTGTCAGTGGAGCATGCAGAATAAGTGAATACACTATTCATGGGAAACTGCAAGTCTACGACAACAGAGTACGGGATTTAAAGGACACAATGGTGCATTGAAAGCCTGGTGGAAACTGCAATATTATAATAACTTCGTTAATAGGATAGTTGGTGCATTTCTCTCATTTTGAATACTTGACAACAATCCCAAGTATGACAAAACAGTCCCTACTTAAAGGGACACTATAGTCACCAGAACAACTACAGCTTATTGAATTTGTTCTGGTGAGTAGAATCATTACCTTCAGGCTTTTTGCTGTAAACACTGTATTTTCAGAGAAAATGCAGTGTTTAAATTACAGCCTAGTGATAACTTCACTGGCCACTCCTTAGATGGCTGTTAGAGATCCTTCCTGGGTCATGGCTGCCTAAAATGCATCCAAACATTCAGTGTCTCCTCTGGTGGTTTTAACACTATAGGGTCAGGAATACATGTTTATGTTCCTGACCCTATAGTGTTCCTTTAAGGCCACTCTTCATCCATTAGTTTTTTTTCTCTCTCTGATGTTCTGCTTCTGGGGACACAAAAGAAACATCTCTATAGAGCACAGTGCAAGAACATCATTAAACACTATAGCCTAATGGTTTTCCATGTTGTTCTACTAATATATGATTGCTTTAGCAACACTAGGTGTATGGAAACTGGACTTCACTGCACAGCTGCCAATCACCGACACACATGGACACATGGATGATTTAAAATTGTCTATTATTCTGTAGAGAGGAGGGCCAACCATTTTACAAATTCTACACTACTGTCATTAAGAAAGTGGCTAGAGTTTATTGGTGCCTGACAACTTTAAACCAATTTATTTCTAAAGTTTGTTGCCCACCTATAAATATTTTTAGGTTTGATTGGTATGATGGAGGCTAAAACAGGACCTTTTTGAAGAAATACCAGTGCTTATTATTTATGGATTTTAAGATACTTGCTTTATTATTATATTGAAAAATAAGTGTGCAAATAATGTTAGAACTGTTGAAATAGATCACTTTTTTTCTTTAAATTCTTCTCATAACACTTATCCAATAGAGTCTCATCCTAGCTTTTATCTTGAAATGTACTTTTTAATTTCTGCGTTTGTTCTTTGAATTCTACTTCTGTACAATTTTTTTCTAACTCTCTTAAAGGACCACTATAGTGCCAGGAAAACATACTCGTTTTCCTTGCACTATAGTGCCCGGAGGGCGGGATAGGTTCCTACGGGACTTCAATGGTAAGGTGTTTTTCCGGGAGCCGGCGCCGTCGGAAACCATAGGGCTGTTTACCGACACTTTGGGCAGTGTCGGGTTCGGGGCGTATCTATCGGGACAATGTTGTGCCGAGCCGTGGCCAGAGGCATGGAAAGCGAGCCCCCTGATAAAAAATCTGGCGTTTTTAGAATTCTTCCCTGTAGTGGTAGCGGTGGCGTTATGGGGGCTAGAGTTAGTGAACAAAAAAGTAGTGTTCTATTTGGACAACATGGCAGTGGTGCAGGCAATCAACAATTTGTCGGCATCTTCCCCCCCAGTTTTATGCTTATTACGGCAGTTAGTACTTCTCTGCTTCTCTTTCAATGTAGTATTCAGAGCTAGGCACATCCAGGGATTTTCGAACGTAGTGGCTGATGCGCTCTCTCGTTTTCAGTGGGAACATTTTCGGGAAGCATCAACGGACGCACAGGAACAGGGGCAGGCTTGCCCGGATGAGATATGACAAATCGGGACGTCGTGCTTGAGGAATATATAAGGAATTCATTGGCGCCGAGCACTTGGTCGTCTTATGTTAAGGTTTGGAACTAGTGGGAGGAAACAGTACTGCAGGTAGGAGGCGATCTTTCGGTAGGTCATCGTTTGGACGTATTTTTGTGGTTACTGTGTCGTTTGTTTGCGAAACAGGCATCGTCGGCCATGGTGGACAGACATATGTCAGCCTTGACCTTTTTGTTTAAGTTCAATGGGTGGGAAGACATCACAAAGCATTTTTTAGTGCGACAGGCGGTACAGGGTTCTCGGAGGGGTAAGAAGTCAGTGGACACAAGGAGACCAGTGTAGTTCGCGGTACTACAGGGGTTGGTGGGGACGTTGCCTGGGATATGTCCTTCACATTTTGAGGTAGCGCTGTTTTCAGGAGCGTTTGTCTGGGTGTTTTTTTTTTCGCATTGGGGAGTTGGTTAGTGCCAGCAAGGCGGGGGTTGGCGGCTTGCAGCTTGAAGATGTGGAGGTAGGTAACGACAGGGTGCGGATCAGGCTGGGCCGATCTAAAATGGACATTTTCGGCAAAGGCCGCTCAGTGGTGTTGCACGAATTACCGGGTTCAGGGGCGTGCCCGGTGGCTCGCGGAGGGGGGTACTTGGTCTTGCACGCTGACGGCACGGCACTGTCCTGTTTTCAGTTCATACAGGTTTTTCGTTTAGGTTTACAGGGGCTGGGCTTGGAGCCCAAGCAGTTCGGGACGCCCTCGTTCCGTATAGGGGCGCCAACGGAGGCGGCACGTTTAGGTTTGGGGGACGAGCGGATTAAGAAGATCGGGAGGTGGGAATCCATGTGATTCCGCTCGTACGTGAGGCCCGACAGGTTGGTGTGAATGAATAATTTTCAAAATTGCTAAATTGGTCCTCAAAAATAGTAATTGATATATCTATGGTAGAGGACAACATTTGCAAATCATCCATGTCCTCACCTGTGAAATCCCCTTTCAATGGGACATAAAGACGTTAGCATAGGTGGGTGCAAATCTAGTCCCCATCGCTGTACAAGTGATCTGTTAAAAAATATCCTTGCCATACAAAAAAAAGAAAAAGAAAAAAAAGTTGATTTTATATTGTATAGCAATATTTTTTATAGCGCTGGCAATTTTCTCTTTCTTTTGCGTTTTTGTTTTATTGGTGTTTGGGACAGTCATAGTTTCAGCTGCTGTTTATAACTATAACTTTTATTTCATAAGTATTTTTACTGCACTTTCTGATTTAAAAAAAAAAAAAAGATGTTCATCAGACCAGAGAGAGCACTGGAATGATCGGCCCATAGGACCACCAGGAGCAAACATTACGCCCTTCTTGGACAAGATAAACAAGAGTAAGGGGGGAAAGAACTTATTCTAAAACACCTCTACCACCTGCATCCACTACAGTCCCAAACCTCCCATTGTTTCAGTGTTCCCCTGCCCCCAAAATAGCCTGTATTCCCACTGTACCCACTACAGCTCCTATCCCCCCTGCACATCTTCCTGCACCCTTACACACACTACAATCCATATCTCTCCAGACACACACACTACAATCCCTATCCCTGCAAAACTACAGCCTATATATCATCCTCACAGAAATATACTGCAGCCTTTATATGCCCCACACAGAGTACAGTCCCTACTATACACACACACACAAAAATATTGCTGTTGTGCAAGACTAGCCCACCAGCATGTGGGTTTGTGCATGGTCTGGTGGCCTGTAATCCCTGCGCTTTTTAGACCTGTATTGGTCCACTGGGTAATGATGTGCATGGGCAAAATAATTGGTTCAAAAATTCGGGTAAGTAAAAAAATGTGTCTTTTTTCGGCAATTCGGACCAATGGCATTCGGTTCGGTTCAGGACTTCGGCAATTCGGGACTTTGGCATTTCAGGACTTCTGCAATTCGGACATTCGTAAGAATCCCTCTCTTATTTTGCCACTTTTCAAAATACCAAAAGAACAAGAGTGTAGCAGGTGGGTAATTGCCACATATAACCAGAATATTGTTTAGAAGCTAGAGGATGACTGAAGAATATATAAAACGCAACTTTTAATGGATTATTAAAATAAAAAATAAGTAAACCACCTACTAAAAACAAAATAACTCTAAGGTGGCAATCAAAACCACTCTTGTGAGTAAATAAAGTAATATCTGTATTGACTAGTATAGCCTAGAGACTCTAATAAATATTAACTTGATAAAGGCCTTGTTTAATAAGCAAAACCCCAATAACGGTATCTGAGGTGTGGGATAGGTCTCTAGGTGACAGACAAAAATAAAGGTTAATCCGTAATGAATCCTAAATTTATAGATAGACTATCTAAATTAGACAAGTACTAAAATCATCAGTTCTGTTCAAGCTGTGTGTGAAAATAGATAAATGGACAAACAAAGTGGCAGCTTGATAGAAGAAATCTATCGATCTGCAGGTATACTAAACACCTACTAGAGGCTGCTTAGACAATAGATGTAGTCTAACTTTCTGGTAAAATGATTAAACACCTATTTGAAAATCTTAACCCATCTCCTGCCAAGGTGAGGTAGTTAATGGAGGGATAGGTTAAATTAGTCTAATTCCTCCTAAGTATAAAAGCTAAAGGAGGGTTAGTAAAGTAATGTTATTGGGTCAATAGACTGACAAAATATCAGTAAGGTGAAAGCCCTTTCACCCACTTATTATAGGTATATGTAGGCGCTTTACATTCTATCATATATACACCTTACTGACATTTTAGCTTTTATACTTAGGAGGAATCAGACAATTTCAATCTATCGCTCTGGTAACCATCTTACCCTGGCAGGTGATGGGTTAAGAGCAGGGCCGGCCTAAGGTCTTTAGGCACCCTGTGCGAAAAATCTTCATAGCCCCCCCCCCCACCATCCCATCATGTGTATAGTGTTGTGTTTCTATAGGGGATTTATTAAATTAATAATTAATATAAAAACAAATATTAATATTCATTCCCCCTTCCGTGATGCTAATCTCAGGTAAACCAGTGTGCTGGGAATCTGGTCAGCACCTCCACCGGGTACAGAGAATCAGTAACTGTCTCATGAGCTCAGACACTTACCCACATTTCCTGTGGTAAACCGCAGCAACGCTCTGATTGGCCAGAGCTCGGAAGACAGCTACACGTGTCATGTGGGTGACAGACGTGATGGCTGTGTGTAATATGGATGCTATGTGTTGGCTGTGTGCAATATTTGTAATGAGTGCAGGGCCGCAATCAGGGGGTGACAACCATAACTCCCCAGGTGGAGCGGCGGAACTGCCGCCGGTGCATCTGCACCGGGCCCATACGCTGATGGGGCCCATCAGGTGGCCCAAGCATTTAGGGCCACCCAAAGGGTCCTATTATCTTCAGGGGCCCGATCAGCGCTGTAATAGCGTGACCGGGCCCCTTTAAAAATAAATGCAGGCGCAACACAAGTGCTGCTGGGAGGAAGTGACGGCCGGTCACTTCCTCCCAGCTTACTCCGTGCGGGAAGGAGGACGCAGCCTGGAGGCCGAGAGGAGAGGCAGCCATCGCCCATCATCCCCAGCTACCCTCCTGCAATGCAAAGGTAAGGAAGAGAAAGGTGGCTGAAAAATTTATTCTGTGTATGTATGCCCGCCTGTATGTATGTATGCCTGTATGTATGCCTGCTTGTATGTATGTATGTATGTCTGTATGTATGCATGTATGTATGCATGCCAGTGTATGTATATATGCCAGTATGTATGCCTGTATGTATGTATGCCTGCCTGTATGTATGCCTGCATGTATGTATGCCTGCATGTATGCATGCCAGTGTATGTATGTATGTATGTATGCATGCCAGCGTATGTATGTATGCAGGGCCGCCATCATAAATTGTGGGGCCCTTAACACAGCTCAAGGTCTGGGTCCCCGGTGGCCCTCCTCCAAATCCCGCCCACAGGAATACACACACACAGACAAAAAAGGACACAGACACACACACAGAAAGATACACACATACTAACAGACACAAATACTGAAAAAGACATACACAAATATAGACACATACACATGCATATGGAGATACAGATACACATACTGACATACAGACACACACACTGACGTACATACATAATCACATACTGACACACACATTCATACATACATACAGACAAACAGACATACATACAAACTGACATAAAGACAAACAGACATACATACACATAAATACATACATAATGGCATACATACACATACATACTGATATACAGACTTACACGCACACACACAGATATATACATACACAGATACATACAGACATGCTGACATACACACAGACATACATGCATACTGACATACATACTGATAGATATATACATACACACATACAAACTGACATACACACACACACAGACATACAGACATACATACTGACATACACACCGGGTACAGAGAATCAGTAACTGTCTCATGAGCTCAGGCACTTACCCACATTTCCTGTGGTAAACCGCAGCAACGCTCTGATTGGCCAGAGCTCGGAAGACAGCTACACGTGTCATGTGGGTGACAGACATGATGGCTGTGTGTAATATGGATGCTATGTGTTGGCTGTGTGCAATATTTGTAATGAGTGCAGGGCCGCAATCAGGGGGTGACAACCATACATACATACTGACATACACACACACAGGCATACATGCATACTGACATACATACTGATAGATATATACATACATATATACTGACACACACACAGACATATATACATACTGACATACACACACAGACATACATACTGATAGATATATACACACACACACACACACAGACATACTGACAAACAGACATACATACATACATGCAGACACATACATATACACACACACACCTCATTTATCAGCCACCCTCCTCTTACCTTTAAGTTGCAGGAGGGTGGCTGGGGATCATGGGAGCGGATGCCTCTCCTCTCCTCTGCTCTCCCTGTCCTGTCCTCTGCTCTGCTCTGCCTCTCCCCTCTGTGTGTGTGTGTATGTATGTATGTATATGTGTCTGTCAGTATGTATGTATGTCAGTATGTATGTCTGCATGTATGTGTGTGTGTGTGTGTGTCAGTATGTGTGTGTGTGCGTGTGTGTATGCCAGTATGTGTGTGTGCGCGTGTGTGTATGCCTCTATATATGCCAGTATGTATGTGTATGCCTGTATGTATGCCAGTATGTGTCTGTCAGTATGTATATATCAGTATGTGTGTATGTAAGTATGTATGTATGTCAGTGTGTATCTGTATCTCCTTATGTATGTGTGTGTCAGTATGCCTGGATGTGTGTATGTCTGTTTCAGTATTTGTATCTGTAGTATAGTATGTGTGTATCTTTCTGTGTGTGTCTGTGTCCATTTGTGTCTGTGTGTGTATTCCTGTGGGCGGGATTTGGAGGCAGGTCCCCGGGGGCCCAGACCTTGAGCTGTGTTAGGGGCCCTAAAATTTCTGATGGCGGCCCTGAATGAGTGTATTGACTGTGTGTGATATATGTGTGTGATGTTTGTGCAGGGTTTATTTGCTGAGTGTGATGGGTATGTCATTCAGATAAAAATATGTATGTAGGCCCATGTGTGAATGCAGGTGTGTGTGTTGTTGTAGAGTTGCATGCACACAGTCCCACAGTCAGATGCACACAGTCCTAGGCACATAGTCACACACACTGTTACAGGCACATAGTCACACACACCGTTATAGGCACAGTCATACACACTGTTACAGGCACATAGTCACACACACCGTTATAGGCACAGTCACACACACAGTTACAGGTATACAGTCAAACACACAGTTATGGTCAGTCGCACGCATGTACAGGCAGACAATCACACACAGGTACAGGCAGCCACATGCGACACAGACACACACAAAGTTATAAAGGAGCTAGCACTGTAGAAGTAGATGGGGATCAGGGGCACTGCAGCAGATGGGGAGCAGAAGCACTATAGCAGTGGATGGGGATCAGGGACACTGTGGCAGATGGGGAGCAGGGGCACTATAGCAGTAGATAGGGAAACAGGGACACCGGGGTAAATGTGGGAGCAGGGGCACTAGGACATCATATAGGAGAGCATGGACTTACCAGGCAGCAGATTCGGGCCTCGGATAGCTCTGCCCCACCACACCAGCCTCTTAGCTCTGCCCCCTTTGCCCTTACTAAAACAGAGTGGAGGGTGCTGCGTGGCCACGCTGCACAGCAGAACCTGCATTACAGGAGTGCTCTGAGCACCCCTCACAGCTGTCACCCAGGGAGTGTGTAAGCTGTGTCAGCCACATGGCGCCCTCTGTTGCCATGGCGCAATGTGCGGCCGCACAGCTCGCACACCCCGAAGGCCGGCCCTGGTTAAGAGTTCCTAGTCTATTGACCCAATAACAATATGTTAACTACCCTCCTTTAGTTTTCAACTTAGAAGGAATTAGACTAATTTAACCTATCCCTCTGTTAACTATCTCACCCTGGCAGGAGATGGGTTAAGATTTTCAAATAGGTGTTTAATAATTTTACCAGAAAGTTAGATTCTAGATCCACTAGATACATTGTCAGACTGCACCTATTTTCTAAGCAGCCTCTAGTAGGTGTTTAGTATACCTGCAGATCGATAGATTTCTTCTATCAAGCTGCCACTTTGTTCGTCCATTTATCTATTTTCACACACAGCTTGAACAGAACTGATGATTTTAGTACTTGTCTAATTTAGATAGTCTAACTATACATTTTGGATTCATTACGGATCAACCTTTATTTTTGTCTGTCACCTAGAGACCTATCCCACACCTCAGATACCGGTATTGAGGTTTTGCTTATTAAACAAGACCTTTATCAAGTTAATATTTATTAGAGTCTCTGGGCTATACTAGTCAATACAGATATTACTTTCCTTACTCACAAGATTGGTTCTGATTGCCACCAGTTATTTTGTTTTTAATAGGTGGTGGTATTAGTCCTATTGTGGTTTACTTATTTTTTATTTTAATAATCCATTAAAAGTTACATTTTATATATTCTTCAGTCATACTGTGTGTTCTAAACAATATTCTGGGTAATTACCCCCTGCTACACTCCTGTTCTTTTCAGATTTTTGGTATTTTGATAAAGAGGTTAACCCCCACTTTACAGGATCTTTATTTATGCACCATTTAACTATATCTTTTTGCCACTTTTCAGAAATCCGAAGCACTTCGGCACACTTTGGAAATTCGGCACTTCGAGCTTCAGTCATTCGTAAGCGTCCAAATTCCACGAAATTCGTCTGAATGTTCATTCAGAATGAAATAAATTGCACATGTCTACCACTGGGATGTTTCCTGCAGTATCTGTGACTGATCAGGCTCTCACATTATGTATGATATGGAAGTATTTACAGGTTAAATTAGATATTGCTGTAAATTGAGTCAGTCTGTGCAAATAAAGGCCAATAGTTTGTACTTGTGCCCCAAGTGATATGTTGCCAGTTCTTACCTTGTCTGTGTGGGGCCCTTTACATACTAGTTTTTTTTAGCTAAATGGTGAATCGTGGAGATTTCAAAACCAAACAGCTTAACTCATAAAGGTTATTCACTAAAGTGAGAATTCAAAGTGAATTTAAAATTGAAGGTCATAATAGCCTAAATTTAATTTTATTTAAATCAGCTATGCTTTTAGTTCAGCTACTTTGGTTTTAAATATTAAATTCTCTCTTTGTGTGAATAACTGCGTAAGTATTAAAAACCCCAAAGGGACCTTTTATGGCTGTAATCTTGCTGTGTAATGTCAGTCATTTCTCCCAAATTTGTTCTCATGGTAAGTATTCTCTCCGAACTACCTTAGCACACAATCTCCACTTGCATAAGAAAAAAAAAAACTTAGCTATGGATCTGATTAATGTTTTTTTTTTAAAATCGGGGAAAGAAGTAAATATACAGAAAAAAGCATTGAGTTTGATATAAAATAAACAAGCCATTTCTCAACATCTAGCATACAGACTACAAAATGTAATACTCGTAGCATACTACCAGCAAGGACTATACCTGTGATAGAGTGTTTTCTCTTAATTAATATTAGTCTTTATATACTTCTGTTTATGTATACAGACTGGCATGTGAGTGAAAATATGTATTATATATTAAAGTAATTGTGTTCATGATTTATTTTTTACAAAACTAAGAATTTAATAACCGTGTCTTTATATCAGTAATGCAGGTCCTTTCCTGGACATAATGGACTGGATTCTATTACAGAACTCGGGAAACTGAATAGCAGTTCTCCCCTTGACATCTACAGAAAAGTTACTATTCAATTACCAGATATATCCTTATCTTAATAGAATCCAGGCCCAGAGGGATGGACTGGTCACCTTACTGGAATTGTAATTATCTCGTTCCCTTGAACTACTTCTTTTTCTCTCTCATCCTTTTTATATTATTTCCCTGCAGGCTTAATCATGTTAAACTATGCATACACTGAAAGTGAATTAAAAATATATGGAGAACAAAAATAGACCAATTCCTCAACTTATCTTTTTCATATATCCAGCTTATACATTTAATAAACCAGCAATGTATTCTGTGCTGAGGTTAGGTAACTGTCGATACTCCAGATGTTGTGGACTACATCACCCATAATGCTTTTACTTTGGTTTTGGCAAGACATCAGAGGAGATGTAGTCCAAAACATCTGGAGTGCCGAAGGTTGCCAACCCCTGTTCTATGCATATGAAAGGTGTCATTAGTAAAACGTTTTGATACACCTAAAATGAAACCATCCCTGTGAAAATGGGATAAATACTAAAATACATATAAATATTAGGAGAGTAGAAAATAATTTCTAAAAATAGCTTTAATAATATACTGTAATCATGGAACAAATATCAACCCACCAATAAGGACTGCTTTGGTTACCCAGCAGCATAAAATTTGCCTAAATAAAAACACAGCCTAGTGGGCTGCTCGATGATCTACAGTTCCAATTAATGGTTTAATGTCCTGTAAAGAAAAGATTTACAGTTTAACCCACACATGCTTTGCAGAACTCTTTATTGGTGGATCAATGACTTAACTCTTCATGACTGATTTTGATTAGAATATATTATGAAAGGAACACGCTAACTTTAGAAACACAAGCATGTATTTTGTAGAGTGTTTAACTGCCTAGTTAGATAATTGCAGTTTTTTTTTTTTTACTTACCTTTCTTCACAAACTGCACAGGACTAACCGTGTTGGTGATCTCAGTGAATCCAATGCTTCACCAAAGGGAAGTATTGGGAGGTTACAGCGCATGCATAGCAATTGCCATGCAACATCTCCTCATGTTTTAGCTCAAATGTTGCATGACCAGTAGTGCCTCTAGTGGCTGTTCAAGTGACAGCAACTAGAGGTGGCCTTAAGGACACATGTAAAAACTACCTTTTTACTTTTCAGAAAATATATTGTTTATAATGGTCATATTGCAAGGGCATTAATCTGTAATGCTTCTGGTACCGGAGTGACCCTTTAAATTCTCCTGCTATCTAAATTTTTAGTTCTAGGTGATGGCAACAATTCTAAAAGGTAATGTTACACTTACACTCTGTTATTGGCAGTAATTATTGCAGCCGTGATAGTATAAGCATTTTCTTGAATCTAGGTGGCTAATTTGTTTTTCACACAAGGGCAATGGGTGTTGCACAACTTTCCTTACTACATACATGAATTAAACATGATCATTTGTTTATTCACTCTGGATCCCTGAGTTTAATTAAAGATTCACCCTCATTTCTTGGCATAACTATGCAGTAATGCAGGACATCACACATGGCAAACACTTTTTCATAACTATGTCATAAAAATCACGCAGGCCTACAAATACTGATATTGAGTTCCTCTGAAGCAGATTATTCACGTACATAGTCTTACATAGCACATTGCCGGTGGCTTTGAATTTGCAGAAAATTACCATCCAAGCTTTATTTATAAAATATTGATGATTTAAAAATGTGAAACACAATAATAATCATAAGCTAACCTAAATTAATGTAAAAGTGCATATGAAGAACTAAATTGGCGATAGGGTGGACAATTTGGCCCTGCATTAAGTTGGTTGGACTCCTTGCACATGCCTATGCTGAAGTACAAAATATTTAAAATGGATAATTGTAACAATAATGACTATGAACTAAACCTCTAGCTATCTGGAATTAGCTAAATGTATACATTATACAAAGCTGGCTTTATACATAACCATTAAACCATTCTACTGCAAAATGACATCATAATAAGTTTTTAATGTTTTTTGTTAACTTTTCTGTTATACAGCAAGACCGTCAGAGAGGGGGAAAAAACAGACAGGTCTATAAATAAGGATGGAGGTAATCTTTGGAAAAGGATGCCCGGAGTGCAGGTCAGTGCTGGTATTATCCGAGGTCCTCTTTTTTATTTTAAGGCACATTTAGTGATTTTTAACGGAGTGTAACAAGTTCCTCAGATGAGGTGGGATGAATGGCAACAGTATTATCAAAGTCTTTCTTGGTGGCTCCCATTTTGATGGCTACGGAAAATCCTTGCAGCATCTCATCACATCCCAGTCCCTGCATGTGCAACCCGACTACCTGCAATAAAAATAATGTCTATTAGTTAAAATAATGGGTTAAAAAATTAGTTATCCAAAATCTATGTTGTATTAGGTCACATGATGTAAAACCAAAATACACATTCGATGTGAAACAATTACTGTAAAGGAAACGTGTTAACTTATTATGACTTGGTGCATGTTTCCCATCTAAAGGCCAAAAGGCCATACATTCACCATAAAAGATTAAATTAGTGAATGAGTGTATGGAATTATCCATTCTTGGGAATGCTCTGGATTCACCTGGTGACTCAAGGTTTCACAGGTGATTGCCACGTCTTTAGGTGAAACCCCTTATTTCCAGAAAATGAGAAGAGTGAAGTGTAATGTAGCCTCTTTATGTTACATACTCTAGGTCTGGGGAACTAAAAACAGGACGCTATAGTCACCAAAACAGCTTTAGCTTAATGAAGCAGTACTGGTGTATAGATCATGCTCCTGCAGTCTCACTCAATTCTCATGCATTTATGAGTTAAATCACTGTGTTTATGCAGCCCTAGCCACAACTCCTTGCATGTGACATACAGCCTTCCTAAACACTTCCTGAAACAGTCATCTAATGTTTACACTTCCTTTATTGCAAATTCTGTTTAATTTAGAATTTCTCATCTCCTGCTGTGTCAGTAGATTTCTACTCTACATCTGTTTGAGAATGAACTCATTTTGTCTTCATGCAGGCTGTGTAATTCACAGCCAGGAGATTTTGACTAGGGTTTCATGGAAAGAAACAAGAGTGATTTAATTCCTAAATGGCAGAGAATTGAGCAGTGAGACTGCAGGGCCACGATCTATAACACAAAACACTTAATTAAGTTAAAATTGTTTTGGTTACTATAGTGCCCCTTTAAGCATGGCTAAACTGTGTTACCAGTTTGAAATAATATAAGTAAAAAATATGTTGGTTCTCACCTTTTCCTCTTTGTCAACACAGACTAGTTTCATCACACATTTGGTTTTCCTCGTGGTAATCGCATGGTACATTGGTGTAAATGATGTGGTATAGATCTTTACATTTTCTCTACCTTTTGTGGCCACAGCCTCCTCTAAAACACAAAAAGGTCATATAGACGTTACCAGAAACTGAAGATTCATGATCCATATACTTAATACTAAATAAGACAAAGATAGAAGTGAATAACTTCGGTCCTCTCTCCCACCTTACCAGTACTGGGGAACAGTTGGAGGGCCATGATTAGACATCACGGGTAGGGTGAGAGCGAAGGAAATTATAAAAGTAAAAGAAGGAAACAGGAATTTTGAACGTTTCACAGTAAAATGAGTATTTGTTTCAAAACACCTGATCACTTTAATTTTTTAATATGCTTTGTTTCTGAAGATGGCCAACACGGTTAAACCTAAACCAAGATTAGCAATGAAAACAGGTATTTACTCAAGGGTATGCATTGGACATTGATAGACATATGCTAAAGTATATCTAGTCTTTTATTTTAAATATAAGTCAGTTTTCCTTTAAATATTACTTCCGTAGTATCACCTGGATAACAAAGATCGTCTGATAGGCCTCAGAAGAAGTTATAGACTTTGGGGGGGTTTCAGAAAATGAGAAATATACAAAGGTGAATATATTTTATTAGGTATACATTTTGCATGTCTCTTTAAATGACTAACAGTACGATTTACCTAGACAATGATCCTCAAGTGTAAAAAAAAGCAGAAGTCAATTCCACCATGGAATCTTTCTGCAGACTTGAGCTATCAAACCTGGGGTCTACCTGTTTCTACTAATATGTTTTGATTTTGGGTTTTTTTTTGTTTTTGTTTTTTTATGTAGTGCCTCCTTTCTAGATTCTCTTCGGTTAACGTTTGAGTGTAGGCAGCTATATGAATTAAAATCATATATCTACATATAAATATGTAGAAGCCCATGCTGGACACTGAAGCTCACATATTTACCCATTTACCCAATAAAAAAATTCCCCCATCCAAAAGCAAACCTATAAACTCATACCTTCAGTGAGTCCAACAGTTCCTATGGGTGGATGACTGAAGACCACTGTTGGAATGTTATTGTAGTCAAGCTTGGAATCTTCTTGACCTTCAAAAAGTCGATGGGACAATCTTCTCCCAGCTGCTATGGCAACTGAAAAATAGCAAAATTATTATTCGTTATTATTAGAAGATAAAGCAAAGAGAAAAATGAGCACAAACCATGTTGAGATATTGTGTTTCCCCATAAGAGGTCATTTTTGCTACTTGTTGAGCTTAATATTTGACAAATATTTCAACTCCCCACATGCTACCCAGTGTGTTACCATGTTATTTAATGGATGAATAAAATTTGTGTTTTAAAAGAGCTCATCAACTTGCATTTGCTTTTAACAAATAAATCAAGTAATCCTGTATTGGAACTATATCTGATGCATAAGCTACTTAGGACCAACACTCTCAGCTCTGTCAAGTTCTTACAGGGTCCTGAAAGTACCTGCGACCCGCTGTTTGCTCAAGGGCAATGGACGCGGCCTATCTCTAACCAAATAATTGACTTAAGTGCTGTTTGGGTTACGTTCCCCGGCCTCTGGGCTGGTGGGGGTTATCCCGGTTTGAGAATCATGGACAGCAACTGACACCTGCATCTAAGTCTGCTGGGGGAACTCGGAAAGGAGGCGGATGAAGACCAAAGAGACCACAACCGGGCATAGGTGCCATCATACTCACCTCTACTGTTGCAGTTTTCCCTCCTAGGCTGTAAGCCATTTGGGGTTTGACCCCCATACGCCACCCACGTCTGCGAAGGACTGCTCGGCGCCTCAGAAAGTGGTGACAGAGACCCATCCACAGTCCCCCATCGGGGAAGGACTTAACCTCGGAGAAACACAGAGTCTGCAAAATAGTGCCAGCTCTCACACGGGCCTGGGGCTGGAGGGGCGCTTCACCTGGTCTCTACACGGCTCCCTCGAGACTGAGTTTGGATACACGCATTAAGTCTAGTGTTGGAATTGGCTGACTTTAATGCTTTTCCATGGGAGCTGACATACCTACCACACGTCGAGTTATGTTTTGCAGCAGCAGCTGTAGTTTCTTTATTTTGTATTATTTTATACAAAGGTCTGGTTGGTGCAGGTGGCCTGAGCGGTACGAGCTACTGAATGTGCAGTCTGATTAGTACAGTGTAATAACCATACTATAGTCACTCATATTGTCAGAATGTTTATCTTGATTTTCTCTGCATGCTTTACCACATGTCTGACATAATAGTATTTGTTATACTTAGCATACTCCTGGACTAAGCTTATCCACTTGCCTCCTAACTCTACCGCTTAGTTTCAGCCAATGTTCTAGACAAATGTGTCTTGCCTGAATCTATTCAACCATAAAATTAGTGCTGTTGTTATTTTGAAATGCCACACATCTATCCGGATATGTATTTTGAACTGCCTGCTATAGCTGTTGGGGCATTGTGGGCTTGTCTGTAATTATCTTTATGCACTGCAAAAATAAAGAATAAAAAAATATATATATTTTAAATTGTATTTTAAATCAAAGTGGATCTTGATATGTATCTTTTTCGACCAGAATTCCACTGTTGAAGAGTATGACTGAAGAAGGATAGATTATCTTAGATAGCAGGCACCTGAAAAATGGATGAGTAGCATTGTTTGTGAATTAAAGTGTTCTCTATCACTTACATTGTAATCATACCAAGTACATCGACCCAAATATCAATGAGCAGCAATACTGTACTTGTTCTGATTCATACATTTTATTGTGTTTGGCATAGCAGAATATTTTTATATACATTTCTGTATTGCTCAAAATGTACTAGAGGGAGAGTTTAAAAATAAATAAATAAAATCAGTAACATACTCAGACCTTCCACTTAAAGATCTGTGTAAATCAGTGAGTATTAATAAATATTTTAATGTGTTTTTACATAGTTGAGCACTTTTGATTGCATATGTGTAAGAATGAATACCTGATATGTCAAACAGTGACAACACAATTTTAGATCATCTGATGTTTTCTTAATATTATTATTGGCATTTATATAGCGCCAACTTATTCTGCAGCGCTTTGCAATGTTATAAAGGGGAGAATTTAACAATAAATGGGACAAACTATTACAAAATTTACAAATCACCCTGCTATAATGCTTTGTTAAAAATCACCAGCCAAAATAGCAAAGTCGGAAAAAAGAAAATTCCATCTAGGTACTCTGCTTCCTAATCTATTGTTGCCTCATTGTGATTGCCTTGTCTGAATTGTATTATGGTGTAATTTACTAAATCTTTCATATAAAGCGACAGCTCCCTTTAAATAGAAAGGTATAAACTCCACTGAACTAGAAGCAAGGTCCTTCAGAGTATAAACATAAGGCAGAACAAACACATCCTTTTTAACTTCATTGGAAACAGCAAGTTAATTACCTGGAGTCAAGAGAGCGCGTCCACACACATCTCCCACAGCATAAATTCCCTTCCTGCTGGTGTTCTGGTACTCATCAACCACAATGTGGCCCTTCTCATCTAATTCAAGACCCTGGAATAAGACAAAAAGAAGTAAGTTCATAAATATACTTAAAACCATCACAAGCAGAAATAAAGATAAAACTAACATGGGAAGCTTACCAAGTTTTCTAGGTTCAATCCCTCAGTATTAGGATCTCTCCCAATAGCCCACAACAAGCAGTCAACATCTTGGATTGTCCTAACAGTGGGCTTGCGTCCAGGGACGGAGCACAGCACATTGATCTCTAAACCTGTGGGCGTCTTGTTTACAGCCTTCACCTGAGAAAAATAAGGCCATGTTTAAAAACTTAAGCACGCATAAACACAAACAACAGTACAAGCATGTCAAGAAAAAACAAGTTGAGTCTTGCTATGCAAAGATTCCACATCGATAGTATTAAGGATAGTGCTATGTATACACCTATATTTGTAATGACAAACAATATAAAAAATACAAACATAGATTGTTCTCAGCAGTACCTCAGCATACTTCCAGACATCTACACCAGCATTCTCCAATTCTTCTGTGCAGTTTGTACTAATCATGGAGTCAAATGTCCTTAGGACCTGTAATAAATATATATATGTAAATAAGAGATTGTTCTGTGAAATAGAAAGGTCCCCATTTGCCTTAAAGAGAGTTTACATCTCCAAATATTCTACCATTGTTCTTTTTGTTGGGGGAACTGAAAAAGGAATACACAGCTAGTTCAGACTATACATTACACTGTTAAGACCTCGTATGGGTAGGGCCTACCAAAATAAGACGAGAGATAATTCACTCATTAAGCTCAGTAGAAGTGGCAATGGAACATTGGGCTTTGTATTAAGATATCATTGAAGGGTTTCTTCTGGGGACAATAAGAGTAGCGCAATCATTTCAGACATGCTCTGCCTGCACAACTTGAACTAATGGTATACTTCTCATACAACAGTGCTTCTGAAGCACTCTGGACATGGACAACCTTGAGGGAAACTGGCTAGTATAGCTAATGGTCAGTCTGGCAAGCTCCCACAAAATCACTGACATGACTATTGGCCTGTGCATTTCCCTATTCCATATTCTGTCCTTCCAATTATGTATAAGTTCAATGTTTTTCCCTTCCAATCCATTTGGATCTCTGTATAATGTGGATTTGACAATGCTGATACCTATTTTATTCTAGATCTGCTCTATTCCATAGGTATTCATGATACATATACCCATGGAATAAAGCAGATCTAGAATAAAATAGACCTCAAGTTATATCCAACCAATTGTTCCTACTGTCTATTTCACTGCTATCTCATCATCTTCCCTTCCACTGTTCGTTGGTGTCCCACAAGTAAGACTATTTGGCCCTCTACACCTCTTCTCGCGGTATCTTTCACTGTTAATGAAAGATATGTGAAGGCAAAACTGAGATTTACCACTTCTTGTTATCTTCTTTCAGATCTCATGTAACATCTGCCCTTGTATGGTTTCTTTTTTTTTTTTTTTTGGTGCCCCATTACTGCATGAAACATAGCCTCACTAAAATTGGAAATCTTTAATTCCTCACAACTAATGGATATATCCCTCATTTAACAAAAAAAAATAAAAATAAAAAATAATAATATTCCATATCCCCACCTATCCAAGCATAAATCTTGATGACGCACTCTCCTTCGCCCCTAAAATGTATTCCTTCACTATTCCTGTAACTTCCACATCAAAAATATTGCTCAAATGAAGCATTACCTTGTCTTGGCGAATCAGCAAAGCAGCTCTTGATCCAAGAGCTGACAAGATTCCAGCTATTTCCACAGCAATGTAGCCTGCACCAATAATAACACTGCGCCTGAAAGAGAAAGGGACATTTCACTTTATGGGATGTGTGAACTCATTAATGTAAAATGTAGAAAGAATTAAACTATACATACAATGCTTTGTGTTTTATATTTTTACATTCATTGCATTATTATGTATTCTAGTATGTTTGGATGTGCAACTGAAACTTTTTAAGGTTTTAATAATCTGAAAGAACACTTGTTATGGTCACAATTCTTTTCTCGCTAAGTAGATATAATAGAGATAATTTCAAATATATATGAAAAAAGAAAGGTTTGTGAAAGAAGCAGGACTTTATGTTTATGCAAATAGCAGTCTTATCTGTCAATGTTTTCTTTGGATACATAAAGTGATGGATATGGTGATCTCCCTCTCATGCTGCAGTCACACAGGAGAGCACTCTGTACTGTGTGAAATCAAAAGTCCCTCTGCTGATGTCAGTACCGACATCAAATCCTCTGAGTTAGGGTTACCATGCGGGTAAGAGTGAAGGATAATATAGGATTAAAGTTAGGGTAGGTGTGTGGTTAGAGTTATTGTAATCATAGAGTTAGGGGTAGGGTTGGTACACTGTTAGCGATAACTACAAAAAATGTATACTAGACATTATTGTGGTTTTCAAAACACTAACAAATTCCGCAGCGCTGTACAATCAGGACTGATACATGCATATATTTTGAGGTTGTTTTTTTTTAGTTGCACTTGACGAATAAAAAGTATTATCAACAAAACTGTAAAATGTGGTTTTACAGTTTCAACATTTTATTCATACATAATAATACATGTTGTATTAGGAAATAAATAAATGAGAATATAGAATATGTATGGGTACATTAAAAAGGAACCCTTATATTACAGTGAAGAAACACATAAAAAAAAAAAAAAAAAAATAGAATGTGTTCTAAGTTAGAAATTTGGACAATAACCTCCTTTTTTTAAGTGGTTAAAATACTTCAGCAAGCTTAGTAGCCTTAGGGGACTGGATACCCCTTTACATTTCTTATTTTCTCTGTGCCATTATTAATAAGTTGCAAAGAAGGGTCATATAAATAGTGAGACAAAAATAAGAAGATGCTCAGAGCCCAGTGCTGTAAAACTATCCTTTCATTGTGTAACACTGTGTGCAAACACTCTATATTGTTTTAAGCTAGGTGGGAATTACTGGAACGATATATGTATGTTAGTGGCATTGGGTGAAGTTAGTGTCTGACTGTGTGTGAAAGGTCAGATAACGGGGATCCAGTTCCACGTCTGGCAAAACAACAGTAAAACAAAGCAGTCCAGCACAACAACTTGAGCTTAATGAAGCAGGTTTGATATATAGAGCATGCCCCTGCAGTGACACCAAACAATTCTCTGTGGTTTAAGAGTTAAATCACTTTGCTTATGTAGCCCTAGCCACAACTCTCCTGACTCTGTTAATTAAACTTTATTCACACGCAGGAGGCTGCTGCATGTTCAGACTGGCAATTAACAGAGTATGGGTCTGGAGTGTCCCTAGAAATTAGGTGAAAATTATCTGTAGCGTGTTACTTTAGCTCAGCACTTTTTCAAGTTGCAGTCTGGACAGAGTAAATCGGATTAAAAACGCGAGAATTATTTAGAATTAGAGATCGCAGGAAACAGAACAATGTGGATAAGGAAAAGAAAATGTCTAGATGAACAGCAAGTAGAACTCTAGGATGAATACAAAGGAGAATGTGTAAAATATCTGATCTAAGTGGGGACAGAGACAAAAAAAATAGCAAGAGGGGGAAGGTGGTGTAGATTTTATTTTAAAAAGTCCAGTGATATTTTGTTAAAAATGGGCACAGGCATATTTTGAATTATTAAAGTGATGATAAATTAACTTACTTTGGTAATTCTGTAAGTTCAAAAAATCCATCACTTGTGATGCCCAGACTGGCACCTGAAAAACAGAAAAAAAAGGGTACGAACTTTAATTCAGAACAAAACTTTTGTCCATACTGTTAATAGTAACTAATATTATCGTTATGCTGCATACATAGTTAATGCAATATGTTGAGAATCAACCTAACAAGCAAAATCATTCATTAACCCTTTGAGGATGTTAGGATGTGATTTAGGTATTAGATAGTAATTGAATAGCAGTGGTACAAAGGGCTTAATTCTGGAGATATTCCACTTGTGGGGTGGTGATGGTGATCTGCCTGAAGCACCCTGAGAGGGTGTGGAGTCTGTGGGGATACCAATCCTAAGAAGAAAGGTTCCCCAATCCTCTTCACCCAGCAATCGAAGTATTGACATTTTTGTGTGTTACCACTAGGGATCTGGAGGTGTCTTATCAATATGTTATATCTTGGGACCACAAAAGTTGGGTCTGTGGAAGGAGGTATCTTCTCCAAAAGGCTGTGTTCATGGATAAGTCTGGAAAGATGGTAATGGCATTACCTTAAAAATTATACAGAGTTTTCCAACTCAGCGCTTGTAGAAAAAACACTTTATCCACTCTTGTCTGGAGCTTAACTAATTAATCTCTAGGAGCAGCAGTGCGTGCTGCTGGTGCCTTGAGAATCTGGAACATATTTGCATATTACATGAGTTTAGTTTCCTGCCCAGACCGCTGAAGCTTTACTACTTACTGCTCCAGGGCGGGACCGCTGGTCCCCCAAATCTTATTCTAGAGCTTTAATTTCTTATTTTAAGACAGCCACATCAGAGACTAGAATGAGCCTTATATCCTCCAGGAAAACTCGCAAATCTCTCTTGTCGGCTGAGCAGCTTCTGCCGCCTCATAAAAAAGTACTAGAGAGTAGGTGACAACCAGACTGTTCCTCTATAGTAAAGACGAGTTGTTCCACCCTTGAGGAGGAAAGTTTGTCCAGCTCCGACACCTCTTAGGAGGGTATTCCAGTTGCGGCCTAGAGAACAAGTCTACAATATGTACATTTCCAGATGGTTTATCCGCCCTTTGCTTCTCCAGCCTATAAGTAGTAGTGCCCTTGTTATAAGCAGTTAATATTATTATTTGCATTTATATAGTGCCAGCTTATTCCGAAGATCTTAAAACGAGGAAAATTTACCAATAAATGAGACAATTATAAAATGTCACAGAATAATAGGTTGACACCAATCCGCTGGGGAAAGCACTCAGGATATCCACAATATAGCTGGACATGGTGCAGCTAAATCAGAGTGCATCCATTTACTTTTGCTGTTGGATCCACTCCCCCCTCCCTCCTTGCATTTTTGTGTAATTTTTGTATTATAAATGAGATGTTATATATGTATATGTCATGTTAAGTTAAAGCCCTTTCTGTCTTTTAACAAACTATATATAACATGTATGGGGAACTTGAAGAGAAACCCTTAAAATTATGGTGGAACAAGCCTATAGCTCAAATTCAAGATTTTGTTTTGGTTCATAACATGGAAAACTACCTCCATCCTTAAGCAGGAATCACAATCACAAATTTTAGACCGAAATTGCTGAAGTGGAAGTACAAAGTAGAGCTAGATTGGAGATTTTTTTCTAGTGAACCTCGTAAGACCCAAATGTTGAATTTCCCTTCTCAATTCTCCATGATCCCTGTTACTAAACATGATCACCATTTAAATGAACAACCATGATAGTGATCTGGTTAAAATAAACTATAGTTTATTGTTACAAATATGTATCACCAGACATTTCATGGCATTTCTTACCAGGCACCTCCTCATCCGAGGGTATAGTTGGCTTGCCCCCGGTGGCTATCAGAATGTGCGGTGCTGTGTACTTCTCACCATTCACTTCAAGTGTTGGCTCTGGATCAGATGTGAAGGATGCATGACCCCGGATAATTTGTATCTGGGCCTATTAAATGTATAAAATTGCTTTATGTTCAAATGGATGTAATTATAACTGAGCATCACTTCTTTCCCACCGACACGTGGAAAAGATGGTCAAGTGAAAATAATATTAAACATTGTGATAAATAGAAATATACAGAATTGAAGCATTCACATG
The DNA here is from genome assembly GCA_933207985.1 of Pelobates cultripes. Classification (NCBI taxonomy): domain Eukaryota; kingdom Metazoa; phylum Chordata; class Amphibia; order Anura; family Pelobatidae; genus Pelobates; species Pelobates cultripes. The sequence continues at coordinate 182,357,836 of OW240917.1, read as the reverse complement.
ATTTTACTTATGAACATGCTCCTCCGAATTATAACAGAATAGTAATTCACTAATCACATATAAAGAGAAGTAATGAATTTAAAATTTTAAGCCAAAATAATCAAATTGAAAACATAGCTGAAAATATAGCTACTGTGGTTAAAAATTTAAAATTTTATTTGAATTCCTGAAAAATCACATTTTATTGTCAAAACTTTAGAAATAGATATCAGCTAAACTTACTGTTTTTTTAATAAATGATAGATACCTTGTGAAGGTTACTTTGGTAGATGTCATTCAGGCGACTAACATAGGCATCTCGTTTTTCTTTGATTACCCTGTAAGCGATATATAAAAAGAATTAGAAGCCGGGGGCGGGGCCTGACCGCCGAGCTGAGCGGACGTGACATAGAGTTGCTCCTGCATCTACAGACGAAAACTAAGATAATTCAGCCAAGAAAGGCACCCAAACAATGCAAAAGTGCCACCACCAGTGAGGTGACACTGTGGGGCACATGCAGATACCAAATAAGCAGCCCATCGGGCATGACTCGGCAAAGCGACACCTGCGGCCTACAAGCATATTCGCGGTCTTCTGGCGAAAACTAGAGGACCGACAAGCCATGGCACAAGGCCCAGAGGTGTATTCATCGCCACCGCTGCCTACACGCTCCCGCCATCAAGGCACATACCACAAGGGAAACGAGCACAGAAATGGCGCCACCTGCAACTACTCTACCCGCCTCCAAGCAGACTCACACTGGCGCACCCAGCAGCAAGCAACCCCTCACACAAGCACAAATACAAGTCATCCCGACCCACCTTCCGGCCTCTAATCAACGCCAGCTCCAAGAAGCGCCTGTGCCACTACGCACACCGGAGCAGGATAGCAAAGAGGAGAACCCGGCGGGTCCTGGAAGAGAAGCATTAACACAGACAAGCAGCGGAGAGCTGTGGCCCACAAACCCAATGCCAGGACATGGGCAGAAGACACCCCGAGAGCCCAACGATTATGAGACCCAGAGGAGGGAAACACATTGCCCTTCAGCTAGAAGCACATGTCAAGCCTCCAGAGCCGGCATCGGTTGAGCAAAGAGGACTGAGTGGGGGAAGAGTCCTAGTACCGACCACACAGAGGCTCAACCAGACTACCAGTAGCCAATTCAGGCATTCATAAATATCCAAGACATTTTAGCTTTACCACCAGATAACTCCAGCAATTGATCAGAATACACGAGACTCTCTACACATTATAACCCTACCGTTATAACCAGACTTAAGCAAGCATAACGCACCTCCTGTATTATGTAAGCAACAGGTCTCCTAGCCACATAACTTACATGACTAGGTTAGCACACACAATAGCATTTAATTATACTCCTAGTTGACGCATTGGTCCCCTTCAGGATATTTGTGTGTGTGTTACACAATAGTCTAACAGTGGATACACAAATACTATATAGCATGAGGTTACTTGACGATTTCTTATATAGTTCCTAACATAACATGTCTCCTAGCCAAACAAATCATATTGCTACATTTGCATCTAACCTGTATTATAACCCCGGCTGGATGGACCCAACGTGAAATCTTATTACATTGCTTAACTATTTTTTAAAATTCCACTCTACACCTTTAAAAAGGTTATTAATGTTACCCTGGCAGTCAGTTTAGTGTGCGTACTACACGTTTTATTTGCCTACTGACGACTATTAACACACTACTGTTCCTAACCTGTAATTCCAATATAGAAAATGTGCAGTTTCAACGTATGCCATGCTATTGATATATTTAGCGTGTTTTCACTCAGCTTGTTACAGTTGTCGTGGCGAACCAACCATGTATGTTCATACTTGCACAATAAAATTAAATAAAAAAAAAAAGGAATTAGAAGCCTAGACTGCTATTCCTCTGCTTATCTTAAAACAACTCTTCACATGATCAGATTTATATAAAATATATATTCCACAGTCCATACAATTGTAAGATTTCCAAATTTAATTGATTATTTAAATGTATATAAAATGTTTAATTTAATAGTAATCACTGAGGTTTCATTGGAATACATTTGCATCAGTTGTTTGTATCTGATTCAGAAGCACACACTAATACTAAGGAGGGCATGTTTATACTTCTAACGAGCTTTATTTATACACCACAAAGCAGAGTTCAAATGTACTTCCTAGTTCTAGAACCATACTATCTTTGTAATACTGAGCTCAAGTAAACATTGTGGTCTTTCCATCAACATCAATTGGCAATAAAAATGGTATCCTTAATGGGAAAAAGAATGGAAACGGCCAAGATATTTAACTTTGACATAGACATTGACTCTCCTCATGCATTTTGTCAATTTGTATGAACAGAAAATGTTTTTTTGCACTTAAAAAAGGGACCAGGGCCCTTGTTAAAACAATTACACAAGAGGTTTTTTGTTTTGTCAACAATTACATACTTCCATGTAAACTTGACATCTGACGTCGTAAAGCCATAATCTTCATGATCGTGGATGTACTCAGAATGGATGGCAGCATTCCACATGATCTGTTGGAGAAAAATCAATAATATAGCTGGAGTATATGTACTTTGATGGCTACAGAAGAGAGCAATAAGAAATCATTTAGATTTCCTTGCACCACAAAACAGGCTCATTACTAAACGGGCAAGTGGGCTATGTGAGTCTAGTTGGGTGCTGGTAAAACTACAGACAACAATTGGGAGTTAGAAAACAAAAAGGCAATGAATATCTAGTAAATGTACTAATTTGGCCTTGCCTGCACTTATCTCTATAAATTGGGGGATACCCCTTTAAAATGAACACAATAGAGAATAGAAAGATCTTTTCTTTTTCCAGGAGGGTTCTATTACATTTGACTTGTAAATACCTTTTTCATTAGTTTCTTTCAATGTATATATATTAAACTAATTAGGAGTTATGCTTAAACCCCTTAAGGACCAAACTTCTGGAATAAAAGGGAATCATGACATGTCACGCATGTCATGTGTCCTTAAGGGGTTAAATTTACTTCTCTAACTTACAGTGTTAAACGATTGCGAGAAATAAAAAGTTTACCTTTTTTGGTACACATCCCACATTCACCTGTAGATAAAAAAAAAAAAAAAGAACAAACTAAAACATGTAAAAAGGCAATGGGGACGTTAAACAAAAGCAAACACGAGTAAATGAGATGTACTTCAAAGGAATGAAAGGTTACCAACAAAGTAAGAGATGTCACACGATAAGCTGATTCACACAAACTCACAAATAGCACTAAAACAACACTGCTGGACAATAGGACAGCCTGTAAGCAAAGGATTACTAAATACTGCAAATGCCAAGCCAACATCCCCGTGAAATACAGCCATTGAAAGTATACAACAGAGGGCTACTATTAACATGGGTCCTGTACATCAGTGCTTTCAGTATATATATATATATATAAAAAATGTTGGCTAGTCGCCAGCATCAAGCAATGGCTGTCTGGCACCTGCCAACTGTATTTCAGATGCCAAAATTGCGCAGTATTCACGCTATCCAGCCCAAAACTAAGCTCTGTATCTTCACCTCCGGCAGCTAAGGGGATAATATCTTTATGTGCAGGGTTTCCTAGTGAAGTTTTTAGGAAGCAACACAAATTGATGCTTGTAAAACATTGCTTAAGATAAAAAGGTTGTAACATGCTATATCTTGCAAAATTGTGTAATATCATGGCATAAAAAAAGCTGGCAGCAAGCTGACATTGTCAGAATATGACACTACTATTAAAAAAGAATACAAACAGGTTGTGCCTAGTTAAACCTTTAAATGGTTACTCCAAGCACCATGACCAATTCAGTGTATTGAAGTGGTTATGGTGCTTCAAGTCTGTATGTGCAGCAATTGCAATATAAATATGTTGCTACCAAAAGGTGTAACTCCACCTATGGCAGTGTAATTAGTACATCCTTAGCCAGCACGGATCTCTGTGCATATTCTATATAGAGAGGGTCATTCATTGACTGTGAGCAATCAGCTTACACTTTGCTTAGAGGAGGTATTGCACCAACCGGAGATTTGCCCCATTACCGGTGAACAGCACCAGGCATGGATTCAATGCTAAAGGAACTCTATAGTCACCAGAACAACTACAGCTTAATGTTGTCATTCTGGTGTGTGTAGTCTGTCCCTGCAAGCTTTTTAATGTAAGCACTGCCGTTTCATAGAAAGGGCAGTGTTTACATTGCAACCTAGGAACACCTCTAGCGGCCACTCCTCAGATGGCTACTAGAGGTACTTCCTGGGTCAGTGCTGTACAGTTCAGCATCACCATGCAGGTCTTTCCGCATAGTGATGCATTGTGTCAAGGCATCTCTATTAGGAGATGCTGATTGGCTAGGGTCGCGTTTGACCCCACCCCAGCTCCACCTCCTTAGCTGACATCATCAGAACTGAGGATCTTAGCGAATCACAACGCTTTCCTATGGTGGCCAAACACTGCAAGGACTGGCGCAGCACTGGAAATCAGATATATTTTCTTATTATTTAAAAGGGGCAAGGGGGCGAGCGGAGGGAGGGCAAGAACCCTACATGTGTTTTAAACAATAGAGGGTTAGGAATGCATTTCAGAATCTGGTTGAGCCCTTAAAGAATAGTTTGCATGTTAAACTTAGCAGTGCTGTAGCATTACTCTCACCAGTTGTGTGTGTGTATATAGCTCTATTTAAATATATATGTTTTTGTTCTTGTATATCTTAATGTAAATTTTCCATACAATGCATTAAAAATTATTGTGTTAAATTCACTCTGGTGTGTCTCCTTAAGGCTAGCATGAGAAAGCATTACATGAATTAGAGCTCTGCAACTTATAATACACTTTACCACCCTGCAGTTTAAAGGCACATTAACATTAGTAGTGTAATAAATCACCATGGCTCAAAACTGTCCAAAACATACTACTGAATAATGAACAAAGGGACACTTTAATTGTAGGGGTGTGAACTGGAGTGTTGATAGTGGCATTTTAGTTATATTACAAATAACTTTGCAACTGAAATGTAATTTAAAGCAAGTATCTTCTACAGTATCTTATTAACAGAGTGATTTTTAACATGTTTATTTTAGTTTAAAGATACATTACTGTAAGTATTATTGCTGTGGAGCTCTGTTGTACACTCAGATACACCAACAGTATGGAGCTCCTAGAAAAGGACATTAAGATAGAAATTGGGTACATTTGGGCCCAAAATCGAGACTGTACCTCCTAAATTGGGACACTTGGATGTACACTATTTGTACTAATAAAGTTCCACCCAAGAGGAAGTCAGAAGCTATTTAATTCTCCCCTTATCTACTCCCAAAACAATGTCATTGAGTAATTTGTGGTGTAAATGTGTACACTGACTGCTCCCACCCCGAGATAAAGGATCTCAGCCCCTGGTTTTCGCTGCTAGCCCGGACTGAGGATGCAGGGGATGCTCCCTGTCTAGATGTCGCTCACCTGCTCGGCGCTGTACCAATCATGATGTGCATTTAACCCTTGTTAAAGTTCGGCAGGTTTCACAGAGTTCTAACTCTTATATGTACATTCTACACACTATATATACTTACACACGTGCCCCCCAGCTTGTTGCTCTCCACCACGGCCGCCCTGGCACCGAGCTCTGCCGCCCTACGGGCACCGGCCAGCCCTCCCGAGCCGCCCCCGATCACGAGGTAATCAAACGAGCAATGGGGGCGCCGCCGCCCTGAACCCCCAGACTGTACATCTCCGGTAACACCGGGGCCGGGCATGGCATGGGACATGGTGAGACTGGCACTGCCCACCCTGGACCAGGCAGGGGATCTGCGGGCCAAGCCGGGACTGAGGGGGCGTCCGGCGGATCTGAGGGAGTAGAACCTGGCACTGCCTAGGGTACCGGGTACACTGCTGGCAGGAGGGGGTCTGCAGCTGGGCACAGTCCTAGAGATGCCTCCCCAGCAGGGTTTAATGAAGCAGCAGGCGCTGGTGGTGTATGAGGATGTCCCAGGCAGGGGGTAGCTGGGCCCCGGGCTGGGTGGCTTGCTGCCCCGGCTCTGTTTGTACAGCAATGCTGGAGACCCGAGGCCTCTGCTAGCCCGCGCTATGAATGCCATAACACGGAAGTCCCTGGGTACATGTACTGGGAGGGTATCAGGCAGGAGGAGGCTGCTCTCTGCTTAGTCACTGTGACTAGCCAGCCTGGAGATCAGTACAATCATTACCTGATCACAAGGTGCTGCCAATCGGGCAATGAGTGGGCTAGCAGGAGAGACATCATGGCTAGTCACAGTGACTGCTCATTTATGGATTTACACAATCCTGTATGTGAGGTAGAACTTCATGCACTCACAGTACTGCATACCAGAGCACCCAGCCATTACTGTTTAATCTGCACTCTACCTAATTAAACAAACTAGGAGGAGCACCTACCTAACTCAACAAAACATGGTTCAATCATAGTCCACAGTTTGACATTTAACTAGGTCCCTCAAGTGCCTCCAGCCAGGTCTCTATTTATGGTAAATCACCTTTCACAATAGATATCTTTTTATCTTTCTACCAATTAGTTTTGTCCAAAGATCAGTGGAGTTGACATAAGATTTAGTGCTATTGCAAAGAGAGGTCGAACTACTTAAAAGTAGTCTGACACCTGCAGACAGCACCAAGGTATTCTTGGCACCATAGCCACTGCAGCACACTTTAGTGTTTAGTTGCTCCTTTTAATGTTCATATCCTCATTCTTGCAGGATTTTCCATTGATCTTTCTTTGTACTCTTTATCTGCCAAGAGCTGAGCTGGAGTTCAACCTGTGGATGGAGATATAGAGGAAGAAGAGTTTAAAGGGCTGTCTATGCACTACATTACCACTGCATACTATTTTAGTCATCACTGTGCAAAACAGCTATGGGTGCAACCCACCGGTTCTGTGTCAAACCATTTTCTAAAGCGAGAATTTAAAGTGGATTTAAAGTGATTTTCAAATTTAAGGCCAAAATAGCAAAACTGGACATTCTCTAATTCAGCGATACTTCAAGTTCGGTTATTTGAAATTTGCTTTCAATTCACTTTGAATTCTTACTTTAGTTGGGAAATTCCTGTGAAAATTGTATTTTAATATAATATTACTATATTGTTAGGAGTTTAAAGGACCACTATAGGAACCCAGACCACTTCAACTCAATGAAGTGGTCTGAGTGCCAGGTGCCCCTAGTTTTAACCCTGCAGCTGTTTCCTCTGCAGGGTTAATCCAGCCTCTAGTGGCGGTCTCCCTTTTTTTTGCGCTAGTTAGTATGGCTTTTTTGTTTGGCCTTTTTTGGGGCTGAAAAAAGATTTTAGAAGAAAGAAAACATCAAATGGTAAGTTTTATTTTATTTTTTTTACAGGTATTTAGTTAAATGGTCCCCCTCATTATTTTTATGGTGGGGGGTTAGGTAGGGGTTATTTTTTGGGGGGAGGGGGGTGACTAGGGGTTTGGGGACCCCTAGTCACCTGGGGGAGAGGAAGTTAATTTTTTATTTAGGGCCCCCACCCGCCGCTCAGGGGTTGGGGCAAGGGGGGAGGACATAAGGTCCCCCCCTAATTAGTATTTAGGGCCCCCACCCACCGCTCAGGGGTGGGGGCCAGGGGGGAGGACATTAGGTCCCCCCTCATTCTAATTTAGGGCCCCCACCTACCGCTCAGGGGTGGGGGCCGGAGGGAGGACATTAGGTCCCTCCCCAAGTTAGTATTTAGGGCCCCCACCCACCGCTCAGGGGTGGGGGACAGGGGGGAGGACATTAGGTCCATCCCCCCCTCATTCTAATTTAGGGGCCCCACCCACTGCTCAGGGGTGGCGGCCGGGGGGGCAATAGGTCCCCCCTCTTATTCTAATTTTGGGCCCCTCTTTTTTTTAAATTTCTTTTTTTTTTTTTTTTAACAGTGACCAGCCACGGGCTGCTCATTGTTTACTAGACATGCCCCTACTCGCGGTATAGTGAGTAGGGGCATAATTTACTAATACTAAGTAATCTTTACTTAGTATTAGTAAATTTGGCTGAAAGACCAATTTAGGTCTTTCAGCCTTTTGGTAGATAACTCACTAATACCGTACCAAGCGGCTGCAAGAGAAGTTCTGAAATTCCGAAGTGTCGAATTTCGGAATGCCGAACCAAACCGAAAATTTTCCCATGCACATGCTTAAAAACAATACCACATTATAAATTGGCGTAATAGTATAGTAGAACCTTTGGGTTGTTGGTTGTCAATAATTAAAACCTACCTATTATTTTAGGAATGTAATACTGGTCATATTTAAATGTGCTGGGAACCAAGATGCTTAAGGGACACTATAGGCACCCATACCACGTTAGCTCATTGCATCGGTCTGGGTTCATAGTCCCAAGTCCCTTAATCCTGCAAAGGTAATTATTGCAGTTTTTAATACACTGCAATACTTACCTGTGAGGGTTAACTCCACCTCTACCAGACAGCCACTAGAGGAACTTTCGGTCACCTGACGCTGGACGTTCTCACGGTATGCATTAGGACATCTATAGTCATGTAAAACCCCATAGGAAAGCATTGTACAGTGCCTTGCAAAAGTATTCACCCCCATTGGCATTTTTTCGTGTTTTGGAATTAACATGGATTGTTTGCATCATTTAATTTACAGAACATGCACACAATTTTGAAGATTTTTTTTTTTTTATTGTGAAGCAAACAACAAATAGGACAAGATAACAGAAAAAAGTAAATGTGCATAACTGTTCACCCCCATAAAGTCAATACTTTGTAGAGCCACTTACAAGTCGCTTTGGATAAGTCTCTGTGAGCTTGCCACATCTTACCACTGTGATTATTCCCATTGCTTCTTGCAAAACTGCTCCAGCTCCTTCAAGTTGGATGGTTTGCACTTGTGAACAGCAATCTTTAAGTCTGACCACAGATTTTCTATTGGATTGAGGTCTGGGCTTTGACTAGGCCATTCCAACACATTTACATGTTTCCCCTTAAACCACTCAAGTGTTGCTATAGCAGTGTGTTCGGGGTCATTGTCCTGCTGGAATGCGAACCTCTGTCCTAGCCTTAAATCAGGCACCGAGTGGTACAGGTTTTGCTCAAGAATATCCCTGTATTTAGCACAATCCATCTTTCCCTCAACTCTGACCAGATTCCCAGTCCTGGCTGCTGAAAAACATCCCCCACAGCATGATGCTGCCACCACTAAGTTTCACTGTGGGAATGGTGTTCTTTGGGTGATGTGATGTGTTGGGTTTGCGCCCGACATAGCGTTTTCTTTGATGGCCGAAAAGTTTGATTTTAGTCTCATCAGACTAGAGCACCTTCCTCCATACATTTTGGGAGTCTCCCACATGCCTTTTCACAAACTCAAAACGTGCCATTTTGTTTTTTGCTGAAAGTAATTACTTTCTTCTGGCCACTCTGCCATAAAGCCCAACTCTATGGAGCGTACAGCTTATTGTCGTCCTATGTACAGATACTCCAGTCTCTGCCGTGGAACTCTGCAGCTCCTCCAGGGTTACCTTAGGTCCCTGTGCTGCCTCTCTGATTAATGCCCTCCTTGCCCGTCCGTGAGTTTTGGTGGGCAGCCTTCTCTTGGCAGGTTTGGTGTTGTGCCATGTTCTTTCCATTTGGTTATAATAGATTTGATGGTGCTCCTGGGAATCATCAAAGATTTGGATATTTTTTTTTATAACCTAACCCTGAAAGGTGTGTATATGTAATGACAGATCATGTGACACTTAGATTGCACACAGGTGGACATCATTTTACTAATTATGTAACTTCTGAAGGTAATTGGTTGCACCAGAACTTTTTATAGGCTTTATAACAAAGGGGGTGAATACATATGCACATGCTAATTTTCTGTTGTCTATTTCTAAAAAAATAGTTTTATGTATATATTTTTTCTCATTTCACTTCACCAACTTAGACTATTGTGTTCTGATCCATCACATAAAATTCAGATTAATAAAACATTGAATTTAAGGCTGTAATGTAACAAAATAGGTAAAGTCAAGGGGGGGGGGGTGATTACTTTTGCAAGGCACTGTACATGCCTTTCTAGGAGGGAAGAACTAATGCAAGAGTGGCCATCGCCACTCATGTGCGTTATGTCTCCCCCCCACCGGCTGACATCAGCAGGGGAGGAGCGGAGGTGGTGCCTGAACCAGCGACAGAGGGAGGCACTGTAGGAAAAGAACTTTGTATTCCTGGCACTGTAAGAATTCAGAGAATTCAAGGTGAATTGAAAATTAATTTCGATTTTAAGGCAAAAGTAGTTGAACGGGAAGCATAGCTTTTTCCATTTCAGCAATTATAACCTAAAATGTGAAATTCACGTATCATTATCACTTTAGTGAATTACCTGTAAAAGTACATTTCACGTTTTAGGACAAATTAGCCAAAGTATAAACTTAAATTCACTTGAAATTCTTGTCAATTCACACTTTTATAAATAACCTAGGCAGTGATTTTTTTTTTTTTTTTTTTTAAATGTATTTATGTTTAACTTTATAGTCCTATTACTTTCATAACATTGATCGTAAAGGCTTTGTTCAGTCAGGGCTTGTCCTTGGTTCACATCTTGTGTAATCTTTATCATGATTGCAGGATCTCTATATTCTAAATGTTGAAATATTGCCAGTCATGCTCAGCTTGCTAAATATTTTCTTCCTTGTCTAGTTTCTCAATTTTGTTCTGTTTCATCACATCCCTTCTATTTTTGCATTACAATAACATTTTGTATAGGGTTATAGTAGATAAAATAAATCTTTTCCAATGGTGTCAATATGACACAACCTCAGTAGTCTTTACTAATAGTTTAATTAGATCTAGAGCAGGGTGCCACAATACAGCAAGAAATATCTTAAAGGGAAACTCTTACCTGCATGGTGTTTCAAGCACCCCGAATCCACTCTGGTGTCTCGCACTGGGTTATATGGCTATCGATTTTTTTTAAAATAAATCACTGCCACTATAAGACAGTTTACTAGTGCTGTCAGTCAAACAGCCTGGAACACTTACAGGGTTATTCAGTAAAAGTTAGAATTGTTGGGAGTTCAAATTGAATTCCAAGTTAAAAGGAACGCTATAGCGTTAGTAATACAAACATGCATTTCTAAAGCTATAGTGTTTCCCTACAAAGTTAAGTGTTTCATCCTCCGCCCTTGAGGGTTTAAAAGGTAGTTTTACTTACCTTTACTGCCTCACTGTGCTGGTCGTGTTGCGGCTGCCTGCTTCCCTGGATGAAATTAAGGTTGATGAAAGCACTACGGAATCTGTTGGCGCTTTATAAATGGAAATGATAATAAAAATGATCCAGCCAATACAATGCTCCCCCACAGGGAAGTATGTTCACCAATCAGATGGACTCTATGAGCAGCATTTGATTGAATAACAGAGCCTGATTCGGTTATTCAGCAGAAGCCCCCTTTAGTTGCTGTCAGGAAGGCAGCCAATAGAGGCATGTTTAACCCGGCTGCAAATATAACAATGCTGTACTAAAAGGCAATGTTTTAGATTGCAGAGTTCAAACTAGAGCACCACTGCCCCCGGCCTCTTCATTGTGATGAAGTGGTCTGCGTACCTTTAGTGGTCCTTTAAGGGCAAAGTAGCTTAACTGAACGCATAGGTGACTTTGAGAATATTTCCAGTTTGGCTATTTTGATCCTTAAACTTAAAATTCTTGACAATTCGGACTTCAGTGAATAACCTGACCTCATATCCCAGCTGTTGGCACACTGCAGGTTGTGCGAGGGAGCTGAGCAGGGATAGCACAGTAAGTGAAGGCCTCCCTTGCCACCTGTACATCATTACATTTGGGCAGAGTTAGCAGCTTGCCCTTTTCCTCCCCACAGCATTGGTGCTTTAGATGTAGAGGGAGTGGGCAATTACCCCATTGTAGCAATGCTATAGAACCCAGATCACTATACAGTGAACCCGGCTGTGTGTAAAATTAAAGGTCAAAAGAGCCAAATGAAAAAAATCTCTAAGTCAGCTATGCTTTCATTTCAGTTACTCTGACCTTAAAGGGATACTATAGGCTATGTAAATGTAACATATCACACACCCCGCTTGTCACACATTAGGCAAGTGCCATCAGGGCCGCACTGACCCACTACATCTTTGGGCCAGTTTGCGTCTGCCTATGGTGCACCGGCCTGGGGTGTGCATAGTGCAATTGCAGGGTGACAGTTGGGAAGGTGAGCACTGCCCTCGTGCCGGTCACTGAATGTAGCGTGGCCGTGCAGGCAGACTACAGTAGAGGAGCTTCTGTTCCTCTACCCGATCTGACAGGAAGTGCTCTCCGAGGGAACAGGACTGCTTCCTGTTAGACTGGGGAGAGTGCACAGGAGCTCTTCTACCGCTACACATGAGCTACAGGAAAAGCTTGGGAAGGAGGAAATGAGGCACATGGAGAGGCTGGGGGGATAATAAGTAACATGGAGAGGCTGGGGGGAAGGAAATGGGACACATGGAGAAGCTGGGGAGGAGGAAAGGGACAAAGGGTAGGGCTAGGGGGTTAGGAAATGGGACACACCAACGGGCTGGGAGGGGTGGTAATCTGAGACACGCATGGGCTGGGGGGGGGATTAATGAGACAGACGGAGGGGCTGAATGAGACATACAGAAGGGCTGCCGGGCAAACAGAGACACACAGAAGGGCTAGGAGATAAAGAGACACACAGAGGGGCTGTGGGAACAAACAGAGGCACAGAGGGGCACAAAACACACAGCGGGGCTGGGGGACACAAAAGCACACACAATGGCTGGGCAGTCAAAGTGGCACAAGGAAGGGTTGGGGGAACAAAGAGACATAGAGAGTGGCTGTGAAAGGTGAAAATAACACACAAAGGGTTGGGGGACAGAAAGACACATAAGGGTCTGGGGGAATAAATGGGCCTTGCAGCCAGCTTCACTAGTCTGCCAGCCACAGCATCCAGCCAGGCACAGCAATTAAGTTGAGAAGAGCCAACTTGGGCTGGGTATTAGAGAGCAGTTATATTACTATATTGTAAATGGGGGCCTTTACATGTAACTTTATGGCTAGTTATGTGTTATCTTTTAACTACTTAATAAATAAAATATAATTTGAAAATAAAAATGAATAAACAGACCAAAAGTTTAGACAGATTTTGAAAACCTTTATGAGCAAAACCATTCAATTAATTTTACAATTTAAACAATTACAAACCAAACTGCCATGGTTAAGGCACACATTATATTAAGAGAAAACTATTTTCTTTTAAACTTCAGCTAGACAACACACCACACACAACAGTATTGAAAGAATTTAAAAGAAGAAATAGCTGTGTGTGAAATTTACAATGTTAATCATTTGTAGGCAGTAGCACATAACACAATCCTATCACAATTAGGAATGTCACCACAACAAAGTTGACAGCTACATGGTGCAGCTATAGTTGTATTCTTTTTAATTCACAACACAGTGTTTAATGTGTTGATGCTTTTAGTTTCTGGTACAATATTTCACAACACAGAACTAACTGAAAACCAAAGCCATTTAAAAAAAAAAAAATGAAACATTTCTACTTAAAAACATTAACATACATTTAATGCGTTACATGTTTGTTAAATATTCACACAGCAAAAAAAAAAAAAGAGATCTTAAGTTTCACACAACTATGTTATAGTTGAAGTTTATATGAAAACAACAGATTTAAAGCGAAGCGGTCACTTTTTTGTATTTTATAAAGATAAGGTTGCCATCACCATTTGTCAAATTCCAGCAGCCGCGGCAAATGACTGCTGTGGGATTTAGGCTCTGTTTATGTAGGATTCTGTGGTCTCTCTGGATCATCCATATACCTTAGTGTTGTACTCTCATGCATGCGTGGTTGCGAGGGAAATGCTGGGATTAGTAAAACTTACCTTCCCTGCACCTCACGGCCACTGGACCCATATGAGATCTGTCAGTTTCAAGGGTCTTCGTGAATCGTGAAATATGCAAATACCCCTGAGAGCGAATCTGTCAGTTTTCTGAAAATGACAATCCTTCACCCCATTAAACATTACTAATGTTTAAAGAGAAATGCCATAAGCATGCACATTCAGTCATCCTTTACAGTACAGTGTTTATTTAATTTGAATAATATGCACTGGGCGTGCTCTATCAGACATGCAATGTAAATTTCCTTTTTTTGTTTTTTAAACAATTTCTTGCTAACTTTTATATCTGCATAGTTAGCTTTTTAAATGTTTAGTATTACATAAGGTAAAATGCCAGTCACATTTCCACATCACTTCTCATTTTTAGTCTCTCCCCAATATCATTTCTCCTCTTTCTCTTACCTTATTGGCACATCACTGCCAGGTGAGGGAAGATATAGTGCTAACAAGGACTGCTGCCTAAAGCGGTCAGTTGCATGACAGGCTCCTGTCGCTCATCACTGCCATTTGTCAGCAGATGCAGGAGCCTGCCCCACACACAGCCTAAATAGACACTAAATGCACCCAGATCACTTCATTGAGATAAAGTGGTCTGGATGCAGTGCCCCTGTTATTTTAACCTTGCAATGTAAAATATTGCTTCCACTGCAATAACAGTTGGACCTGGTTAAGCATAGCAATCTAAAATATTGCCTCCACTGCAATAACAGTTGGACCTGTTTAAGCATAGCAATCTATGCTTTTCATTGGGAACATTTGCCTGCCAATGTTTCAGATGAAGCATTGGTTTGGCCGAAATCATCAATATTGATTATCTCAGCCAAGGGGCTGGGTGGCTGAGGGATAAAAGGTAAGTAAATCTTACCTTTTTTAAACCAATAAAAGGGGGAGGAGAAGGGGGGCAATACTTCACTATAGTATAAGGAATACATGTTCCTTAAGCACAGCCATGTTTGTATGTAGCTGATTTCTAACTTACTATATATAGAGAATGCACTCTACCTTCTAGTAATTCAGGTGGGGTAAAGATTATATATAGCTGCCCAACCTTGGATGAATATTTGTTTTTTGGCATAACAGTGCAAATGGGCTGGGACATTACGGATTTACCATTGAGCAAAAAATAAAGGACTAGGAGTTTAAAAAATGTAAAAAAAAAAAAAATGAAGAAAAGTATGTTCTTAGAGAAAATGTTGAAGTATCGTGACCCCATCAGTTGACTGTATTTGAGAAAGTTATTTAAAATGGTTTGGATCGATTTTAAGTAGTATATACTGTTTACTACAGTAGGTTTATAGCATATACAGAAAAGCATTTTGTTGGCTTTTACCAGGTAAACTTGGACAACACTTTAAACATAGTGCCTAGATACTTGTTGTGCTTGCTGGTGGACTGAAATATTGACACATGTCTACAGAATGATATAATAAAGAATGGGCTCTTTACATATAGCTTTAAAATGGGATTAATTATTACTAACTCTTAATTCTGTTGATAAGCTTTTCAAAGGATTATAACCTGTTTAATGGTGACTTCTGCAGATAAATCAGAAGAAACATTTCAAAGTCTATAGGTGTTTTGTAGATAAATAAATTGAAAAGTTTTTCAACATATTGCGATCAATTGAATGTTTGAAGATCTTATCCAACAGAATTAAACCAATGCCTATGTTTCTATGACTGTATATCTTTACTTATCATTCATGGTTTTTGCAACATTTAATCTCAAAGGGGTAGAAATACATATTTAAAACCAGTAGTCAGCAACATTTAATCTCGAAGTTAAGCATATACTCTAATTTATATACAAATAGCAGAAGAATAAAGAAACAAAATCAGGTGTAGCTGTAGTCCTCAATAACAACATAACGATTTCTTCTATTTTAAGAGGAAAAAAAGTATATGTATCCATATCTATACATTAGATCTATAATGCTTACAAATATATACTCTAATAAAATCCTTAAAGGCATACAAGCACACACAAGTTAACAGTAAAATTCCTAAAGCAGGCAGAGCCCGTTTGGACAGTTCATACAATGTCTATGCATTTCCAAAAATCCCAAGTGGTTCAGTACCATGTATAGAGTGGTTTATAAGAGGATAAATCATATGTAATGACTGGGTAGCCAGACTGTATTTTAATGTAACATGCCACAGGGACAAAAGAATTTTGAGGTCAAACATAAGGGGTTAAGTGTGAATGTGTGTTGATTGGTAAGACATAAATCTGCCTCATTCCCATGGTGTCATTGTTACAGCCTCTGGAACTAAGCAATACTACCCATAGTAGAAACAGATGCATCCCAGACTTTTCTGTTCATTTAAAGTATTGGAAAAAGGTGGACAATAAAGCGTCTGTTAAGTCCATTTTCTTATTTATCTTCTCTTTGTTCCTCCAAACCCTGTTGGTTAAATATTACAAGAATAATAAGTAATGTGTACGAAAATACAAATTATTTTTCTGAACTATATTTCTTATGGTATATTCATGATCGAGGGAGAAACTTAAAAATAAATCACCAGTCCTGCACAGTGCAAGTAAAGAGTGTTCAATGTCTCAAATTTTTTCACTTATTTAGAAACCTCTTTAATGTGCAAAATGTATCCGTGCTTTAGAACTGTGGAGCATTGAAATGCACTTACAGAAAATGTAAATCATTAAAGTTTGGATTGGAGTCAAACTCAATTTTTTCCCCCCCTTTTCACTCTACTTCTATAACAAAGATTTTAATTTCTCATACTCTTGGTTCTTATGAATTGTCAGTACAGACTGCGCAAGTGCCCATAAAATATACACATATAGATATGAGATAAGAGTCATGCTAGATTCTGTTACTGGAGATTCTCTTGTATCAATATATATATATATTTTACATTGGATTATATGGTAAATTAGTTACTTAAGATGTGATAATATACTCAAACTAGTTTGAACTCCTAGAAAACCCAAGAAGGACCATTTGGAGTGGAAGACTGTAAAGTCAAAAATAGAACTCCCAAAATATATGAATTAGTTTCCTTATTGGTTGCTGTTTTTGGTGACTTTTGTTCATGCAAATAAGGTCTGTCCATTGGGGCAGCACCAGTTTTTGTTAAATAAAATCAACAAAAACTATACAATGTCTTTTTCCCCCTGTTTTATTTTTAGTTGTTTTTTTTGTGTGTGTAAACTTACATCTTTGATAAATATTTACACACGCTCTTCCCCTCTTTGATGGCATCTAGTGGCTAAACCCTGTATTACATGCCCTATATTTCACTATTGTGTATTCCCTATATATGGGATAGTCCACATATTTTGGAGGCAATAGTGTTAAATAGACACCTTCCTATTCATGATTAAAACATTTATGCAGAGAGGGGACAGTCAAATCCTGACACCCTACCAACTTGAAATATTAACAGCCTCCACTGTGTTCAAGACATGACTTATTTAATGTTACATGTTCTATGTTTTTGTGCACAGACAAAATCCTTACCTGATGTTGTTCTTGCACCTGAACTCTGTGGTGTTTGAAATGGCTGAGAAGCTCCATACATTGGGCCATGAGAATAGGTAGGGCCAGACCAATTGTTAAAATATGGAGACTGGTAAGGTTGAGTTCTAAATGTAATGAAAAAGAAATAAAACATCTGTTAATACATTTCTTTAAAATGAGATGGACACATAACTATATATGAAGGTCAACATTCATAATCCCTAAAAGTTATAATTTTTTTAAATTTATTATTTTTTTTAAATCCCTGGGGGTAGGGCGAGAGAGGATTTAAAAGATACTATACATTTTATTAAACTTAGAAATGCTGGATTAAAGCAGGAGTCAGAAACCCTTTTCCAATAGCTATGTCTTTGCATGGATGTAGCGCCTCATTCATCTATATGGCTAAAATGTAATCTACTAATGATAATAGTAATACTTACAAACACAGGACATGAGCTGATTTCTTAATTTTGATCTATCAGCAGCTTAGTAAATGGCCCACTAATTTGGTTTCCTTATATGGGATTGCCATATATAAGGGTACAATATTTGTTAGCTTTTTACTATACAGCTGAAAGATCAAAATTAAGAAACGCTCTTTTCTTCTTCCCACATCCTTTCATTTTCTCAGACATGTCTTGCATCTTCTCATCTATGTCACCTTTCCCCATGTCCCTTTCTTTCCATTGCATATCACCTCTCTCCAGGTGTCCTTCTCTCCTTATCAATCTCTCTTCTCTAAAGACAGTCCACTTCTATTTCTGGTAGAGTTGCATTATCCCATTTTTAAACAAGGTTATTCCTCTCCCCCCCCCCCTTTTTTTTTTTTTGAAGTGACCCCCTTCTCTCCCATCGCCACCCTTCACTGCCACTTTTATTTTACCTCACGTACACAGACACACACACACACACACACACTCAAACAGACACACACATACAGGGCCGGCCTTAAGGGTGTGTGAGCTGTGCAGCCACACAAGGCACCAGACAGCCGACAAAGTTTGCACATGCATGGGCTGGTCTACATTTGCCCCTTCTGTGTGGTAGTTGCTGGGGCTGGCCACAAAGCATTTTATTAATGGTGCAGTGTAAAATCCGCACAAAAAGGACAATACTTATTAGATGTTAGTTATTGTGCGGGCCAGCGATGCAGTGGCCGAGCTTCAAAAGCTTGAAGCCATTGCACCAACCACGTTATCGATAAGGCTATAGGACATAATTTCATAAGCCCGCATGACTATATCGTGCGGCCGGCAAATTATTGGTAACCGACCAAGATATTAATAAATATTACCTCACTTCATAGTGTCCTTAAACCTCACTGCTTAATCACAAACCTGAGTTTGTGTCAATATTAATTATATCAAGTACTGCTGGACCCTTAGGACTAAGTTGTGATTTAGAACAAATTCATTTTTGTTCTTCCTGTGCATATTTTTACTTCGTCTATACACGCCATAATTCCTTTAATTTTGTAAGGAAGCCAATAGTTGTGATTTAGAGACTTTATTTGATCTAAACATCAATATCTTATCCTTTCTTTATGTTAAATAGATGAGCTCTGTTTTTTGTATTGTATGTACATAATGAACATATTGACCAAGTTAGGGTCCCACATTAGGGATTGCAGGTCCCCATATCTATGGGTTTATTCTGATTGGTATGGTTTTGTCTCCCCATCAGGAATAAGCACAAATGGATGCTCTATATCTTGTACAAGATAATCCTTTGTCATTACATACAACTGTGGGTGGATTATTTGGAGCCCCCACATTGAGGGGTTCATCAATTACCCCATTACAATTTTCGATGGGATCCTGTGAGCAACTACATTCATGGGTAAATTTAGGTTTCAGTCTCCCCTGTAGGGGTTAATTGAATTGGAAGCACACTCTGAAGTCTAAAAGGGGTGTATATTGCCCTATGGTGCCTAACGACACCCCCGATGACGTGTCATCGTTTGATTAGCTGTATCACGTCATTCAATGGGCGGAGCTAAAACCTTCAAATGACCGGCAAGCTCGACTCGACGGGATTACCTTAGACAAAGGTGCCTGTATAGCACCGAAATACGCGCCAGGTAGGATGCTTTAGTTTTTAACTCCGGGACCCCTTAGTATGCCTGCCAGATACTCAGGAGGTACTTAATTTTTCATAAGACCCGCCTTCAGTCTAACCAGGGGGGGGGAGTTACTCCCTCACATCTTTACTAGGCTGCAGTATTTCAGAAAGCAATGGAAACAGCTAGTGAGATGCTCGTTTGTCCCTGGTATGCTGGAATAGAGGAGTCAGTGAATACATACCTAGAGCTGCCTTGAAGCAGCTAGTTTAGTTATCAGGACGTACTGAAGGGTAGTTGCTTGATTTGACTAAGGGAGCAGCCTTTAGTAGGCTGATGTTACTTTGGTGTTAAGGGATCTGAATGGGGATTTGCTTATGTGGTATGCTTGGGTCTAGATTGAACAAACAAACAAACACACACACACACACACACACACACACACTTTTCTATGACCCACTAGCTACCTATACAGTCCCAGATCCTTTTCTTCAATTACTATCTCATTTATTTTACCTGTTGTACACTATTATGCTCTAAGCCAGGGGTCCTCAAACTCCGGTCCCCCAGATGTTGCTGAACTATAACTCCCATGATTCTTTGAACTACATAGATAGCCAGAGAATCATGGGAGTTGTAGTTCAGCAACATCTGGGAGGCCAGAGTTTGAGGACCCCTGCTCTAAGCAATTTATTGCAAGATATTGAGAGGGTGTGTGATCTGTGATAAGGTGGGGGTTGAATTCTATTAGGAGTTTATACCTTCCTATCCCTTTCATGTACCCCACTTCTCTGTGCAAACGCTACTTTTATTTTGTCTAATATTTAAAGGGACACTAGTCAGCCAGACCACTTCAGCTCAATGAAGTGGTCTGGGTGCCAGGTCCCTCAGGTTTTAATCCTTCAGATGCAAACATAGCAGTTTCAGAGAAACTGCTATGTTTACATTTGGGGTTAAGCCAGCCTCTAGTGGCTGTATCCGGACAGCCACTAGAGGCGCATCTGTGACGCTGGAGGCATATTATGCCTCCATCGCACAGAGCGTCCATAGGAAAGCATTGAGAAATGCTTTCCTATTGACAGCTTGAATGTGCGTGCGGCACTTGCTGCGCATGCGCATTCGGCTCCGCTGATGTCGGCGGGGGAGGAGAGGTTAACAGTGCCGAGGGAGCACTGCGCTGGAATAAGGTAAGTAACTGAAGGGGTTTTAACCCCTTCAGTGCCACGGGAGGGGAACCCTGAGGGTGAGGGCTCCCTCAGGGCACTATAGTGTCAGGAAAACTGCTTTGTTTTCCTGACACTATAGTGATCCTTTAACCCCTTAAGGACCAAACTTTTGGAATAAAAGGGAATCATGACATGTCACACATGTCATGTGTCCTTATGGTTCATATCTCTACTCAAGCTGTATTCTGAAAGTATTTATATAATGCTACTTCGTAATACAATGACTACCTTCCAGATAACTTGTATCAATTGTTTTCAAACAAAGTTAACTCCCATTTCTCTACTAGATTGTAACCACTGACTTGAATTTACAGGGTTATATAAGTGGTATCATACTTTGTTATATTTATCCCTATGTAAGGAAGCTAGCAGGCAATTTAGGAGATAGTCACTGAGTGTTTCACTTATTATTTGCGTATTTGTTTTCTCTAATAAAGATTTATTTTTATTAAAAATATTTCATACCGTTTGTATGGATCCCATATGTGGGTAATCAGTTTTGAGGCTTGATTCCATGCTCTTTAAAATGGGATGTTCTCTCAAAATTAGTATTTTTTCATTTTTATAAATTTTGTCCCACGAGACTGTGGATTTAGACTTTCCCTTCAGTCTTGTTTTTTCGACCCTTAGGACTAGCTTATAGAGAGCACTGTTCTATCTTCTAATTTCAACTATTCATTGTGCTAACAGAATAGCCAGCAAATGCATAGATCTTGGTCAAAGTCTAGTAACCATGACAGTACTCCATGTCAGTCATTTCACAGGATATAATTCTGTGCCAATGGAATGAAAATTGGTTGAGGGATTCTGACCGCATAGATCAGAGAATCGCTTAGCTCTGCTGCTCATCAGGCAGTCATGTGGCACAGCCCGGTAGAAAGATTGCACGGGTTAATGTGCAGATCAGTGAATCAGCACTTTGTAGAGAGCTTAGGAATCTGTTAGTCAGGCCCACCTTCACATTGACACAATGTGCAGGGTTTGAAACAAATGAAAATACATAGAGCTCAGATTTGGCAGTGGTGAAGGGCATGGGGGATTTGGCAGAAGTGAAGGGCATGGGGGTGGTGGGGCTGAAAGGCAGATTTCGACACAAATTCTGCGAGTTTGCGATCACTTATCACAGAAAAACTAAAATATGACTGCCTAAAAGAGATGCGAGTGGATGAGCGCACACACACAGCCAAGCCCATGACATTAAAGCCATGCGTTGTATCAATTTGAGGTGGCTAGTAACTAAAGCACACACTCTAGATATCAGACTGAACCACAAGCTGTATACATGACTATAGCTGTGTACATGACTATATGTACAACTATCTTGTCTAATTTCCAGACAATCCCTTTAGTAGAGTGCCAAATGAAAAAGTCTGGCAGCATCTAAGGTGCAAGATGCATATTTTTCTGCTTCATGCCAGTTACTTTGTTTTTTATAAATTGCAAAAAAAACTCGTGTGTAAACTTAACTATTCTCCCTGTTTCAACAGGATGTAAAGGACAATTCCTTCAACAGAGTGCCAAA
Source organism: Pelobates cultripes (assembly GCA_933207985.1). NCBI lineage: Eukaryota > Metazoa > Chordata > Amphibia > Anura > Pelobatidae > Pelobates > Pelobates cultripes. The sequence continues at coordinate 182,335,656 of OW240917.1, read as the reverse complement.
TGTGAAAAAAAATCAATCAGTTTTTCATTAAGCGTACAAAGCTCAGTAATTTCTCACCTCCGATTGCCAAACAAGTATCCAAGTACACCGCCAGTTCCTAAGCCAGTCCAAAAACCTGGCCCTTGGGTGCCACCGCTGCCAAATGTAGAAGTGCCACCTAAACCACCGTAACCTGCTGAAGACCCTAAATGCAGAAAAAGAAAAAATAGTTTAAAAAAAATGGAACACATCAATCGATATTAACGTCTTTAAGGTGCAAGTTCTTTTCACATCACTGGGGAAAAGCCATTTGGTCTTTTTGCCATTACATTGCTCAGTTTTAATATTACTCTTTCATTTAGGGTAGGCACACATATTATACGCTGTGTTTTCTAAAGAGACCACCCAGGCAAAAATCAGACAGTAGCAAAAATACATAATTATTCTCTTTGATGCCAGATGCTTGGTTTTTGTGAAAAAATAAAATTGTATGTAAACAACTCTTCTCCCTTTTTCAACAGGACTGGTTAGGTACATAGAGCTAGGTGTTCCTGTCAAGTATTTTAAGTAGAAAAAAAAAACCAAAAACATAACCAATAATAATTAAAACAATTAGAACAGATTTTGAAATCTGTAGTACTATATTTTAATATACATATACTAATTTATTATTTGCTTTTATACAGATCCAATTTATTCTGCAACACTTTACAAATTTTATAAGCAGGGAAAATGTAACAATAAATAAGAAAATTACAAAATGTTACAGGTACAATAGGTTGATGACTCTGTGATATGTTTTATGCTCTTTAAAACTTTGTGGGTTTTTATTTTCCCCCAGTGATTATTGCTGAGAACAGAACGCTTTCTCAGTTCTAACCTAGGCCCGATAATCCCTAAACAACAATTGCATCAGACTTCCTGTATCATGTAAACAAGCTATTAAAGGATTTATTAATCATACCACTGCATTATAATGTTAGAGCACCCTGAAGTGGTCATTGTTTAGAATTTCAAATACACATTTATATATAGGTGGCAATATTACATTGTACCGGATGTCCATTCTTTGGACATTTGGTAATACGTACTCGCCCAAATTGCCCCATTGGAGAGAAGGACAAGGTCTTGTTATAAAAGACTGAACCCAGAACAAAGAGGGGAGAAAGGAAAATCAAAATACCTGGAATATATACACAAAACTTTCTTTTATCATTCATTGGTATCTTGCCATAAGACCTATAAGGCATTTTTATTGTAACCAACATTTTCTATAATGTTTTCTCTGATTAAATCCTTGTCATTTCTCTGCTACGTGCCAAGTAACAAGATTTCATACCTCATAACACACACTGCTTATTGGCATTCTCTGGATACCATACTGCAAAAACTGCAGTTCAATGCAGTGAGATTCCCCGTTCCCAAAGGATCGTTATAGTATCGCATTTATTATTCCCGATTCTATTTTGGTGTTCTCTAGGCTGATCTGACTAGTGTTGCAATTGAAATAGGGTGTAAGCTTGGTGGGTCATTGCTCCCACAATCTGTTCTCTAGAAGCTGGCCCTAGAGATGTGATTTTTTTTTTTTCTCAGAGACTGAACACATTCAGCAATATTCTATTGATTTTGCCTGGTTTTCTGATGGCCGCGCTAAAATAGATCAAATGTAATTTCCTAAGCAGATAATTATACAACTAATAATTATAACTATAGATGATAATGGAAGTCATACTCAACATTTTTAAATAAAGTGTATTTGTTCTTTTATTTTTATTTAAGAGCTAAATCAGTGCATTACATATAGAGATCTTATATATTTTTACAGAGTCTCCACTCCTTAAAAAAATAAAAAAAATAATCATTAAAAACTCACTTTTTCACAGAAGCATATCAATTAAACTGTTAATAGCTCCAAAACCCTTCTACCAATCTACTTCTCTAATACTACCCTTACCTTTTGTGCCACATTACTCCACTCCCTCTAGCATGTAAGCTCAGTGAGCAGGGCCCTCAATCCCTCTGTTTCTGTGCATCAAACTTGTCTGGTTACAATTACATGTTTGTTAGTTCACCCATTGTAAAGCGCTACATAATTTATTGGCGCTATATAAATAAATAATCTATATATAAAAATATAAATATGTGTTGCATCTACCGATGCCTCTGCCTCCCCCTCCCCGGTAAATAAAGAGTTTAAAAACCCTTTATTTACTTACCTTATCCCAGCGCCAATGTCCCTTAGCGCTGGGTCAAAGCCCGGCCCCCTCAGTCCCACGTTGAGCGGGGTCTAATGCGCATTCTAAATGCTTTCCTATGGGGAAAACAATCTGACGCTTGAGGTCCTCATGCAGAGTGTGAGGACGTCCAGCGTCAGATAAATGACCAAAATCCGTTACAATTCTGGAAGCACCCCCAGTGGCTCTCTGGTAAACAGCCACAGAGGGCAGACTTGGAGCTGCAATGTAAACATTACTTCACTTAGCTGAAGTGGTCTGGGTGCCTACAGTGTCCCTTTAAGCTATACTAATCAGCATAACTCTACACTACATATACTATACTATAATAATTGGTGCTATAGATTTTTTTCAATTCTGAAAATTGTGAAGTCATGTCCTAAAAGTTTTCAATCTATGTGTTATTTGTTTAATATGGTCTCATATTTAGAAATAAATGGTTTGCTCTTTTTTTTTTCTTTATGTATAGAGCTATATAAAGAGATCGGTTTCCTCACTACCTTTCCACACCAAAGCTCGCAGAGTATATATATATATCATACTGCTTCCTCTCAGTGAGGAAATTCAGGATGCATCTCCTTTGTACAATTGTTATAATACTAAAAGCAAGTAGGAGTTAAAAAAAAGAAGGGCTTTGCAAACCTGTGAAGTCGGACTTGAATCCTGGAGGAGGAGGGCTGTAACCAGGAGGTGGAGGGGCTGTTGCATGGGTTTGGTGACCATATCCATACTCATCAGGCTGAGGCTGTTGCGGCATTGCAGGCCCACTAAGGAATAATTTATACACTCCATAAGCAAGCACCAAAATCACAACAATGACGACGGCACTGCTGCCATCACTAGATGAGGGAGAATTCCAGCTTTTCGAATGCCCTTGGAAAAAGCCAGATCCGTGTCCACCAGCACTGTAACTACCATCATTAGATCTCTTCCAGCCTTCCTCAGTGTACTCTAGAGTGTACTCCAAACCACAGGAGCCACTGAGTACATAGGGATCCTCAGGGTAGTCAAAACCCTCACAGTTTACTTCCACTTTTCCAAATCTGTAAGAGTTGTCCATGTCTACCTTGCATTCCCACTAAGAGTTAAAAGAAACATGATTATTTTCCCTGCAAACGTCCACAGAATTGTCTGCTCTGGGGAGTAAGAAGGTAAACATTATTTATAATAGATGACTTATTGGCTACTTTCATTTTTCATCGTATATTTGTAATACAGTAAACACAAAAAAAGTTATCACCATTTGTTTTCCATTTCTGTAGGTTACCAGTGATACCCAAAAATTTCCCACCAACCACATACCTCCTCATATAGGACCAGGACCATCTACATATCCACAGACAGCGATTGGAAAGTCCAGGCGCAGTGATCTGGAGCTGATCCAGAAAAGTGTAATTGCTATCTTTTTTTTATTTGCCATATTTGATACCCTAAAATAATACACTATATTTGGGTTGTGTCCCTTCTATTTTTCATATTGCTCCATTGGAACGAAGGACTTCAGTTGCAAGCGCTGTTTCCCGCCATTGTCATATTTATTCTCATCTACGACCAGGAGGTAGAGACTCAGAAGTTTGGGAAGTTCGAGCTGCTTCCAATCTCTCTTTTTCACATTTGTACCAGTGAAATATGCAGATTTTCATGAGATCTCTTACAATTTACAATAAACATTGAGTTAAAAACAAACAGCAAATTATGTTTACTAGGTAAGCAAAAAGTTAGTAACACATTTATTATGATATCATAGCTATAATTGTCAATATACATCAGAAAACTAGAAATGTAAAAATAAAGAATAATAGTAACAAGAAAGATTCTTAAAGGACCACTACAGGCACCCAGATCACATCAGCTCAATGAAGTGGTCTGGGTGCCAGGTCCCTCTAGTTTTAACCCTGCAGCTGAAAACATAGCAGTTTCAGAGAAACTTCTATGTTTCACTGAGGATTAATCCAGCCTCCAGTGGCTGTCTCACTGACAGTGCTAGAGGCGCTTCCGTGATTCTTACTGTAAAAATCACAATGAGAACTCGCTGACGAGTAAGTGGCTGAAAAGGGTTTCAACCCCTTCAGCCCAGCGGGAGGGGGTGCCCTAATGATCCTATAGTGCCAGAAAAATTAGTTTGTTTTCCTGGCACCATAGTTCTCCTTTAAACTTTCAGACATCCCAGGCCATTTTAGTGCAAGCTGGGATAAAAATAGCTTTCTATGTAACATTTCCACTTGTACTCTGGCCACAAGTGGCTGCAAGGGAGGAGGTAGTTTAAAGAGAAGTGGATGATGAGAGATAGTCCCTAGTGAAGGATGCTGGGGAAAAAATGCTCCCCGCCTGAGAATAACAAAAAGGCAGGGGTCAGGTTTTCAATTTTAAGTCCTATGCTACAAGTCCATAGCAAACTCACTAGGGGTGAAATTCTACTTGCCAGGGCTACAATTTCACTCGCAAATGGCAATTAAACATGCATTTCAGTGACCTTTATCTTTAACATTTGGCAGATTTATCAATTAAATTGCCAGGTACAAGGAGTAAATAAAAGCACCAGAAACATGACAAGAAAAAAAAAAAAAAAAGCCAAGGGTTAGCAAGGGCAGCAGAAAATAGGAAGGCAAGTATAAACCAAGATCAGTAATAGCTATGTCAATACAGCACCAAGCAATGCAAAAGTTCGAAGGATGAAGAAAGAGGGACCCAGAGCTCAAAGGCGGCAAAGCAACCATAGGAAACAGGATATTGTTTGATTCAGACATACTGGATCAAATATGTGATCATCTATATCCTTGGTGCGATCAGATCCTACAGTGATGAACATGCATTCTATTGATGAAAACATGATTAAAATTGAGTCTCCATAAATTACCACGCATATGGAACACGAAGTCAGAAAGTTAAATCACGTTGTTTATATAGCTCTAGTCATACCTCCCTGCATGTGACTCACACAGCCATCTTAAACACTTCCTGTAAAAAGTCATATAATGTTTATACTCTCTTTATTACAAATTCTGTTTAATTTATAATTTCTTATCTCCGGTTAATAGTTTGATAGACCCGGCAGGAGCCTCCTTTAAAGTTCAAATTACAGGGCAAGAGATAAAAACATTGAAAGACATTTGCATTTGATTCAAAGTTAAACAATTTATTAATTTCAATGCAGGCTGTGTCAGTCACTGCCGGGGTAGGTGTGGCTAAGGCTGCATAAGCTGAACCAGAAGTGATTTAACTCCCAAATGGCAGTAAATTAGCAGTGACACTTCAGTGGCATGATCTATACACAAAAATTGCTTCATTAAGCTAAAGTTGTTTTGGTGTCCCTTTAATATGTTTAATAAACTCTAAAAAATACACAGTTGCAAAAAGGCACACCTCTTTCCATTCTGAGTAAAAAGATTTAAAAAAAATGTGTTCATTGTAGTTGATAAAATTAAACTAATGTAGTGGTATGAAGTGATAGGAGCTCTTATTTGTATTTTGAGCATTTGGTTCTAAACAAGGTCTGGAGAAACAAAGAGAGTAGGCAATTTCAACTTTTCAGCTCTAAGTATTAAAATTTGGCATACAGGTCTGATTTCAAGTAGGATTTATTCTGTCTGTCATTCTTCCAATAATACCAACTAACATCTATGGGCCAGGCCATACTTGAAGACTATAGAAACCTAACAATAAACCTCCTGGTCAATTAATTTGCTATAATGATTTCCCATCCTAATGTTACACAATTATTAAGCTTTGGGATCAGAGTCTCTATTTTCCATTGATCCCAGGCCCGGACTGGCCATCAAGGAAACCAGGCAAATGCCCAGTGGGCCACGATGTCCACAGGCCGAGTCCGGCAGGGTAGCACCGGCCCTTACAGGGAAGACAGTCCCTTCAGGGGTTGAAGGTGAGATTCGCAGGCTGGAGTGGGAGAAATGACTCGGACACGCTCTGTGCGTGCCGGGCAGCCTGTCTTCTCGTGACCGCCGCTCTGAAATTCTGGCGCTCGCGAGAGGTAGAAATGGTCTGTACCATGCGGAGGTACAGACCAAATAAATGGAGGGCTGGCCCACCAGGGATCTGTGTGCGGCGTACCAATCTCACTGGACCACCAGGGATCTGCATGCTCCCTCTCCCCTGCAAGGTAATAGGGGGAGGGGGAGGGAGAGTGTGTATGTATGTATATTATATATATATATATATATATATATATATATATATATATATGATTAAGCCACTATCCTACCCCCTATACACACACACACTACATCCCCTTATATACACACAGTACACCCATTTATATACACACACTACCTCCCCTTTGTATACATCCACTACACCCCCTTATATACATGCAGTACACCCCCTGCATCTACAAAAACTACCTAATATAGACACACACTAGACCCCCTTATGTACACACACACACACACAGTACAACCCCCTGAATCTACAAACACTACACTCACTTATATACGCGGTACACCCCTTTACATACATTCTTATATACACCCACACACACCCTTATGTACACCCCTTTATATAAACCTTTATACCCACTACACCTCCTTATACCCACACAGTGCACCCTTTATCTACACCCACTAAACCCCTTTATATACACACACACACAGTACACCCCTTTATATAGACCCTTATATACACCCACTATACCCACTTACATAAACACACACTACAAGTAGCCCTGGAAAAAAACAAATCTTTACCAGCCCCATAATGCATCACGCCAGCATAGTGTGCAGATATGGGAGCGGAAAAACAAAAAACCTTAAAACTGAAAACTATCCCTCAAACGTGAAAGAAAGCACTTATATGGCTTCAAAATAAACAAAAGAGCGGATTTATTGTAAGCAGACGTGCATTTGCATATAATCAATGTTTCAGTCCATTTTCCTGATATATTAATAAAAGTTTGGTCATTTGGACTGAAATTGTGAATGTATGCTATTGCACAGCAGTTAAAAAAAAAAAAAAAAATGATATCTTTTTTTTTTTTTTTAAAGTAAAAAGAGTGTACTCTTCACTTTGGCTTACAACTGGATAAATTTCAGTCAATGCCAAGTCAGTTCCCATAGGAAAGCATTGGGGGGCTATTGCTCGTGTGACAAAATGCTGCGCTTCACCGTACCAATCAGCATCGCCTCATTGGATCTCTATGGGGAGCGATCAGTGCCTCCATACAGAGTGTGCAGCAATGGACTAGGAAGCATCTCTAGTGGCCATCTGAGTGACTGTCACTAGAGATGTGCCTAGGCTGTAATATAGACATTGCCTTTTTTCTGAAAAGGTAGCATTTACAGTGCTCAGCCTACAGAGACAGGCAATAGACACCAGAACCACTACACTAAACTGTTGGCTATAGTGTCCCTTTAATACAACGTCTTTCTCTCACCGGTTGACTCTGAGTTTCAGGGAGAGCAGGAGACACAAGTGAAGATGCATTTTGTTTGTGTCTTTCTCCCCCAAGCCCCTTTAATGTGTCTCTTAGCCCCAGCCCCATTGTTTCTTTCTCCCTTTCCCGAGTCCTTCTGTGAGTCTCTTTCCCAGGTCCCAGCACCTCTATGTGTATCTTTCCCCACAGCTCCTCTGTGTGTCTCATTCTCCCCTTTCCCAGTCCCTCTGTGTGTCTTCCTCAGCTCCTCTGTGTGTCTCCTGTTCCCCTTTCCCAACCCATCTGTCTCTTTCTCCCCATGTGTCTTTTTACTCTCCAGCCCCTCCATGTGTCTCATTCGACCCTCTCCAGTCTTCCATGTGTCCCATTAGATCCTCTCTAGTCTTCCATGTGTCCCATTAGCCCCCCCCCAGCTCTCCCTGTGTCCCATTAGCCCCCCCAGCTCTCCATTTGTCCCATTAGTCCCCCCCAGCTTGGCCACGCTACCTCCTGCCGGCCACCTTTTAATTGTGCCTTGCGGCCCGCGGGCCGGTGCGCACTAGCTGCTAGTATGCCAGCCCACCAGGAAATTTCCCGGTATCCCGGTGGGCCAGTCCGGCCCTGGTACACCCACTGCACTCGCACACACAGTACACAAACTCTATACCTCATAAATATACTGTACACTCCTTGCATTCACAAGCTCTAAACCCTATAAAGACACACTACACCCCTACACTCACACACTCTATACCCCTTGTACACACACCCCCTTATTAACGAGAGGTTATATGACTATAGTGTAGAGTTAAAGGGACACTCCACTGCCAAAAAAAACTAAAATAATAAAAAACAAAAACCGTTTAGTATATATAATCCAACTGAAAACATGTATTTATTTATGTATTTTTTCATTGGCGTAAAATCTAAAAACAACTTGCAAAAGCTGAAGTTCTCTTGTCTGCTTCCTCTGCAATTCCTCCATTTCTAAACAACCCCAGATTTTCTGTAGCAATCTAATCACAGACTTCCCAATGCAGCTCAATGAGAAGTCTTTGCAAAGCAAGTGCACTGAGCAATTGCTGCCTCTTGAAAGCTAACCAAACCAGGAAGTAACAGGACCAGTTGTCGGATTGACAGCCTGGTACAGAGTGCCTCTTTAATGCCATGTGAAATTCACAAGTGATTGAATAATGACAGCAATATACAAAATAATAATTCATGCAAGATATGTTATCTGGAAAATGGAATTCTGTCATGCCAATAGATTATTGTGCCCTCACTTCATACCAATATATACAATCTTAACAAATAGTACAGAAATAGAAAAAGAAAAAGTTACCTGAACGTCAATGCCATCCCAACCTCTGTTATGACACTGTACCACCTGTGGCATCACCTTGCAGCCAGCACTGCCACCAGTGCATTTCAGCTGTGGTACAGGGGATGTGCGGCGGCTATTTGTGTATCGGTCTGAATACAAAGTGATCGCCTGAATATCTCTCAGCAGCACTCGGTCTGCAATGAAACGTACATTGGTATGTGGTCACATCAACAAGCAAACTAATCAATGTATGTGCTATGCATCATTACTCATAAAGTGATAATATTTAACCAATGAAGCTTAAAAGGTTTATAGCACAGATTATACATGTATAAAACATTATACCTCTCTCTAAACATTTCTGAGTCTCTCCACAAATGAACGCCTTGGCCAGTTCTAGGCTATTTATCAATCTTTTCACACAATATTACATTACACTATTATGTGATTTCATTATATTTATATGTGACAGAAATTAGTTCAATTAGACTGTCATGAAGATAAATGAACGTGTGGTGTGGAAATACTGTTGTATGCCAAAGCTAGAGGATCTGTTACATAAGAGTAATCCTTAATATGTTTACACTATTGGGGACATAGTAGCTTTTGCTACTATGCCAAGAACATATCAGTGAACATACCTCCCAAGTGTCCCTCTGTCACTATTTTCTATCCTAATGTCACCCCCCCCACCCGATGCTCCATATTATTTATGTGTCTTAGAGTCTAACAGAGCTCCAGAGCATTAATACTCACAGTCACATGTTTTTAAACAACATGAATGTGTTTAGAAATCTGTCTGTGTAAATACGATATGCTTTTCTTCTCCTAAATTATATTATAGTTCGTAAAAATTGGTTATAGTAAGTCATCTACAATTTCTCGGAACAGGCCTGCCCCCTATCACACCCTGAAAATTAAAGCATCCCTCTTTGTCAATTAGAAATAATGGAAGGTTTGGCAGTGAAGCAAAACAAAGTTAAGAATTAAAAACAAAAAACAATTATTAAACTATATATTAAATATTTAACCTATACATGTGTTTACAGTCTGCCAAGCAATTTCCTATAAAGAGCCACCATGACCTTGTATTACCACCACCACCTCCGTGCCACGCCTTCATACCCTGCTTGTGTTACCACCACCTCCCTGCCATATGTCCATACCCACCTTGTGTTATCACCACCTTCCTGCCATATGTCCATATCCACCTTGTGTTTCCACCATCTCCCTGCCATATGTCCATACCCACCTTGTGTTTCCACCATCTCCCTGCCATATATCCATACCCACCTTGTGTTTCCACCATCTCCCTGCCATATATCCATACCCACCTTGTGTTTCCACCATCTCCCTGCCATATATCCATACCCACCTTGTGTTTCCACCATCTCCCTGCCATATATCCATACCCACCTTGTGTTTCCACCATCTGCCATACCAAGTCCTCATGCCTATCTTGTGTTACCACCTCCCTGCCATATCTCCATGCCCATCTGGTGTTACCACCACCTCCCTGCCATGTCTCCATGCCCATCTTGTGTTACCACCACCTCCCTGCCATGTCTCCATGCCAATCTTGTTTTACCACCACCTCCCTGCCATGTCTCCATGCCAACCTTATTGTTAGCACCACCACCACGCCATATCTGCATACCCACATTGTGTTACCACCACCACCTCCCCTGCCATGTCTCAATACCCATCTTGTATTACCACCACCACCTCCCCTGCCATGTCTCAATACCCATCTTGTATTACCACCACCACCTCCACTGCCATGTCTCCATACCCACCTTGCTGGTTCCAGCAGTGAACCTGAGCCAGTTGCATGATGGAGAGGAGGGCCAAGGCCAGACACATGCCAGCTGCTGCCATCTTCTCAACAGGTGGATGTCTTGATGCTCTTTTGTGTCTCTTGCAAGTAGTCTGTCACTCAGTAAGCCTCTAACCCGCAGGGCTCGCACTCTATCCGCCTTATACCCGCACACGGCTACCTGAGCTCCTTACACCAAGTTACATCAGAATCAGTCAGCAGGGAGCTTGTTGACTTCCGCAATCAAACCTGGCACATTCCTATTGGCTGTTCAGTGACAAGTGGGCGTGGCATACGGGACGCTGTCATCCATGTTAACATACGATTATTAAATAAAGTTTCGTTCGTAAAAAAAAATAAAAAAAAACCCAAAACAAAACACCCGAAACAAAACATTCTATCTAAAGCCTCAGTGGAGGAGCATTTCCGGCGGAAGTAGTTCCTTTGTTGTCATTCGAGGTCTGGTCAGCCGGGCAGTCAGCTGCCTTGTTCATCTCCCATTGTACAGGAAAGTGATCACAGCCGTAAAGAGAAGCCAGAAATCCACCTCATTCATCTCCTGCATTAATAAAGAACACACAGGCACTGACCCCCTGGTTGCTGAACATATATTTAATATATAATAATATTTATTGAGAGACAGTGAGTATTCACAGGATAGTCTCCTGAAGCTGAGCTGGGATAACCATGGCTGGCATCAAAGGTAATTAATAATAGACTTATTACAGTTAATGGCAGTCATTATTAATGGGCTGGGTGAAACTAGCCATTCATCTGTTTGTGGTTTATTAGAAAATTAATATGATGTTATTGTCACAGTAATAAATGGTACAATTCATTTATTTACCAGTTAATAAAAGCAATGACTTATTTTCAGGTTTACTGGTTATTTCAAGCACTATATGCATAGATATTTATTTGCAGATGCATGCCATTAATCTATTTTATATAGAGTACTCTAGCTAGCAGGAAACTGGGATTTGCAGGTGAGAAGTTTTAAAGAATATATGTATCCACACCCAGGTTTATTGAACTCCAATGGTGACTGCTTTCACTTTGCACATGTACAGGGTTGGTGTGAATGAATAATGGAAAGTCATAGGTGATTGCTTTTTACTTCCATGTGCAGCATGTAACCCTTGCATAATATTTTGATATCTCCGTTTCAGATAATCTTCTTGAACAATATTTTACCTAATCTGGTACTCCTTCATGATAGTATGATAACTCCGTAATGCTCTGTATAATCCTTCCGTAATATTCATGTTTTTTTTACTTTTACTTGAAAACTCTTTTACTCATCTACAAAAACTAATGAAAAAAACTGCTAAATAGATTCGAAATTTTGTTCTGAGTTTAAAAATACCCAGTGTTTGCATGCTTTTTTTTTTTTTTGCAAGTTATAGGGCTATAAGTACAAGTAGGATATTGCAGTTTCAAAACATACATTTTTAAAATTTATCAATAGTGACATCGTAACACTATTATCTGTCATAAATCTCTGGAAAACACCCCACATGCATATATTTTTTTTAAAGTAGGCAACCCAGGGTATTCATCTAAGGATATTTTGACACTTTCTATGCAGCCATTTTACCACCAGTCTTTGCCAAACTTCGCCAAGGTAGTTTTTATTTTTCCACATACATTGCAATTCAAGTATAAACTCACAGATCCTGTTATGTGTTGCTGCCAAAAACACACACTAATATATGTTCAGCAACATCTCCTGAGTACAGTGATACCACCCATGCATAGGCTTGTCGGGTTGTTTGGGGGCTAAAAGGCCACATTTGGCAGGTGCGCATATCCATTTTTCAACTTGGAATTTTGACATGTAGTCAACCTGCACACATGTCCTATTTGGGACATTTGTAAGGCCGGCCAATGTATTTTACCCCCACCAAACCAATATTTTTGGAAAGTAGACACCGTAGGGTATTTCAAATGGTGGTATTTTAATACTTTCCATGCACTAATTCTACCACCAGACTTTGTCAAACCTTTAGGTAGTAATTTTTTTGGTGTTTTTTTTTCACACACATTGTACTTTAGGCATGAATTAACAGATCCTATTATGTGACGTTGCCAAACAACACCCCAATATGTGTTCAGCAACATCTCCTGAGTACAGGGATACCACCCATGCATAGGCTTGTTGAGTTGTTTGGGGGCTAAAAGGCCATCGAGACTTGTACATATCAGTTTTTCAACTTGATATATAGGTATGCTTGGCCTCTCTTCAGTTTGGCATATTTTTGCATCCCCCTGTTAATGTTAATATCATGAAAGTTTATATTTTTATAAAGTAGACATTCCAGGGTATTGTATATGGGGTGTTTTCACATCCTTCCCCCAATCATTGTGCTAAACAAATTTCAGAGAGCGTGCATGGTGGTAATTTTTGAATTCTGCTTTTTATGCACACGTCATCTGGTTTTGGCCAGACAGTTGTATGTTACTGCCATAAAACTTTTTTAACCAAATGTGCAGGTATCAAATGCACCTTTAGCAGCATTCTCTAAACTAACTCCTGCAAAAAGAATCTAACTGGAGACTTGGGGGAAGGAAACTGACTAACTAAAATTTGCTGCTTTCAAAAGAAAAAAATAAACAGTTCAAAGGGGCATGTGTCCTTTTCCCTTTTTTATAACAGACCCGGCAACGTTTCTGGGGATTTCTTTTTTTTGGTGTTGGCGGTATCTTAAAAATAAAATGTCTGGACTCCTCTTGTTGTTGGACGTTATTGGAACTTGACCATCTCCATAAATTATTGTGGAAATCAGCTTGAGCTGAAATTGGAGAAAGGTGGTTCTTCCTGGATTCATTTTTTTAAAGAGTAAAAATTAATTATGTGTTGCTACTTGCAACAGGTCGATAGCCACCTTTTTGTACCAGGCTTTTGTCTTTCTTAAGATAAGATATGGCTGCATCAGCTGATCAGCCAAATCAACACCCCCCATTTGCCAGTTATAAGCCCTGACACAAATAGGTTTTGTCTGCACCCTGCCTCGGACAGTGACGTCTGACATGCTTTTGTTATGGATGGTTTTTAGCATGTGAACATCCTTCCTGTCCTTAAATTTTAGCGCAAGCAGTTCAGCTTTGCGCAGAGCTTGCATTCACCTTTTTTTAATTTGGCTTCTATGAGAGGTCTGGGGAAATCCTTGGCATTTCTTCTTACAGTGCCGAAGGCCAGTGTCTGCAAACGATAAAGAATTTTAAACAAGTGGACACTGCTGTAAAAATTGTCCACATAAAGGTAGTAACCCTTATTGAACAAGGGGATCAGTAGGTCCCAAACAAGTTTCCTACTTGTCCCCAGAGAATCAGGACAGCCAGGAGGGTTCAGTTGACCATCTTTCCCCTCATATACACGAAAGGCAAATGTCTAGCCACTTTCGCTCTCACACAGTTTGTACACTTTAATGCCATACCTAGACCGCTTTGAGGGGATATACTGTTTGAACCCTAATCTCCCTTTATATTTCGTAAGGAATAAATCAATAGATAAATTTTGTTGGGGAGTATAAACTTCAGAAAATCTGTTCTGAAGATGGTCTACCAGTGGGCGAATGTTTATTTTTTTATCATATTGGGGATGATCTCTGGGGTGACAGAGGGTATTGTCGTTGAAATGTAAGTATCTCAGCAGCAGCTCATGTCTTGGTCTAGGCATTGTTTGGGAGTATATAGGAGTTGAACAAATTGGGTTGGTGCTCCAGTAATTGATGGCTTCTTTATTATCCCCTTGAGCATTGTAAGAGCCCAGAATTTTTTAAGTTCAGGGACATCTGTGCGATGCCAAGCATGCTCCCTGACTGTATAGCTACCTGGATTGGTCTCAGTAAATTGGCTAGCGTATAAATTAGTCTGGGAAACAATTTCCTCCCACATGGTATCCCCTTAAAATAATTCCATATATTGTATAGGGGAGAAGTCAACCACATTCACATTAATGCCTGCGTTGGCACTAAAAGGGTGGATGTTGGGCTCAGTTGACTGTGGAGGTACCAGTCCTTCTCCACATTCGGCGTAGCAGGGAAAGCACTGCTTCTTTTAGCAGCTGGTTCACACACAGATGACATGTCACTAGACGTGTAGCTAAAATGACTTGGGTCAAAATCGGATGCAGTGTCAGTGGCGTCAGAGTCTGACGCCAAGAAGGCATATGCCTCCTTCAAACTGTACATGCGCTGCATGTTTCACACTAACAGACTAAACTAACAAAATTAACTAAACACAAATTTATTTATTTTTAATATATTTTATTTTTTATTTTTTTACTAAAACAGACTAAAACAGTAATCCCTAAACTAACTCCTGTTAAAAGAATCTAATGGAGATTTGGGGGACAAGACAAACTAACTAAGACAGACAACAATATATCACGATCTCTGGCTCTGTCGCCTCACAAAACGCAACAAAGGAGAGAGAGGCAGAGATCAGTGTCAAAGTGAGTGTTTGTAACACCCACTTTGACATCAGCCAATTGTGAGCGATCGCGGATCGCTCACACGCCGCAATTGGCTGTTACTATCTGCCTGGGATGCCTGGCAGATAGTAACAACGGGATTTCGGCGGAAGTGATCTCTGATCACTCCCGCCGCCCGTTTTCCGTTAGGACGGTTCAGGACCGTCCTCGGTCAGCAACGCAAAAATGCCTGAAGGGGTTAACACAGTTTAATGAAATAAGAACAATAGTGTTTTTTTTCAATTTACTTTTCAATTTTTTGGTTTTAGTTCCAGTGTAAGGACAGCTCTCTGAAGCTGCATTTGCATCAGTTGAAGTTATCTGTTCTGAATAATTATGTCTCATCCAGTTCTTCTCATAGAGAAGCAGGATATATAGCACATGTGCAACTTTTGTCATGCGTTAGATGTGTTCCACATCATTATACTATGTGTGATAACATCAAACCTTCAGTGAGAAGGCCTTTAAACTAAAATCACTTCTTAAAGGGACATTATAGGCACCCAGACCACTTGAGGACAGCTGTGCACGAGGACATCCAGTGTTTACACATCTACCACAGGAAAGCATTAATTCAGTGCCTTCCTGTGGGGAAGACTTAAAGAGACACTATAGGCACCCAGACCACTTCAGCTCATTGAAGTGGTCTGGTTACAGTGTCCCTATTGCACTTAGTGCTGCAAAGTAAAACATTGCAGTTCCAGAGAAACTGCAATGCTTAAACTGCAGTACTAGCTCTGGTAACTGACGCTGGACGTCCTCAAGCTCTGCATGAGGACATCCAGCGTCAGCTATTTCCCCATAGGAAAATATTGATTCAATGCTTTCCTATGTGGAAAGCCTAATGCTTGTGCGGCACTTGCCACACATGCGTATTAGCGCACTCTTTTCAGTAACATAGGAGGAGGCGGTGCCACGACCGAGGGACATTGGTGCTGGGATTAGCTAAGTGAAGAAAGTGTTTTTAACCCTTTATTAACATTGGCAGGGGGGAGGCAGAGTGAGCCGTAGTGCCAGGAATACACCTTTGTAGTCCTGGCACTATAGTATCCCTTTAATGCGCATGCCAGGCATGTGTATTAGTTTCCCCCTCGGGGCGGACTTCGATGCTGTAATAAGCAAAGTGAATTCAACGATTTTTAACCCATTTAGTGCTAGGGGCTGGGCAGAGGAACACTTTAGTATTGGTAATACAGCTTTGTATTCCTAACATTAATCTGTTTTGTTTTGTAAACTATTTGCTGTTATGTCCCCACTATATAATTAAAAATCACTGAGGAGTAATTTGAAGCTTTTATAAATGTTAATAATGATGAGAGATGATTGGAATTGCTGAGTAGTGGAAACCACAGGGATAGATGTTTGTAATACAGGAATTGTCCATAACCACATTCCATCACCCATTCTTCTGAGCCAGTCAAGCAGAAGTCATTAGCTAACATGCCCCAAGTACTTAAATTTGTTATTTTTTTTTAGTAGTTATTAGTATGCGTGTGATTGAGCTAGTTTTTTTCATTTCTTATTGTTTATTTTCATTTAAACTAGTGTTTTTTGCAGTGCTTTAAAATTTTTACATTGGTTGTTATGGTGCTTAGAGTGCCCACTATGCCATTTATGACCACACTTGCTTAACAGTTTGTAAATTACGCCAGTACAAAACAATGCAATATAAATTGGGTTACTCTTAGTACCATAACTGTTCTAAGCTTGTTATACTGTCCATAAATTTGCAATTCCCTGGTAAATTTTCAACAAATTGCACTTTATTAAATAATCCTGCGAATGTACTCTCTAATGTCAAGGTAATTGTATTAAGAACTTCAGTTTCTATGGAGTGTAACTTTATATATACTTTTGTTTTTTTGTTTAAAAGAAAGAAAAAATGGTCAGCTGACAGTCCAGTGATAAGCTCCTGATCCGGATCAGTTGTTTTTCATTCATCACTTTGTATTTGAACACTACCATTGATGCTACAGTCTTGCATTATAAATAAATATTTTATGAATTTTAAACAACTTTGTAGTGAACACTGAATTAAGGTGGCTGGATTCACCATTTTTCCTGGACAGGTATCAGCTATTTACACAACATTAAAACCAGTGACATGTGAAGCGAATAACATTTGGCATCTGTCAAGGGGTATGATATATATATATATTTTTTTTTTTTAAAGTGACAATCCGTGTGAACACAGTGAAAATATGAAGAGGGGTGAGATATATTGGGCAGCAAATTAAGAGTCAGTTCTTGAATTTCTTGTGTCGAATGGATGACTACTTACTCTGGGAGGGGGTTCTGGCACCATAACCACTACACAGATGTAGTGGTTATTGTGCATGGATTATTTATTTAAATAATCTACAAGTGCCCCTCCCGAAATCAGGCTCTGGATCCGCCACTGCTTCCTCCAAGCACGTATGAACTGGAATCTGCCCTGGAGTAGAGCAACGCACAGCAGCTATCACAGTTCCTGTCCTTGACTGGTACCTTAAATATAATAAGAACAGAAAAAAGGTGCGCTAAAAATTTAAAGTGCAAATTCATCTAGCAGCATCAACTGTGTAAAATAAACTGCAATCTACCATTTCATTCGCAAGTGATGAGGTGTATACAAACAATCAGCACATATGTGATCTAGAAGTGAAAAATGCAAAAACCCCTTCAAAGTGATGTGGTGCATAAATTAATTTTAACTTTATATCTGAGGTAAGTCACAGCTCCAATTGAAATAAATAGAAAAGGATAAAAAAACATATATAGTATAATATTGCAGGGTAAAGAGTACTAAATTAATGGTAAGATAAGAAATTCACTCACAAACCTAGATCTTCCTTTAGTAGCCCAAATATATATAGAGACTTCCACTGTAGCCATTAAGGATAAATGGACATTTATTTCACATTTGTCACCGGATCCTTAGTAGCGCCAGTCCTGCCTTGAGTCCGTGTATCCGCCGACTAAAGTAGATTGCACTTTATTTTACACAGTTGATGCTACTAGATGAACTTGCACTTTAAATTTGAGTGCACTTTTTTCTGTTCTTATTATATTTAAGTGTTTTTGGGCTTTGAAATTATAAGCGCCAATTTTTCACTTGTTTATTGTATTTCCATCTTGACCTCTACCTTGCCAGCCTGGTCCTAACTGGACCCATGGAAGCCACTCACACTGCTAGATTAACACAGAGCTGCAAATTAAGCCTCCTCTCCAAACAAATAATTCAAACAGTCCAAACAAACACAACACCATTGACAGTCCACATAGAAGCTCACAATCCCACAAGCAGCCCCACACATACACACACCACCAAACACACAATGTGATATGTCATCAACACACGCAAACTACTCATACATATACAATATAACAGCCCACATATACATATTTACACAGCAACTACAGAACCCATAAATGATACAAGCAGAATATTTCAACATACACACCTCAATTAAAAAAAAAAAAAAAAGGGACCGGCACACCAAGGAACTTCAGGATCTTTTTTGGCACAATACCTCTAAAAGGTTACCTACCCTTGTGCTAGAGCAACAAATCCGATCCATAGAGGCTTCACCTCGCAACTTGCAAGACTTACGGGATCTGCTGCTAATGTCTTGGTGCCACATGACCCTTTCAGAGATATTGTGGAGTCCATGCCTAAACACTCAGAGATGTTTTGGTATCACTAGGGAGGCTTACACAATAAGAATCAGGTGGTTTTAAAGTTGTGGCTGATCGGTGTATGTGTGTGTATAACTGGACTGTGTGGAAATACAGGGTTGAATGTGTGAAGGGACACTGTATGCATTCAGGACTGTGTATATGTGTATGAGAAGTGACAGAGTGGGAAAACATGTCTGTGTATATATATATATATATATATATATATATATATATATACATATACATGCAGGCACACAGGGTTAATCATTATAATTGGTATTGTCTGGAATTAATGACAATTCTTACTTTAGTAGATAACTCAAAAGTTGTGTGAATACAGGGGTGTATATGAGTGTGTGAAGGGAACATGAATATGTAGGATGTATGTGTGCAAAGGGACATTTGGGAATGCAGTGTGAATGTGTATGAGGGGGTCAGTGTCTGGAAATGCATGGGTGTGTTTGCACACTTTTCTCTAGCCATATTACTTACCTTCTTCCTAGAAATAAAGAGAAATTTTATGACCTGCTACGGACAAGTGGCATTTGCAGGAAGAGGGGGCAATGACATTTCACTGATCCTGGCAATTTCTTTGTGTGTAGTTCATAAATAGAATTCTGTTTGACCCTTAGTGTGAATCTCTTTCAATATTGTTTGACCCCACTCTTTGGAGACTCTGCTCACCTAACTGTTTGAGGGTCAAAGGGGGATATTGATGTCAAACAGAAAATTGAGGTGAAGAGAGTAGATCTTACCATGGAAATCAATGAAATCCGCAGTAACATTTTATTTTTTTTCCACAGTGACTGCTCTATTTTTAAAAGTTCGTCCCACTTTTCTGTCAGCATTTTTACATATTTCACCAAAAGATATTCAGAGTCAGAATTAAGATTAGTTATCAAGGTAGCAATGTCCTGGCCCTTAAGACGTAATTAACGGTCAATATCGAAGGCAGGAAACCATAACCTTGCAACTTTTCTACCCAGTTATAGATGAAAATATAGCATTCTTTACATCTCATTACTTATGATGTTAACATGAATTTCTGTATTAATCTGTACCATTTGGTTTTTCACTTAGCCCTGATTAGCCTTTCGTTCGGCGGAGCAATTGGACTGATGTTTCTAATGCTTGGATGTGCCTTGCCACAATATAAGTAAGACTCTGTGTGTGTGTGTCTTTTTAAAGATATCTTCAATATCTACATACTTGGTTAACTATATGAACCCTAATGTAATCAATATGTGTTATTTAATTTAGTGTCACATTTGTTGACCTATAATTTCTTCTCCTGCAGCATGTACTGGCCACTGTTTGTTCTATTCTTCTACATCCTTGCACCCATTCCATACTGCATAGCAAAGAGGGCTGTAGATGAGACTGATGCAGCTAGCAATGCCTGCAAGGAACTTGCAATTTTCCTCACCACTGGTATAGTTGTCTCTGCGTTTGGACTGCCCATGGTGTTTGCTCGAGCAGGACTAGTAAGTAAAGTTCCTTATACGAAACTAATGAAGTTTGCAGAACTCTGCATATCTTTAATGATTCTGTCACCAAACATATGGTCTATGACATCATTTGCTGACATATTACCCTTCTTTATTATCTTAAACTATATTCTCTGTCTGTCTATATATTTATAACATTTCCTGGATTATATGTAGTGCGCTTGTTTAATTCAAAACTGGGTGATTAAAGGAACGCCATAGTCTCAGGAATACAAACATGTGTTCCTGACACTAGAGTTCCAATAGTGCCATTTGAGGTGGCCTGCCCCGCTCCCCTGCAGTAAAAAGATGATTTGCTCACCTTTTTTCCAATGCTGTGCGGGTCTTCTCGTGGCTCGCACCTCTTCCTTGGCTGAGATCATCATAGTTAATGATCTCAGCCAATCCAATTCTTTCTCACTGCTTTACTCCTAGGGATGCATTGAAAAAGCATAGTTTACTTTTAAAAAGCTTGCAAAAAAAAAAGTGTAGACACCAGTACAACTGCATTAAGATGTGGTTGTTCTGGTGACTATAGTGTCCCTTTTAAAGGAAAACCTGAAGGTCTAACCAAAGATCATATTGTGCTCTCATTTTCATCTTCTTACCTTATGTCTACTCTCTCCTGTGTATTCACTAAGTCTCCTCCACTATAACACAAATATATTTAAAATGCACTTCCGTTATGCTTACCATATATAGACCCATTTATAAATGAAAATATAGCATTCTGGCTACTGTATGTGTACATACAACTAACCATCACAAAACCTGATCCTGACATTTAGTAAACTGAATCAAGCAAGATATAGCCTACAGTAAATTCTATGTGGTGTATTTCTCTCTTTGTTGAAATACATACCCCTCAGTTCTCATATTTGCTAAAGCCAATTCTGGTTTGAATTCAGTCTTCCTGGCTGGATCTTCACAAGTCGGCTGGATGCATCTGGTGTCTGGTTTAAGATCCGTGCTTTCCCATTTGAACCCTATATACAACATATAAGATATGGAATATTTACAGAGCAGTGGTTAAAGAAAAAACACTATAACCTGATGGAGCTATTGGAAAAAATTAAATAACAGAACTTTTAATGGTAGCAAAAAAGACTTGAACAAGTCTATTCTGTGCATTATTATAGAGATTCTGTCTATTCAACGTTTAATAGACATGCCACCACACACAGCATGGTGGGCAGGTGCTAAACGAGATTTGAAACCTCCCAACCGCCACATGAGTAACCCTTGCTCTGTTGATTATTTTTTTTTAATATAATTTGCCTGCTTGAAACATGCATTGCCAGCTGGCAAATAGATTAATTTCTTAAAATTATCCTGCAGCTTTTGTTTCATCTGAAATCCAGACCAAATTTAGGCTTATTCAAGGCCTGCTGGGTAAAATCCAGATATTGGTAACAACTATGAACAATGTCTGGAAGTTGCAGTTTTATTGGTCCTGTTCGAATAGTTTTTCCCCCCACATTCAGTAAAAAGTTATTTAGACTTTACTGAAAAATAATGTTACTGCTACTATGTCAGTTTGTTATTCCTGATGCTGAACACTAGAGGTCAGCATACTCATTACATATTTGGGATTGGAAAAAATATGCTTTGTGCAAATATGCTTTGTGCACCAAACACTAGTGCTACTACCATTTATTTGAAGGACACATAAAACAAACATTTTGGGGTAATCCCTTTCTCAATGCATTATGTCTTTCCCCCATACAAAGCACTCACCAGCTTGAATAGTGAAATACAAACTATTAGAAAAATCCATACCCACCGCCCTCTGCCCAAAGTGGAGGTGTGAGATCATCCTGGCATCTGGTTGCCATCTTACCACGTCTCCCTGCATGCTGCGGTGATCACATGGTGCATGTGGACGTCGTACCTAATGGCATCACATAGCTAGGTAACAGTAAACAAAGAAATCTTCTGGCCATTCGGAACATTTTAAGCAGGCTTAATGAGCAATATAATTTCTACAGAAAAGGAGAATCAAGGCTGGATACATATTACAAGCTAAGAAAAAATAAAAACAGGGAACCGAAAATGCCTAAGGTGAAGCCACGGGGCTTCCACATCCAGGTAGTGTGTTAGACAAAGATAATGCATAAAATACAAAGAAAGTGCAGACCAACAAACTAATATTTACAAATATATGTACTTTCACACACAAACATATTTACCCCCTGGTATGCAACATATAACCAGGAAATGTGCAAATGACAACTCAATCATTCATGATGGTTGGGACTAAAAGGAAACCCTCCAACAGGGAAAGAACAGATGGCAAATAGTAAGGCCTTGAAGGTACAGAGGCTATATAAATTTATGCTGTTCTCCTACACTCTGACTCTTTCCTCTGCAAAAAGAAATTACTTCAATACCCTTATAACCACACTCTCCTGCGAACCCAAACAATTACTTCAAAGTTTTAATGCTCTCCTTTGCCCTGTTGCTCCCCCTCCTCCTACCCCCCGTCCGCCTCAAACTTTGCAACTCACTTCACTGAGAAGATTTCTACAATCATGGAAAAGATCTATAACCTCCCTCCCTTCCAATACATCACCCAACCCCACTCCCTCTGCTGTTCTATGCTCATTTGCACCTACCACAACAGAAGAGGTTTCTGCTCTGCTCCGGTCCTCCCGCCCCACCACCTGTTCCCTCAATCCTATTCCCTCATATCTCCTCCACACTCGGTCTCCCTCTCTTGCTCTTCCTCTCACTAAAGGTTTTAATCTCTCCCTTTCCTCCGGCACATTTCCTTCACCCTTCACGCATGCAACCATAACACCAATTCTGGAAAAAGCCCAACCTTGACCCCAACCCCCCATCTAACTACCGCCCTATATCGCTACTGCCGTTTGCCTCCAAGATCCTTGAGAGAGTTGTGTATGCGAGATTGACAGACTTCCTCGTATCCAACTCTCTGCTTGACCCACTTCAGTCTGGATTCTGCGCTCGTCACTCAGCTGTGACCAAAGTATCCAACAATTTAATCACTGCTAAATCTCATGGCCATTACTCTATCCTAATGCTCCTTGATCTTTCTGCTGCCTTTGACACTGTTGATCATCAACAGCTTCCTCTCATTCTCCGTAATCTCGTCTATGGGATACTGCTCTCTTCTGGTGCTCCTCCTACCTCTCCCAGCTCTTTTTCAGTGTATCTTTCTCTGGTTCTGCCCCTTCTCCCCAACCCCTCTCTGTTGGCGTTCCCCAAGGTTCTGTCCTTGCTCCCCTACTGTTCTCTATCTATACTGCCTCCCTTGGTAAACTCATCAGCTCCTTTGGCTTCCATTATCATTTATATGCAGATGACAGGCAAATCTACCTGTCCTCTCCTGATCTTTCTCCACCCATTTTGACTCGTGTCTCTGACTGCCTCTCCGCGATTTCCAACTAGATGGCTGCTCACTTCCTTAAACTCAACCAAAACAGAACTTTTGGTCTTTCCTTTCTCAAGTGTTGCTACTCCAGTGTCGGTCTCCCTCCAAATCAACGGCGTCACCATCACCTCTACCTCGCAGGCTAGCTGCCTAGGTGTTCTCTTTGACCTTGACCTCTACTTCACTTCTCATTTGGCGATTGCCAAATCCTGCTACTTCCATCTCAAAAACATAGCTCGCATCCGCCCTTATTTAACACCAGCCGCGGCTAAGGTGCTGGTCCATGCCATTGTTCTTTTTCGCCTTGACTACTGCAATCTCCTCAGTGGTGTCTTATGTTTTCCCAGATTGCACCGCTGCAATCTATAATGAATGCGGCGGCAAGGCTCATTTTCCTGTCCGTCCACACCTACCACGCCCCCCCCCTCTGTCAGTCCCTACGTTGGCTTCCAGTTAGATATAGGGCTCAATTTAAGATTCTGGTGTTTGCTTACAAGTCCCTACATAATGCTGCTCCTAACTACCTATCCTCCCTAATACACAAATATGTCCCGTCGAGGCCCCTGCGCTCCGCCGAAGACCTATGCCTATCCTCTGTCCGTACTCCAACATCTGATGCTCGCCTCTTCTTCTCCAGGGCTGCACCTTTTCTGTGGAACTCCCTTCCCTTCTCCGTTAGACTTTCACCCAATCTCCACTCCTTCAAAAAATCAGAATGGCCCTTATCCACTCTGTTCCTTTGCGTCCATTTGTCTGGTTACAATTACTCGTCTGTTAGTCCACCCATTGTAGAGTGCTACGGAATTAGCGCTATATAAATAATAAAATAATATACCAATCTTATAAAAGCAAGTATTTGCTGTGCATCACAGTAAATATAAACTTATACAAAAGAATTTAATAGGAACAATACTGTAATACTTACAAGACTCGCCATCCAGTGTGCAAAGTGACATACCTACAGGAACCAGTGCCACTCAAGCTTCATGTTATGGCTATGTGGGGCCACTGTATCCAGCAGGTACGCCCAATGAGCTTACATCTGTAAGTAAATCTATTCCCTATTCCCCCCTCTAGTCAGAGGAGATACCCTTTCTAGGACCTGATATCTTTCTGTGATACATTTTGTCGCATTTCTCTAAAGCGTCTAACTACAGGTGTGTCTGGGACTACATGTGGATGTTTTGTGCTGGGACACACAGTCTTTCTGAGCATGTATGGTTTTGCCCACAGAGTCTAAGCCACATGGGCATTTCAGTAGGTAGACCATAAATTCTGTTTGGCAAGTAAAGAATCCTTAAAATGTTATCTAGCCTGTCCTGGTGTGTGTGCAATATTCCCTTTTAATGATCCCACTGCAGCAGTTACAGGAGAGGCATGGATAGGTGCCATAGACCAGTTTAGATAAATAAAGCGGTTTACTAGGTGTGTAATTGTCTGCCTTGACAACCATATTACGTATTGTACGTCCCTTTTTGTGTGCAGAAAGTGGAGGTTCTTTGAGTAAGTGGCCAATCTGCTTGTCCAATTGTAAAATATACAAATTTTTTACCGACATGTCCTAAATTTGAGAGGAACAGGGAGAGTAAATACTTACGTACGGAATTCTATTGGATTTGGTTCTATGTGTAGGGGAGAATAAGTCTTCTCTTCTCATGGCTTTCACTTTTTGTTTGGAGACCTGAAAAAGGTGTGAACTGTAGCATTTTTTTTTAAGTGAATTTGTTTTACATCTTTGTAAGACGTGTATCCACCAGTGTCTCATTGCTAACAATTCTGCACATCTTGAGTAGTTCACTGTATGGAATAGAACAAAGCTGTTTAGAAGGATGAAAGCTGTAAGCATGGAACAAACTGTTAGAGTCCATGGGTTTTGTGAATAAATCAGTAGTCAACCAGTCAGTAGATTTTCCCACTAGGTCATCCAAAAAACTGACAGTCTGCATGCTGATATCCGTAGTAAACCTAATCTATTGATAAAGGGATTTCCCTGAATATTGTACATAGTGGCTGATTTCAATCTATGAGCTGAGAGTTTCAGCAACTGCTTGTGTACAGATTGGCTGCACGAAAAAATGTTTGCGAGTGGGCGGCCTTTTGGGGCACATACACTGGCCCGTTGGGTTGGGGGGCTGATCAGTTGCTTGAGGTACTGAATCGGTGGTGCAGAGGGTACATGGGAATATGTTGCACAGTACAAACAATGTAATGTGATTTGTTAATCTCCATGCAAGAAACCTGTTTACTTCTGTTTCGACCAATATTTTCTTTATACCTTCCCTGGACACAGCTATCAAATGTAACTTGCTCAAGTTACTGATAAAAACTATGCGTGGACATGTGAGTTTCCTGTTGCTCTGTTTTTTTTTTATTTACATGTGAATGGTCCTTGAGGACCTGAGAAGTACATCTGAGTTGGGGACCTGCATGTCTTATTGTGATAAATTTTCACAACAATATGAAAAATAAAAAAAAAATGATATTTACAAAAAAAAAAAAAACTATTTTATAGCAAGGGCAAATGAATAATAATAAAAAAATAAAATATATATATGTATGTGTGCGTATATATGTATATGTGTGTGTATGTATGTATGTGTGTGTATATATATATATATATGTGTGTGTGTGTGTGTGTGTGTGTGTGTGTGTGTATATATATATATATATATATATATATATATATATATATATATTATGTGATCCCAAGTAAATATTGTGGAAAAACACATTTATAACGCGGAGTGTGGGTGTTACAGGAGCTTCTTACTTTTAAGGCTGATGTAGTCAGTCTGCCACTATGTTAGCCATTTTTAGCTACACTGTACTAAATGAAAACGTTCTGTTGGACTGATTTAAGGTTTCACATGCAGTCAGTGAGCTTTGGTTAATTTTACTTTACTCTAGAAATTTTAATTTATTTTTTAATCCTTTAAAAAAATAAAAATAAAAAATATGTTTTGTTTTCTTCGAAAGAGCAATTTTCAACAGTTTTTGGTTCCCCTCTAAATGTCTACTCATTTTTCTGTTCACAGATTCTTTGGGGAGCTTGTGCATTGGTCCTCACGGGAAATGCTGTCATCTTTTCCACTATATTAGGATTCTTTTTGGTCTTCGGAAGCAATGATGACTTCAGTTGGCAGCAGTGGTGAGGAGCAATCCCCATTTGGCTTTAGGTTGGCAGTCCGTATGGCCTCCAGTGACCATCTATTCAGCCATCGAAACTGACAGAAAGCAGGAATAACTCTAGCTTCACCCTGGAACTAGCATGTGGATTGTCACATTTTTTAGCCGTGCTTTCGCCATGGACTTGCTAAATTGCTTACCAGGAAAAGCGCTTTAACCAAGAAAAAATCCTTCTTCCTTGATATCTTTTTCTAGCTATTCGTTTGTTATTTTATATATTCTCATATGTATTGTCTTAGTGATAGGTTCTTGAACCATCTTTTTCTTCCCCCCTCATATCCTTCCGCATTAGCCATCCTTAATGAAAGTGGACTTGATATTAATGCAGTTCATTTGTAGCATGAGGTTACTGCCTCAATTCTGTAACTGGTGGACACTGGGGAAAATTCCAGAGAAATAGAAACCTTTTAATATTATACATGCTTAGATGCTTCAACATTTTAGTTAATTAGCCATGAAAATGAATGTTTATTTATGGTTTATTTGTCTGGTCTGCACTTTTGTTTTTATATGAGAGATGACTTGCATGTACTGTGTAAATATATACCTATTTTTTTTGTCTGCTGAAAAAAATACCAGATTATTCAGTTAAGTGATTAAAGCAGCACTGTCTTTAAAATGTTTGTCCCATAAGTTCAAAACCATATAAACTATAGAATGATTGCATTTCTGGCTTACCAGACTATAGTAAACGTACCTATATTTATCACTTGAGAGTAATTTTTTTTTTTTTTTTGGTTGAGTTGGTCATCATGGCATTTCATGCTGTTTTTCAATTCCTCAGTGCTAGGTACCAACTTAATTTAAAAAAAATAAAAATAAATAATCTTCAGTGTATGTGTTGTCAGCAGCCAGTTGTCTGTCTGCTGAGTGGCATTACTGGACAGTAGAGCAGGTTGATATTCTTTTAATTGATGCTTTGTTCCTATTATCCCCAGGGTTGGTTAGAAATACTTTGTTCGACTGACAAACCTATTTAAGCATAAACCGTATAACTGCAAGGCGATCATTTTTGATGATGGTGCATTTTTTACGTTACACGTTTGACATCAAATAAACCTTCCCACCAAATGGACAGCTTTAAATTACTGACATGCTAAAAGAGTAAATAAGGGTATACAGAGAAAAAACTGACAAGACAATGGAAGCACCAAAACAGGTTAAGCTTAAATGTGATTATGCAATGCAAAATAAAAAAAACTTCCTAGTATAACAGCATTTCAACATTTACTACTGATTAACCGTAATGAAACCATGATGTCATTGGTTCAGTTTTGTGCATAAGCATCTTGCAGATGAAGATGCTCCAGAATGGGTTGGTTTGGCTTTTTTTTTTTTTCAACGTAAGTATACATAGATATTTCAGCCATTGACTTTCATTTTCTCCCATTCTTGTTTATGGGGATCTAACAGGCAAATATTAGTGCATAGCTCTATGCATGCTACAGAATGTAGGTAACATTAGAGAGGCAGAGGGAAAACTAAAGATAGGAGGAAAAATCTCCTGCTTTTACTCCTTTACTACAATGCATATTTTTTGTTTGGGGTGCCACTTTAGTGTCAGAACACCGACTATGCCATCCTGAATTCATATATCATATAAGATAAACACTAATATTATACTCACAGTACAGGATATTTTCTATGTTGCTGAAATATACAGATACACTCTGTCTCAAAGTAAACCTTTGGTCACGGCAGTCATTTTAAAGTGAATATTATGAAAAAAATAATAATTTGTTGTAATCTGTATTTCTGTTCTGGGGAATATAAACTGCTCTGTAAGGTTTTGGAGAGAAAGTGTAGCATATTGAATAAAAGAAGTCACATACTTTGAGTACTGGTGAAACCTAGTGGAATATAAGATAAACAAGGACACTATAAGTTTTAAGTTGTGATATTGTTTTAGGGGTCTTGAGTTGTGTGTTAGGCATCCTAAACCGCTGCAGATATGTTCTTGTTTTTTGTAAACCTTGTTTCCTGTCTATTTAGTAACTTGTCTGTTATTCCGATCGTTGTGACTAGACAATTTTTGCAAAAATACCAGAACCACAATGAGATTTTAGTGGGGAATTAAAAACAGAGACCAGGGATTAAAGGAAATTTATTTATGTTTATGTCCCACTTTATTTCTTCTGATGTAAATTTCAAGGTGAAAAAGGGGTGCATAGGTACGCTGACATCAGTCTGTTCTATTCAAAACTGAATATATATCCACCTTGCCATCTTTAAAACTTGTTTTGCACTGCCTAAAAGAATACTCCAGATGCCTTTTTTTTAAAATTATTAATCTTGTTAAATGTGTTTTGTTTTATGTATCCTTAAAGGATCACTATAGGGTCAGGAACACAAACATGTTTTCCTGACCCTATAGTGTTAACACCACCATCTGGCCCCCTTGGGCCCCTCATGCCTCCATAAATATAGTAAAAATCTTACTGTATTCAATCCTGAAGCTGTAAATCTGCATGCTGTTAGACTCAGAAAAACAAGCAGTCTGCTGACATGTGGTAGCCTGATCCAATCACAGTGCTTCCCCATAGGATAGGCTGAGACTGACAAAGAGGCAGATCAGGGGCAGAGCCAGTATGATTCAAACACAGCCCTGGCCAATCAGCATCTCCTCATAGAGATTAATTGAATCAATGAATCTCTATGAGGAAAGTTCAGTGTCGGCGAGGATATACTGAATCACAGGATGCTGTGCACAGTGCTGCCCTGTGCTCTGCTGACAGCAGATCTGAGTGGATAGAGGCATATTATGTATTTTCTCAGAAAATACAGTGTTTACATGTGAAAGGCTGCAGGGAGCTATAGTTCTCACCTGAACAACCTCATTAAGCTGAAGTTGTTCAGGTGAGTATAGTGTACCTTTAAGCCCACCCTTTCTACCCTCCACCCCAACCGTGCGTTTCACCAAAAGTATACCTGATCATATGAATTATGTTTCTGAGAGTTGTATTTCAACTGTTACCTTTCTACAGTGAATGCTTACAATTGAATTATTCATAGAATCCTAAACAGTGTCCATAAAACTCTAAATGGATGAACCCAACAGTGCTATAAAAAGTTGAGCTTCCATGGCTGAATCATTGGCTGGTTTGATGAGAGCTCATTGCAGAATATTTGTAATTTTTATTTGCAAATTTCAGGCATTTAAAGAGAAAAAACAAATCAACTACAGTCTGGAGTGTCCCTTTAACCCCTTAAGGACACGTGACCTGTCATGATTCCCTTTTATTCCAGAAGTTTGGTCCTTAAGGGGTTAAGCACCAAAGCACACTGCTTGACTATGTGTTTTCCCTGATATCTTGTTGTTTTGTTCTAATTACACATTGTCTTTAATTTGTATTCACTTGCTGAGACATTAAAGACACTGCTCTGCCCATTGTGCTGACTTTTCCTCTCAGACATAGCTTCTGTTATTGTGATGTATACCTTATAATAGTATTATGTTACCTGCTTCAATTGTAATAGCAGCTAGCTTGCATTTTCAAATAGGTTTTGATTTCAAAATATTTTGATTCGCCTAAAGGTGAACACATCAATTTTTGTGTATTTATTTACTTTTTTTAATTGTTAAATAAATAAAACTACGTGTACTAATTTTCCCCCTAATATTTCTGTATCTCTGTATAAGTTTGCATAGTTTAGTAAAGCAATTTTTTTCAATTTAGGTTTTACACTTTTTCTGTGCTTAGAAAATTGTTTAAATCATGTTTACTCTTTGTAGATGATTCTTTTCATGTAAACTATACATTGATAACCAACATTTTATAATAGATTCTGTTTTATTCCTTGTGCTGTGAATTATGGTGAGTAGTAAACTGATTGCACATTTACAGGAATGTTTACTTAAGTGAAAATTCAAAGTGAATTTAATTCAAGGTCTAAATAGGTGAACTGGAAACAATGTCTAACTCAGCTATGCTTTGTTTGGCTACTCTGGCCTTAAATTTGAAATTAACTTTGAATTCTCACTTTACTAAAAAACCCTGTTAAAAAGTAAGGAGAATCTTTCCAACTCGGATGTTTTCTCATCAAAAATTCACAGTTTTGTTGTTTTCCACAACTATTTCCTTTTTAAAGTATCATTGAGGTGAAGATGTTACGTTGTGTGTATTTTTTTTTTTTTTTTTTCATCTAGACAGATCTTTGTTAGAAATAGACTGGGCTTGCAAAGCTTAATGTGAGTTGTAGTTTTGCATAGGTGGTTACATAAAGAAGATAACATCAGAAACTAGTGTGGATTCACATATTGACTAATGTCAGATCAAAGTGAATGTGGTATGTATGTTTATAGAGATGTTTGTGGTTCTACATTGTGGACAATAACAAATCCAAGTGGAGAGTGCTTTGCTTGTGTGTTCACACAAGTGTCAGACGTGTGATGTTCATGAGAATTGATGCTAACATTTAAAATGCTAATATATATATATATATATATATATATATATATATATATATATATATATATATAAAACTGGAGTTGAGGTGATCACAATCTGTAGAATTGTATTCCACATTGTGCTAAAAAATATATACAATTAATGTTGATAGTGCCTACTGAAAAACACTGCACTGTAATTACCTACCATCTGAAATCGAGAAAAAGAATTGTCCTAGTGCAATACTAGCCTTGATGAAAACAAAGTGCCCCTTTAAAAGGCACTATGATTGTATTGGTTTCAGTTGAAGCATATATAGCTCTGATTCTTAAACTGGGTTATTTTATATTTATTTCAGTACTGTGAACATTTTATCTATATTACACTAACAACAACCCCCTCCCCAAAGTATTTACTCACTAAACAATTTAAAAGAATAATCCTAAATTGAAGCTTAAAGAAAAAAGTTACTTAAAAAAAATACCTTTTTTTTTTTTTAATTTATTTTTTTTACCAGCTTTGTTCTTTTGACTTAGTTTGGGCTTGTTGTTGCTATTATTAGCATTTTAGCTAACACCAACATATTCAGGGGAACTTAATAATTATAGAAAGGGGATATTTAGTGGTGAAGAAAGTCTTGCTCATGCGAGTTTACAATCTATGAAATTATTAATCAGATTACAATATACTTGAGTCTTGTGGACATACCATGGTAAAACCATGAATTTACTGGTTATGAGATTTGCCATGTTGTCCTAAATCTGTTTTTAGTCTACTTTTTTTTTTTTTTTTAATTTGGAAAGATGCTGCTTTTTTGAATGTCATACATTCAAGCACATGTCTCAAGTTTCACAAATGTTAATGCATTTGTTTACACTCTCTGTTTCTAATACCATATTCTGGGATGATTTTGGCTTTTGTCATTGTAGAACTAACATTCACCCAATTTTATTTTAAAATATCGCTACAATCTTCCTATATATTGATCCATGTCTTTGGCTTTTTGTCTTGTGTATTGTTCCTATGCTTGATAATGGTGGAGCGTAAGGCAAACACCACTTCCTTTATCAAGTATAATTTCCCACAATATCGCCTCACCATTTGTTCTTGCAATGCTTTTCACTACATGACCCTTGAAGAAAGATGTTCTGTATGCATGCACCAAAATTTAGTATGAGCAAACAAGGGCAGAGACAATCAATCACTGCCAGGATCCTGAAAATGGCTTTGCATGGGTATAAGACCCAGTGCCCAAATCAAGGATAAAAAAGGGGTAAAATGGGGGCCTATATTTAAAAACAAAACACTTTGGGGAGGGGAGACATAGATAACAAACAAAAGTGGCCCAGCTGGTTACAGAGCCACTTTAATGTAGTAAATCACTTAGCATTATATTGTTAGTTAAATGTGTATATATTAAGTGACATTGAGATTTTATTATACATTCTTATTTGGTTTAGTACAGATCTAGAACTTGTTAATTTCCAGATTTGTATTAAAATGTAGGAATTTAAACAAATCTGTAATATTTATAAAGGCTTCTGAGTATGTTTATGTGCATTTGCTAAATGTCATTAGTGAAAAATAAACTGAAGTGACTCAATGTCGCCTTTAAAAGTAGCAATGTATACTACTGGGCTATGCAAAATGGACACACAAAGAACCATAAACAATTATTCTCTGTAGCTTATGCTTTAAGCAACAAATATGACCCCATCTCTTTATGTCCTACAGCTGTAGCAAATTTCAAAAAACTAAAAAAAAGATGGGCCAATCATATTGGAGTTACCATTTAAATTACATGCTGCCTTGCTGGATGCATCTGTGTTGGGGCTTAGCAACCTTAAGTTATAGAAAATCATCAGTTTGCAGAGCCTTGTATCCAAAGAATTATTGCATCTGTGAAAAAGGGTTAAGCAGCAAGTCATACTCAGGTTTATGCTGAACTGATTTCATGCAGTTTGAAGTTTAATTCATTTTGCGTAATCTCATCATGTAAGACACAAAGCTGTAGATCTGGAGATTAAAAATGCCAGGATAAACATTTTTTTTTTTCTTTTTTTATTCCTCCCGTTTGCCATTATGTTTGCTGCCTGAAACATGATCTCAAAAATAAAAAAAATAAATAAAAAATTGCCATTGTAATGAAAATATGATTAAAGTTGTTGCTGTGGGCCTTTGTTGCAAATGTATGCTTCCTTGGTGACTGGAAAATACTTTGTTTTTGTTTTTTTTTAAAACATTTTTGTTAAAGGGGCATTCCAAGTAATGGTGGACTGCAATTCACATCATCCTCGGTTGTATGTCTAGTTTTAGTGTCAAATTTTTCCAACACTGGCCTGTTGTCTTATTTAACCAGAATTGGTTCTGGCAAATTTGTAGTATTTAAGTAACAATGTATTAAGAGAAATGTATCCTTTTGTATTTTGTTTTAATTCCTCTTTATATGTCAACAACATTTCCCTTTCTTTAACTAATACTGTTAGGATATCCAAATTGTAATTTTTGTTCTTTCAGTGTTTCCACTTGGCTTATTGCTATGTATACAATTTCTGTTTTTCATTTGCAACAAATTCTGCCATAGCGCCCTTGTGGATTTCTTGTAAAAGGCTATACAGAGGTAAAACTGTTGCAGTTTTGGGGCAAAGTGCTAAATCACCATGGAAACCAGCAAAATGTTTCTGAACACTTAGCAGTTTGCTTAGGAATTGCGCCATTTGTACCTTGGTTAATATGGCCCAAAATTGTCTTGTAAGATGCACTGAAATACTGTTGTTCTCTTCAACATAAACTTTTGAAATAAAGATTTTATGTATGATGTCTGACTTTTTTACCTTGACTCTTTATTCATATTAAAGAAAAAAAATATATATTGTTTCATTCACAGCCAGGTATGTTTCAGTTTCAGTTTAAAAAATAGTCTTTCAGCGTCGAAAACTAAAACAACACCACTAAGCAGAATAGGAACAAAAGAAACGGGATCCTCACAGAGAAGGATGTAAGAAAGACCGCGCTAAAGCATCACAATAAGGACGCAATATAAAAGCGACACAAAATCAGATTGAAGGTTGTAGGTCTCCACTTTAAAAGCCTCTAAATCAGGGACAGAATGTATACATATATCCTCTGCATTACTGGAAACCATCATGTATTGTAAAAAGAATGGAAAATGCCAAAAGCTAGTATAATCAAAAAATCCATATGCGTAAAAAAAAATGGTGACGGGATTCTACAAAGATATATTAGTGATGTAATTTGAAAATATATAATACCCACAAACTCCATCTGTATATAAACAGAGTATATAAACAATCTGTATATAAATGGAGAGAAAGTGAAAGGTTAAAAATTTGCTTAATTATATATGTGGAAAACCTAAAGGAAAAGGCAGTTGCAAACTTAACTATAAAAATTGCAGAAGCCTAAGATTGGAACTACATTAGTTTATATGAACTAGAAAGGAGACCAGCAAAAAGGGAATATAAAAGGAAAGGAGAAAACAAAAGGGGCTGGTGAACTAAGTAGTGAAAATGGCTACTGCAAAGATTCCAAAGACAAAAAGGATAGAAAACAAGATAAACAAATGTCTGCCTCTTTCTCTCCCCAAAATTAACAAGGAGTTGACAATTCACTTTCAGAAGAAACTCTTCATCTAATTTACTAGAATTTATTCAAATAAATCTGGAAAATCAAACAGAAACAGTTAATAAGGAAATAAGGTAATAGTACATGTCAATTAAAACAACAAATAGAAGAGATTGGTATGAAACTAATAAAAATTGAAGAAAAATATGAAAAAATAGAATTCCAGTATAAAGCAGAAATTAAGGAGCAAGAAAGAATGAAGATGGATATCAATAACTTAGAACACAGATTAAATTAAATTAAATGGAGGACAGACAAAGAAAAAATATCAGACTAAAAAATATACCTGAGGACATTACCCATGAGAAGATAAAATTGGTTTTATTGGAATTTTTTGCAGCATTAAATATCAACCTACAAAATCAAGAAATGGTGATTGGAAATACATATTGGGTGAGAAAACGGCAAAATATCCCGGATCCATGCCCGAGAGATATGGTGGTCTCCTTATACTCTTTACAAACAAAACCGCAAATAATCCAAGCAAGTAGAACTAAGAAGATAATAGAAGAAAGATTTAAAAACATCCCAATATATCAAGACCTTTCATCATTTACAAGAATGTGGAGAAAAAAATTCACCCCAGCCCTGATGCCACTTAAACAACATAATATAAGATACCGCTAGGGGCCTAACAGAACTATAACAGTATTTTGGAAAGACACAAAGAAAACGTTCGCTGAGGCAAGGGAATTGGAGGAATGGACAAAAGAACAAAAATAAAAAGATTAAAAATCTAATAAGGTGCCATTCAGAGGAACATGAAGAGAAGGGAAAGGAAAGAGAAACTTTTTTTTTTTTTTATTGTTTGCACAGGACACCAAAAGTAATATGGAACAAGTCACAGATATAAGTGTCACAAGAGTATTATTATTATTGTCATTTATTTTGTTTCTTTAACCCCTTAAGGACTGGACTGTTTTTGCGATGTTGTACATTTGCGACCAGGCATATTTTTACACTTTTGTGGTGTTTGTGTTTGGCTGTAATTTTCCGCTCTCTCATTTACTGTTCCCATACAAATTATATATTGTTTTTTTCAGGACAAAAGGGGCTTTCTTTACATACCATTATTTATATAATCTCATGTATTTTAATTTAAAAAAAATATGATGAAAAATAGAAAAAAACACATGTTTTTTTACTTTTACTTGAAAAATCTTTTACTCATCTACAAAAGCGAATAAGAAAAAAAACTGCTAAATAGATTCAAAATTTTGTCCTGAGTTTAAAAATACCTAGTGTTTACGTGCTTTTTTTTGCATGTTATAGGGCTATAGGTACAAGTAGGATATTGCGGTTTCAAAACAAACATTTTTAAAATTTATCAATAGTGACATTGTAACACTATTATCTGTCATAAATCTCTGAATAACACCCCATATGTACATATTTTTTTTAAAGTAGACAACCCAGGGTATTCAATATGGGGTATGTCCAGTCTTTTTTAGTAGCCACTTAGTCGAAAACACTGGCCAAAGTAAGCATTCATATTTGTTTGTGTGTAAAAAAAGTAAAAAAACTAAATTGAAAGCTAATTTTGGCCAGTGTTTGTGACCAAGTGGTTACTAAAAAAGACTGGACATACCCCATTTGCAATACCTTGGGTTGTCTTCTTTTGCAAATGGTAATTCTCATTCCTGGGCTACCATACGCTCTCAAAGGCAACGTAACCAACCTGGCCATTTTCAATGTAAAAATATTTGACACATATATTTGACCTTGTAACTTTCAAAAATGCTATAAAACCTGCACATGGGGGGTACTGTTTTACTCGGGAGACATCGCTGAACACAAATATTAGTGTTTAAAAACTGGAAAACGTATCACAACAATTATATCATCAGTAAAAGTGCTGTTTGTGTGTGAAAAATGCAAAAAGTCACTTTCACTGACAATATCATCGCTGTGATATGTTTTACTGTTTTGAATCACTAATATTTGTGTTCAGCGAAGTCTCCCGAGTAAAACAGTACCCCCCATGTACAGGTTTTAGGGTGTCGTAGAACGTTACAGGGTAAAATACAGTGCAAGCAAATTAAATTCTCTGGTATTTTGGCCTGGGTTGGCAGGCAGGTCCCTCAAATTGCAATCAATAAAATTACTGAATTATGTAAAAATATTACATAAATACGCACGTAGAATTTAAATATATATGCATATTTATATATTTGAAGTCTACGTGTATATTTATATAATTATTATTTTTTTTTTTTGACAATCTTTATTTTCCATTTCACGTTTGAAAACAACAATGTCGAAGAACATTTTTTTTTTTTTGCGTTATTACATCTCAACTGTCAGTATACAAACGAAATTTTTACACTCCTGTAGTCAGGTACTTATACTTTGAAATGATGGGAGGAGAGGAAGTATGTCTGCTCCCTTGTGAGAACCCACTGGATGTCAGACAGGGTTGTCTGGCACTGTGTTAGCATTTTGGTGGTACTATGTTACAGCCATCATGTTCCCTTTTATCGCTTGACAAATATATTGTTGAGCATGATATAGAGCTACAGTAGCGAAAAAACATTTAGTGCCTTTACACCTCCAATGTCTACAAGCAATTATTTACATTCAGGCCATCAGATCACTTGGGTGAGAGCCAAGTGTGGTGTTTTTAGATAAAGTTTTCCTCTACTGTGGGTAGGCAGTTGTCAGTGAATATATTTGTATGCTTATCGGTATAGCTCGTCATATGGGAGGGTACGCTGGGTACCAGTCAAGGTAGTCAGGCGGTATGTTATCATGCCGGTGTCAACTTTATATGTGGTCTCAATTCCCTGTGTGTTCTGCTCCTGTGCTTACAATGAGTGTGTATATAAATATGCCCCTGTTGCGGGCTTGTCAGCGTCAGTCGTTCGGGGTTCGGTCCGGTGTCCAGTCATGGAAAAGGGGCTGGAGGTAGGAGACACAGGGAATAGGGGTAGATGGGTAGCTTAGCTCTGTATGAGTCGGCTTTCTGCGGGCCTCTGGGGAGCCATGCTTGGGTTTGCTGATCTGTTGGCTAGGTATGTTGCCCAAGGGTACCAGGTCAGTGCACATTGCTCCTGCCTACCATGGAGGTCTGCAGTTAGGGATTCCATTGAGTGGATATCTTCCACCTTTGTCACCCATTGCTGGAGGGTAGGCGCCCCCCTCTGTTTCCACATTGCCGGGATAAGGGTCTTTGCTGCGTTGAGCAGTGGCAACGTGAGGGATTTCTTATACGTCTTGATGGGTGTGGGGGTGTGGTGTAATAACATCGTTAGGGGTTCTAGGGGTAGCTCCGCTCCCGTGATTCTGTTTATCTCTACCCTGATCCTCTCCCAGTATGTGGTGATCTCGGGGCACGTCCACCAGATGTGGAAGTACGAGCCGGTGTACATTCCGCATCTCCAGCAGGTGTCCGGGGCACTCTCGTTCATGCGATTAAGTATGTCAGGGGTTCCCGCGGGTTAAAATTTTGTAATTCAGCTCCTGGTACTTTGAGCTGTTAGAGCATTTATGTGTGAGGGTGTAGATCTTGTCCCAATCCTGCACGGTAAGGACTTCCCCCGAGTCTCTCTCCCAGTGGTCCTTAAATTTGAGCACCACATCCTCACTAGTTTGGGTCTTGAGTATGGTATGTATGGTGGAGATACCCCTGTGTATGTGTGTTCGGTGTACGCACAGGTGTTCAAAGCTGGTGAGGGGTCTAATCAGATGCCCTCGACCATGTAAGGATAGGAAGTACGTCTTAACTTGGTGGTATCTGAATTGTTCGAGTAATGTCGGTGGTCTATCGGGGCAGAGGTTTCCGAGTGGTTTAAGTCCCTGAGTGTCGAGCCATTGGTGTAGGTACATCCAGTCTGCCTGCTGGAGGCCGGCTAGGTCTTGTGGGGTAAGGGCATCGGCCAGGTCCGGGTTATATGTGATGGGTGTTAAAGGGCTGGGGGAGCTGGTGAGTTGCAGTCGATCGCGTATAGCCATCCACACTCGGAGCGTGGCGTCGATTAGGGGGTTCTTGGTGTGTAGGTCAGTGTATGTGGCGGTATGTAACCAAAGCCTGGAGGGTATTTTTCTGTCCGTTTGTTCCAGTTCCAGGGTCACCCATTGTTTTAATGGGTGTTGTGCATGCCAGTCCGTCAGTCTATGCAGGTGTGCGGCGCGATAATACGTCTCTATGGAGGGCAGTCCCGTGCCCCCCATCAGTTTTGGCAGTTCCAGGGTTGATTTTTTTTGTTCGGGATGGGCGGGAGTTCCATACGAATCTGCGTATGGCGGTCGTCATGGAGCTGAAAAAGGCTCTGGGCATATTAATTGGCACTGTTTGGAATAGGTAGAGTATCCTGGGTAACACGTTCATTTTAACCGCATTGATACGTCCGAACCAGGAGACGTAATATGGGGCCCGTTTCTTAAGGTCTGTCTGAAGTGAGTGTAGGAGTGGGTGATAGTTATGGTGGTATAATTGGGACGGGTCCTTGGTCAGCCATATGCCCAAGTATTTTAATTTGATATCGCACCATTTGAGCCTATATTGGGAGTAACGGCTGAGTAAGAAAGAACAGCATGTTGTCTGCATATGCGGCTACTCGGTATTCGCTGCGACCGAGGCGGAATCCAGAGATTCCCCCATTCCGTCTGACCGCCCCCAGGAATGGTTCCAGGGAGAGGGCAAACAGGAGGGGGATATATAATTATTTATGTAATTTTGTATATGGACATATGTATATTTCGTATTATTTTTATTTATTTATATATACATAGATATATATACAAATTCATTCTAAGTGTATTTTGATATAAATATATATATATATTAATTTTAAAATACAGTTAGAATAAAATTTCATATAGATATATAATTTTTTAAAATTTTTTATTTAAAAAAAAATTATTTAATTTAAATTACTTATTATTTATATTTTATAATAATATATATATACAATATATATAGTTATTATATATATTATATATACGTGTGTAATTTAATTATAAGTGTATTTTTATATTAATAGAAGTACATATTAATATAAAAATACACTTAGTATGGCATATATATGATATATAGACATATATTATATACATATAATATATGTCTATATATCACATATACACATATATAATTATTTTATTTTTTTATTAACACTAACTTTATTTATTTTTTTATTGATTTTACACTAGCAGGGAGACTGCCTGTCAGCACAGACAGTCCCCCTGCAGGCAGACACATGGACACCTATTGTGACCATGTGATCGCTGTGTTGAGCGATCACATGGCCACAGGGGTCCTAATTCAGTGTGGGGAGACTGTCTGGTCTGCAGGCAGTCTCCCCACACCGGGAGCAACGCTGATCGCCGCCGGGGGAACGACGGCGATCAGGTAAGTAACTAAGACCGTTAGGACGGTTCAGGACCGTCATCGGTCGGCAAGGCAAAAATGCAGA
This sequence comes from Pelobates cultripes, assembly GCA_933207985.1. Taxonomy (NCBI): domain Eukaryota; kingdom Metazoa; phylum Chordata; class Amphibia; order Anura; family Pelobatidae; genus Pelobates; species Pelobates cultripes. The sequence goes on along the minus strand of OW240917.1, from coordinate 182,295,293 downwards.
TGACGGTCCTGAACCGTCCTCGGTCGTTAAGGGGTTAATGTTTTGCATTGTCTTTTATACGATGGAAAAAAAAATCAAATAAAGACTGTTTAAATTCGATTTTAGAGTTGGTCAGATTAAGACCTCACAACGACCCGGGGCACCGAGAGAAGCAAACAGATGCCCTTCTTTCAACCCCCAAAGTCCGGGAAGGCCAAACGCAAAACCAGGGCCTACCTCCCGCAGGCCACCCACATCCTGGAAACTCTCCTCGGAAACTACCAAGTGCATGATAATCTGGACATGGAGGGAGAAGACACCTCGACACCTAAAGACACCCCCACAACAAAGGGGCGCCGCACACAGAAGTTGCAACAGGGCTCAAGAGTTGAACAGCCAGATATTGGAGTGCTGTTGCAGCGACAAGCACCATCCAAGATGGCCGCTGCAGAGGCCTCACCTGCTCCAACGCTGCCTACACCACCAACCCAATCACCAGCATTGCGGACAGAGAGGGAACAAAACACCATGCTCCCAGCCCTTAAAGACACAGAGGATCATACTCTTGTCACAAAACAGGACCTCCAACAGTGGATGAAAGAGCTCCAAGACATACTTACAGCGGATATCGGCACCCTTAAAGCAGATGTTCGACAGACCGCTGAAAGGGTAAATGCCGTGGAGGAGAACATTCTCAAATTAAACAATGGTGTGTCTCACCTCACGGACACACTGCACACATTAAAAGCGGCCCACCAGGCACTAGCGGTACAGGTCTCCACCCAAGGGGACCGCTTGCGCCGCAACCACATCAAGCTCCGCGGTGTACCCACAGCAATCACATCGGCTGAACTGCCACACTTCCTTAGGAGACTAATGTCCACCATACTGTCCCCATCAGCTTCCCGGAAATATCTTTGAAGAATACATACCACTTACCGACAAAGACAAATCTACCATATTGACAGTGGTGAGAGGCAAGACACCCCTGGTGTTTGAAAATACCCAATTGCTCTTCTTTCAGGACTTCACAAGGGCCACGCTGCACTGGCGGAAAACACTGTACCACCTTACCAGTCGCCTGAGAACAGCAGGCATAGAATATCGCTGGGGGACACCAAGAGTCCTAACATTTACTCATAATGGGACTACTTACAGAGCCACATCAGAAGCAGATATCTCCGCAATCCTCACTTCGTTGGGATTCCCGGGACTGCCTATGACAAGAACCACAAAAAGCCCAACCTGGATTGGAGATCCTGCCACGGCGGCGCTATTCACCCCTCGACCCCTGGGAAGCACAAATGCAGCTCCATGAGGGAGGCCACTCTCAAAGCTACCCACGCTGGTCAGACCAGACACAGCCTCAGCAGAATACTGTTATGTTATGTTTTTTATACAATCTTCGTGCTATGTTATGATTTCCATATAATATTAGTCTCTCACCTTCTCTGGGGTCTTAGTGTCCCGTCCAGACTAAGTGATGGTGGTACAGAACCACATTAATACGGAGGAACCAGCCAACTCCCTCCCGCTTACCTTATCAGTTCTCGTAACGCAACATGTTAAAAAAATTTAAATTGTGTGCAACTCCACTAGACAAGTTATGTGATGCCTCTAAACCGGTATTATGCCATGATTCATCTTTTACTTGTATCGCTGTAACTCATGACATGTTGTCATGCACCTTCAAAATAAAGAATAAAAAAAAAAAAATCGATTTTAAAATAAAAAATAAAATTAAAAAATCACAATCATATAAAAATAATTTATAAGACGGACTGGCCCAGTAAGGACATGGGAACAAGCTGGGGGTAGTGAATCACTGCTGTTGGCAACACCCACATGCATGTCTACACACAATCCGATGCTTAACCAAGAGAAACGGATCACACCTAACCCAAACGTGACTACCAGTGAATATCCATGAGACACACTGAAAATGACCACTTGACTGAATAACTAACCACCGTTAACCAAAACAAATCAGGCTACACAATGATCAAACACAACCTGGAGAGAGTCGCTAAACAAACTAAAACGACTGACTCATGAAAAAGGCAAGAGACTGGTAAACTCCGCAGCAAAATGCGCATTGCGCAAGTTCCCTATGCTAAACACTACAGTTAACCCCATTACCTTCCTTTCTGTATACCAAGTTAATTGCAAAACTACTCATATCAGTAAATGTGATTACACGTGTAAGTCCAAAGTTGCAAACCAGACAAACGTATATGTAATTTTTCACCCCAATCCTCCTTACCTTTTTTTCTGTACCCTAACCACAATAAAAATTGTCAAATGAAAAAATATATATATATATTTATAAGAATCAATATTACTACACATGAGAAAGGAATCCAGTGAAGGTTCAGATTTGGGAAAAAGGAATATCATCATATTAGCATTCTAAAACATACCTAGTGGAAAAAATAATAACTAAAGTAACATAATAAAAAATAATAAAAATGGAAAAAAATATGATGAAATGAAAATAAAGAAAAAAAATAATGAAAAATAGTATGCTGTTAGTAAATCACACAGAATTAGTAATATTGTGTCAAACCCATTAGTAAAATGTTAATTAATCATAAAAGATTAGTAAGAGTATAATGACAAAAGATAATAAAAATATCAAGTAAGAATGAAAAAATAAATAATACAACAATAATACAATAAATCAATAAATAATTAATAATGAAGCCTGAAAAAATAATTTAAAAAAAACCTTGATTATAGAAAACATACCACATCAAAATCAACATTTAAGCCACTAGGTTGCAAAGTATGCAATCTGTGAATCCCAAATCCCTCTCTCCTCCTTAACTTCATCATGAGATCTCCTCCTCTACCATCTAACGTGACTTTTTCTATTGCGACACAGGAGAAATTCTTTTCATTTAATGTTGACAATGGTAAGGTACGGAATGGGTATTCATTATTTTGTTAATGTTGTTCAAATGTTTCATTAGTTTAATTTAAATTTTTCTCCCAGTTCACCTTACATATTGAGCTCTGCAATTACAGGTTAGGAGATAAATCACATATTTAGTTTTACATGTTATCAAATCAAAACTTTTAAAAGACTCTCCTGTCTGAATACTAGAAATATATTTAGTTTTTCTGGGTAAAAATTGGCATCCCTTACAATTTATTATTGTATTTTAGTTTTAAAATAACTTGTTGCAAGAATATTTTTTTAATTCTTATTTTTTCTAAAATTAATATTAGGTTTTTGTGGTATTTTTGATTTTAAAACTTTGTCTTCTAGCAAAAGGGGCCAGTATTTACTTATAATTATTTTGATATTAAAAGCTTGTGAATTACTTTGTGTGCTGAAGCAATATTCTAATTTTTTTTCTTTCATCTGTATGTCTAATTTTATTATTTAATAATTCTTTCCTGTCTATTTGTCTAATGCAGGCTTCCCCAAACTCCGGCCCTCCAGATATTGCTGAACTACAACTCTCATGAGTCTATGAATGAAATAGGCTGAGAATCATGGGAGTTGTAGTTCAGCAACATCTGGAGGGCTGGAGTTTGGGGAAGCCTGCTCTAATGCATGTAATTTCTCTATTTAAAAAATCTTTCTAACACCCTTTTTCTAAGATTTGTTTCTTTAAAAATGTTGATTGTTCCACGTAGCCACCCACATCTTTGATATTTCTACGTATGCATGTGAATTGGCTGCGTGGAACTCCCAAAAGCCATTTAGGGTGATGTCACCTTTGTGTCAATAAAACTGTTGGCATCTGTTGTCTTAAAAAATGTTCTTGTTTTAAAATTTTCTTGTTCTGAAAAAATGGTGAGATGATTTTTATATGCTTGTGATTTTATAAATTGTGAGATGATAAGAATAGTAATAGTGTTTGTTTCTCTTTTTTCTATACTCAAGACATTACACCCTGTTCCAAATTATTATGCAAATTATATTTAAGTGTCACAAAGATAAAATATTTTGTTTTTCAGTTTAACTCATGGATGGCATTGTGTCTCAGGGCTCTTTTGATCACTGAAAACAATCTCGGACACCTGTGATAATTAGATTGCCAGGTGAGCCCAATTTAAGGAAAAACTACTAAAGGAGGGTGTTTCACATTATTAAGCAGAGCACCATTTTCATGCAATATGGGGAAGAAAAAGGATTTCTCTGCTGCCGAAAAGAGTGAAATAGTTCAATGCCTTGGACGAGGTATGAAAACATTAGATATTTCACGAACACTTAACCGTGATCATCGCACTATTAAGAGATTTGTGGCTGATTCAGAGCACAGACAGGTTTGTGCAGATAAAGGCACATTGAGGAAGATTTTTGCCAGACCCATGCATCGGATCAATAGAGCAGCTGCTAAAATACCATTACATAGCAGCAAACAGATATTTGAAGCTGCTGGTGCCTCTGGAGTCCCATGGACATCAAGGTGTAGAGTCCTCCAGAGTCTTGCAACTGTGCATAAACCTTCTATTCGGCCACCATTAACCAATGCTCACAAGCAAAAACGGCTTTGGGCAGAAAAATACATGAAGACTAATTTTCAAACAGTTCTGTTCACTGATGAGTGCCGTGCAACCCTTGATGGTCCAGATGGATGGAGTAGTGGATGGTTGGTGGACGGCCACCCTGTTCCAACAAGGCTGCGACGTCAGCAAGGTGGTGGTGGAGTCATGTTTTGGGCCGGAATCATGGGAAGAGAGCTGGTCGGCCCCTTTAGGGTGCCCGAAGGTGTAAAGACGACCTCTGCAAAGTATGTGGAGTTTCTGACTGACCACTTTCTTCCCTGGTACAGAAGCAAGAACTATGCTATCCGTAATAAAATCATGTTCATGCATGACAATGCACCATCTCATGCTGCAACAAAATACTGTTATCGTTAGGAGGTTTGTTCAATAAAATTTGAATTATATTCTTAATTGTTGATAACATGAAAATTATGCTGACTGTTATTTACACTTACCCTTTATTTCCCCGAGGACTTTTGCTTATTTAGGCAGTAACTGTATATAGAAAAGCCTATAGGGCAGATGTGGGAGCACCATCATGTTGATGTCATCTGCCAGGTCATGGAACTGATGGTGTTTCCTGCAAAGTTTATTGAATATGTCATTGAGAGTAGAGAAGTGTAAAGTGAGTAAAGCCTGTTAGCAGAAAAGAGTGTTTTCTTTGAGTTTGAAGAGTGTTTTCCATTACAGCTATTTTCCCATAAGGCCAGTTAATTCCGTTTTATCTTGAGTAATATTGGATGCTTTTTTTTCTTTGGTTTTTCTATATATTGGGGCTGATGTGTACTGTGGTCGTTGCTGCCGCCCAGGAGTGATGGGAGTGAGTGCAGGACTTCTCTTTTTGTATTTGTATTTACTTTGTATCACACAGCTTTGTTACAATGCTGCCGTCCATCCCATGTGTTCCCTATTAAGGGTTAATAAGTATATAGGGGTGTATATAAAAAGTACCCCTCTCTGTCTCATTAGAGATATCTTTGCCAGAGGCTCAAGGAGACAAGGTGAAGGGCCAGTGTAGAACCCGCTTAGGGGCGTCTGCCTTGACATTGGTAGGCGGGCATTCCCTCCAATGGCCATTGGAGTAGCTAAATGACCTCCATTTGTCTAAATATACATAGGGATTAAGGAGAGAGCACAGGTAACTTTTTTTCTTTGTTTTTTTACTAATATTGGATGCAATTTGACAATGTAGGTCAGGCAGTAGTGCCTTAAGGTCCATTTGTAAAGCTGGGAGGGGGTCCTTCTTAATGGGTCCAATGGAGAGTGGTGGTGGCGGCTTTCAAGAGCCCCTCGCTACGTCCTCAATGCTGTTGGAGAGCTGATTCTTGCTTAATACACCACATCAAAGCCTGCTAGATTACCCTTGTGGTCTTCTGGGGGTCGATTGGATTGGGATAAGGAATGTTTAAAAGGTTGAGGAAGGTTGTCTAAAGTGTGTGTTTGAAATGCAGAAATGGAGTCTGTAATACGTTTGAAAGTTGTAGTAAGCATCTAAGGCTTAAAAGGTGGATGAATTGAATCCGAAGTAGTTCGTAGTATACTAGGAGATAATCATTTGAGTGGGATTGGGAAGGTGGAGGATGGGAACCAACCTCACATTCAGATATCATTGAAGCATTAAGACACATTCTGAGGTTCTCTATTAATGGATAAATAAAGAAAAATTTGAAGAGTGAAGAAATAGGAAATACTGTCCACAAAAGCATAATAATCTATGTGCACCTTTTTTCAGTTTTTTTTCTTTCAGGAATGAAGACACCTATGGTGTATGGCTAATATCAATTTACGTTTGTGAGTGTGATACATACAATTTCCCATTAATTATCTGTGTATAACAGTGTTACACTATTCTGAGTTTTATTTTTGTAGATTAATCACAAAACTTAGTGTTGTGTGTCTTGTTCAGTAGTTTATGGTTCAATGTACATACTATTAATATTTATTAGTATAGAAGCAGTGAACACTTTATAGAACAGTTGTTTCCCCTACTATTTGTGTTTTTCCTTTTATTATTCCTCTAGTGCTAAGCTGTCTTATTTGTGACTCCTCATCGCTGGCCATCTTCTGATTTTCTATCACTTTTGTGATATATTCTCCCAAATCTTTCCATATTGAAGTACTTTGTCAATGTATTTGTTTTATGACATTTTTCTTTTATTGAGGCAAAATATAATGATACAGAATAAAGATAATGGGTTATAGCAGATGGGCTTTTTAACATAAAATAAAGTAGCCAAGCAAACACGTTTGAGCCTAGAATGACACTGCACTATTAGGCATGCAAAATAATCTGGTCATTAGGAGAAGTCGCAGAGGAAACATATTCAAGCCTCGTACACATGCCTACATTCTATGTAAAAGCCATGTAACTAGATAGATGTACTCAGTTATTTAAGGCTTGAAAACAATTAAATGGATGATGTAATATAGCTTATGTAGACATTGCAATGGTAGTGCAGTGTCAGACGTGTCATGCATGTTAATGCATAAGACCAAGAGTATATTGTTGGTTCATATAGGAATTTTTGGCATAGAAAGTGGGAAGGGAAAGTTGCGTCAAACATCATATCGAGGTAAGCTACTGTCACCTGAGCTCGCTATCACAAAGCTGCAGAACATGAAAACTTAAACGGAAAGCAAAGAAAGGTGGATAACAGCCAGACATTGCTAATGCTGCAGAGAAAGTGTACATTAGTTCTGCCGTAACAACAAACTTGGCATGTTAGGTCAGCCAAGAGGACAGTCCGCCTATGCCCCAGCTGGACTGAAACCTTCCACATGGGGACAGTTCATGTAGGTGAGTAACACTCTGAGTTCGGCGTGAGGCATTTCTCGCATCCCAGGCCTGTGTAAGGACCTACACCATGCTGCCACAAACTCAGGAACTCCTAGAAGCCTAGTTCTTTCCATCTGGAAACCTCCGGTCTCACATCGCAATACTGCCGATTTCCTGCCAAGTGCACAGTAGCAGATTCCGTCAGCCTCCTCCGTTCCTCTAATGCACCCCAGAAGCTGTGAAAAAAATTGCTCCGATCAGTTCATGGTACTGTGATGCACGTAAGTGAGGTCGGCTTGGTATGGCTTCAGGCATTGTGTTTCTGCATTTAGCACAGCCGCCATCTTGTAGACTGCCACTCTAAACCCTCCGTGCAGTTGTGGTTCAGACTTGTGTAGCCTGTTTAACTGCAGAGAGCAGGTGAGTATCAGCAACAGTGATGTATGTGTGGGCTGCCATAACCCACGCTGGCTCAAAGGGGGTTGGGGGAAATATGGGATTCGGTCGTGTTCCAGCCTTCAGTTAGGCGGTCGAGGCCCATATCTCTTGTACGTCCCATTACTATTTGTTGATTTCTTCTTTTTCCTTTTTGTCCCAAGCCTTATTTGTGACTGCCTATCACTGTTGTCTTGCCATATCCTGTTCTGTTTGATTACTTTTCCTTCCTGTTTGTAATTTTAATTCTCTTTTAACATGTTTTGCCCTTCCCCATCACATGACTTTCTCTTCCCCCTTTGAGGTCCCATCTATATGTATACTCACAATCTCCGAAACCTTGATGATCCTTAATTTTTTTTTTATTTTTTTTTACCTACGCCGTTACTTTCTTTTCTTACAAATAGTAGCTTTCTTCCTCTCTTGATGTATATGTAGTGTAATATGGTGATTGAAGTTATGGGGAATGTGGTGAAGTGATGATACTTGGAGAAAAAAAAAAAAATAATTGTATAATTTATAATAATAATCAAAATGGGGGGGCATGGCCTAACCAGGGACCGAGATGGACGCAGCGGAGTAGAGCTCCCGTCCCAACACGCTTACTTAAGCTAACTTTAGCACTACAACTTCATCAAAACTGACAAAAACACTCAATATGGATAAAATAAACCAAAAAAAACAGCCCAAGAAGGGAACAAAGATGGGAGCATCGGTCCTGGACATGATTACGGCCAACAAGATCGGGTCCGCGGATCCTCAAAATGGCACCGGACGGAGCCCTGTGTCCCAACCCCCATCGCCATGTGCAGCCCAGGATGGAGAGTCCAGAATGGGGGAAACGACACAGATCCTGGCACGACTGGAGGAGGTGCAGACTTAACACGAGCCCTTCCCTCCACACGCAATTGCTTGTATATGTACAACTTAGGCGTTGTGCAGGATTTATTTTTACAAACACGGATATTGGATCTATAACTTGGTTGGACCATGATGACGTGTCACTGACGTTGGGGAAACTGTGCACAATGACCCCATGGTCGTGGAAGCTTAACACTTCTTTATTGAGAGATCGGAACAAAGTGGAGCAGATTTGAACAGACCTCTTAAGTTATTTTGAGATTAACACTACCCCACATTTGAAACTAGCAACAGTCTGGGTGGCCCATAAGACAGTTATAAGGGGCAAACTAGAAACTGCTAAAAATAAATTGAAATTTCTGCCTATTAGCAGACCTTAAGCGGGCAGAACAACAATACCAGAGTAGCCCGGTGACAGCAGGTCGACTGGAAGAAATACGGTTGGCCATACGTACTCTGCTCCTGGATGACACAACCAAATCCATTACGTGGTCCAAAAGAAATTTCTACAAACAGGCGAACATAATGGACACACTGTTGGCCAGAGTCCTGAGTACAAGGAAGAAGGGGGTGCACATTACCTCGATTCAACACAGAGATGGAACAAACAAAACTAACCCCCGCAGCAGAAGTTTTCACAGATTATTATAAAAGTCTATATAATCACACCCCAGACTTGGGGGAGAGGAAAGAAAGGGATGAAGCCTTAACAACGCAATTTCTGAGCAACTTTGGACTACCCAAGTTAGCACAGGCAGGGGCAGAAGAACTAGCAGAGGAAATATCTCCTGAAGAGGTGGCGAGAGCCATATCCGACCTGAAGGGCAACAAAGCTCCTGGGCCAGATGGCTTTGATGGGAGCTATTATAAGGAATTCAGAGATTAACTATCTCCCCACTTAGCGGCCCTCTTTAACGAATTTAGATCAGGAGAAGTCCCGGATCCAGATTTGTCATTGGCTACCATTATCTTATTACAGAAACCGGACAAAGACCCTAGTAGCCCCGGCAGCTATCGACCCATATCGCTGATCAACCACGATATGAAAATTTTAGCTAAAATTCAAGCGACGAGACTTAAAGGACCACTATAGTGCCAGGAAAACATACTTGTTTTCCTGGCACTATAGTGCCCTGAGGGTGCCCCCATCCTCAGGGTCCCCCTCCCGCTGGGCTCTAGGGTGAGGAAGGGGTTAAACTTACCTCTTTCTCCAGCGCTGGGCGGGGAGCTCTCCTCCTCCTCTCCGCCTCCTTTCCTCCTCCTCGGCTGAATGCACGTGCGCTCCCAATCAACATCTCAGAGGCAGACATAACAATAATAAAAAACACGCATCACATAACCATAGAATGGCAGGCAATCAAATACCTGGGCATCAAACTAACTGCAGACCCAGACCAACTCTTACAACAGAACTATATCCCACTCATAAAACAGCTGATTAGAGAACTAGAATCCTGGAATGAGAGACCTATTTCGTGGATTGGAAGAATCCATGTAGTTAAAATTAATATCCTACCCAGAATGTTATTCTACTTCCAAACGATCCCCATCCATATATCTAAAGCACTTCTCGCACCCCTACAGCAAACGATAGGGAATTTAAATGGCAGAATAAGCGACATAGAATCTCGAGACATGTCTTACATAGACCAAAGACTAGGGGGGGACTAGGGTTACCCAATTTATACTTTTATTACGTAGCAACTGTCGCAGATAGCAACGTGGCACTCACCCCCGAGCAAGAGGAAATGGGTAGACATAGAGTCTCTGATGGTGGGGGCAGACAACTCCTCATCTGGGTACCTAAAGATAGCAGGTCAATAATAAGGGCCACATGCCCAAGGATTCTAAATTCAATACATATTTGGGACAAATCCCATCAACAATATGGGCTGGCTTCAGACCCATCTCCCTTGATGCCTTATCTCCGCAATAGAGCTTTTCCCCCAGGAGAAACTATGGAAAGAATAGGGCTCCAATGCATATGTCAGCTAGTGCAAGGCACAGAGGTAGTTTCGTTTTATGCCCTGCAGCAAAGGGGTCATCTCACACCAGCAGACTTTTTCAGATATCTCCAAATAAAAGATTTCGTAAAAATTTCACATATTCGGTCGAATGCCCCAAAACCCCTAACGTTCTTCGAACGTATGTGCATACAGGAGAATATGCCTACGGGTTTGATAACAACTCTATATGCGCACATCTGTTTAGAAACTAAAGAATGGGTGGGGGACTGACCTACACAGAACAGTGGGAGAGGGACCTAGATGAGGAACTGGAGGGAATAGAGTGGCAGGAGATATGGGAGGCCAACCACACAGCCTCTATATGCGTTACATTACAGGAACAAGCTGTTAAAACAGTGCTACGGTGGTACACAACTCCGGTCAAGCTTTACAACATGAAACAGACACCGACAGATGTGTGCTGGAGAGGGTGCGGTATGAAGGGAACGTATATCCATATGTGATAGGCCTGCCCACAGATTTTGGCAAAAGGACCTCCTGAGTAGGACCACAGACGGGTGGACTAGACACTAACAGAAACTTATACACAAAATAACCCTCGCAGCTAGGAGAGCGATGGCCTCAGATTGGCTTAAACCTACCACACCGTCCATTGCGGGGGTCCTTAACAGAATACGGGAAGGCCACCTAATGAACGACCTCACAGCAAGACTTAGGGGGACCCAAAAAACATTTCAGAAAATGTGGGCACCACGGGAGGATAGCCCCCTGTGCTGAGGGACATCGATTTTCCACCAACTGAGTACTGGTATAAGAAAGAGAATAAGGAAAGAGACGAGGAATCTCCAAGTCTCTACGACAAATATCGCATGACACTGATCAGAAGTAAACAAACAGGGACATAACAACCAGTGGGAAACACATATACATTGTCATACCGTCTCATTTCACTTGACCAGAATATGAGAAGCGCTGTTAATCTCTTAGAAAAGACAAAATTGTTTACAAGAGGTAGCTTGATTTTGTAAATAACACAGACAGGAGGAATGACTCTAGCAGAGTGCATTAGTCAGGAGCACTCAGACATAAATCAAGCTAAATTGAAGCGTTAAAGGTGCTGCAAGTGTTACTGTTTATCATGCTTATAATGATATAAAATATGTTTATTTTTTTTTATTTTTTTTTATTTTTTTACTTTGACAATTATTATTGATCTTTTGGGGGGGGTACAGAAAGAAGAAGGGGTGGGGGAAAAGGACAATAGTTAGAAGACAGTGGTATACATACATATCTTTGTACTTTGGTATGGGCACACCCGTTGGTGCCTCGTTGTCAGTAATGCTTGTATGCCGTATACAGATTGAGTTCACATTTTCCATCTCGAGAGTCATGTTACATTAGTTTACGTAGTTCAACAAATTAGGTCATGCTTTCTCTAGGTATGGCATTGGTGATTTTGATATTTCCTATCTAGGATACCACTGGGAGAAGGTGAAAAAAGTTATAGAAATAACGGGGGGGAGGCGGGAGAGGTAACGGGGAAGTAGGTGTCACTCCCAGGCATGAGGTGACTTACATTGACCTTTTTAAGTATCGTATTTTTACATGTTTGTACATTTTTGTACCTTTGTGTACTCATTAGGAACACAGCTGTCGGTTAGCAGATACACGTCCTAGCCATCTTCATTCCCGTTCATTTTTGGGGGGGGGGGGGATTGTTGCGCTCCATATATTGGTGCCAGAATGGGGTTAGGATGGGACAGGTCCACCAAATATGGAGCATCGTGCCTTTATGCTGCTGGCATCTCCAGCATACGTCAGATGCTTGGGGGAGTGCCGCTTTAATGCGAGTGGGCACTAAATGCCACCGGTATAGGATTTTGCGAGAGAGCTCCATATGTGAGGCACATTTAGAGAGGGAGTTGTGCGCCTTTAAAATGTCTTTCCACTGCTGCGGAGTTAGGTTATATTTGAATTCTTTCTCTCATGCAGTTGTGAAAGAGAATTTTGTATGGCCAGTGTGTGCGTGCATTGATTGATAGATTTCAGAGATTAGTTTTTTGGGGGCGAGAGGCGTAGGCATATTTTTTCTACCGCCGTCAGCTGTGGTACCTGTACATTTCCAGACCCATTCACAGTTTGCTTGTGAAACCAGGATTTTATTTGTAAATAGGAAAAGGAGACCTGTGCGTTCAGGTGGTAGGAGTCTTGTATATCCTTGAAACTTCTAAGTAAAATATGTTTATTTTTACATATGTTCGGTACATGTAACCTCTGTCAATGAAAAATAAAGAATGAAAAAAAAATAATAATAATTAAAATGGAACCTATAATGTTGATGTCTAATAAGTTGGAAATGTTATAAAATGGTGTAGAAAATGACGATGAAGTAATTGTGTAGTAATGTGTGAAATTTAAAATAGCAAAGTGGATTGTATATGAGATTATACATTATATTATTGTAATGATACGAAAGTGACAAGATTAGTGAAAAAAATAACTGTCTATAATTCGCTGAAGAAAAAAAAAAGTTGGTTTTACCTTTGGTAATATTACTGCATCTTTCTGGCCTTACTCTCCTCATTTATCAAGTTTCCTCCCCATTATTCTTTCTTCTTAAACTATTCTTGTTGTATTATCAAATATTGTACAAATGTCTCTATATTAGACATATGAAGGTTGGAATAAAATAACAAAAAATAAATAAAATAAAGGAACATTTTTCCCTTTCCTTTTTCTTTTTCTTCCCTTTCTCTCTCTCTTCCTTTAAGTCTTTTTGATTTGGTTAATCTGTGGTAAAAAAAATAAAAAAAAAATACTTCATTTTAATACTTGATTAAACCTTGACTTGAAAATTTGGGAAAAAATTCTAAGCATGTATAACTATTTTTTCTGTTGTTAAATTTCCTTCTTCTGGTTTGTTACTTATCTTTGTATCTTCCGGAATTCTGTCAGAATCTAAATTCAGGCGATCTTTTTTTTATTCATCCATTCTTCTAGATTATCAACCTGTTCAAACTCTTGAATGGAGTCTTTCCAAAAAAAATTCTCAATTTTTTGGGATATCCCCATCTATATTTGAGATTGTGTTTTTTTTTTTTAAAAACTAGTAAAGATGTCTTAAAGTCTTTTCTCCAGGTTCTTGTTCCAATTGATATGTCTTGGTAGAATTGCATATCTTTATAAGTCTCATCTGACTGATTAAAATCTTTGAATAGTTTTAGGATATTTTGTTTAAAACTATAAGAATGAAATTGGACTATTACGTTTCTAGGTATATTTGAATCAAGGTACTTTGGTTTATTTAGATGAAGGAATCTTTCTAAAATAATATCATGATATTGAATTGTTGCTCCAAATGTTTTAAACATATTTATCAAATAAATTTTGAGATTATCATAGGTAATGGTTTCTGGGATGTTTCTTATTTTCAAATTTCCTCTTCTAGATCTGTCTTCCAAATCATTTATTCTACTTTCATGCCATCTTCTATAGATTATTGTTCGATATTAAGCTTTTCTATTGTTGATTCATTTGTATTGATTTTTTCTACCGCCTACCCATTTCGACCAAATCTTCCACACCTACCGCTGCTCCCTGCCCCAAGACAAGGGACACATCATGGCTGCAATAAAGGGCAAAACCCAACTCGACTTTGAAGAGTCTCAACTGACTTTTTACCAAGACCTAACGAAAGCCACACTACAGTGGAGAAAAACACTCAGCAACCTCACCAGCCACCTGACATACAGATGGGGTTACCCACACTCCCTTCTTGTCACTTATAATGGGACTACTCACAAAATCACAGCAGGAACTGAAGCTCCCACATTACTATCTACATTAGGCCTCCTGGATACGTCAACAACCACCCCGACATGGGACCTGGCAACCATTGAGCCATTCATCCAAGAGCTGGACGAGAGAACTCGCTGGCCACCAGACAGGTCTAGGCGGAGAAGTCTACGATCCCAGCCTGACCAAAGGCCATACAGACTCTTCAGTTATTTATTTTTGATTTTTTTTTACTAGTTTACTACTTTACTGTAACCAGTTCCCAAGTGGACAATTTGGTTCTCCTAATGCTCTACCATGTAACTGGCCAGGACCACCCAGACTCCCACCTCCCACAATATTTATGAGTCTGCTGATGGTGGCGCTGGCCCACTCGCACAAAAACACAAGGCTCACAGCCAAACAGTACGCACCCGACATACCCTTGATTAGAGTTAGTACCCATCCAGAATAGCCCACACAGCCCACGGACATAGTACACTTCTTCCTGGAGGATAAGCTCCCACATAACCTACTTACTTCTCTAATAGTGACATAGGCGTGCGCAGCCTATTGCATTAGGGTGTGCACCCTAAAGCACAAGCACACGCCGCATATATATATGTATGTATATATATATGTTTGTATATATATATATATATATATATACACATATATACACACATACACACACTGCTGTGTGTGTGTGTGTGTGCTGTGTGAGGGTACTGTTAGTGTGATGTGTGTGTGACGATGGTGGTAGTGTGCTATGTGGGTGAGGGTGTTTGTGTGTGCGTGCTTGTGAGGGTGCTGTTAATGTACTGTGTGTGAGGGTGCTGTTTGTGTGTGAGGGTACTGGTAGTGTGCCGTGTGTGTGTTTGTTAGGGTCCTGTTTGTGTTTGTGAGGGTACTGTTAGTGTGCTGTGTGTGTGTGAGGGTGCTGTTTGTGTGCTGTGTGTGTTGTGTGTGTTTGTGAGGGTGCTGTATGTGTGTGTGGGTGCTGTATGTGTGTTGGTGCTGTGTATGTGTGTGGTGCTGTATGTGTGTGGGTGCTGTATGTCTGTGGGTGCTGTATGTGTGTGGTGCTGTGTATGTCTGTGGGTGCTGTATGTGTGTGGGTGCTGTGTATGTCTGTGTGCTGTATGTGTGTGGTGCTGTGTATATCTGTGGGTGCTGTATGTGTGTGGGTGCTGTGTATGTCTGTGGGTGCTGTATGTGTGTGGTGCTGTATGTCTGTGGGTGCTGTATGTGTGTGGTGCTGTGGTGTGCTGTATGTGTGTTGGTTCTGTGTATGTCTGTGGGTGCTGTATGTGTGTTGGTTCTGTGTATGTCTGTGGGTGCTGTATGTGTGTTGGTGCTGTGTATGTCTGTGGGTGCTGTGTATGTCTGTGGGTTGTATGTGTGTGGGTGCTGTATGTGTGGGTGCTGTATGTCTGTGGGTGCTGTGTATGTCTGTGGGTGTGAATGTGTGTGGGTGCTGAATTGTGTGTGGGTGCTGTATATGTGTGTGGGTGCTGTATGTGTGTGGGTGCTGTGTATGTCTGTGGGTGCTGTATGTGTGTGGGTGCTGGTATGTCTGTGGGTGCTGTGTATGTCTGTGGGTACTGTGTGTGGGTGCTGTATGTGTGTGGGTGCTGTGTATGTCTGTGGGTGCTGTATGTGTGTGGGTGCTGTGTATGTGTGTGGGTGCTGTATGTGTCTGTGGGTGCTGTATGTCTGTGGGTGCTGAATGTATGTGGGTGCTGTGTACGTCTGTGGTCTGATGTCTGTGGATGTGTGTGGGTGCTGTATGTGTGTGGGTGCTGTGTATGTCTGTGGGTGCTGTATGTCTGTGGGTGCTGTGTATGTGTGTGGGTGCTGTGTATGTCTGTGGGTGCTGTATGTCTGTGGGTGCTGTATGTGTGTGGGTGCTGAATGTGTGTGGGTGCTGTGTATGTCTGTGGGTGCTGTATGTGTGTGGGTGCTGAATGTGTATGGGTGCTGAATGTGTGTGGGTGCTGTGTATGTCTGTGGGTGCTGTATGTCTGTGGGTGCTGAATGTGTGTGGGTGCTGAATGTGTGTGGGTGCTGTGTATGTCTGTGGGTGCTGTATGTGTGTGGGTGCTGTATGTGTGTGGGTGCTGTTATGTCTGTGGGTGCTGTATGTCTGTGGGTGCTGTGTATGTCTGTGGGTGCTGTATGTGTGTGGGTGCTGTATGTGTGGGTGCTGTATGTCTGTGGGTGCTGTATGTGTGTGGGTGCTGTATGTCTGTGGGTGCTGTGTGGGTGCTGTATGTGTGTGGGTGCTGTATGTCTGTGGGTGCTGTGTATGTCTGTGGGTGCTGTGTATGTCTGTGGGTGCTGAATGTGTGTGGGTGCTGAATGTGGTGTGGGTGCTGTGCCTCTGTGGGTGCTGTATGTGTGTAGATTGCTGAATGTGTATGGGTGCTGAATGTGTGTGGGTGCTGTGTGTATCTGTGGGTGCTGTATGTCTGTGGGTGCTGAATGTGTGTGGGTGCTGAATGTGTGTGTGTGCTGAATGTGTGTCTGTGGGTGCTGAATGTGTGTGGGTGCTGTATGTGTGTGTGCTGTATGTCTGTGGGTACCGTGTATGTCTGTGGGTGCTGTGTATGTCTGTGGGTGCTATATGTGTGTGGGTGCTGTGTATGTCTGTGGGTGCTGTGTATGTCTGTGGGTGCTGTATGTCTGTGGGTGCTGTGTATGTCTATGGGTGCTGTAAGTGTGTGGGTGCTATATGTGTGTGGGTGTTGTATGTGTGTGGGTTTTGTATGTGTGTGGGTCTGTGTGTGTATGCTCTGTGGTTGCTGTATGTGTGTGGGTGCTGTGTATGTATGTGGGTGCTGTATGTGTGTGCTGAATGGTGCTGTGTATGTCTGTGGGTGCTGTATGTCTGTGGGTGCTGTATGTGTGTGGGTGCTGAATGTGTGTGGGTGCTGTGTATGTCTGTGGGTGCTGTATGTGTGTGGGTGCTGAATGTGTATGGGTGCTGAATGTGTGTGGGTGCTGTGTATGTCTGTGGGTGCTGTATGTGTGTGGGTGCTGAATGTGTATGGGTGCTGAATGTGTGTGGGTGCTGTGTATGTCTGTGGGTGCTGTATGTCTGTGGGTGCTGAATGTGTGTGGGTGCTGTGTATGTCTGTGGGTGCTGTATGTGTGTGTGCTGTGTGTGTGGGTGTGTGTGCTGTATGTGGGTGGGTGATTGTGGGGGGTGGAGGTGGGGGTACATTAATTGCTATCCCCCCCTCCCTTCTTACCTTTTGTACGGAGGGGGGATCATGCTGTTGATTCCATCCCTGGTGGTCCAGTGGAGAGTGAACTCTAGCCCCTGTGGGGCTAGAGTTCACTCTCGCGAGATTTGAGCGTTGCCGCGGCAACGCTCATATCTCGCGAGAGGAACCCGGCGGAGCTGCCGGCAATAGCTCCGCCGGTCCTCTCCTGCCTCCCTCCCTGCATGTGGGGAGGTGGGGAGGGAGGCTGAGAGCAGAGCCGGCGCTCGGATAGCGCCGGCTCTGCATGAGCCGACAGGGGAGATCCTGAGATCTCCCCTGCCGGTCTCAATACATAGACGTGCCGTGGGATTAGGGTGTGCCCAGGCACACCCGGCACACCCCGTGCGCACGCCTATGAATAGTGACCAAACTTTCACTCACCTGATCCATGAGTAACTCACTAATTTACTCTCCAGATGACAGACAATATCTACTCATATACCTGACATCATCATCAGGACCCACCGTGGATCACACCAATACTGCCCCATCTCACCCTAGGTGAAAGTCTCCAGGCCCAACCGAATGCACTCACGACTGTCTCCCAAAACTGCCTAGACACACGCACGTCAAATTTCTAAATATAAAAAGTGCTACGTTTTGTAACACAAGATTTTGTGACACACTGTAATTTGCACGGACGTGTATGATGAACATGTTTTCTGCTCATTGCACATCAAAATAAATATTAAAAAAAAACTATAAATAATAAAATATTTTTAAAATATTACATATTTTTATACCAAAATTTTGCATATGAAAATCTTATCCAAAAATATTAAATCAGGGCCATATTAAGGAATTTTTCATGCTTTCTAAACTGCTCTTGACTTTGGGAATATTGGGCAGCTATGTCCAGGTTTCCCATATTCTTCCCAGAGTACAATAACCCAGCTCTTCACTAGCCAAAAAAATATATGACCAATGTAAATAGATTGAAATCTCTAGCTTGGTAGAATAGAAAATTTCACTATAAACATATTACAAATTGTATTTTTATTGGAGTAGAATACCGTTTCTTGGAGATATAGCATTGTGTGCAAGGGACATTTCTTTTTTACACTGTAGTTGGACATTAGATGCATCCAAAGTTCCATATTATATGACTAGACCAATGGTCGCATGTACAGGTAGGCTAAGTTCCACGTTATTAAATGAAACTGCCAAAAGCCTGTTAGCATTAATTTATAGATGTACATAGTTGCCACAGGCATCCATAGGCTTTCCTGACCAAAACAAGTACTAGTTCAGTGTGGCGAAACCAGCCTCGCCACTGTCCACTGGAGGAGCCTGGTTGCTCGCCTGCTCCCTTTAGACTATGGCCCGGCAGTTAAAACCTTTTATTTTCCCTGCAAAGCGTATTCATGCCTTTCTGTAGACTGTTAAAGCCATGCTACCCCAGATAGCTATGCCATGGAGCCCAGCCGTAAACTGAAAGACTGTATGAAAGACTTTGGCTCCATGGCGATTGAACTGTATTTATGTGATCTGAGCGCCATTCGGTAGTAATGTGCACTCAGATCTAAGCTATCTGGGGATATGTAGAATGTCTATGTTTTATGGAATAAATGTAACTGTATGTAATTTTATGTCTTTTATTGTATTGTTACTGCCATGTGGTTAATGGAGTCTTGCCTCTGTCCTGGGAGATAATTGGATTACTTCACACTTATCTCCTGGACAGAGAGGAGGGATTGTGATGTAAATGTGGGTGTGTTTTATGGTTCCCCTGTAACGATTGGTTGTACTGTGTCCCACCCTGTGGGATGTCCCCTTGCATGGGGACTTGCATAAAAGCCAGTGTGTGGCCATTACAGAGAGTTCCTGTTTTAACCCTCAAAGTGAAGTGTCGTCTCATTATTGGGGGAAGGATTTATTGTATGCTGTTCCAGTTTGACTGCTAGGAGAGTAAACCTATTCGTATGGTTCCTATTCACCTGTCTACAGCATTCATATGCTTGGGAGAATTTATTTGTTTCTCCGGTTCGGTGATTGTGGTGTCTGCCAGAGTGCTTGGAGTCCTCAGGAAGCGCTAGGAGCATCCTTCAACGGAGGTACCCAGTCGGGGTGCCAGGTGATCCGTTACATTCAGTTTATTTAAATAGACTGTATGCCTTCTTGTTTTACAATGAAATTTCTTACAGACAACCCAAAAATGGTTGTCAAAAATTGCTTAATGTGGACATTGGTTTGACATGTCATCATGTTTATATTTTTGTTGTACTCATGCACAAGAACTTTTCACATTTTCTGAGCAATGTTTAATTGTTAGAAAACTGTTATTATATTGTAAGTCCTAATTTTGCAAAGTGTCCAATGGATGTGCTAAGTGTCGATAGATCTTCTATGGCAGGTTTGTAATCACTTACGATAACTTAACAAAAAAAGCAGGATACCGCTGTGTATCTGAAACATACATTTTATCAAAACAAAGTGTAACACTGTATGGTAGCATATACGTTTGTACTCAAGTAAATTGCACTTACAAACATGTAGCAAGTAAGAGAAACTCAAAAAAGCCTCCAACTAGCCTACTAGGGGGCTAGGTTCTCATTTGCCCTCCTTAGTACATCAGACAGGAACCATGTATCAGATTCCCAAACAGTGGTATAAATTATTTATTTACAAATAAAGCAATACAAATAAAAAAACAAATGGTCCTAAAGGTCCTATGCATTTCATTCCTGTTTGGGACAAAATGATTCGGACAAATAAAAACAAAATTTGACAAAATGCCAGACTATCAGACTACCAAACCCCCCTGACTGTTCCTCCCTTAAATAGGGCTTGTCCCTGTGGTTTACACGTGATCTGAAGTTCGGTTCCAATAAGCTACAGTCCGTTGTTATCACTTAAACTTGATTAATGTAAAGTACTTTTTTAACCAAACTAATAATGGCAAAAGTGTTATTGAAATGTAAGATAGTGATTAAATCGGCATCGTCAACAGCCCATCAGCAGCTATTAACATGTCAATAATTATCAAACAATAGATTATAATTTACCCCTATGTTTGATATGATAGTGAACTTGATGCATGCATTTTAAATTTGATAGAGATATACTAAAACAAACTGCACCATGAAAAAACCTGTTTTGGATAATTTTCAAAATATAAAGATTGAACTGTTTTTTAGTGTATTGCATTTCTGATCTATTTAAATGTATTTTCAGTGTCCTACTACTACTCTAAGTTTGTTAGTAAAGACAAGCCAACATATGTTATATAATGTATATTATTAGTCTGATTTAAAAAATATAAAAAGCACAAAGCATAAACAAGAGACATAAAGCTTTACATATGGCTACTGTCTTTGAAACGTAGAGACACTAGGTCTTTCATCAAAGTGGCATCAACAAGAAATGAGAGGTGCATAGTGTCATGTCGCGACCCAACTTCATGCTGTATGCGCTGTTGCCATTTTCATCCAGTCGGGTGTCTTTTTTAATAAGGGATTTGATTGATACCTTGCCCTTTTCAAGAATCCTTTAAACAATGTTTTACCTTACTACACAGTAGTGCAAATTCTTAGATTCTTAGGTCTGCTTATTCGGGCAATGAGTTGCTGAATGTTTTCCAAAAGATATACAGTTACGTGCGGAAATATTTAGAAACTGACACAATTTTCATAATATTTGAAATTAAACAACTAAGATGCAATTGAATTGTAGACTTTCAGCTTTAATTCAAGGGGTTTAACAAAAGTATGAAAGTTTAGGAATTGCAATTATTTTCATACACAGTCCCTTATATCAGGGTTTCAACTGTAATTGGACAAATTAAAATAAATAAATTAATACGTTGACTAGAATCCTTTGCAGGCAATGACTACTTGAAGTCTGAAACGCATGGACATCATCAAACACTGGGTTTGCTCCTTTGTTTTGTTTTGCTAGGCCTTTACTGCAGCGGTCTTCAGTTGTTGTTTGCTCGTGGGTCTTTCTGCCTTATGTTTTGTCTTCAGCAAGTGAAATGCATGCCTGATCAGGTTGAGATCAGGTGATTGACTCGGCCATTGCTGAATATTTAACTTTTTTACCTTAAACTCCTTGGTTAGGGGGCGAGACCGAACCGCAATGCTAGCTGGCCGCATGTCAGCACAGCTCCTGCAAGCCACAGAGCTTATTCAACAATAATTTCTGTACACACTTACCCAAACCTGGGAAATGTATGGAGGGCAACACAAGGAACTATTGGGGCTACTGATATTCCCCCAAACTGGTGCTCTGGAGTTCCTAAGCCAAATTGCTCCATTCTCAAGCCTGAATTCTGTGCAGCTGCTCCTTGAATACCATCTTCCTGGTCCCGTTCCCTCCCCCCCCATGGACCGGTGGCGGTTATCCTGGTTCCCACTGGATGTCTCCAAAGCTGTCAACGGAAGGGCCTGTTGGGAGCACACCGAAGTTTGAAATCTAAGATGACCGCCTTAACGGCTACTACTGTAATGACTTTGTCACTTTGCTTATGAAAGGACTTCAAGGAAAGGGCTGACTTTGACTCCTGCTCTCCACACTGGCCCAAGCTGTCCCATCATGGTGCCAACCTGCATTGGCATGAAAGAAGGGGCTATCTGCCTTGTCCCATCGAGTGACACTTATGCCTAGCTCCTGCATTGACTTACCTGGGCCTAGAGTCTTTTGGAGTTTAACTTCCCATCCCAGCCCTGCACCCAGGAGAGAGGCTCTCATGAGCAGCTACTTTTATGCTGTTATCATGCACATGCACAGTGATATTGTCAGTACTATACAGGATCAAGGCTCTAAGCTTCCTGATGCTCCAGTGGTATTTGTTTTCCTGTTTTACCATTATTGTGTCATTGCATGGTAAAATATTGTTTTTTTTTTTTCCCCATGTACCGTCACTAGCATATCGCACAGTCTAATAGGCAGGTACCTACCCATAAACTTTGACCTAGACTAAATTCTGCAGCCTATGCCTTAGCTCATATGTTTCTCCTGCCCAGGTGAGATGATTGATGGAAAATTAATTGTTTTACCTAAGCCATACTTAGTGAATATTCCCTTAGACATACAGATACATATATTAACCTATGGATGTATTGCATAATGAGACGTAGATTTAATAACACATATATCTGGACAAGTCTTCCTTGATGGGTCCTTTGGTGTGAGATGGCAAGGGAATGGCACTGGAGAGTCCCTTTAAAGTCCCACATGTATAACTAGTATACCTGCAAATACCTTGTGTAGAATTCTCACCTGTGGCACTAGAAGAGGGAAATTGTCATAGATAAAAGTAAATAAATGGCTAAAACCTTTGCCCTAGTTAGTTCCTTCCACGTCTGCAGGGGTTAAAAACTAAATTTTTAACTTATGTTTGTCAGCATCTTCTGCAGCTGTTTCTTCTTTTTCACCTGAAATTTTACTTTAGTTAACCTTGGTATTCTAGATAAGACTTTTCAAATAATTGAGGCTTGTTTTCACGTATACATGCGCAGTAGAAAGTAATTGTTGCTTGTTTTTCATTTCACACATGCGCAGTAGACTAATGCCAATTTATATATATATATATATATGATGTACGCTGCAATAAACTGGAGAATGCTTATTGATAATCCATCTGAACTGGAATGACTTTTGTGGCCCTGTGGTGATATTTCAGCAGCCTAACAATTAAATGTTTTTTTTAATTAATACTTACCCTGTTTGTTTTTTCTTTAACACTTAACAAT
This sequence comes from Pelobates cultripes, assembly GCA_933207985.1. Classification (NCBI taxonomy): domain Eukaryota; kingdom Metazoa; phylum Chordata; class Amphibia; order Anura; family Pelobatidae; genus Pelobates; species Pelobates cultripes. The sequence goes on along the minus strand of OW240917.1, from coordinate 182,272,039 downwards.
ACTGAGTTTAATTGAGTTACCTAGCTTGTTTACTGAAACTTGTATACACCTATTCTGCTCTGATATGTCTAATACATTTCAACTTGTCTCATGTATACTGTCTTACCTTTGTTATCCACAGAGCACAACAAAAATAAAGAATGATACAAATGAAAACTCACAAAAAAAAACCAAACCTCCTGGGTTGCTTTCGCAGTATGTTTTAAGTTATTGTCCATCTGTAAAGTCAAGCGCTGTCCAATCAACTCCACTGAATGTGGCTGAATCTGAGCAGACAATATATCCCTATACACTTAAGAATTCATCCGGCTGTTTATTTAGCCAATGAGGTGCTGAATGTTTTCAATAAATATACAGTTAGGTCTGGAACTATTTAGACACTTTCATGCAGTCTTCTGTCACATCATCAATAAACACTAGTGACCCAGTTCCATTGCAAGCCATGCATGCCCATTACTCCCATATAAACCCATGTTTCACTCAATAAAATGAGTTCTACTTAACCCTTCACTAAGTCTCGGCTATACAGAGACAGCTATAAAGCTATGCATTCTGTAAGAGAGCTTGATCAGTTGGGAGCTGTAGCACAGGGCCCTGTTCCAGTGTGGGAAACTCCAGTGAAGCTGCAATGACTGGGGGCTGCAGCACTATGGGTGCTTGGCGGAGGTACCCAGCCGGGTACCATGCGGTCTGTCACAATGACTACTTTCTTGGGCAGTGTTATTCAACAGACTGCATGTTGTGAAGGGTTTTTCTTTTACCATGGAAAGGGTTCTACGATCATCCACCACTGTTGTTTTCCATAGTCGTCCAGGCCTTTTGTGTTGCAAAGCTCACCAGTGCGTTTTTTCTCGGAATGTACCAAACTGTTGATATGGCCACTCCTAATGTTCCTGCTATCTCTCTGATTGATGTTTTTTTCATTTTTGCAGCCTAGGGATGGCCTGTTTAATTTGCATTGAGAGTTCCTTTCACCACATGTTGTGGGTTCAGAGCAACAACTTCCAAATGCGAATGCCACACCTGGAGTCAACCCAGACCTTTTACTTAATTGATGAAGAAACGGAGGAATAGCCCACACCTGTCCATGAAACAGCTTTTGAGTCAATTTTCCAATTACTTTTGGTCCCTTGAAAAAGTGGGGGCAGCACATTATAGAGCTGTAGTTCCTACACCCTTCCTCCATTTTGGATGTGAATACCCTCAGACTGTAACTTGAATATATTTTGGTAAACAGCCGAAGTAACAAAACTTGTGTCAGTGTCCAAATATTTCTGGACGTAACTAAATTTCAACCCTTTTTATGTGACTTTAGAAGCTGTACAAGGTAAACTAGCCATTGGGGTATTAGTACATGTTCCCTCCACTCTACTCTATGATCTGGTTAGCAGTGCCAATAGCAACCGGATATCAACAGTGAATACATAAGGACCATATTTATTTAATCTGCCAAGTGACCACCATCAAATTTACAGGCACTCTGAATTCTACCAAAACACAATGTATTTCAAGTCATTTTGTATTTGCTCATTCTGACGATATATTGATTGATTCCATCTATTCTATTTATCTACTGGTGATAATTGTCCAAATTCTGGTCTTCGTGTTCACCGTGGGCTCTTGCTAATCATAATGCATGAAGAGAACCCCTGGCAATGGATTTCTGCAAATGTTTATTTTTCATGATAATTCTTTTTGTTAGTACTGAACTGGATAATTTATTTTAAGGCAAAGTTGCGCTCACAAGGTTTTACATGAAAATAATGGAAACTACAGCTGTATTCCCAAAAACGAATCTAAGGGAGGATTTGTTTCAAACATCCCGCCTTGAAGAATCCTTGAGTAGTTTGGTTAATGGGTATGATTCACCAGCTTATCTCACAAGGAAAAATGCTTTCATGACTTTTGTAAACACTATATTTCTACATGTAAAATGGTACCATATACAGGGACGTATTAGCCGCGAGGCAAACAAGGCATTTGCCTTGGGCGGCATTTTTCAGGGGGCGGCAAAAAACGCCGCCCCCCAAATGCCCAGGGCAGATGCCTTGTTAGCCTTGCGGCTAACTGACATCCCGCGGCCGGCGAGGGAGCACTTCCTCTGAGCTGTCTGCTCAGCTCAGACGTCATCTTCCGGTTCCCAGCCTCACTCTGCAGCCGACGCGCGAGGGAGCTGAGCAGTCAGCTCATGGGAAGTGCTCCCTCGCCGGCCGCCCGCCTGCCAGCGCCGCCCGCCCTGCAGCCACTGGACCACCAGGGAGAGAGACCCCCACCCCCCCCAGCACTCCCAAAGGTAAGGAGGTTGGGGGGGGATTTAAATTAAAAAAAAAGTTAATGTGTGTGTGTGTTTGTGTCTGACTGTGTGTGTTTGTGTCTGACTGTGTGTGTTTGTGAGTGTGTGTTTGTGTCTGTGTATGTGTCTGACTGTGTCTGACTGTGTGTGTGTGTTTGTGTCTGACTGTGTTTGTGTCTGTGTCTGACTGTGTGTGTGTGTGTGTTTGTGTCTGACTGTGTGTGTGTATGTGACTGTGTGTCTGTGTGTGTTTGTGTCTGACTGTGTGTGTCTGACTGTGTGTGTCTGACTGTGTGTGTGTGTTTGTGTCTGACTGTGTATGTGTGTGTGTGTGTGTCTGTGTGTGTGTGTGTGTGTGTGTGTGTGTGTGTGTGTGTGTGTGTGTGTGTGTGTGTGTGTGTGTGTGTGTGTGTGTGTGTGTGTGTGTGTGTGTCTGTGTGTGTCTGTGTGTGTTTGTGTGTGTTTGTGTCTGACTGTGTGTGTATGTGTGTGTGTGTCTGACTGTTTGTGTCTGTGTATGTGTCTGACTGTGTGTGTGTGTATGTGTCTGACTGTGTGTGTGTGTGTATGTGTGTATGTGTCTGACTGTGTGTGTGTGTGTGTATGTGTCTGACTGTGTGTGTGTGTGTGTATGTGTCTGACTGTGTGTGTGTGTATTTAGAAGGTGGGGCGGGGGGAAGGGTTGGGTGGGGGGGGGAGGGGGGGCGCCTGAGTTTTGTCCTGCCTAGGGCAGCACAAAACCAGGATACACCACTGACCATATATAGTGATACAGGGCCCCATACAGCTGTCTTGGTTGTACCCCACTGATGGCGGTCCTGAGTACGTCAACCACAATAATTTTTCTTGTTCTGAATTGTTTTACAGGTTGTAAATTCAAACAGTAGTTTTATTTGCAGATGCTCAGATCTGTTATCTGAGGCTTATATATACCTTACTTTTGTATTGGCTTGGTGAAGCTTTGATTTCTCTACAAGCAAGGAACTGTGACACTTTGGGACACTGAATTGCCATGCGGCCAGGCTGGGGAGATTTGTCCCATAACCAAATTGTATTTGAGAGCTTTCTGACTTCATTTCAATTGACATGAGGCAAAACTGGAAGGATGCCATGTGCAGGAGAGCAATGGGATATTTATCAGTCTGTTACACACAGACAGTGTTGTAATTGAGCAGAAGGGTATATTCATTAGATGACGAAATTAACTCAGATTTTTCATTTTTACAAACAGTATCAATTTCAATAGAAATTGGTACTTTTATTAATAAACCTTGTTACACCAACAATGGCTGTCAATCAGATAAGTGGTTCTTTAACTTGATGGTTGTTTAGCTCAGTTCAGCTGAACGATTGCTCAGAGCACCTGCCTTGCAAAGACTTCACATTGAGTGCATTACAAAGTCTGTGATTGGACAATGACATAAATACTGGGAAACAAATGCTGCAGACAAGACTGCTGTAGTTTTTACAAGCTGTTTTTCAATATACCCGCAATGACAAAATGTATATTTAAATGCATTCAAATCTACAAAACATTGATTTTTATTTATTTTATATTTGGGCAGTGGAGTGTCTCTTTAAGTTTACCAGTTTGATAAGCCTTTAGATATAAGCAGAGAGGGTGTTACTTGTGGGTTATTTCTTTGACATTCCAGTGGTTGACTTGGAAAAGCAGCAAAAATTTACTAGATGGTAATCTGATAATATTTTATTTAAATCATTGGAATACAAAATAATTCCACTGTGCTCTAATTTCTATTTTTAGCAATGTAAATTTTTATAATCACGAATCTGTAAAATATGTGAATTTAATTATTATAAATAAAACTTTGTGGCTGTCAACCATTTAAACCTCATGTCCAGAGGAATGTTAAATGTCCAATCAATTTTCTCCTGTGCACCCAGTGTGATAATATGGATTCAGACATTGCTGCTGTTTAGCCACATCCTTAATGCGGGAGTAAAGATCAGCACGGATCCTGTGATGGACACGGTGAGGAACAGCCAGAGAAATATGCGATCGAGTACTTGTGCTACAAATTTCCAATCCTGCACAACCTAAGCAAAAAGAAATATCAAATATATCATATTGTATATGTAAGAAACAATGACACAATTAAAGAGATGCTAAGCACCAAAACAACTTTAGTATAATGAAGTGGTTTTGGTGTATAGATCATTCCCGTGCAATATCACCACTAGATTCTCATTTAGGAGTTAAATCACTTTGCTTATAAAGCCCTGGCCATACCTCGCTTGGCTGAGACTCACACAGCCTCCCTACACACTTCCTAAAAATAAACCTTTTTTTTATGTTGGCTGTGTCAGTCAGTGCCAGGGAAAATGTGGCTAGGGCTGCATGAAGGCAGAAGAAAAGTGATTTAACTCCTCAGGGTTGTCACAGGTCCATCGGTCCTGGTGGGCCCGGACCACTCTGGAAGACAAAGTTTCCATCTGTTCTTGTAATCCACCAAACAAAGTCTCTGACAACTTCAGTACTCAATGCCTGCCCAGGGGCATTTGAGGCTCTAAATATTCAGTGAGAATCTGATCCTACACGCCACCATATAAATATGTGCCCCTGTGAGCCACTGAGCAACTGTCTGCATGTATAGTGAAGAGGGGGCCCAGCACACCTGATCTCCAGCTTCCGGTTGCTCAAACTCTCGCATGTCCATGTCCGTCAAAACGTTATCGTGGGTCCCCACATTTGCCCACAGAATGCAGCCTCTATCCAACCCCACACATTTAAACACACACGGCATCCACTACACACACACTGCATACATTATACACACAACCTCTGCATACACTACACACACACTTCATCCACTATGCACACACTCCATCAACTACACAAAAACTGCATCCGCTACACACGCACTGCATTCACGATATACACACTGCATCCACTACACTCAATGCTGCATCCCATATGCACACACTGCATCCAATAAACACATACACACAGACTACATCCACTGCATACAAACTGCATCCACTATACACACACTACATCAACTATAAATATACTACATCTACTCTACACACACACTGCTTCCTTGTTGGCGGACTTAGGGTGGGCCCTGTTGGTGGACTCAAGGGGGCCAGACCTACACCAGTGTAAGGAGCCCAAGATTTCTGATGGCAACCCTATTCATTCAGCTAAAGTTGTATTGGTGCTCAGATGGTCCCTTTAATTTCAAACACTGCTTGATTTATTATCATTGATTGATTTATAATGCATAAAGCCCTAAACAAATAAATTCCTTTATTCCTTTTCACATATTGCAATAGTTCAGTTTGTTAATGCTCCATCTATAGAACATATTCACACCTCAAGACAGCATATTCTAATTATAGTAAGATCTATTCTTCAGGGTATTCTGAATTTGAGACAGACCTTATTCTATTGTTTGAAAACCTACTTTTCACCTACCATGCTCTGTCTAATTTACAACGATACCATTAAGGACAGACATATGACAAGGAGAAATATTCTGTCATTAGCATAACACAATGTCAACTGCTCCTCAGTATTCCAAAGTAAGTAAATGCAGTTATTTGTGTTATGTAAAATTCTCACGCCTTCATGTATATTCATATTGGTCTTTTATTCCAGTATATGAAAGCATAAATAACATATATAATTCAAACAGTTTTATTGGAATTTATCTCCTTATTATTGGTGGGTGATTAGGATTTTGTCCTGAATTCGCATATGCAGTGTTATTTACTAAAGTAAAGTGAGAATTTCCAGGAACTTAAAGGGACACTGTAGTCAACAGAACAACTACAGCTTAATGTAGTTGTTCTGGTGAGTATAGTCAGTCCTTGCATGCTTTTTAATGTAAGCACTGTCTTTTCAGAGAAAAAGCATTGTTTACATTTCTCCCTATGGACACCTCCAGTGGCCACTCCTCAGAGGCCCACTAGAGGTGCTTCCTTGGTCAATGCTACACAGTGTGCAGCACTTCCATTTAGCGTATCAACAGTCTTCATGGAGAAGCTGAATGTTCCCCATAGAGATGCTTTGATTTATTGCATGTTTATGAGGAGATGCTGATTGGCTACGGCAGTGTTTGGCTCCCCCACCATTCCTCTTAGCTGAAATCAACGGGATTGACGCCCACAACCAATCACAGTGCTTTCCCACAGGAGATCATTCATTCTGATAATGTCAGGGAAAGAGGCTGATCGGGGGTGGGCCACTGCCTGCGCACCTGCAGGCGCTGGAAATAAGGTAAATTTTTTTTAACTTAAGGTAAGTTAAGGTTTATTTCATATTTAAGGCCAAAGTAGCAAAAGTGGAACAATACTCCAAGTCAGCTGTGTTTCAGGTTAAGCTAATTTTACTTTGACTTTTAAATTCACTTTGAATTCCCGACAATTCTTACGTTAGCGAATAACCCTGACTGATTTCCCCTAAATATTAAGCCAATAGTTAATCAGTAAAAAGGTCTCTCTTAGTTTCCTTATTTCGAGTGACTTGTTTTCTCTTCCTATTTCCAGACCAATTGCCCTATTGTTTACATTAGCTTCTAATTAGGATTATGAAATGCAATAAAAGCTTCTTTATGACTCCCTTCCTCTCCATCTTTATTTCTATAAGTCCTTGCATCTCCCCCCTCCCTGTTTCTTCATTATTAAACTTACAGTTTCATAGTTTACCTGATTGCTTTGTGAAAGTGTGGCGGAATATGTTGGCACTATATAAGTCCTAATAAAAATAATACAATAATAATAGTACATTAATTAAGAATAATAATTAAGATTAGAAAAAAGCAACCAATATTCATACTCACTTGTCTAATAAAATGCTCCTTTTTTACATGCGTTGAAATATACTTAATAGAGTCAGCAGCCCTTTCCAGGAAGGCGATCAAAACCTTTTCTCCATCATTTGCCTGGATATGTTTTCTTTTGCCAGAAGGCTTTGATTTTCCTGGTGGAACATTGCTTTCTGAGTCCAGGAAGGAGAATCGGTCAATGTGACCTTTCATGCACAACAGTTTGGGAAGTTTTTGCAAAAAGAGACCTTTCACCCAAGGAGCCATAGGATGGTATGTTGCTGAGGAACGATGGTGAACATTAATGACAAAGACTGTCACAATTATAGATAAGGTGACAAATATCATGATAAAAAGTAGGTACTCTCCAATCAGTGGGATTACCTTAGATGAGGAGGGAATTATCTCTTCAATGACAAGTAGGAAAACCGTAAGAGAAACTAGTACTGAGGTGGACAATGACAGTTTTTCTCCTTCATCAGATGGCAAGTAAAACACAAGAACGGTCAGGAATGAGAGACCAAGGCAAGGAATTATTAAGAAAAGAGTATAAAATAAAGGAAGACGCCTCAAAACAAAAGAATAGGTGATGAATGGATATGAATAGATCCCATCTGTCCTCATTCCCTTTAAACCTGTAGCATTTAAAATGTCCCACTCTCCATTATCAAAGAAGTCCTTCCTGTCTACATTTGTATCAATCAGGATAAGGTCCACCATATTCCCATCATATGTCCATGAACCAAATTTCATAGAGCAGTTTTGTCGGTCAAATGGAAAAAATGTGACATCCATTGTGCAAGAACTTTTATAACTTGCTGGTGGTGTCCAGATGACTGTTCCATCATATCGTATTATGGCTTTTGTCATGAGTGAACCTTCAAAACGTCCATCTGCACTGAAGCAAAATGGCAAATAGTAGTGTGTGAGCTATATAATTTAATAAAATACACCAGAAATGTGGTTTGTATGAACATTATTTCAGCAATATTTTTTTAAATCGGCAGTTTAATATGTTTAAATTAAATTGGCATTGCTCTAATATTTTTTGATAAGCTTTTCAGGTTGATCTTAACCACATTGCCAAACAAAATATTGAGGCAATGGGTTTTAGATGTAAATATAGCAGATCTACGTGCAGGTAAATATATTAATTGAAAGCTTACCTTGATATTCGTGAGAAACAGTACTAAAACAAATGTAGAAAAAAAACACTTACTTTTCAAAGAGAACAATGTCAGGGAGCCACAGAGTCTCTGAAGGTACTCTAATGTAAGTGATTCCACCATAATCTTTGGGATTCCACTGCAACTTCAAGTCTTTCCATTCCTGTAGTTTTTGTGAAATAGATAAATATGTATTAATATTCATAAACTTATTGAGGATTCTATACTTTCCATTCTATCTGCATTTCTTTTCAGTGCATGCAGCAAGAAAATTTAGAAAATGTATTTAGAAAAACTAATCTAAATAACATAACAGCATCCATGGTGATATCTTCAATTTTATATATTCCAACAAGGGTCTTTATGTAAATGTCCTAGGCCCAGTCGGAGATCCAGTAGGACACCATGGCAAATGCGTCCACAGAGAAGCCAGTGGACCTATTGTCTGACTGGCAGCAGGGGTTGAGAGGTCACACACACTCTGTTCCTAAATGCCTCTATATCCAAGTTGTTTTAAAAACAATTGCCAATACTGAGAATGTTGCACAATTATTGTTGATTTTTTTAGGACTGTACAACTTTTGCAATGTATACTGTATGTTGTAAGCACAACGAGACAGTCACACATAAATAAAGTATTTAAAAAAAAACAACAGTTGCCAAGGCCATCACTTGTTAAGCCTGCTACAAGGAAAAAGGGACTTCTAACTGATGTGTCAGTCAGGAGTCAGGTAGTCAGCATCATAGCAGAAGTTGCATGCTTAAACAGTAAGTTTAGTTGTTATACTTATTGTATGGATATTTGCAAATTTGGGTCACCTGCATTTCTGTAGATGCAAGTGTTCTCTCTTTCAAGTTTGTCATAGAATCTAGCAGTACCCTTCCTGAGCTTGGACTCGGGATCCTCTCATCTTTAGGCCTTCATGTGAGTAGTACTGCTAAATGTGCTAACCTAGCCATGTCTACTTCTATAAACCCAGTTTATTTTATTCATTTTAATCCAGATATTGTATGTCATCCTTACCTGTCTCAGCCACACATTTGTAGTCATCAGTTGCTTTTTTTCATCCTGTTAAATAAATGTGGTAAATGTAGTGAAAACTGTGTAATTTACTTTCAAAAGTTTCTTATATACAGTATTTATTTAAAAATGCACTGATAACATTGAACATAATAGCAATACTGCAATGAAGTTCCATAAATACATGTTAAAAGTCTGTATATTGACATTTATAAGGGGGACATGCTAATGGTCCTGTTAGGGTTAGAGATTACGGGGGTCTCGGGAAGGAGTAGGGTAAGAAACTATATTTCCATGTTCTATTTTTGGTTTTGGGATTATCTGTTAACATGGTTTCAATGTTTTTTTTAGGTAGAGTTTACATAGGTAGACTTTGTTTTGCGGTTACACAGGGTTGAAGCTAGGGGAACATTTTGGTTAAAAATGGTGTATTCCACAAATAGCACCTCATAGATATCATAATACCCATTCTTAAACAGCATAGAGTTGACAAATTGTGCCATGATTATTCAACAAGTTCGTAAAAAAAAAGATGGAAGTCCAAAAACACAGATTGTCCCCTTTCTTGGCAATAACACACTTGCCACAGCCTTCATTGGTGGCTTCAAGTGCTTTACCCACTCTCCTAGTAGGGAGCTTGTCTCCTATGTGGTTTGCAGCTTCTCCAGACTTAATGGAAATCTACAAAACCTACAAAATCTTCTTTAACAATTCAGAAACCTTTCTTATGAGAAGGTAATATATCTTCCAATCTCAGGCATAACCAATAGGTATACCACAATCTACTATTGAACAATAAAAGAATCTTTACCCATATGTGTGGAAAGGTTTGTATCTCCTACCTGAGCTTGAAACAATCCAGATACAATGAATCCCTAATAGATTTGTTACCAATGGTTACCAAATGGAAAAAAAACAGCAGCAGCTCATTCTGCCTCTTGTGAAGCTATCTTCCAATTAAATGCTTAAACGCTCCATGAGAAGCATAGCTTCAGTGATGGCAGTGAGGTATTTAGTATCTGTGCTGCCCTAGGCATGATGGAACTTGGGCACCCCCTAATTTATATTTGCCCCACCCCTTCCTGTCAATGCCACACCTCCTCCTGTTAAACGACTAACACACACTTTGACTGACAGACACACACTCAGATACACTGACATACACACACTGATTTGACAAAAACAAAAACTGACATACACACAATCACTGACATACATACACAATCACTCAGACACACAGGCGCTCTCACTGACACAATCACTCAGAAACAAACACATTCACTGACAGACACACACACTCACTCACTCACTGACAGACAGCCACACAGTGACAGACATACACACAATCACTCAGATACACACTGAGAGCCAGACACACACAATCACACAAACACTGACAGCCGGACACCCACAATTACACAGACACACACTAACAGCCGGACACACACAATTACACAGACACACACTAACAGCCAGACACACACTGACAACCAGACACACACAATCACTCACACACACACACACTGACAGCCAGACACACACAATCACTCAGACACTGACATACACACACTGACAGCCACACACACACACACACACACACACACACACACACAATCACTGACAGACAGCCACACAGTGACAGACATACAGACAGGGGAGGGCTGGCAGCCTTAGGCCTGGGGGGCAAAACCAGTCAAGTGGCCCATTGCACCACCAAATCAGTTCACCATCCATGCCCACCTTTTCCTGGTTTTATAATGGATATTGATGTTATGCTAATCAGTAGCTCTTTGCCATACCCGCTCCTTCACGGCTCCAGGCACTGCTTGTTGTGAGTGTGAGCCACTGTAAATTAGGGGCAGAGGGCACTTGCACTGCGGTAAAGATGGGGCTGGACAGGAGGAGAGTGCAGTGCAATCAGTGCACTCCCCTCCTGTGGGTCACCAGTAGACTGGTGCACCTGCCCAGGATCAGAGCCGGTGCAAGGATTTTTGCCGCCCTAGACAAAATAAAAATTTGCTGCCCCCCCATGTGACATCACAATGCCCCACCCATATGAACTAACGCCAGTGCTGCACACAGTGTGTGTTTACATTAAAAAGCCTGCAGGGACCAGCTATAGACACCAGAACCACTTCATTAAGCTATAGTGTCCCTTTAATGTGAGGTACATTATAGATTAGTGTCACTAATAATATACTAGATTGCCTACTTACAAGCAGATGAGGATGATGATGGGCTGCAGTTTGGCTCCACTGGTCTGGTGTAGAACAGGATCTCTGGAGGCTGTTTGCAGCTGTGGTCACAAAATTCAATGTTCTGGGAGAATTGGAAGCAGCTCCATTTTTTGGGGCCCCTTACACAGCTCAAGGTCTGGGCCCCAGGGCCTGACGGTGAGTATGCCCATAAGGCCACTCATAATTCCACCCACCCATGAGTTCGCTCACAGGGGTGGAGTGTGTAGGGGATGTGTTATGTGTTATTGTAGAGGATCTAATATGTGTGCTTATGGTATGTAGTGTATAGGGTTACCAGTTTGTGCAGGTGATGCAGTGTGTTTGTGTGTAGTGGAAGCAGTGTGTATTTGTGTATAAGGGATGTATTATGTGTTTCTGGTTGTGTGTAAGGGATGCATTGTGTGAATCTGTGTTTGTATGCATAAGGGTTGCAAGGTGTGTGTCTGTATGTGTGTGCATTGAGTGTAAGAGATGCATTGTGTTTCTGTGTGTATGTAAGAAAAGAGTGTGTGTGTTTGCATATGTGTGTACGGGTTTGCATTGTCTGTTTCTGTGTATGTGTGCAAAGGATGCATTGTCTTTGTGTGTAAGGGTTGCATTGTGTGTGTGTGTAATGGATGCATTGTGTGTTTCTCTGTGTGTAAGGGAAGCATGTTGTGTTTCTGTGTATGTATAGGGATGCATTGTGTGTGTGTGTGCGCGCGTAGTGTGAAAGAGCTCCCTGTCTTGGCCCCTGTCCTATAGAGCTGCCCCTTCTGTCCCGTAGAGCTCTCCCCTGCACCTTAGTGGTCTCTCCTCTCCCCCACCCTCCCTAGCGGTCTCTTCTCACACTCACCCACCCTCCCTGTGCTCTTCTCACTCCTCCCTCTATGTGTTCTCCTCACACCCCCTGTGTTCGTCTTACCCCCCTCCTCCCTGTGTTCTTCATACTTCCCCCCTTGGTCGTCTTACTCCCCCACCTGTTCTTCTTAACCCCCCTTCTTCTTATTGCTCCCCCTTTCTTCTTACCCCCCTTCTTCTTCTTCCTCTTCCTCCCCTTCTTCTTCTTACTCTGACTTTCTTCATACTCACCCTTCTTCTTACCCCCTCTTCTTCTTCTTATACACTCTTCTTCTTCCTTTCCTCCCCATCTTTTCTTACTCACCCCTTCTTCTTCTTCTTACCCCTCTTTCTTATCTCCCTCACCTTCTTCCTCCGCCCTCCCACAGCACTTCTTATTCCCCCCTCTCCCTCTTACTCCGCCCACTCCTTTTCTTATTCCCCCTCTCCCTCTTCTTACTCCCCCTCTTCTTCTTACTCCCCCCTCTTTTCTTACTCCTCCTCTTCCTTCTTACTCCCTCCTCTTCTTGCAGCTGCTTGCTCCCCCATCTTACTCGCCCTTCTTTCTTCTTACCCCTCTTTTCTTATCTCCTCAGCTGGCTGCTCCCCTCCCTCAGCTTCTTGCCGCCACCTCCTCTTCGCCTCCCCCCTCCCTCTTCTTCATTTCCTCCCCTCTTCTTGTTTACCCCCCCTCCCTCCTTATTCCCCTCCTTTCTTATTCCCTCTCCTCTTTATCCCCCCTCCCCTCTTCTTATCCCCCCTTCTTATTCCCCCCTCTTCTTATTCCCCTCCCTCCCCTCTTCTTACCCCCTCCCCTCCTCCCTCTCTTCTTACCCCCTCCCCTGTAGCGTGGCCGAGCAGCACTCCGGTCCGCGGTGGCCGGCCGGCCGGAGTGATAGGAAGGTGCACACTCAGTGTGCACTTCCTGTCAGTCCGGTCGGTAACAGGAAACAGAAACTCCGCGCGGAACAGGAGTGCAGCTCGGCCACGCTACAGGGGAGGGAGGGGAGAAGCTGCAGCCGCCTGAGGCTCTTAACAGAGCGCTCAGGCGGCTGCAGTATTTAAAGGGCCGGCCCGCCGCGGCCGGCCTTACAGGAATTTAGGGCGGCCTGGGGGGCAATTGCCTCCCTGCCCCCCGGCCCAGCCCGCCCCTGCATACAGACACAATCACTCAGAAACACACTGACAGACATACACACACTGACAGCCAGACACACACAATCACACACACACTGACAGCCAGACACACACAATTACTCAGACACACACTGCCAGTCAGACACTGACAGCAAGACACACACAATCACTCAGAAACACACTGACATACACACACTGACAGCCAGACACACACAATCACTCAGACAGACACACTGACAGACATACACACACTGACATATACACACACTGACAGCCAGACACACACACACACACACACACTGACAGCCAGACACACACAATCACTCACACACACACACACTGACAGCCAGACACACAACCCCCCCAAACATTAATTAATAAAGATTACTTTTTCTATTTTAGTTTAAATCCACCCATCCTCCCTACCTTTGGAAGAGCTGGGTGGATTTTTTTACCTGGGGTCCAGTGGGTCTTCTTGCAGGGAGGGAGGCAGGCATGCAGGCACTTTGGTGGCTAATTGTAATCCAGGCACGCGGCGCCTGCGAGGGAGCACTGATTTGTGAGCTGTTTCTGCTCAGCTCCCTCGCGCGTCGCAGAGTGATGCCGGGAGACGGAATATGACGTCTAGACTGTTTAATATTTCCTCCACTTTTTCCAACAGAATTTTTTTTTAGCACCTGACTTGCAAAGACTTCTCATTGAGCTGCATTGAGAAGTCTGTGATTGAACAGCCACAGGAAGTATGGGCAGGGTTAAAAGGGGAAGGCTGATAAAGGCTTCAGATAAGAGATCTACATCTTTGCAAGCTGGTTTTAGATATAACCCACCCAATAAAAAAAAAGTATAATTAAGTGCATGCACATTTTCATTCAGTATATACCTAGCAAATAGTGAATTTATTTTTGTTTAGATTTGGGAAGTGGAGTGTCCTTTAAGTATCACTGGCATAGAAAAAACAGTTTCCTTGCTGAAACCTCTTCTTACTAACCACCCATGTCAGTTAGTATAATATAGTTAAAATAATAGTTTTGTGCAAACCTATGTTTTGTAGATGATTGCACGTCTTAAGAAACTAACTGTTCAAACATCTGGAAAGAAAATGACACAGAAAGCAGGACTGCACACTTGGCTTGTTTCAAATAAATGACCTAATTTTCTGTGACTGAAACAATTCCTTATCAGCACTTCAATGGCGGTGATTACATTACAGCACTCCGAGCTGCAATCATCGTCATCATCCTATGTGGATTCAAAATATATACATTTTTATGTTTTTTTTTCTTTTTTAAAAACGTTATGCACAATTGAGGTGGGTGCTTGTGGGCTCAAAAGCAGCACTTTAGAAATTGTCGTACTCTGGTAATTCCTTGCCAGCTGAAATGTAGGGCACGTAGGCAGTGCAGTCCAGCAAACTGGAGGTGGATATGTGGCGTGCACTGGATTTTTACAGATGTTCAGGATGTTACTAAAGTGAGAATTAAATGGAATTAATTAAAAAATAATTTCAAATTTAAGGCCAGAGTAGCAAAATTGGCAACAAAGATAAGCTAGAGAATTTTTCCAGTTTGGCTTTTTTGACCTTAAAGGACCACTATAGTTTTCCTGGCACTATAGTGCCCTGAGGGCGCCCCCACCCTCAGGGTCCCCCTCCCGCCCGGCTCTGGGGAGAGGAAAGGGGTAAAAACTTACCTTTCTCCAGCGCTGGGCGGGGAGCTCTCCTCCTCCGATCCTCCTCCATTCCTCCCCGTCGGCTGAATGCGCACGCGCGGCAAGAGCTGCGCGCATTCAGCCGGTCGCATAGGAAAGCATTTACAATGCTTTCCTATGGACGCTTGCGTGCTCTCACTGTGATTTTCACAGAGAGAATCACGCAAGCGCCTCTAGCGGCTGTCAATGAGACAGCCACTAGAGGCTTTGGAGGAAGGATTAACCCATTTGTAAACATAGCAGTTTCTCTGAAACTGCTATGTTTATAAAAAAAATGGGTTAATCCTAGCTGGACCTGGCACCCAGACCACTTCATTAAGCTGAAGTGGTCTGGGTGCCTAGAGTGGTCCTTTAAATTTGAAATTGATTTTGAATTCTCACTGTAGTGAATTACTGTGTGTTCACATAACATTTTCTGAGTTTTCCTCTGTCTGTCAAAATCAGTATAATTATACATTTTAGTAGCAATTATATTTTCTTTCTCAGCTTGCAGTAACTGGATAGGATGGATTCCATCCTGCATGAAAACCGATAAATGTTAGAGTATTATATCATTAATTTAATAGCATCCAATCCCCCAGATTGTGCTTCTGACATGTGTGTTGTCTTCCACATTAATAAAACACAAAAATATAGTACTAAACCAGGAAATGATCAAATAAAATATTTTGAAGGCAGTGTAACATATTGACAGTTTGTTGCCTTTGTCAGTAGCATTTACATGACACATGTAAAGGGTTTACATGATTAACAAATAGTATATACTAGCATTAATAAATATATAGATACTAATGCAACATGCCTGCATTTAGAATACATATATGGTTATTAACTAAAGTGAGAATTCAAAGTTCATTGGAAATTTAAGGCCAGAGTAGCCAAACTGAATGCATAGCTGACTTAGAGAATTTTTCCAATTTGGCCATTTTTACCATACATTTTAAATTAAATGTGCATTCTCTTTATATTCTCACTTTAGTGAATAACCCTGACAGTGAATTCAGGGTTAGTCATTAAAGGGACACTATAGTCATCTAAACAACTTTAGCTTAATTAAGCAGTCATGGTGTTTAGATCATGCCTCTTAATTCTCACTGCTCAATTCTCTGGCATTAAGGAGTTAAATCTGTTTTGTTTCTGTCCATGCAGCACTAGCCACACCTCATCTGCCTGTGACTGAAACAGCCGGTATGGAAAAAAAATTAACAATTTTCAATTAGATATTAACTTAAATTAGCTTGTGCTCAGTGAATTGAACTTTTTTTTTACACACAGGAGGCTCCTGCAAGTTCTAGCACACGTGACTTAGGTAGCCCAGAGTTCTGGAACTCTGTCCTCAGATGCTTAATGCAAATTCTGTGCATATGTAACATATGTCATCATCACACATAGTGCACTGGCAACAGACATACAAATCTTCTCCCTTGCAGACAGAACGCCTGAAGGGAGGGATAACTTTCTGTGTGTGCTCCCTCCTGCCTTTATCCACTAATTGAATAGTCTTTTTGTTTAAAAAAAAATCAATATTTCCCCCCTCCCCCCACCCTTCGTCAACTCAAATTGCACGCATGCAGCAATGACAAACGCTGACAAAACTGTCCAATCACAGGGTTCTCTGTGAGAGACCATCCGTTATGTCAGGTTAGGGCGTGAAAGTCAGCGCTGTGATCTTTGTCCGCTGGGGTCGTTGTCTTGCAGGTTTCACTGCAAACGGAGGGGGAGGGACTTATAGGGCATATTACACATAAAATATCCCCCCTTTAATGTTTCAAGAGATATAAGTAAACAGGATTTTGCAAGTTAGGTTATAGACATGTATTTCTTCTCTGCCAGTAGGGGGTGTAATTACTGGAAAGATGAATAATATAGAAAAAATAACCACTCGCATAAAGGTTTAAATTTTGTTATTGTGTTTAGTGTTCGTTTCAAAAAGGCTTTATTCAAACATAGGCATTTCAGGGTATGCCCTGATCAATGTACAACAGCATGTATCTATAGATTGAACAAGTAGACAAGATATAACGGACTCGCAGGTCCCAACGTAGAATGTGTGAACATCACTCAGACAATGTTACATATTATACCTGTATGATATTTGATCGCGGTTAACACGTTAGAATATACATATGGGTGATCGGATTGCAGCTCGAGTAGAGGGATATTCGTAAGTTTGTACCTTGTGTCTGCTTGTTGTGTTCCTCTAATCTTTCTCTTTGGGGTGGCAAGGGCTATTGGTCCGTCGTTATAGGTCAGATGCCGTTCAGGAGTGTGCCTTATTCGTGTTGTGTGATCGCATGATGAAGGTGTTTGTTTCCATTTTGATATGTAAGTGTGAGTGAGTGACACAGCTGTGAGCAATCTCGGATTAAGGAGGGCTACGTTTGTCATTCAATTCGTATAGAAACCATTGTTGGAGAGTTGAGAAAGAAGATGAGTGTTAATTGAGTAAGAAGTAAGAGAAAGAGAGAGGGGGGATGAGGAGGAGGGAGCTGGATGGAGGAGGGATGGGTAGGGGGGTGTGAAGAGTAGGGTGGTCCCGTCACCCGTGCCCACGGCGTAGTATGTATCGAACCAGACGTCAGTCCCCATCTGTGGGGGGTCGTGGGGCTCCCTGGGGCTGCGGACGTCTATTCCTATCTGTGTTTTGGTCCGCTATGTAGAGTAGCCATGGGCGCCACCTCTCCACATGTTTGTCCTCGAGTCCTCTAAGTGTAGCCTGTATTGATTCCGCTCTATATATTTCTTCCACCCGCTCCATCCATTGTCTTATCGTCGGGATATTCGTTTGTTTCCAGTATAGCGGAATCAGTGCCTTGGCTGCGTTAATTAGGTGTCTACGAATGTTTTTCCTATATGTGCCTATGGGATCTGGTGTGGAGTGCAGGAGAACCGCCTCTGTGTTGAGCTTTCCTTCCGTCCCTGTGATTTCCCCTATTTTCTGTAGGACTTCGTCCCAGTATGGCTTAATGAGTGAGCATTCCCACCATATGTGTAGTGGCGAACCACGTTCGTCCCCGCATCTCCAGCATGTGTCAGGTACATTCGGGAAGATCCTGTGTAGGCTGTCGGGCGTTCTATACCAGAATGAAAGAAGTTTATAGTTAGTTTCTTGATATTGGGATCTCGATGAGCATTTATGGTGTAATATGAGGATCTTATCCCATTGGGATGTGGTGAATGATGTATTCAGCATGCGTTCCCAGCGTCTGCAGAATTGGTCATTGTTAGTGAGGTGCCCCACGAGCATGTGTTGGTATAATAGGGATATCGCCTTATCTAGGGTAGTCTTGTGGTCGCAGAGCGTTTTGAACCATGTCAAGTCCCTATGTAACTTTTCCTTGTCTGGAAGTGTCCGGTAGTATGTTCTGAGTTGTACATAGCGGAAGGTTTGTAGGCTGGTGGGTTGGTTGCCTTCCATGAGGTCCCTCAGGGGGTCATGTCTGTGTTGGTTAACACCTTATGTATGGGGAACGATTCCCCCTCTCCCAGGAAGGACCATGCTGCCTGCGGTAGCCCTCCTCCTATCTGAGGGTTGTATTGTATCTGGGTCATCGGGCTTGGTGTTTGAGAGACGTGAGGAGCTTTTCTGATATAATCCCATGCTTTCAGTGTCTGCGCTACGGTAGAGGATGGTTCCAAAATCGTCCGTGGCATCTTCTTCGTATTCCACACTGATGTCAGAAAGGAGGGGCCTATATGTTGTTTGTCCAATTCGATCCATTGTTTATGTTCCGGTTGAGTATGCCACTCCAGGACTCGTTGTAATACTGTCGCATGGTGGTATTTGCGGAGGTCGGGGAGTGCCAGTCCTCCCCATGCTCGAGGTAAGCAGAGAACGTCCTGTCAGAGTCTTGCCTGGTTCCCACTCCAAACGAACTTCACCATCGCGGAACGTAGTGACGCGAAATATGCCATCGGTAGAGCTTGCGGAATCGTCTGATATAAATATAACAGCCATGGTAGGATATTCATCTTGAGAATTGCGATCCGGCCGAACCACGAAATGTGTGGGTACGTCCACGTTTTCAAATCCTGTTGGATTCGTTGCAGTAGTGGTAAGAAGTTCGTTCGGTACATGTCACCCAGGTCTCTGGTAATTGCGATACCTAGATACTGCATGTGGTTTGCGCACCATCTAAACGGAAATTGGTTCTTCAGTACGATTGTTTGGGCCGTTGGAGTGGTAATGTTAAGTACTTCACATTTATTCATGTTCAATTTGAATCCTGAGACCTCCCCGTAGTTCGTGATCATAGCGACTAGGTGGGGCATTGTTGCCTCCGGATCCGTGATAAAAAATAAGAGATCATCCGCGTATGCCGCTACTTTGTGTGTTGTATTACCGCTTTTGAAGCCCTTGATTGTATCCGACGTGCGCACCGCTTCTAGGAACGGTTTGAGAGCCAGGGCGAAGAGCATGGGGGAGAGTGGGCACCCCTCTCTTGTCCCATTGTGGATCTGGAAGGAATCGGTAAGCGCTCCGTTCACTCTCACCTTCGCATTGGGGCAATGGTAGATCGCATCAATCCATTTCATCAAGTTCCCTCCGAAGCCCATTTCCCGGAGTGTGGTTACAAGGAATGTCCAATCAACCCGGTCGAATGCTTTTTCCGCATCCGTTGACAGTAGTAGGAGCTTATCAGTTGATCTCCTTGCCAGGTGATGGATGGATTGTACTCTAAGGGTGCTGTCTCTAGCTTCCCTCCCAGGGATGAACCCCGTCTGGTCTGGATGGACCAATCTCGGGAGTATTTTCCCGATTCTGGTGGATAGTATTTTGGTGAGGAGCTTCACGTCTACATTTAGCAGTGATATTGGTCTATAGCTGCTGCAGAGTTCGGGGTCCTTCCCCGGTTTCGGGAGGACCGTTATAGTTGCCGCTAGGGATTCGGGTCTGAACTGGGCGCCATCTATCAAAGCGTTGAACGCGTTGGTGAGTCTTGGGAGCAGTATGGTTCGGAATTTTTTATAATAGTCTAAGGTAAAGCCATCAGGACCTGGGGCCCGACCCGTTTTGGCGGTCTTGATTGCTCCTGCCACTTCTGCCTCCGTGATCGGTATAGCCAGTAACTCCGGTTCCCCTTGCTGCAATTGCGTCCTCACGTGTGATTCGATGTAACTCCTTATTCTGTCTCGTCTGATTGCCACCTCCTCCGGGAGTGTAGGTCCCGGGATGTTGTATAACGAGGCGTAGAACGTGCGAAACTCGGATGCTATTTTATCCGGGAATTGTGTGATCGTGCCGTCTGACGTCCGTAGCTTATGGACCTGGGTCATGCCCTGGGGGCCTCTAATCATTCTGGCCAGCAGCCGCCCTCCTTTGTTGGCGTGTTGGTAAAAGAAGGCCTTTGAACGCTGTATGGAGCTATAGTGTCGAGTCGTCATGTGGGCATGTAGAGATCTTCGGGCTTCCAATAATTCTTTATATGTCTCCTTGAGGTGGGAACGTTTGTGTTGCATTTCGAGCACATTTATGTGTGTTAATAGATCCGTCATATGTCTCCGAGATTCTCTTTTCTTCTTAGAAGCCAAGCGCATCAGTGTACCTCTGAGCACACTTTTGTGCGCTTCCCATATCGTGGTCGCGGAGAGATCATCTGTATCGTTCAGTGCGAAATAGGAAGTGAGTTCCTCGGAGACCGTTTCCTTCACTGATGGGTCCAAGAGTAAGGAGTCCTGGAGTCGCCATGTCTTAGAGGATGGGCGTACCCTGGGGGAGTCCATTTGTAGGGTCACAGGTCAATGATCTGACCAGCTTGCCGATCCAATTTCTGCTTTTTGGATGGCGTCAAAGTGTTCCTGTTGGAGAAAGATATAGTCAATCCTCGCGTATCGCTTATGTATCACTGAGTAGTGGGTGTATTCCCTGTCCGCCGGGTGCATTGCTCGCCAGCAGTCCACCAGCCTAAGGTTCTTAAGCGATTTCTGTATGCTTTGGAGGGCTCCTTGGGTGATGCTACTGTGTCCCGTGGACGAATCTATTAGAGGGATGAGGGGAACATTGAGGTCTCCTCCAACGATCAACGTGCCCTCTGTGAATGAAGAGAGGTTGGAGAGAGATTTACGTATGAAGTGTGATTGGTTGTTGTTTGGAGCATAGATCATCACGAGAGTGTACCTACGGTTCTGTATGTCTCCCTTAAGGAACAGGTACCTGCCGTTAGGATCAACCATTCGTTCCACTTCCTGGAACTGTAGTTGAGCATGGGTGAGAACCGCTACGCCTGCCTTACGTGCAGTCAGGTGGTTGCTATGAGCCGCAGTGGGATAGTGTTTGCTTTTCAACAGCGGAGCATGTCCTTCCTTAAAATGTGTTTCCTGTAGGAAAGCAATTGATATGTGCTTAGAGGAAAGCTCTCGGAGAAGTTGCGATCTGCGCTCCGGGATATTTAGGCCCCTGCAGTTCATGGTTGTGACGCGTAAAGGATCGGGTTCGTAGGCCATTTGTGATGGGTGGAGGTGGTTCGCTATGTCCTTTAATGGTTTGTTTACTCTTCTAATCGGTGTCTGTTGTCGAGTGTTGCCCCGTCTCCTTGGGAATTCCGTGGGCACGAAGATGACGGGGTGAGGTAGTCGGGAGAGGCTGGGGGGGGGGCTTGTATTGTGTTTAGTGTTAATTATATGTCCATTGCTGTGAGTTCAAAAGTTAACTAACACTACCCACGGATTTAAATCAATTCCCTATAAAATAGCTATACAGCAACTACATGTAATAAGTCAGATTTTAAAAAAATGTCAGCTCTGGAAGATAACATTACCAAACTACCCCAGAAACCCTTTGAGATATTAAAAATCTAAAATATCTCAGTACCATTATGATACAATATGTATACTGTAAAACATATTATTTAAATGAGAAAATGTAATCAGCTTACATGACAAATATTCCAGATTTGGATGCATTTTTCTTAATTTATCCAGTTTTTTCCAAGAATAAAAACTTAAATAATATAAATAAGATATAAGAAATAAAATAATATATATTTATAATACTCGAGTTTCCAGCCATATCTTTTAGATCCAGAAGCTCTCTATTTCATGTGGCATTAAAATCAGAAACTCATTTCAGAGACCTCTGCTGGTTCGCTTTGCTGACACAGTTAACAGGATTTTCAGGCGTAAATAGAGAGAGTAGCCAGCAGGCTATTTGTGCCACACGTGTGATTAATGCGATAGTGTATGTTGTCCTAATAGCAGTATGCATGCTCATATGTAGTTAGTATACTTGTTTAACCCAGTAACTGCAGGAAGAAGTGGCTCTAGACTAGGAACAAAAAAAGAATACATTTTGAATTGTATTATTCATCGAAACACGGAGTAAAAGCAACTAACCTATATACTCTCTGTGTTTCGTAAGTAAAATCTAATCTTTCTTACATGTGTTTTTTGTTCAGTGTGTCTGTACCAAGGTTTGCTTAATTTTCCATTGTATTAGCCTCTACCAAATACGCTTGTGTGAGTCCTAATGCAGAGATTGCTGTAATCCAATTTTAGTTCCAAATAGACTTCTATATTATGCAGGATTACATAAAATACAAGTTCCCTGGGGCCTGCTGACTAAATCAAGGTTCAATAACCAGTGAAGCCCGCCCTGCAGGTTGGTTGAATCATATATTGCTACATGTCCCCTGGAGGAACCGAGACTTTCCAGACCTTCTTTTCTACAGTGCCGTACCTCTTTTGGACGAGCTCAGTTCCTTTTTGTTTGTAAGCTTAATATGCATATGTCATTATATTTGTGAGTAAATTTGTGCAAATGAAATAATTGGCTCATGAGCTAAACAACTAATGCCATCACATTCATATCTAACAAAATATTGTAAAGTAACCAAAATATTCCAGAGAATGCCCTATCCATGGCTGCCTAAAAATCATTCTGTAGCCAAATGAAATGGCCCTGTAGTGTTATAAATCTATTTTAAAAACGTATAATAGTTTTTCATTTTGTATAATACTTTTATTGAATTAAAAGACACAAAAATTGCACAAATTACAGTGCAATATTAATCAAAGAATGGAAGATCACATCTCATTTTCCAGTTATACATAATAAGGACCCAAACTCAAAATATGTAAAATAATAAGAAAATGGGATGGAGAGGAATAGGACTAGGGAAGGAGGAAAGAAGAAAATGGAAAAGCCACCACGATTAATTTGCATCGCCAAAAAAGAGCATGTCAAAACAAAGAATTAGAGGTGTATTCATGCCAGGGATTCCATATTTTATGGAGGGAGGACAGCCCTACTGGCTGCCAAAGTGATTTTATTAAAATGCTTTTTCAGGACCGTAGGAAAAGCCAGTAGTCTAATACAAAGGGCCTCTGGAAGACAGCCTCCAAAAGGTCTTCTACCATGCTCCAAAAGGGATCACTATTCAACAAGACAACACATTTTTGCCATTATGCCCAATATCCTATCCTCCAAATTATATAAATATGCTTTTGTTTTGGCAATTATATTCCTGGTGAAAATGTCTCCACTTTGTCAAAACTCTTGAGATGTTTAAATGTTTTGTTCATATCTCAATGTCTTTTCTATGGAAGCATTAAAGATACAGAAATGTTTACGTATTTCCTTAAACATAACATAACACACACACACAATCTAAACTGTTCCTAGAACTGCACTCTTTTGGATAGCGATCTCAGATCCCAACAGGAATCTGTTGAAGCCACTCCCCCCAACTTGGCAATTACTTAATTCTATTTCTGTAGTTTGTATTCCTCACTTTATAGTGTTCCTTTCATAAAAGTTACATACTTTATTATATTACTTTTTAAAGCATAACCATTAGTGATGTCCCAAACGGTTCGCCGAACGGTTTGCCACGGACGGCAAACACATGCGCTGTTCGGTCCGCCCCTATGTCATCATTGAGTAAACTTTGACCCTGTACCTCACAGTCAGCAGACACATTCCAGCCAATCAGCAGCAGACCCTCCCACCTCCTGGACAGCATCCATTTTACATTCATTGTGAAGCTGCATTCTTAGTGAGCTGTCCAGGCGGTGGGAGGGTCTGCTAGGGAGGGTGTGCTGCTGATTGGCTGGAATGTGTCTGCTGACTGTGAGGTACAGGGTCAAAGTTTACTCAATGATGACGAATAGGGGGCAGACCGAACAGCGCATATGTTCGCCTTCCGTGGCGAACCGTTCGGCGAACCGTTCGGGACATCAATAATAACCAATAAAAATAAAAAATTTTAAATCACCTATAACTTGTGTTAACCTTTTTTTTAATTTAAATTTGGTGTTCCATGACATCACTAAACAATTTAGTCAAGACACAGATAGAAAATGAGGAGTAACAAAAACATTGTTTCACTCTCTCGGTATCTCTCCTTCCTCTAACTATGTTTAATGGCAAAAAATGCAAAGTTTATAGCAGAGATTCACAAGGAGCCAAGATGGAGGCAACCAGTTCTAAGATTGATGTATGGATCTCTGCATTTAATTTATTTCTCATACCTCACAACACATATTTATCAAATATTTGGAATAAGTATAACATAATATTAAAAATTCTGTGAAGTGACATTTCCGTTTTAAGTTCTAGAATCGGGTCATGATGTAAGAAGATTGGGATGAATCCAGAATGAAGATTATCTGCCTATTTTATTCATAATTAAAGAATAATTAAAGGGATTCTCCAGTGCCAGGAAAACAAAGCCTGGCACTGTAGAATCTAGGAGTGCCCCCCTCCCTCCCGCTCCCCCATCCCATGTCGCTGAAGGGGTTAAAACCCCTTCAGTCACTTACCTGAATCCAGCGCCGATGTCTGTCGGCACTCGGTCAGGCTCCGCCCCCCAGGCTCCGCCAATGGCCGCCGTCGGGGAAGACACCTAATGGACATGTGCGGCAATGGCTGCGTGCATTAGACCTCTCCAAAGGAAAGCATTAATTAATGCTTTCCTATGGGTATTCCGGCAACGCTGAAGCTGAAGTGGTCTTTGTGCCTACAGTGTCCCTAACCAGTTAAGGAGACATGACATGTGTGACATGTCATGATTCCATTTTATTCCAGAAGTTTGGTCCTTAAGGGGTTAATACGCACAGATATCAAATTTATCACATATCCTGCATGAATCTCTTCACAAGTATACTGTTTATCTGCATTTATATTTATCATTAGATTAAATTTAGACATTTTCTTACCACATCTACGAGCTGAGATATTTTTAATCCAAAATTCACTCTGATGGTATGGTTTGGATTTTGCACCGGCCTCACCCATTTCTGATAACCAATGAAAAGGTTTCGTAGAAGAACATCTTCAATCTCTGCCAAAGGATGGAAGCGCGAAAGGACTAAAACCAAATATAGGAGAACAGGAAAATAAATGTCATTCAAAAATCAATAGAGATTTACTGAAACCATTTGATGTTTAAAAGATCAAAGCTTACAACTTCAACCATTAGATCAAAGTCAAAACAGGTGCATGTGTGTCCTCCAACATAGATTTTAAAAAAAGCTCAGCTTTTTCCTAGCTCGTGTCAAAATTATATTTGTGACATTTTACTCAAATGAAAAAAACAAAAATAATACGGAAAATGTATTCATACTTATCGTAATTTTCTTTTCCTGGCTATTATTCATGGCAGCATTTAACATATGGGTTTAGCTCCTCCCCCTAACCCTCAGGACAGGAAACACAAACAATTAAACAATTAAGCATACCTTCCCCTGGTATAATAACCCCATTAGCCATCACACTTCAGTCAAGTAACAAGAAGAAAATCCAAGAGAGGGTGGGAAACCAAATGCTGCCATGAATAATAGCCAGGAAAAGAAAATTACGGTAATTATAAATACATTTTCCGTATTCCTGGCTAATCATGTCAGCATTTAACATATGGGATTCACCCAGCAATAATAACACTGGGAGGGAAATACATGCTACAAAAAATAGTTTAATATAAATCAGCTATGTGGATTAAAGGAGTTGAGGACAGACAGGCCAAACTCCGAATCTGAGCGAGAAGCCACATTTACTTTGTAGGGTTTTTGTCAGGAAACTGACAGGGATCCAATACGCAGAGTGCGCACAGAAGGAGGTACGTATACCGGACCTTAGAATGGCCGGACTAACGTAAGGACAAAGCAAGAATAGTCAAAAGGTAAGCCGAGGTCAAGGGAGCCGGAGGACAGGTAAGCGAGATACAAGCCGAGTCAAAGGAGAGGAGAGGACAACAGGACAAAAGACAAGCAAGGGTCAAAACCGGAAACACAAGATAAAGAACGCGCTGAGTGACTAGCAAGCTAGAACCACGACAGGGCAATGAGCAGTAGTAAAGGTTTCCTTTAAATACCCTGTTACCTAAATAGAGACCACGCCCCCAAAAGGTCCGGAATAGCGGTTCCCGGCACTTTATGCAAATGCCGACGTCATGACGTCGACGCTAGCCGTCGCGTCATAAAAGGGGGAGGAGCTAGCGCGGCCGGCGCGAAAACGGCCGGAATATGCCGAAATGCTAGGGGAAGAGAGCCCCTAAGCAGAGAGGATGTCCTCCCTGGATACATCACCAACAGGTACCCTGACAGTACCCCCCCTTCTAGAAACGCCCACCGGGTGGATGGGACCTGGCTTAGAAGGAAAACGAACGTGGAAGGCCCGAAGAAGACGAGGAGCATGCACGTCTATACCAGGAACCCAAGACCTCTCTTCTGGACCATAACCTTTCCAGTCTATGAGGTATTGCAGCTTCCCCCTAGAAATACGAGAATCAAGGATGGACTTGATGATATATTCCTCCTGACCATCCACACGGACTGAGGATGGAGGAGTAGAGCGGGAGGAAAATCTGTTACAAACAAGAGGTTTCAATAACGACACATGAAAAGAGTTAGGGATGCGTAGAGTAGGAGGTAGATCCAGCAAATAAGAAACCGGGTTGATCCTCCTCAGTACCCTGTAAGGACCAATGTAACGAGGAGCAAACTTCAAGGAAGGAACTTTCAGGCGAATGTGTCTGGTACACAACCAGACCCTATCCCCCGGAGAAAAAATAGGAGCAGGACGTCTACGCCTATCAGCATGTGACTTAAACACCGCGGAACTACGTTCAAGAATTTGTCGAGTCTGATCCCACAACTTTCTCAGGTTGGCTATATGAATATCAACCGACGGTATACCCTGGGAAGGAGACACCGACGGAAGAACAGTAGGGTTAAAGCCATAGTTCAAGAAAAAGGGGCTATTACGAGTGGAACCACAAACAAGGTTGTTGTGAGCAAACCAAGGAATCAGACCGACCCAGTCATCCTGGTGTTCAGAAACAAAACAACGTAGTTATTGCTCAATTTTTTGGTTAGTGCGTTCGGCTGCTCCGTTAGATTGAGGATGATAGGCCGAAGAAAAATTCAGTTTGATGCCCAACTGTGAACAGAAGGATCTCCAAAAACGGGAAATAAATTGGGAACCCCTGTCTGACACAATCTCATTGGGAATACCATGTAAACGGAAAATTTCTCTAGCAAATATCACGGCCAGTTCGGGGGAGGACGGAAGTTTAGGCAAGGGAACGAAATGAGCCATTTTAGTAAACCTGTCAAGGACCGTGAGGATAACAGTATGCCTATTGGAAGCTGGTAGATCAACAATAAAATCCATAGCCAAACAAGCCCAAGGCTTGTTGGGAACGACTAAGGGCTGCAATAAACCACAAGGGAGATCCCGCGGAAGTTTATTCCTGACACAAACATTGCAAGCCTTGACAAAGTCTTCCACATCCCTACGTAAACCGGGCCACCAGAAGTCTTTGGAGATAAGGCAGTAAGTTTTGTGGATGCCGGGGTGACCAGCGATCTTGCTATCATGGAAACAGCGAATAATGTCCACTTGGAATTTGGGAGACACGAACAAGCGGCCCACAGGAGTACGTTCGGGAGCAAGAGATTGTTCGTTTTGAATATCAGCGAGCAATGGAGAGTGTATTTTGACATTGGTGTTGGCGATAATATTGACTTCCGGAATAATAGGGAACAAAGTATCCTCTGTAGAGGTGGTAGGTTCGTGCTGACGTGACAAAGCGTCTGCCTTAGTGTTCTTAGAACCAGGCCTGTAAGTAAGCACATAATTAAAGTGTGTAAGGAACATAGACCAACGTGCCTGCCTGGCAGATAATCTTTTGGCCTCCCCCATATACGATAAATTTTTGTGGTCAGTCAAGATAGTAACTGGGAGGACGGTGCCCTCTAACAAATGTCTCCATTCCTTTAATGCCATAATGATAGCTAAAAGTTCTCTATCACCAATGTCATATCTCCTTTCAGTGTGTGATAGTTTCTTGGAAAAAAAACCGCAAGGGTGCAGCGGCTTATCTAAACTTTGTCTTTGGGATAACACTGCGCCTATCCCTGTTTCAGACGCATCAACTTCAAGTAAAAAGGGTAGAGAGGTATCAGGATGAACTAATACAGGTGCTGAGGCAAAAGACTGTTTGAGCGTTTCGAAAGCAGATAAAGCCTCAGTAGACCAGGTTTTGGTATCGGCTCCTTGTTTGGTCATATTAGTGATAGGAGCGATAACAGAGGAGTACCCTTTAATAAAACGTCTGTAATAATTAGAAAATCCAAGAAATCTTTGTATGGCTTTGAGTCCCTTAGGTAAAGGCCAATCTAAAATCGATTTTAGTTTGGTCGGGTCCATCATAAACCCGTCTTTGGAAATTACGTAACCTAAGAAAGTTACCTGAGACTGGTCAAAGCTACATTTTTCCAATTTACAATACAATCCATGTTGTAAAAGTTTCTGTAATACCTTTCTGACTTGTCTATGATGTGAATTAATGTCTCTAGAATGGATTAGTATATCATCCAAATATACAATTACACATTCATGTTGGAATTCTCTAAGAACTTCATTGATCAAGTCTTGGAAGACGGCCGGGGCGTTACAAAGCCCAAACGGCATTACGGTATACTCATAATGCCCGTAACGGGTATTAAATGCTGTCATCCATTCATCTCCTTGTTTAATTCGCACTAAGTTATATGCTCCTCTTAAGTCAAGTTTAGTAAAAATACTCGAGCCCTTTAGTCTGTCAAAGAGTTCAGTAATCAAAGGAATAGGGTAAGCATTTCTGATAGTAATTTTGTTCAATCCCCGATAGTCTATACAAGGACGTAAGGTACCGTCTTTCTTTTCTACAAAAAAGAAACCCGCCCCCGCCGGAGAAGAAGACTTTCTAATAAATCCCTTGTCTAAATTCTCCTTGATATATTCCTCTAAAACTAAGTTTTCCTTGGTGGATAGAGGGTATACCGTACCCCTGGGAGGCATAGTACCAGGGAAAAGTTTAATAGAACAGTCATAAGACCGGTGGGGAGGTAAAGTATCCGCCTTACCCTTGTCAAATACAGATTTGAGGTCTAGATATTGTAATGGTATCTGAACGTCTGTGGATTGAGAAGAGTTAACATAAGAGTTTACGGGGCAAACAGAAGTAACTCTCTGCAGACATTCTTTCCTACAACCCATACCCCAAGAAACGATTTCTCCACCCTCCCAGTCAATCTGAGGGTTGTGTCTCTTGAGCCAAGAATATCCTAGAACCACTGGGACTGCCGGGGAGGAAATTAACAGAAGGGAAATCAACTCTTCGTGGAAAATACCAACAGTAAGCTTAACGGGTTCGGTCTCATGAAATATTACTGGTTCAGATAAAGGTCTACCATCTATGGCCTCAACGGCCAAGGGTGTATCTCTCAATTGGAATGGGATACAATGCTTATTAGCGAAAGTTTGGTCTATAAAGCTTTCTGCTGCTCCAGAATCTAATAATGCCATCGTAGCAATAAACCCCTTTTCCCAAGCTAGAGAGACAGGAATCAGAAGCCTATGGTCTTTTTTATTATGCATAGAGGACAGTAATGAAACACCCAAGGCCCGTCCTCTAAGGGAACTTAGGTGCGAGCGTTTCCCGGACGATTAGGGCAACTAAGACGTAGGTGACCTCTCAGCCCGCAGTATAAACAGAGACCCTCCCTTCTTCTGTACTGTCTCTCAGCCTCAGATAAGCGAGTATTACCTATTTGCATAGGTTCTGGTGGAGTAGGATTATAGGAGTCAGGGTTCTGAAATGAGGGAGCGAGTCTTACAGGAAGTCTAGTAACTCTTTCCCGAGTGTTCTGCCTCTGTCTCATGCGTTCATCTATTCTGGAAATGAAGGATACTAAATCCTCTAAATTTTCCGGAAGTTCTCTTGTGGCAATTTCATCTAGAATTTCATCAGACAACCCATTCAAGAAAACATCCATAAAAGCTTGTTCGTTCCATTTCACTTCTGCTGCCAATGATCTAAACTCTAGAGCATATTCTACAAGGGTCCTATCTTGTTGTTTAAGGCGTAACAGGGATCTGGCCGCATTAATCTTCCTCCCTGGGGGGTCAAAGGTTCTTCTAAAAGCCGTGACAAACGCAGTGTAGTTGTAGACTAAAGGATTGTCATTCTCCCAAAGGGGATTGGCCCATCTAAGTGCTTTATCTATTAGCAGGGTTATAATAAAGCCTACCTTAGCCCTGTCAGTGGGGTAAGCCCGGGGTTGTAGTTCGAAATGTATACTTATCTGGTTTAAAAAACCACGACAAGCATCAGGCGAACCCCCATATCGTAATGGTGACGTGACATGGGAAGATGCGCCTACAGTGGCTACTTCCAAACCAGTACTTAGCGAGTGGCTAGCAGTGGAACGTATTTCTTCAGACTGGGTACTGGAGCGTGTCAACAAAGTTTGTAACGCTAAAGCCATTTGGTCCATTCTATGGTCCATGGCCTCAAATCTGGGGTCAGGAGGACTAGCACCTGCAGGATCCATCATGGCCCTGTCGTAATGTCAGGAAACTGACAGGGATCCAATACGCAGAGTGCGCACAGAAGGAGGTACGTATACCGGACCTTAGAATGGCCGGACTAACGTAAGGACAAAGCAAGAATAGTCAAAAGGTAAGCCGAGGTCAAGGGAGCCGGAGGACAGGTAAGCGAGATACAAGCCGAGTCAAAGGAGAGGAGAGGACAACAGGACAAAAGACAAGCAAGGGTCAAAACCGGAAACACAAGATAAAGAACGCGCTGAGTGACTAGCAAGCTAGAACCACGACAGGGCAATGAGCAGTAGTAAAGGTTTCCTTTAAATACCCTGTTACCTAAATAGAGACCACGCCCCCAAAAGGTCCGGAATAGCGGTTCCCGGCACTTTATGCAAATGCCGACGTCATGACGTCGACGCTAGCCGTCGCGTCATTAAAGGGGGAGGAGCTAGCGCGGCCGGCGCGAAAACGGCCGGAATATGCCGAAATGCTAGGTGAAGAGAGCCCCTAAGCAGAGAGGATGTCCTCCCTGGATACATCACCAACAGGTACCCTGACAGTTTTACAAAGGTCTTTAGAGCCTTACAGATGCTCTCTGCAGAAACTCCTGACTCTGCAGCCCACGAAGTAGCAATGGACCTTGTGGAATGAGCCCTGATGTCTTTGGGAACAGGAACGTTCCTTGCTTTATAAGACCTGGAAATAGCAGAAACCGTCCAGGAACGAAGAGTGGAGACTGAAGTGGCTTCACCTTTGCGAGAACCCCAAGGTATAACAAACAATTGAGAGGATTTCCTCCAGGCAGCAGAGCGCTCAACATACATCGACAAACATCTCAGAAGATCCAGCATGTGACACCTTGACTCTTCAGGGGTAGATGGATGCTGAAAATAGGC
The DNA here is from genome assembly GCA_933207985.1 of Pelobates cultripes. Taxonomy (NCBI): domain Eukaryota; kingdom Metazoa; phylum Chordata; class Amphibia; order Anura; family Pelobatidae; genus Pelobates; species Pelobates cultripes. The sequence continues at coordinate 182,240,165 of OW240917.1, read as the reverse complement.
AGGCAAGACAATTTCCTGATTGAGATGGAAAGATGTAACTAGCTTCGGAAGAAATTCAGGTCTCGGGCGGAGAACGACCCTTTCATCGAAGAAGGAAGTGTAAGGTTCCTTGGCAGATAAAGACCGGATGTCAGACATTCTTCTGGCTGAGACTAGAGCCAGTAATAAATGAGTATTCTGAGAAAGGATCTGCATATGTATGTCACCAATAGGTTCAAAGGGAGGATCCTTTAGAGCCTGTAGCACCAGAGGCAAATTCCAAGGAGCCGCCAGTTGTCTGACAGGAGGTCTAATACGTAATACGGCCTTGAAAAAACAAACCACCATAGGATGAAGGGCCCATCGAATACCAGAAAGAGCAGAGATAACTGATAAGTGCACTTTAAGGGTGTTAAGCTTAAGAACCTTCTCCAGATGACATCCCAAGCCTGCTGTCATGAAGACCTTAGAAAAATCTGCATCAATTCTTTTATCCATGTGTTCCTTGAGTGAAGCATTACTATCAATAGGCAGAGTTGATCTTTTTGCCACCTTAATAATCGGAGCATCAATCTTTGGGACCGAGATCCACATTCTTGAGTCCTCTTCCTTAATAGGGGACACTTTGGACAGTCTGCCCTGACTAGTAATTCTTTTTCCAGGAGCATTCCATTCTGAGCGTATCAGCTCCTTAATGGATCTGTGCACCGGAAAGGAAGGTCTCCTCTTGCGGAGGTCTCCGAAATGCCTATCAGAAGTTGAAACTTCTTTGACTTCTTCTGGCAAATCCAAAGTTTTTCTAACTACCCTGATCAGATGCTCCATAGTCTTAGCGTCTGATGAGCAAGGGTGTTCCATAAACTCTTCCTCACTAGAAGAGATGAGTTCCATTTCTAAGGAACCAGCGGTGTGTCTGAAGTCCTCTTCAGATAAGTCGGATTCTCGGCCAAAGCTCTTATATCTGGATCTTTTACCTCTATTGGATTCTGAAATCCCTTCCTCCACAGCTTGCTTAATCCAATAAGCTATGTCCTGAGCTGAAGACGTAGAAGCTTGAGGTGACCTGCAATGTTCCGACTCTCCTGCAACCATAGATAAGCACTTGCAGCATAGCTTGCAGTTATCCAAAGGCCTTGCGCCACATCCAGGGCAGGCAGCCGGTTTATCCCTCCTCTTAGATGGAGATCTAGGGCCAAACCGGTCTTGAGGGCTCTAAAACACAGAAGTCATATGACTGTACCCTCCATGCACTTTTTTAAATCTTGAGAAATAGTAAAAAAATGTAATGCTCACCTATGACCTATTGCAGATCTTGCCAACTTAGCAGATGGAGATGCTGGATCCATCATAGTAAAAGGGCTATATAAAAAAGGTTGTTACAATTGAACTAAATGCAACAAAACTGAGCAGCACTCAGTATTATAGATTGAAGTATAATACATACCTGCAGAGAATGTATGTGGCACTAGAGAGCACTGTATGTCAAAAGGAAATGAAAATGCTAGTTATTTTGCAGAATTACCGCCATTTTCAAATTTCCCGCTCTGCGCCTTTAAGAAGGAGCGCATGCACCGATTGGCCGCAAGTCCGCGGCTCTACCATTTTGGATGAGGGCAAATATGCTGAAAATCCAGCCGCGACCATTGCGCATGCACGGGCGTCTTAATGGATGGATGATCGTCTGATCGAGGTCTGGACGCTCAATCCTGGCGAACACAGGCTCCAGATGCCAGGGGGAGTACCCTCCATGGCTCCTAGGGGTTCCCAACTCATGCAGAGAAAGGGCTACATGTGCCTGGGCTTCCTGTGGAGGAAGGATGACCTCCACAGGGAGAAGATCATAGCAGCATGATCAGATGAGCATAAAAAAAAAAACCTTTTCCCTTAAAAAATCAAGGAAATAAAAAATAACAACTGTCCTAGGGCTATGAGGGCAGGAAAAAGACTGAGGTATGATGGCTAATGGGGTTCCTATTATACCAGGGGAAGGTATGCTTAATTGTTTTATTGTTTGTGTTTCCTATCCTGAGGGTTAGGGGGAGGAGCTAAACCCATATGATTAGCCAGGAAATAAAATATATATGTATCAAAATTGGATTCAGGAAGCTCATTCAAAAATGGATTTGTTTTAATTTTTTTCATGCACTATTACACGAGTTCAAGAAAGGGCTACATTTCTGTCAGAGTCAATGTTGGAGTACAGAATGGTAATAAAGGGCATTATAGGGTTTTGGGGATCACATTAAGCCAAATGAATATAAGTTTAATGATACAGTACATATGCTGTGTTGCTGACCACTTGCTACACCATTTGGCACAATCTCTCTATTTTTAAATTCATAGTTCTAGTTGGCTAATGTACGATGTCACAAAGTAAACATCATGTCAAGTTAGCTCCATGAGAGATTTTAAGATAGCTCCATGAACATGACATTGACTTCAGTTTTCTCCAGTTGCTTGCACAAATGGAGTCAGAGGTTCACAGCATGAAAGTCTGGTTGAAAAGTCTGCTGGAACTAAATGATGCTTATGAAATGTTATTAGCATGTTACTGAATTCATAATGCACTGGAATTGCACTGAATGCAAGTCCAAATATTCTGCAGACCTAGGTAGATGTAGATGTACCTATTAAAATGGTATAGTATATTCCACTATACTATTCCAATATTATGTTGTTGTACAAGAGCTTGTGGCATTTAGTATTATTGTATCTTATATCAATAGTTATGCTCTTAGTAGAAATTGAATTAACCCTATTTATTTGTGCTGTACATCGTAAAGGATCACCAATTTCTAGTTGCAAAGACAGGTCTGCATACTAACTGATTATATTGGAAACACACGGAGGGCACATCAAAGGCACAAGGAAGTAATTCAATTAGTAGAGAATGGAACAAACACAGACAAAAACCTTCAATCTCTTAGGCATTTACGTGGATGGATGAATACAGATCAAGCAAGTAAAATATTTTTTTTCCTAGTTTGTTGAAAAATTGGTACTTCAACAGCAAAAATGATAAAGACTAAACTTGAAGGAACACACATATCTCTTTTCAGCTATGTAACTATGTAAGAAGAAAAATGAATTTTTTTCCTCATTAAAGGCTTTCAATCTCTTGATTAGAGAATTTGGGGATTGTTTCACTGTCTCTTACAAGAGTAAAAAAATGAAAGGTAGCACTGGATGAAAAACTCATGGGTCTTTTCACTAAAGTCCATATGGTTCTGTATTGAACAGGGCAAAACCATCCCGATGCATACGGGGACATTTGAAATGTATAACTGCATTTAATAGACTTGTGCATTCAAGTTTCAAACTAACTGGGATTCATCAGAATTTTAGGCAATTGCCAGGTCACACAATTCTGAAGCACAATGGACAAACAGGTTCATTTGTTTCATGATTTAGAGTTCCATCTGAGATGCCAAAAAAAAGAGATGATTGATGGCAAAAAATATTGTCAATGGTTAGGGGATAATCTCTAAATGTTGATTTTATTCACAGATCAAATGAGAAGGGACGACAATTTGACCCACCTGTCATTGGTCTCCCATGTGCCCCCCATCCGACACCCATGGGCATTGGATGGGGGCTTAACTTTAACAATGGGGGTGGACAGTTTCTTTAGGTTTCAGATGCGAAAAAGCACTGATTTTAAACTTGACAGTGAATGTATCTAGCTGAACAGTGCAGATTTAGTTGTGATGACTGAATTCCAACTGGAATTACCTATGGTAGATATAAGATTGTCAATCTGATCGGAATCCGTTGGTAGAACTACCACGGTCGCAGGGGTCCAAACGGTGACACCCGACCTGTTAGTTCCGGGGGGTGGGGGGGCTGATTGTCGTGTAGACCCCTGCTGAAACACAGAACTGAACTGGCCCACTGGGTATTTCCAGGTGGGCTGGCATAACTGCAGGGCCAGTGCACAACCACACTGGCCTGGGGCCATGTGTCTCATTCCCTCCTCCCCCACCCCTTCTGCCAGTCATTGCATGTAGTGGCCAAGCAGACCACAGTTTGACCACAAGCACTTCATGTCAGACTGGGCACTCTACATGAAGGTGAGCAGGTACAGAAGGGCAGAGACACATGGAGGCACTGGCCGGGAAATGAGCCATGGAGGGGCTGAGAGGATGAGACACATGGAGGGTCTGGGTAGGAAATGAGACATATGAAGGGGCTGGGGGATGAGACACATTGAGGGGCTAGGGGGAGGAAATGAGACTCATGTAGGGGCTAGGGGGATAAGACACACGAAGGGGTTGGGGGAATGAGACACATGAATGGGCTAGGGGGGATGAAAAAAAAGAAACTTAAATCTCCCAAGCACGACTTCATATATATAACTATCTTATTGTCTGCTCATACAGAGTGGATGACTTGATCTGTATAACTGGAAACCCAGAAACATTGGGGGGGTGGGGGGTGTGGGTGTGGTTCCCACTCACCCTCCCCCCACCAAACTGGTACATTGTGTTGATCAACAGCTGCTTAAATTAAGGTGGGAATACCAAAATTTTATATTGGGCTCTTGGATATTATTTTGGTCAGTAGGGTTTTGTGTGTTATGGTTATTTATTTTAAGCACTGACTAGGTCATTGCTACATTACCCATAAAGTAACTAAAGACAGGTCCCTAAGGTTTGAGACAATGTCACTAGGGTCCCCATCTGATCTATATTATATTAGGAAAAATTTAGTTAGCAGACCTCTCTGCATCTTACTGCTGCTGCAGCATCATACTTCCCAAAGTTGGGAAATACGCACCTGGGACAGGAGGGAGGATCATCCTAAAGGTGTATGGCAGTGAAAATGCTTGCATTGCTGGTGATGCCCTAAAGGGCAGTTTTTTATTACTGTGAGATTTATTAGCTGTTTCTTGCATGTCCCTTAACACCCAGTTGTGAATTACATATTTCCAATCCCATGAATATACAACACCAACAAATATTTTCACACAGCCTTCTCCCTCATATAAAAACACTCCAACTGTAAATGGTTAATCCATTAAAATACTAATGTCCCGCGTACCCCTCCAGAACCAAACTACCCATGTCCCCAATTCATAAAAATCATCACAAAACATAAATATATACAAAATAATGTTTGATATTTCTGAAATACAGTTCACAGATTTGAAATTGTATTTGTTATAGTCTGTGACAGAGATAAAGTGGACTAAATGACGCTTGGATGTAATTATAGATATGGCCAGGAAGGCAGCTAGTATGAAACAACCTCTGAACTCCGCAGTAGTTATCTTTTAAGGCAGAGGAGAGGAAGCATCCACCCCCCACCCATGGAGGAAACCCGTGGGGACTGCCTTTCCCTCTGGGAATGAGGAGAATGTATTATATCAGTCCTGTGAAGATGCAGGAAGTGCCTCTAGTGGCTGTCTGAGTGGCAGCCACTATAGGTGTCCATGGAAAGCAATGTAACACTGCCTTTTCTCAGACTTTTAATTTGAAAACAAATAAATCAATATCATGGGAGTCACCAGGACCTCCACTGAAACCACAGACCAGCCCTAATGACTTATTTTACGGTACTCAATAGGTGATTGATTGAAAAGTGAGGGGAAATTTAAGTGACTTTGAATCCTCCACCCAAGGTCAATGAGGCTATGAGTTTGATTCTAGTAATAAAACCTCTGGACAATGTATAGTACCCCTTTTGTTGACTCAGAATAATGAGCATGTTATCATAATTTACATGTAGAGCTAGGGGGTGCCAAGTGTCTGGTTCTATGTATTGTCTTTCTATGTATAATCATGTTATAATAACTTACATGTAGAGCTCTGGGATGCCTAGTGTCTGGTTCTATGTATTGACTTTCTATGTATAATCATGTTATAATAACTTACATGTAGAACTCCGGGATGCCAAGTGTCTGGTTCTATGTATTGTCTTTCTATGTATAATCATGTTATAATAACTTACATGTAGAGCTCCGGTATGCCAAGTGTCTGGTTCTATGTATTGACTTTCTATGTATAATCATGTTATAATAACTTACATGTAGAGCTCCGGGATGCCAAGTATCTGGTACTATGTATTGTCTTTCTATGTATAATCATGTTATAATAACTTACATGTAGAGCTCCGGTATGCCAAGTGTCTGGTGCTATGTATTGTCTTTCTATGTATAATCATGTTATAATAACTTACATGTAGAGCTCCGGTATGCCAAGTGTCTGGTTCTATGTATTGACTTTCTATGTATAATCATGTTATAATAACTTACATGTAGAGCTCCGGGATGCCAAGTGTCTGGTTCTATGTATTGTCTTTCTATGTATAATCATGTTATAATACCTTACATGTAGAGCTCCGGTATGCCAAGTGTCTGGTACTATGTATTGCCAAGTGTCTGGCTCTATGTATTGTACATTAAGGACCAGCGGATGCCTTCTCTCCTAACATAATTATATTGATAAAGGACTATATTTAGCTCATTTGCATTATGTGTACAGTATTGAACTCTCTGGAGATTGTAATCATGATTCCTCTAGTTGATGACTGATGGATACTGGATCATTTTTTAAATTAGAATGATTTGTTAATTGAAATCTATGTTGTTTGTGGTTTTGTATATATCTCTAAGGTTTGAGATCCGAGTTCACATGCTTATCTTGGACCAAAATAATTATTGAGATTTATTGTATTTTTACCAAGCTCCCTCCCTATTTGAGGTGGAGGAGGTAGATAAATAACAATATTTATTATAGGGGTGAAATGGGAAAAAGGCCTGGATATTTATTTACAATTATAGTTGTTGACCAGTGGATATTTAAATCTTCTGGATAATGTATTTTAATCTTAGAGGAGAATGGCTTTACATGGGGAAATGGAATATAAGACCAGGGGATTGGTACTTGGTCTATCAATCCTTTAATTAATCTGTATGGAGGGGAAGGAAACTCATATGACCATTGGAGTAGGATGCAGCACATCTGCAATCTAATAATTCCATTAGTTTGGTCTATTGCAGGGGTAGGCAACCCTTGGCACTCCAGATTTTGTGGTCTTCACCTTCCATAATGCTCTTACATTCATAATACTGGCAAAGCATCAGGGGAGATGTAGTCCACAACATTTGGTGTTGCGAAAGTTGCCTAATCGTGGAATAGCCTGTAGTTTACCCCTAAACCCAATTTCATTTAGCCACATATAGGCCAACCATGACTTCACAGCCATGTGCATAATATACGCATACACTCGTATGTCTTTAGATTTTGAAATGCCTTGAAGGGATCATAACTTCAAAAACAGATGTTGCCCTAACCATTATTTCAACAAAAAAGAAAACCGTGCAAAATAAAATATAGTTGTACTTACAATTATCGTCATTGTCCAGAGATGTCAAGCAATGCTCTCGAGTATTCTTCTTCAGCCCACTGAAATAGGCTCCTTAAAAATAGAAAAGCCTTAAGTCCAGACGCTATAATAATAATAATAATACAAAAATAGGGCAAAAACTGTTTTCATTGTAGTCAATTATGACTGGAAGAAGCATTGCTATAGGCTGGGAATCACAGGTGAGCCAACCATATCCTTCTGCAAAGCAGGACTGCTCACATAGGGAATGTACATTCTCTGACCTGTACATGATAGAACCTCATTTCGTACACATGTATTATTTTAGAAATACGTCAGGACTTAATAGTTGTTTATTGGGGGTAGGTCACTTTAATGAACAGATTAGGAGAACTCAAGGGTATTGCTTGACATGATTATGCAATCAAGGTAACATCAAGGTGACATTTTATTTTAGAGGCGTTTTTCTATGGAGTTAAGAGAAGAGGTTGTATTTTTTGTGAATGACTTTCGGTAGAGTACTTTGTGGACTGAGGATTGGTGATCCCTTGGACACTTTCCAGGTAATGGAATTTAGAATTGGTGGTATCAGGCATCCAGTTACTGTACAGTAGGGGCATAGGGGCATACACTTGAACCATGCTTTTTATTATCTGCCCTTTGTGTTTGCAAAGGGAAGCCCCACCAGTTAACAGGGAATCACGGACACCTCTACTTGGGGAAACTAATAAACTGGGGATCCAGTGGGGAACCATCAATCTCATGTTTGGATGATTTGTGGAGATGAGAATCTTGTGATCCTTGTTTTACCTGCAGATTCAGCACACGTGTGTGTGTGTGTGTGTGTGTTTGTGAGTCTGTTTGTTTGTTACATATGCTGTTATTATCATTAGGTTGGTAGGTCTTTTATTTTTGGCTTCTCAGCAATATACCCCACTGCGTACTGAACTGAAATCCCAGTATCAGCACCTGAATGTTTTTGACTTTGATTTGACAAAGTGACTGAATGTGAATAAACCAAATATTCATATTCAGAGACAAGAGCTGAACTGTAAACCAATTTACATCTACTGAATATTGGAATAGGAGATTTATCCACTTCTGCAATTTTAAACAATCATTTTTATTCTTGCCCCAGTTTGCCCTTCACAGACTACCAAATAAACCCCTTAGTACAATTTAGCATTCAAATAACAAAAATAATTAAAAGACAGCTAAACAAAATTAAATAAAGCAAGTGGCAAATATAAAACCACTTACTAAACAATAAACTTCATGACGCCTGCTTTTGATGTGATACTGAAAATTAGATTAAAATGCTAACGGATATTTAGAAATATAACACCTGTCACCCAGCAGTGAATTTCAGATATAACAAACAGTAAAAAAAAAGATAAAATACAAAGCTTGCATAATGAACTAAAACTATTCATACCCATGATTCAATAAAGTTGACAATCATCTTGCATAAATAAATTAGTTTGATTGATTAGTTTTGATGATGATTATAACTGATATAGGACAGCGATGACTTAGAGGTCAATTAACAACATACAGTAAAATTATCTTCTGCCCCCTCCATACCTATGTTGGTGCTCGTAGAGTGAAAGCATTTCACACAGAGGAATTTCTATATCAGATGCATACTGTTCTTCTCAGTTGTAATGTGATCATTTTGCATAACTTATGTATAACCATAAATAATGCATGTGCCAAACATTTCTATTTAAGTATACAGATTAATCAGTAATATTTATTAAACACACTACAGTTTGTGATCAGCCCTGTTCCCATTCTCTATAAAGGTCCCCTGGCTGAGGACAGATTCATGAACGCTGTTTTCCCTAACTAGTGTTTTAATAAGGATATATTATGCTGTGCACATATCCTATTTATATTCAATTTGTGGCAGAACTAGTGACCTATGCCCTGTATCTTCTGATTGATCTGCAGGTCACTATAGATTATACTTGCTGTGAAGTAGTTAAATATACAGTCAGAATCCCTTCGTTCAAGTCATTTTAATTTATTTCACTGTCGTATATCGTATATCAATGTAGCCAATAAGTCAACTCTCGTGTCATAGGTATACACATGTTTGTTGATCAGAAATAAATCAGGTTTCTTCCAAATGTTTATTGATCTTTTTGCATTCATTACTCATTTCCATCAAAGTCCCTCAGCATAAAAATATATAAATAAAAAACAACGTCAAACAAAATCAGGGCAAATTCTTCATTAATAACTTCTTCTGCGTTGTCTTTGTTCTTGTTTTTTTAAAGAAAGATATTGCAATACCCCCACTCTGAATTTTAAATGAATGCATTGTTAATTTACAGTTGTCTACTGTGGTCATTTCTGTTTTTGCATTTTGGTGTAATTGCTTCCCTTAGGCAGAGAATGCACTCAGTTTGGTACTCCAGATTTTTTTGTTTCTACTATGTTTCACGCAACACTAAGCAATCTGAAGGGCTTGCTGAGCATCATGGGAAACGCAGTCCAAAACAGCTGGAGTGACAAATATTTGCCATCACCATCCTGATGTGAAAGAGGTTTCCTAATTTAATTGCAAAGTATAAAAATTGATCTCTCGTGTAAAACTATACTAAAGTATAAAATGAAACGCGTTTCCTCACACCCATAGTTGAATTTTATTTTTTTTATACTATATGTATTTTGTCATTTTTAACACCATACAATACCCATCACAGAAATAACAAACTTAACCAACGGAATGACAGAGGACTCCGAAGTTCTCTGATCAAACGTTTTGCTGTACAGAAGGCTAGCGAGATCTCGCAGCTGCCACACTTAATGTTATATAATGTATGTTAGGTATAAATTGTACTTACCGGAGTTGATGGAACATGCAGTAATGAACACCGCAAGATAGTAATGAGCGTGAAGGTTCATGTTTTCCTGAGCTTGTCTTCTGTGTCACTGGAGCCCTGTCATCAAGGAGTTTATTTGAACATAGAGAATCAATGCTGAAAATTACAGAGAAAGAGATTTCATGCTATTTCTTCCATCAGTAGGAAAAATCATTGAAGCGTACAGTACTTTACAGTTTCAGCTGTCTTAGTTCCATAAGCCAGTATCCTATCTCTAAGCCCTGCCCTGATTAACCCCTACCAGCCCTAAACCATCTTAGAAAATGCTTTCATTAGCAGCTTGGCAGAACAAAGTGAATATAAAAGTTACATGAGGTTAATCGGAAAATGATGAGGGCATTGCTCATTTAAATCTCTCATAAAATATACACATATGCATTGGAGACATACGCTATTAACCTTGTGTTTGTTTAATTTGTTCTTACATTTGATTTTAATGTAAAGGGAATTTAAATGACTATTTAACACTGAATTTAAAAAAAAAATGACTTCAGGTGGTTTCAAAATATAAAAATACAATAAAAAATAATCGTAAATATATTTATATATATATATATATATATATATATATATGATTGTAAAAATTACAATATGGTACATTCTTGTTCATTTTCAAGTTTTATGTTTTATTACCTTCAATTAGACAAAAATGACCTCAAATCCAAGCACAAATGTATCGCCCTCCACTGCCATTGTAACCAAATATTTTAATTTACACAAATAAATATATCTAAGTAGGGCTTTTGGGATCCGTGATTTTATTATATTAAGGCACAACATATATAAACTCACCCAAAATTCCTAACTGCTTCAGGACTCCCCTTTAAATAATACAACTTGATCCCTCTGATGGGCGACTAAAGAGAATGCATAAAGAACACAGTTTTAGTAAGCGTGACCTTCAAATTATTTTTGAACACCGAAAACAGTTACTCTTGCACACATGATGGCCATCTTCATTGTTCCATCAGCAAAACATTGCCCTAAACATGCAAAAATATATATACTAAAAAAGAATAAGAAGATATACACAAATTAAGTCAGTAAAAACAACATAGTTAGCTCAATTCCCAACCACCAAATGATCACCAAGACTTGGACTGCAAAACACCAAGCCCATCTTCTCCATCAATAAACTTAAGGAATGCACTAATATATGCAAATATGCAGAGATAACTTGCTGCCTTTTTGGATCAATCTGGCCTCTCATCGTTTTGTGTTCAGGTGAATCATTTAGAAACCCATTTCAAGCATAACATTTAAGGAAATCTGCTTGTTTTTGTCTTTTACTAGATGGTCCTTGTGGCAATATGTGGTATTGCAAGCAGTCCAAGTTTTCAAATATAAGCAAATTAATTGCATCCTCCTACTCTCTGCATTACATTACACTATTAAAAAAACTTAATATTCTGTAAAAAAAAAAAAAGTAGTCTCTCTAATTAGATGTCAATATTGTCTTTTTTTTTTTTTCAAATATAGGTTTTCTTTAATTCGCTCTAATTTGTTGTTTATATTCATGCTGTGACTGCGCAGTATTACAACTTATTGTCTGGCACCAACCACCCCATCAGAAGACTGCAATTTCATGAGCTACCCCAGATACAAGATAAGGAGAGCTCACAAAATATAATAAATAGTCTTCCCAAAACTACAGTGAAACATCAAGATGAATGTTAAGGGGATGTCTCACTTTAGTACAATAGGAAGGTAAAGGGTAAGCTTCTTTTAAAAAAGCCATCACCCAAGAAGTTTAGAGTCCATTTCCCAAAGCCAGTCATGGTGTTGGGCAGAGAACAGATGGAAAATCACAGCTTGTCCAAGAAGTTATCCAAAGCTTGAACAGTCTCCTTCACACCCTTCCTCTTGCGGGTTTCAGCCACAACTTGGTTTGGCCTGGTGGCATTGTCAAATTGATCTCCAGGAAGAATCTGCCAATGATCAAATACACACTGTGGGAAGGACTGGCCACCAGTGTTTGATCTTAGGTCTGCAGTGAACCCAAATGATTCATTGACTGGCAGGTAGGCTTTCACTATAAACATTGGTATGCCTGCCACTTGAGATTCTTCAAAGACGTGTCCACGCTTTCTGTTCAAGACACCGTAAATGCCACCAACTACCTGCTCAGGGCACTGAATCTCCACAAGATAGATTGGTTCCATCAGACGGGGCTGGGCTGTCAACACACATGCATATAGGCAACGACGGGCTGTAGGAATGATTTGTCCCCCACCTCTATGAATGGCATTAGCATGAAGAGTCACATCATGAACATCAAATCGGACAGCTCTCAAGTTCTATTCACAGAGCACACCCTCTTTTGTGGCCCACTGGAAGCCAGCCACAACACTGTCTTTTATTTCATTAAGATATTGTACTCCTTTTGTCACATCAGTCAGGATGTTTGGTCCAGTACCGTCAGGGCCAAAACACCAGATCTTCCTAGCCTCTGTAACATCCCACTCATATTTCTCTGCCAAGTAATGGGCACAGCTGGTTTGACGGGCCTTGGACGGGCTTTCATATACAGACGGTTATGCTTGTTAGGAGACTTTGACAGGCACAGCTGGTTTGACTCCTCACTCACAGTTTCACGGTAGGAAACAACCAGGTCAGATTTCTTAATTGGAATGCAGGCATGGTCCTCCTCTAGATCCTTCAAGCAGATTTCCAAATGCAGCTCTCCAGCTCCAGCAACAATATGTTCTCCAGATTCCTCAATGAGGCACTGCACCATAGGGTCTGACTTAGCCAGACGCTTGAGACCCTCCACAAGTTTTGGAAGATCAGCAGGGTTCCTTGCTTCTACAGCCACACGCACTACAGGGCTGACACTGAACTTCATAACACGCATGTTATGTGAATGTTCGAAAGTGCTGATTGTCGCAGTTTTCACCAGGAACTGGTCCACACCAACCAAACCCACAATGTTACCACATGGAACGTCTTCAATTGGCTCCACATAACGCCCCATCATCAGGATGGTCCCCTGGATAGGCTTCAGGTAAAGGTCCTCTTTCTTTCCTGGAGTATAATTTGGTCCCATAATTCTGACTTTGAGGCCAGTGGAGACAACACCAGAGAAGACTCTTCCAAAAGCATAGAACCTTCCCTTATCAGTGGTGGGCACCATTTTTGAGATGTACATCATTAATGGACCTTTGGGGTCACAGTTTTTTATGCCCATAGCGGCTTCATCATCAGGTGGTCCTTCATACAGCAGCTCACAGCGGTACCTCTGAGCAGTCACTGGTGATGGCAGGTGGATGGTTATCATTTGCAGAAGAGCTTCTCCAGCAGGAAGCCAGCGTCTCATAACAGCCTTTAACAGTTGTTTTCCCTCTTTATCTTTGTCTTCACTGTCCAACTTTATGTCCAGTTTCTCGATAAGTTTAGCAGTTTCATCTTTCTTAAAGTTCATGATGGCATCAAAAACCGTGAAGATTGGGTCCAGGATAAGCTGGCAAAATGTTCTAGGCAACTTCTTTCCATCAGCATTTGATGCAGCCTTGCTAAACTTTCCATTGGCAGGATCAAAATACCTGTCTCCCCAGAGTTTCTTCATCATGTCTTCCACTTTTTTTGCATGTTCAGCTGGTGTCAGCTTGCCGTTACCCTTTGCAGCAAACTTTTGCACATACATCTCCGCAAATTGTTTGAGTGTAAATGCCCAGCCATGGAGTCCAGAACCAAAGCCAACAGTACCAAGAACTGGATCAATCATGATGTTTCCCATGGGTCCTGTCTCTCCCTCACCATAGGTGGATATGATAACGTTTACGTTCTCCACAATACGCTGGAAGGTCTGATATAGCTCTTCTGGCTCTAGTTGCAGTTCCAAAAGTGCACGGTCCATTTTGTTCATCATCAAGACAGGGCGGATTCTTTCAGCAATTGCTTGACGGAGTACAGTTTCAGTTCAGTCTGCACACATACACCAGACACGCAGTCCACCACAACAAGGGCACAGTCAGTAACACGCAGAGCTGCTGTAACTTCAGAGGAAAAGTCCACGTAGCCGGGAGAGTCAATCAAGTTGATAAGGAAACCAGATCCATCTTTACTTTGCTTAATAAAGGCCAAATCATTCTCAGATAGTTCATAGAAGAGGGAAATTTGATTGTAATACATCTTTCCTGCTCATCTTTATGGGTATCTGTGAAGCGAGTTTCACCCGTCGGTCAGAGTGGACTTGCCATGGTCCACATGGGCAATGACTGACATATTGCGAATGTTCGCCTTCTTGTCCATGATGTTGCGAATCTGGTCTACCGTGAAGTTCACCATTTTGGCGGATATCGGTGGATGCTTCTCACGGGACTGGAAAATGACGAGCGGACTGTCTGCCACACAGCAGACAAACAGACGGAAGAGCAATATTGTCTTATTTTTATTACGATTTTAATTATTAATTGCCAAAATAGGTTTAATTTCTATGCTTGTCATTACAAGGCAGCCTTTAATCATTGTTAATACCAATAGCCAGCAGATAAGTACTAAGAAATAGTGGCTGGTTTCCACAGTCAACAACTGCATTAAAATATACATGCTACACGTGTATCCCTCCATCGATACAGACTACAAAATTGTATGTACATCAGTTAAAACGTGCCTTTTCCAATGAATCGCCAGAAAAACTCCATCAGAATGCTAAACCTGCCAGTGCATTTCACCTGTAATTTTCTGAGCAAGATGTATAAACCGAACCTTCCAAACTTTATAAGTATTCATTGAAAACTATGTACACTATGCTTATACACAGGTGTGGCAAAACGATATCGGAAATGTAGGTCTACCGGCGAAGACCATTACTGAGACAAGACAAGCCAGCAGTTACAGCTACCCCAGCTAGGCTGGCCTCTCCATGGGTTTGCCCTCTCAGACAGGTATCAACCCATCTACCAGTCTTGCTTCTCCCACGCCGGTATTGACCCCTTTACCTGTGCTACGTCTCCCAGACAGGCATTGACCCCTCTGCCTGTGCTTCATCTCCCAGGCAGGTATTGACCCCTCTGCCCATGCTCCATCTCCTAGGGAGATATCAACCCCACTGTCCGTGTCCTGTCTCCCAGGCAGGTATCGACTCCTCTGTCCGTGCTCCGTCTCCCAGGCATGTATTGACCCATCTGTTTGTGCTCCATCTCCCAGGCAAGTATCAACCTCTCTGCCTGTGCTCCGTCTTCAATGCAGATATTAACCCCATTGTCCGTGCCCTGTCTCCCAGGCAGGTATCGGCTCCTCTGTCCATCGTCCGCCTCGCAGGCAGGTATAGACCCCTCTGTCCATGCTCCGTCTCCTGGGCAAGTATCAACCTCTCTGCCCATATCTGTCTCCCAGGCAGGTATCAACCCCTTTGCCAATGCTCCTTCCAGGCAGTTATCAACTCTTTGCCCATGTTCCGTCTCTCAGGCAGGTATCGACCCCCATGTCTGTCCTATTTTTCCCAGGCAGTTATTCATTAATTTGAAACAAAATGC
This sequence comes from Pelobates cultripes, assembly GCA_933207985.1. Lineage (NCBI taxonomy): Eukaryota > Metazoa > Chordata > Amphibia > Anura > Pelobatidae > Pelobates > Pelobates cultripes. Next base: position 182,224,492 of record OW240917.1, on the reverse strand, counting down.
TCTGTTAAATAAATTTATCTTTCCCAGATGCAATTTAATCTTTAATCTTAATATCATCTACAGCATGGTTGTTTCTGATACCCTTTGAGATCTACATTTTAATTGTAGGACTCAATACACATTGTCTTGGAGATTTGTCTGAACTTGCTTTTTGATCGGGTGAATTAATGTGCTGTTTATCTAATGGTTCAATTATGCTTCTAATCTCTTGTAAATCCCAGCTAGTGATACGCATCGGACATATGGATCATGATTAACAGCTTCATAACACTCGCATGAATACATAATATTTTAATGCTAACAATTCTATCAATAATTTCATTTTTCAAAGTCGCTTTCTCCCCAGTTGTTATGCATTAAGCCTTGTAGATAATATAAATTCACTGTCACGACTGTAAAACTTCCAAAACATATTAAATTGAGATTGGAAATTTTACAGGGAGACAAAAACCACATGATAAACATGTATCTTATTTGTCAAGATGCTTAGTGGATTCTTGCAAATAAAGCAGGAGATGTGCTTTAAAATGTCTCTATTTTTTTGGCATCATTAGTGCAATAATACTATTAAAATAAAATACATATTTTAAAGTGATAGCTTCATCACATTGCCTACATTATATTTGTCCTGAGTCCACATGGGCTAAGTGCATGTCCATGTTCAGACACAGGGGGACATTCGACCCTGACACGAATTGGGGGTTGGGTGGGCAAATCTAGATTTGGGGGGTGCCCGAATTTAGTTGTGCCTAGGGCAGCACAAATCCAAAATACACCACTGCATTTAGGTGATGTGCTTAGTGTCGCCAGTCTCTGCAAATGACCAGTTTTAGAACAACAGGATGGTTTCCTGTAGCGATCGATTCCCTGATCTTCGTGGAACCCTCAAATACACTGCCTGAGGAGCGCTGCTCAGCAATGTCTTGCAGTGTAAGTCAACTGTATCTTAATAAAGCAGTTTTGGTGTATAGATCATGCCCCTGCAGCCTCACTGCTCAATTCACTGCCATTTAGGCGTCAAATCACTTTGTCTATGCAGCTCTAGCCACACATCCTTGCATGTGACCTATACAGCCTTCCTAACACTTCCTGTAACGAGTCATCTAATGTTTACACTTACTTTTATTGCAAACCCTGTTTAATTTTGCACTGTAGCTTGCTTGATCCTGCAGGAGCATCCTGTGTGTTATTAAAGTTCAATTAACAGAGCAGGAGATAAAGAAAATGTATAAAGCAAGTTAACCTCTAATTGAAAATGAAACCATTTTGTTTTCATGCAGGCTGTTTGCGTTATAACCAGGTTAGGTGTGAGTAGGGCTGCAAAAAAAGTGATTTAACTCCTAAATAGCCCAAAACTCAGACTGCAGAGGCATGATCTATACACCAAAACTGCTTCATTAAGCTAAAGTTGATTTGGCGCCTACAGTGTCCATTTAAGGATTACAGGGATGTGTAGGGTTAGGGGTGCGCTACGGCACTTGGGGTTAGGACATTTAGGGTTCAACTTGAAAATACTTTAGCATTAATTCATATTATCAACTGGCTAAAGAGGGGGTAGTCTACAGGTGCTGGGGAGATTTCTGTTTTTTTTTTTGTAACTCCCAAATGCTCCCACATAATAAGACAAAAAATGGGAGATGACTTATATAAAGTCTTTGCTATACTGAGCTGTTGTGATTATTGTGCTCAGAGTCTCTAATAATTTTTTTTTAATACAAATGTTAATTACGGTGTACACAGTGTTATAAAAGCTCCCAGCTCACACATATGAAATAAACTGCCCAAATGAGGCCACAGCCCCTGTACTAAGCCTATTCACCATTGTTACAACTTAAAAGATAAAATAAAAACCTTTCAGCTTTAATGGCAAATAATCTTTATATGTGTTCAGCACCATGTAATAACCCACATCATAAGGTGAGGTTCCAAATACTTTTCTGTTAACAGAAAATCAATAATTAATCATGTTGAACCTCAAGACCAGACAACCCCACTGCATACATGGAAGCTAAACACTATACAATGTGTTTTTCAGTAAACAACAGAACATTTACTAAAAGCACCTTGATGAGAAATCCTAGTACAATTTGATGAAAGACTTGAAATAGGAGACTCGAGTGTATTTATGCCTTAGACGACTGCTTCATGTCATCAGACAAAAGTTTGATATTGAAAGCAAGGGATACAATAAAACAAAACATGATAGTACACTAAAGAATTATTGAACACAATGAACTGTAGACCACTAACCTCAATTACTATCAATTAATTTAGCTAATAAAACAAGTGTAGCATCTAGCAAGCACATCAAATTAGGGAAAAATAGCTAATTATTTTATAAAATTGTATAAAATTTTTTTGTTTTTTTTAAGGACTGTCACTTCCCATGGTTTTTTAATATTAGGTTTAGTTACCCTACATTTAACATATATGTGATTGTGAGGCATAAATAAATAAAATGAAACATAGAAATTCATCAAATCTTCTTAGCTCCCTGTCTGTCATTACTATAAGCTTTGTCCTTTGCACCTGGCTGTCTTCATAGAGAAAGCATACAGAGAAGATGATAAATTAAACAATATTTCAATTTCTCTTCTTAATTTCCATTGTGTGCCCTGGTTGTGCCTTGTCTGGAGTGTGTTGTGATGTAAAGTGCTTAATCTTTCATATAAATATTAAAAAAACTGAGAATCTCATGGAAAAAAAAGGTTAACAGTCATAAATTATTTTCAATGTTTATTCAACAGTGTAAATTCCAGAGAAATGATAGCTCCCCTTCAAATGTACCGAATTTAAATGTTTCCTATTTTATTTATCTTATTATCTTTTTTTGCAGAAATATTGGGAATAAAATAAAAAAACAAACTTTACAGTTAGTGTAGTTACCAGGTCAGGCCATGAAATGTCGTGACTACCCGCTATAAATTGATGTTCCCTCTAGGTTGGTAATTTTAATATAATGTTTTAAGATAAGCCCTCCCATCACATGGGCCTCAGTTTAATATTTTTGCATAAGCTTTCCAAATTATTTAATATTTTTACATTAACTTTTAAAATATTTCTTAAAATATAAAAAATATATATTGTTTATAAAATATATTGATATATAAAAAAATCAGAATATTAAAAATGTTTTCAAATTATTAAAATATTTTTCAAAATATGAAATCATTTTAAAAGTTTATATAAAAATTTTAAATCATAGGAAAAGCTTATCCAAATATTTAAATTGAGGCAATAGACTAGTAAAGGGTTGTGTTTACACTTGGCCAGTGATATTTATTTTTAATGTTTTTAGTGGTTCTGTTCCTAGTTAGTCCCAGAAATCCCCCTTTCTAATGCCGCTTCTTAACCTGGCTGCAAGATATTGTATGCTGGAACAGGTTGATGTAAGGTTCATGAAACAGTAGTAATGGTGAGACATGTTCAATTATTCATTGGCATTCACTTTGACCTTTTTGACCCCTTCAGAAAATATCTTTTCACATGGCGAATCAAACTCCAATAGATTTTCCTTCTAAGACCTTAGAGATTAACGTATATCATGTGCTACAATGGATTCAGGGGGAATCATTAATAATCACAAATCAGGGATTAAAAAACACAACTTTACTGTATATGCATTATTAGCATCTATGTCAATGAAATAAATCACTGTTGATTATTTTTCTCTGATTTAATGGATTGCATGTTTTAGATTAATTTTATCATTATAGAACACTGACAAGGGATATGGTTTATTGCATAATTAAATATAATGCAATAAAAAATACACTAATAATAAAAAATGTATGTGTTGCTCTGATCACTTATTTAAAGTGTTTGTACTGAGGTAGTTGTATGGTTCCACCTCGGCATCTCACTGACACTGTCTCTCGGAGTGGCTAATACATATGAGATTTCACTGGTCCTCACTCAATGTCCCACAAAACATCTCATTCCCATTGGGGGAGTACAATGAATCTGCCTCTGACGTCCTGATAACTGGCAGCATGTAATTTGACTTGCAACCCAATAATAAGTCTATTTAGCATGACCCAACCCAGAGGTGACCCCTCACACATAGCATCCACCTATACAAGAACCTTCTAAATCTCTGAATATCAGCAGCATTATTGACCATTAGTTGAGCAGGGGGGTCCAGATATTGAAATTCCATGTTTCTAACATCCTACCAGAAAATGCAAAGACAAAGAACAAAATCCAAAAAGGGAGAAGAAAATGAGAAAACAGGATATCTCCTGAATAGAAAAAGAAATCTAGAAAAGTTACCAGAAACAGATCCACACCTTTCCTTACAGTGTGCACTCGTCAGTGGAGTTCAATAACCAGCAAATGACCCAAAAAACATTTCTTCCTTATTAACTGTAATGTAAGGGGACTATTTAAAAAGTGATGTTGCAAATGGCCAATCTTTAATTATATAAATTAGACGTAAAGAGGGAACAGCACTAACAGGCATGTAAGTGGGTAAAAGTTCCCACGGTCCCCTTCTGTGAATACCAAAAGTACACAAAATAAAGAATTATGTATCCGCAACACCATGGTCTCAGTGAAGGATTTTATTCAACCAGAGTGGAGCTCATAATTACTTACCTGATAGAACAAACCTCTGAGGGGAATTTAACCCATTAGGTACATTATACTAAACATGTAACAAGGGAAAAATACAACCAAAAATTAAGAAAATATTATTGGAAGAGAAAATAAAGGGGGATGAGAAAATGGTAGGTATTTGTACAATCCCTGAAAAATAAAATAAGGAAAATAAAGCTACTCTTAAATTACAAAAATGTCTGTAATGAGAAGTAAGATGCTCACAGGTTATGCTAATACCTTTCCCAGTATTATATATGAAAAAAAAGTTTCAAAATGTATATAAAAAGATACTAAGAAACATACCAATACAAAAATGGAAAAAAGAACAATATATAATAGACCAAAAAGCTTGTGGTAGCCAAAGGGGCAACACTTCACATATCCTTTGAATCTAGAAAGAAAGCAAAAAAGAGATAGAATGAGTAATCACATAACCTTTCAAATAAGTCATAACATCAAAACGATCAATTTTGCGAATCAACCCTTTGGGTTGTAAACAATCAAGCATGTATATATATATAAAAGCTTCCAGGGGGTAAAGGGGTGCAAAGAAGGGGGGCACTTTTATACAAAGAAACAAGGCTGATGATAATTAACATAAGCCTAAGTGTTGTTGTTGGTCATGAGTTTAATTAAATGGATTGTGTTTTGTCACCTGTGTTCATTCAGATGTCAGGGGATAACCTGACATTTAGGTAGAACCCCAGCGATATGTGTCTAGCTCCATTCTTTCTGATGAACCTGTTTCGAGATCTTTTAGGACCAGGAAGAACTAATCTATGCATTCTGGAGTGGTATGATGCATATGCTCATTGAGAATGTACCTAGAATCAAAGAAACCAGGAAGGGTCAGAGAGTGCATTGTGATTGAGAGCCTACCAGTTATCTAATTTTTTTTGTAGAGCTACTTGAAAGAAAACTGTAGGGATGTGCATGGGCACAAAATTTGGTAAGTAAAAATATTCGTCTGCTTCGGCAATTCGGACCAATGGCATTCGGTTTGTCACTTCGGAACTTGTGGTGGCAGTCCTGGCACGGGGAGGCGGGAGCCCTATGGATGTTTAAGTGGTTGTGGTTACAGTCCGGGCACTGAGAGGAGGGAGCCCTACAGATGTGTAAGTAGTTTTAGTGGCAACCCTGGCACTGGGAGGAGAGAGCCCTATAGATGTGTAAGTGGTGGTTGTGGGAGCCCGGGCACTTGCATCATTAGATTTATGCCATGCTCAGGGCGCTATCTGCATAGTCCTTAGTTGACTGACATGCATGATTGACTGGCAGTCTAACATGCATTCATGCCAGGCACCTTTCAATTTCCCCTTTGCTGAGCCCTTTGGGCAATGCCGGTTAGGTTACTCGTGTCAGTGGTACATCCTTTCACCCCGCCAACCGACAACTTGATTCACTGGACACTGCTGTTAGGGAATATGGATTTGGTTGAGAGATGAAAGCAACAGATTAGCATAGGGTATACCTTTTCTTAAAGTTGCATCCTGTGAGATTCCCTTCAGCACCACCTCCATCAGATACACGACACTTAGGAGGTATGACTGGTTTAGTTATTTCTGTCGATAAGATTCTGTAATTAGGCCCATCACGATTGTCAATCCGGCCCTGTGTACAGCAGCATTTTTGTGGAGAAAAAGGAATTGCTGGACATTGAAAGAGTAGTGGGTGGGAACATTAAGGATATTATTTTTTTATTTAGGAAAATATGTAAATAAAAATGAAAATGGAAATACCAACTGAATAGAAAGTTATAAATTGTTCTTGTGTTGGTGCCTGGTGTGTCACTTAAGCAGCTTACAATCAAGATGGGTCCTTGCAGTAACATTAAAATGACCTTTAGATATTATTGATATGGGGAACATATAGATCTAATCTATAATTAGACAATCTGAAGCTAAAAAGAAAATGTTAAATAGAACAATTGTTGCCTTTTGCTTAGACATATACATTAATGGAAGCCTTCACCAGAGTGAGATTATCTGTTTGTGGTGGTGAAAAAAATGTGTTTCTATATTTGGTATCAGTCGCTTTATTTATGAACACAATGACTTGGGATATTAATCTTGGACTTTTAGCATTTATGAGGAAGATCGTGATTTATCATGTCTTGCCATCTTGTCTTTACACCAGATAATTTTACACAAATCTTTATTCCAAGGCATTAAACACACTTGTTTGTAAAAAAAAATAACGGTAATAGAATATCAAGAAACCTTGGAAGAAGAGGGGCAGAGTTAACCTGCAGTTTTATCAATTGCTAGAGGTAATACGTAGTATGTACATATATGTGTCCAAGATTAGAAAGACTTACACTAACAGGCAGCAGATGCTATTTACATTTGCATCCATTAATTATGCCTCTTTTCCATTATTGGTAGGCCAGGAGAGGAGTCAGGGCCGGCGCCGCTATGAGGCAGCACAGGCAGCTGCCTTTGGGCGCGCCAATATCCAGTTGACCGGCAGGAGGGAAGTGCACAGAGCTCCTCTCCTGCCGTTTATTTCTTGTAGCATTGCCGAGCACCAGTAGCTCAGCTGCCCGGACCAGGCGCAGGGGGGCCAGCGAGGGAGCTCTGCTCTATATCCTCTCTTCCTATATAGCTCCCTTGCGTGCCCCACAGTGACGTCACATTCCGGCTCACAGGACCTCCACAGGCGCGAGGGAGCAATTGCCAACCTACTTGACATTCTTTCTTCGACCGGGTTGTAAGAACGGAACCTGGCCGGTAAGTGAGGAGTACCTGTACTGCAAAATATTTTTTCCCTAATCATTCCAGTCCTCCAGAACAAAATGTTTTTCAGACAAATTGATTGGGCTGAACTGAATTCTTTCACCAGTTTAGAAATCATGTCTGTTATGATGGTGCTTTACTTGTAATGGGTGAACCCCATCTTCTACATATCTGGAAAATGTACATGGATTGTGGTTTTTTCATATAGCTTTTTTTAAGATAAGGGTTTGGTGACTTGGCCTGCACCAATGGATTTACTTCCCCTGTAAGCAGTTACCCATGTGCATTTTGTCTCCTGGTGGTGGTTATAAAATTTGGGCAAAAATGCATTTTTGTTGGGACCCAGAGCTAGGTCAGGAGAGAGCAGATCCATGGTACTTGAATGACAATCCCAATGATTTATACAACGTGTGCATTAATGATGAGATGACCACTATCTTTATAAGGCCAAACTGAATGCACAATAGAGGCCCCAGTACATAAAACACACGCCGGCACACTTAGCTGTGATTGGTAATCAAGACAGCTTGTACTAACATTTTGTGATTTGGGGATTTATGAAATAGGTCATTTTGTCTTTTACGTGGTTGAATAAATCCTCCATAAATCTCATCATTTTGAAACATGTCCTGATCACGAATGCTCTTTACAAATTATCATAAATAGTCTTAGTTACAGTAAGAATTATCCAGGCATACTGGGAAAATGTCTTACATCACACACCTTGCATCCATTAGCTAGATAAGGCATGTTCTGTAAGCATTGCTGTTTAAGGGATTAGTACACAGCTCCTTCCCAATGCTTTAGAAATACCTTCAGGGTCAGCTATCATCCCATCCCTTTCTCTCTATACCACGGAACACTCACTGTTATGTTTATCCCCTAGAGCACTGTTCTCTTCCTACACAAACGGCTACTTTTTTCTTGTGGCTCCTTGCTCAGGACGAACCCATACATGCAGACTGTATGAAAGCAGAATACACATTTCAAATCATCCTTCTACCTGAGGTTGTTTCTGGAATTAGACACATTTTCAAATCGTCACCTGAGCTTTTTTCAGAAAAAAAGGAAGAAGAAAAAAAAAAAACCAATAGATCTATTTAAAATTGGTTTATTTTTCTTTCACCTACCTGATATTTTCCCTGTTGTTAACAAAACAACAACAACAACATGCTTTTATTTAATTTGATGAATTATGGAATATCATTTTATTATCTGGCGTTAACAGTACTAGCAGGAATAAAAGGTAAGTTCCGACGTTTTACATTTTAATTTTCATGTTTTTGTAAAATTATTTTTAAATTATGGAGAGGGATTTTCATGGCGTCAGTTTCATTTTTATTTTTAATAGAAATAACACTGACTTTTGCTTGACATAGTTTATACAAAATAAATTAATATTATAAAGATTATTTATAAGGTGCCAACATATTCTGTAGCGATGTACAATGAGACATGACATTTATTTTCGTAAACCGCATTGTATAATTTGGGTTAACGGGGCAATTTTAAACAATTTTGTAGAATGATTTCTGAGAACGTGAACAAGTGACATTAAAATTAACTTACTGGCAATATGATTGATGCAGATTCGGAATTCTATGAACATTACGAGTCTTTGTAGCAATTAAAAAAAAATGTTTTTCACAACAATACACAATGAGACTATAAAGACATGCTAATGTGATTACAACTAGATAGTTGCTAAAATGCATGCATGCACCGGAATATTATAAATACCGAATTTTTGATGTGGTGTGTTGTAATCTAGTAAAAAATAAACTCTTTTGTTCTTTGTTTGTTTTTTAGTCAGAGGATTTTGAAAGGCATCATAGAGTAATCTATTGCAAGCCCTCAAGTGGTGCACGAGTTAAACGGATGCAGGCAATCTAGTCAATGAAATTTTAATCTGGGCAAGTCATGCATTAAACAAAGACTTGAGGGAGAGAGCCCTTACAGTCACCAGTACCATGCATAGCATCTGCTTCACTTGTCACATCAAGTTTATATGAATTAGACAGAGAAGCTTTTTAAGCCTGTTTCTATGTTCATTAAATAAAGTTCTAAAAGCATTGACATAAAAGCAACCCCCCCCCCCAAAAAAAAAAAACTATGAACAGCAATTGGTTTAATACTGAGACTGCTTTGACAACAAAAAGGAAGTACCACTCATCATATGGGTGTTACAACATATCTGTAATCAGAGCAGGATTAACCATAAAGTGACCATAGGCAACTGCCTAGAGCCCAGGGACTCTAATAGGCCCCATTCATACTCTATGTGAACAATAAAAGGAGGTGGTGGTGAGTTGGGATGGGGGTGGGAGGGGGAGGAAGTCAGTAACCAGTGGATCTGCAACAAAATTCTATAGGCAACATCAGATGACAGTGGTACTCCCAAGGACACTAACATTCCAGTACTTGGGTAATGCTCACTTGTTTTCCAGAGGGGATATTAATGTCACGAGGGTCTTTGATGGCCTTTCAGCACTGGCTGAAAATGTACTGCCTTGCATATAGGGCTTTTCCATTAATATACTGGAATAGGCCAGCACACAACTCACTGGCCAACAATACCAGTCTGTAGGACATATTTGTGAGTAGTAAGCACCCCAAATCCAGCTGCTGCCGTTTGTACTTGTCCTCCTGTTTATAACTGAAGTGATTTGCCCTTTCCCCTTCCTGGTCTGTTAAAGACTCTCTTTTGCCTTTAAAATAGAATCTGTAGCAGGAACTTTACAAACCAAGTGTATTCTTTGTTTAACTTTGTTTGCATTGTTGATGTAAAATCTGTTTATTGAACTAACTAGCAGAAAGCACAATGACATCATCTGGATAATTGTACAAAAATGCAGTAAATGAGCAGTGATTCCGTCGCAATTTTTTGCGTTTTGTAATACATTATCTATGTTATGCATTTAACAATGGGTTTTGTTTCCAGTTGGGTATGTATCTTTAATCGCTCATATAATCTGTCTGCAAGTATGCTGGAACATTTAAAACTTTATTATTTTCGCAATCTTTAGCAATAGGAACATACAATTTGTTTTATAAGCTATACTTAAATCAGACAGCGATTCAGCTTTACATAGATTTTACCTAGCGTGGTACAGTCCGACAGTCGCTTAGATATAAAGTACACATTTAGCTAGGATCAGCTGTCATCCGAGGGATGTGTTCTGTGATATGATAATATGCAAATGCCATTTTACAGAAATACATTTCTCTAAATACTATTATTGTGATTATTTCATTTTTTTTTTCAGTTTCTTCACAAAGTGAAATAGAAGAAAGGCTTTTCCAGAAATTATTTGCACGTTATAATCAGTACATAAGGCCGGTACGAAATGTATCTGATCCTGTTATGGTGAAGTTTGAGGTGGCAATAACACAACTAGTCAACGTGGTAAGATTAAGATGTGTTAATAATCGTTAAATTAACTAATTAGAAAACATAAGCAATTAGTGTATTTTTTTTAGATGCTCACGGAAAGCAATTCAACTTCTCAGCTAGCCAACTGGGTATTGTGAGCTGTAGTTAAACATCAACCAATATCTATCTATCTATCTATCTATCTATCTATCTATCTATCAATCTATCTTCTATCTATCTATCTTCTATCTATCTATCTTCTATCTATCTCTCTATCTATCTATCTTCTATCTATCTATCTATCTATCTATCTATCTATCTTCTCTGCTAATTGGTATGTATTATTTTGTATTAAAACATTTTAATGAAAACGCTATATCACTAATTTTCATTAATCTGTTTTGTCTTTAAGGATGAAGTTAATCAAATCTTGGAAACCAATTTGTGGCTGCGGCATGTAAGTTCTTCTAAATAATATATATATATTTTGTATGTAAGGTAGCATTTGTAGCTACAGAGGATACACTGCTAATGCAAGAAACACACAACAGTTAGAAGTGACAGTGAAGTGTTAAATTCTGCACCATGGCTTTTGTTTTCCAACTTTTGCAAAAATGGATTTTTGGAAACAGTCAAAGGCATCCATCTTATTCTTGCTTTTTCTACTAAATCCTAAAGTACACTTATTTCCAATCACACAATTACATTTATTTTTGAAATCACAGAAAATAAAGAGAAGAATAAATCTAGCACACGATTGTCTGTATCTACCCATACTAGTCAGTAGTTTGGCTGCATTGCCACAATACTAGCATTAGCATTTTTATATTCTAGCTATGCATTCGTTACTTCAAATACCTGTTATACTAATATTTTTTTGGTTGTGAGGGAGTTAATTCCTCAATTTAGGAATCATTAATTCATTCTTCAATTTAGGTATATGTAAAGTAAGGTTAAAGAGATCTGTTTGGCTCCGGAGTTGATCTTCTCTATCTGTCTAAACCAACCTTCCACAGCAATTACACTCTTGACGTGCTCACCTAACTTCCAAACTTGAGCTAAACTAACATTTACCTGCAGCCTTTGGATGGATATTTGTTTCATGAATCAATCTCTTCCCACTGTTTTCCGTATATGGCTGCAAAAGAAATCAGCACTGTCCAGTGCTGAAAGTAAAGCTTTCTACAACCTGACATATAGCAAGTCATCTACTTGTAGATAAACTTATATGGATATTTGTGAGTCAGAAACAAAGCTAAATGAAACCAAGTATACCGCAGTAGTAGAAAGATAGCACTAACCGTTGCAATCAGAGGTATCCTCAGAGTCTACTGCAGTAGTCATTAAATTATGTTGTTTTGGAAGAGTTTGTATTGTTTCTCTTGATTTAAGTAGATATGGAATGACTATAAACTCCAATGGGATCCAATGGATTTTGAAGGGATAGAATTCATGAGAGTGCCAGCAGACAAGATTTGGAAGCCTGACATTGTCTTATATAACAAGTATGTAATCGTTTTACTCATCGTCATATATAATGTATTTGAATATTCAGTTGCACTTTTTTAATACACTCATAATTCCTTGCAGTGCTGTTGGAGATTTTCAAGTAGAAGGAAAGACAAAGGCCTTGCTTAAATATAATGGCTTAATCCAGTGGGCTCCACCTGGTATATTCAAGAGTTCCTGTCCAATGGATATCACATTTTTTCCATTTGATCACCAAAACTGCTCCTTGAAATTTGGGTCCTGGTCCTACGATAAAGCTAAAATCGATCTAGTGATCATTGGCTCAAAAGTGGACATGAAGGACTTCTGGGAGAACAATGAGTGGGAAATAATCGATGCTTCTGGTTATAAACATGACATCAAGTATAACTGCTGCGAGGAGATCTACACTGACATAACATACTCTTTTTATATCAGGAGACTACCAATGTTTTACACTGTAAATCTCATTATGCCATGCCTTTTTATATCATTTCTGACAGTATTAGTTTTTTACCTTCCATCAGACTGTGGGGAGAAGGTCACACTTTGTATCTCGGTTCTCCTTTCCCTTACCGTGTTTTTGTTGGTTATCACAGAAACAATTCCATCAACATCCCTCGTAATTCCACTTGTTGGAGAGTACCTTTTGTTCACAATGATATTTGTGACATTATCAATAGTTGTCACTGTATTTGTGCTCAACATTCACTATCGTACTCCAACTACACACAAAATGCCTCTGTGGGTGAAGGATGTCTTTTTGAAACGTCTACCAAAACTTTTAATGATGAGAAAGACCATACAGAAGAAAGACAGGCCTTGTTCGAAACGAACAAAAAAGAGAGATTGCACGAAAGCAACAACACTAATGAATTCACATTGCAGGGATGTAGAACTGTTTGAAGAGGAGACATGTTGCCATCACATGAATTCAGAAGGCCAGATAACTAGGAATCGAAGAAGGAAACAACATGGGATATGTAATGCTTTTCAGGAGTCGTCAACTGAAATGAAAGAGATTGTTAGCAGTGTTAAGTTCATGGCAGAAAATATCAAAGACCACAATGAAAGGAGAGAGGTAACTAAAGCACTATTGTTCAACAGTAAGGTAGAACACGTAGAACACACACATATTAATTTCTCAAAATATGTCCCAGCTGTGTGAAGTTGATGAGTTGCATTCTAGGACAGCAACCACTTTCGGTGGATGCTGTCATTAATTCTGTCTCTATTGCTTTACTTAGAGAGATAAGTGAGGAGCTTGTGAGAGATATCTCTGTTTGAGTGTGTCTATGCATTCCATTTCATACCAACTGGCAGAGAATAGACAGCCTTTGATACTCTTGCAGAACAAAACTTTAAAAAAGAAAATATCACGCAAGTATAATTTTTTATTTTACAGGTATTGGTTTTTTTATAGCCCCCATTTACAATTATGAGGGTGAGGGTGGTAGGTAGGCCTATTTCATTTTAATAGAGAATGGTTAGCAGACTGGGGACCCCTACCCACCTGAGGTGGGGACAATACCACAAGTTTGAGGGGCGGACAATGGCATGTTATTACAGCCTCCACCTCACACCCATGTGTTATTAATAGAACCCAAACCCACCGTCTATGGGTGGGAGTTTGAGGGTGGGGCACTAGGTATCTCTCTTGTTTTGTATTTAGAAATCCCCACCGCTGCCAGTGGGTGGAGCTTGGAACATTAGATCCCTCCACGCGCATTTATATTAGAGCCCTAACATGCCGCCCATGGATGTGATCTTGGGGGTGGGACACTAGGTATCCCTCCTGTAATATATATCCCGCCGCCAATGGGTGCTCTTGGGATAGGGACATTAGGTCCTCCCTTATTTTATAATAACCCCTACCTGCTGCCCATCGTTAGGGGCAGGGCAAATACTAGGATCCCCCTGTATAAAATTAGTAGCCCCAACAGGGGGAACATTAGGATGCCCCTTTACTTTTCATAATTAAATAGCCTCCACCCAAAGGCCACAGTTGTGGACAGAGATCATTATTGAAAGTACCCAACCTGATGCCCATGAGTGGAGAAATGGAGGGGGCTATGTTCTCCTCTGCTATTTTACATGCCCCATCCCCATAGAACAGGATCTTTCTAGTAACTGGGAAGCAATGGGTGCCTGGTCACTAGTTTTTAAAGTTTAGCATGTATGCCACCACCTCCCTTACAGAAATAAGGGGGTCTTTTGACCCCATTATGAATTATTATTTTTAATCTTCAACCATTGAGGTTTTACATTCAACCACCGAGGGTTCTAACCTATTTGACTTCTGGCTGCTCGTTCTGCCAGTGGGCAAATAGTTCAGATTTTTTTTAAATCCTGGACTGGATTTAAACCGTACGAATTTCAAGTTAACGTTTGGTTCAGTTGAAATCCGGACATAATTCAGGACCATTTGTTGCCTGAATTGCAAAATCTAGATATAGTGTGAATTTTACACTCCAAATAGCCCTGTATGCATCCAGACTTTAGTGAATAACCCTGCAGGTTTTTTTTTTTTTAAACTATAAAACCCCTTTCATTCTTCTGGTGCAAGTTAAGTTACCTTAAGCTTTAACATGCATGGAGGTTGTCCACGTTATGAAAATGGCCTTATAGCAAAAGAACAAATCTAGAGCAATAGTGTAAATGTTGGGGTAATTAACAGAAACATCCCACTGAAATTACTCCACTATTGAGATAGTATGAAGTATAGGACAATTCTTTTTCATAAAATCACCACAATTTTAGCATGGACTGTAACTGTTGTGATTGCAGCCAATTCATCCTGTGCCTCTAGCATTGAAGTGAAATCTCCTCATAGCGTTCCAAGCTGAATGGGTATAGCACCATAAACCGTAATCGGTGGTGGTTATAATGCTTCGAGAGAGACTGTATTAATTTTGTATCTTTCCATTACTTAGTCATGGTCTATATCAAATTCATGTACTAAAATCTCTGATTAATGCTCTGATATTAAATAACATTTATTTTCTTTTATTTACATAGGAAGAAGATGACTGGAAATATGTGGCTATGGTGATTGACAGAGTTTTTCTTTGGGTGTTCATAATCCTTTGTGTTTTAGGGACAACTGGCCTATTCATGCAGCCTATGATAGATGGTAACAAATAAATCCTCTGTGAAATACAAAATTAAAAAACATACATTATTTATTAGGACACATGCATACCAGTCTAGGTACATGGTTTCTTCATAAATTATATGTCTGTGTACGTGCACTCGGCATGCAAACAACTTATAGTCACATGTGTTACTTCACGTTTGTTATCAACATGTGTGTTCATATGCCATCAACTGGATAATTTTGTCACACAAAAGGAGTATATATCTGTCTGTCTGTCTCTTCTTTTATCTAGTTATCTTTTCTAATCTATAATAGAAGGCACTGCAGATTGATCATTGTATGTGTTATGGTGTAGGTAAATTTTTTACTATATTTTTGTATCAAGTCTCTCTATTACACCATATATATATATATATATATATATATATATATATATATATATATATGTGTGTGTATGTGTGTGATACTATCAAAGATATAACACTGTGACTATGCATGTAAATAAATAGTTTCCTATATTTTGTCTCCAGGCATTAAAATGTGCTAGTTATAAGTAATAAAATGATGAACATAGGTTACATGTAGTACTGAATTTCAGTTATACAAGCCACCTGACTATACACTACACACCCTTGGCGTACCACAATACTATTAGAAGTCAAAACTGACTACAGAGGCCTACCTATGTTGCTTGGTACCCAGTGTTAAGCTGTATGTTGGCACCCCTGACAACTCCCCCCCCCCCCCTTGCAGTTGTAGTTTTTTTGACATGTTGTTGAGCACATCTCTTCACTTGTGTATATTTCTTAATCTTGTGTCTATCCTAATCCTCTCTTATTCCCTTGCATGTCTCTTAACCTTCCTTTACTAGTTTGTGACATTTAACCATCCTAACCACTTTGTGTATTTTACTTTCCCTATTCCTAGGGATACCACCTTTTTTATAAAAGCATACCGGCCATGATGATTTGCTAAATTTTAGTTATAAAATGTGTTTTATTAAGTACAGCAAAATTAAGCAAGGTCATGCATGAATGGTACATCAAGCATAATAGACACTGATTTGCTTAATTATATATGAGTGACATTACAGGACACAAAGTCGCCTGATATTACATAACATCTCAGGGAGGTACAAAAGAAGGTAAAAATGCCCAAAATCACTAATAAAATACTTACAATGTGTATTTTATGTCTTACTCTGTGTGTAGCAATGTGTGTATACTGTGTCTTAGTGTGTGTCAGTGTCTGTAAACTGTGAGTGTGTGTCTGTGTGTGGGGGTGTAATTGTGTGTATATATCAGTGTATATACATGCCATATATAATAGAGGTGGATATTCTAGCTTCATTTCTCTTACCATTCTCCCAGAGTCAATTCGAAGAAAAATACCGGCCATTACATTGCTGGTATTTTTGCAATTCTGGCACAGACCAGACTGCATCAAATATCGGCTATGCCGGTAAAATACTATTGCAACCTTACCTATTAATTTTGCCCCTTTTGTGTGTCTTATAAACCTCTGGTGTCTTTTACTCTTCCTGTGACATTTTTTGTATCTTATACAATATAATAAACCCCTTTGCCTTTTTTGTGTTTTTTTTACTTCCTATTGTGTATCTTACCAAATTTACTGTCTTCCCACTTTCGTGTACTCCTCTCCTCTTGTGTTTCCTAACTTTTGCCCCTCTTTTGTGTTTGTTATCTCTCATTCTGCCTCTCCTGTGTCTCTTAGCCCACTCTTCTATATTTTACTCCTTCCCTATGTGTTTTTTACTCTTCCCTATTCTACATCTCTTACCCTCCTATTGTAGCAAGGCCTTGAGGACCCTGGTACAAGATTTCAGTTTATCTGGTTGGACAGGAGTTTCTCCCAGCGTGCAAGTGTGCAGTGAGTGTCATATCCCTGCTTTCTTCAGTCACAGCTCCCAGTCAGACCGGGTACAGGATAGAGAAGATCCTTTACTGTGGTCTGCCATACTAATTCATAAAATATATTAATTAACGCCCTTTTTCATGCAACATTTTAATAATGGTTGCTCTCCCTGAACAATCTGATACTATCACAGTCATTATCACAAATGCACAAACACACACATGTACTTTCTCTCACCTCAATACATTAACACAGCCACTCCCATCAGTCTAAGGCATATATACAAGTCATTCAATAATT
Source organism: Pelobates cultripes (assembly GCA_933207985.1). Classification (NCBI taxonomy): domain Eukaryota; kingdom Metazoa; phylum Chordata; class Amphibia; order Anura; family Pelobatidae; genus Pelobates; species Pelobates cultripes. The sequence goes on along the minus strand of OW240917.1, from coordinate 182,207,025 downwards.
AGCAATACATATTAACTCACATCCCACTTGCTTACTCTTCTCACATTAATAAGAGCACAACAGTAGCTCCTGCGTAGGGTGCAAAAACATAATTTCTTCTGAGGTCTCAATGCATCTCTGAGTATCACTGCATTGCAAGATTTTGGTCTGACTGTTTGTCTATGTCTTCAAATATTTACATCTACTGATCATTTTAGGACTCACACTTTTTAACTCACATATTATTCACTAGTGTTCTAGCAATACTGTATAATACAAGAAACTAAAGATTCATTGAGAATTTATTATTATACATAAGAAATTGTTTAGGTTTATATTTTGTATGTTATTTTTACATAATGTCCTGACTAAAACCTTTTTAAAGCATGTTTAATAAACTTTAATATTTCAAAAAATTTTTTGTGTCAGCCATGCCTTATGTATAGTTATATCCTTAATAAGAGGTAAGTATGTGATTTTTAGCAGTATAGGAAAATGTCCGTCTGGATAAGCGATATGGTTTGATAAGCCATCTATGTTCTATGGGACACTCTAGCACATTGGGAGATTGTCCTTCGGATAATAATTTAAAAGAATGCCCTTCCACCTATTCATAGATATATACACTACAGGCAGGCTAAGGTCTCTTGCTATGATAAAGAATGATAGAAGTGTGAAATATGTTTCAAAGGCAGAGAGGCTGAGAGACTTTGCTTTAATGAGGACACAGTTTGTACAAAATACTTGACACAAAGTTTTGTCTCCTTTCTATCTATTTTGATCGTCTAAAATAACCACACTATCTAAGCCATCCCCCACCCCTTAAGTACCGAAACATTCTAGACATTTTCATTGTTGTGTCCTTTACAAGATAATATATTTTTAAAGTGAATTAATGGTCCATGAATGTGTTTTCTTATTAAACAATATCTCCTGATCCCAAGTTTCAAGTAAATGACAACTATGTTAAGCTGAGAGGAATATGACAGGGCTTCCTGTAATGTTATAAATATAAGCAATGCCTAGCGTGGCGCAAAGACGCTTTCTCTGGTGTTAATGGAATACATTCAGCCAGTATCATTTGCTGCCACCAGCTTTACTTGATAGCAAAAAATACTTTAGATATTTTAGTACCTGTTTGTGAAAACGTGACTGCGTGTGTCAACATGTGTGACTGTAAGTGTGACTTTAATGTTTACCTGTGTTTGTGTGTGATTTTGTATCTTTGTGTATGTCTGTGTGTATGTGTACATTTAAAAATGTGCATCTATATGTGTTCCTTAAGTGTGTGCCTGTTTACGTGTAATGTTGAGTGTATTTCTGTATATTTCCTTGAGTGTGTTTCTTATTTGAGGTTTTTTTTTTGTCAGTCTAATTTCTTTGAGGCATTGAGGAGATACATGACATATATTAAGGAGATATAACAAGCTGTCACATATACAATATACAATAGTATACAATAGCTTAGCTTGGATCGGTACATGAGTATGTCAGAGATAGTGTAATGCAGGATGTACACGCCTACCGAATTCTCATTTTAATAGTATAAAGTCAGGCTGTGTAGTGAAAAGAAATAACATGCTGATTTCATATGAGAACATAAGATATGACATGAGTTACACTGTGCTAGGCTTGCAAAACTATAAATGAAGGAGGGTAAAGCTGAGGCACAGATAACAAATTCAGCTGCTCTAACTTAAATAGGAGAAATCAGATAGCTTAGTACCAGTGGGTGTAATTAAGCAACATAAAAAGAGAATAACATGAGGAAGATAAGAGTTGAAGACACTGAAATCCCTTAGTATGGCAAGAAGCTCCCTAGCTCGGTCACCCAATGCCGCAAACGGGCCACAGCCATGGGTACAGTTCCTTTTAAGAATCGGCATTCCTATCTGCCATCGCAGGACTGTGAAGGTGCTGCTAAATATCATGCCGTGGAAGGTAGGGCTTTCCGTCTCCGCAGCTCCAGGTCCTGTTTGGGGCTAGAGCCCCAAGTCTATAGACCTTCCATCTCCAGGTGGCAGAGTCTCATGGATTCGATCTCCCCATGGGTGTATGGACAGCTGCCCGAGTGCTACTCTAGGTGGGCCCCAGCCCAGAAGAGGAATGGGTAGCATAGTCAACTGTTGTGAGCAGTGGAGTAGCTGCGGGGTGAGTACCTTGTGTCTGATGCTGATATTGTGCCAGAACTCCTGGCATATAGCGTGGAATCTGGCATTGAACCACTCACCCCATTCTGGGGTAACAAGGGCTGGGCTAAGGAAGAGATGCAGCGGCCATCTTGGTTGCGCCACGTGGTAGTTGAAGTAGCTGACAAGAAAATCTCAGCTGTCTGCCCTAGTGGAGACCAGGATACCCCCTACCTGTCCATAGGGGGGGGGGTAATGAGGCTCTGAGAGGTGGCTGCAAGGTACATGATTAGCGTTGGGAGATCGGCCGTCTCTCTGCTTTACCGGCACAGTAGACCCAACAGGCTTCAGAGTTGGATGGGTTCACCACTCGGGTATATGTTCCATTTCAAACAGAAGACAGTGCACCAGCTGGTAATATCAGATCTCCAATATTTTGAGGCCACTAGTAGCCAAAATAGTGAGTTGAAAGGCTTAATAATAGCTTGTTGGATCCAGAGCTACAGTGGGACACGTCCACTCGTCCAGCCATCTTGGCTGTCAGGCCCCTTCCCCTTAGTCGAGGTTGTGACAGCATGTATGACTCTGTGTGTATGCTTGTATAGGCGTATGTGAGTGTGTCTGCATTTATGACCGTGAGTGTGTTTCTGTATGAGCGTGTCTGTACCTTTTCCTCTGCTTTTAGAAGTGTATCTGTAAGGATCTATGTCAGTAAGTATTTCCTAGTACGCATGCATCAGTGAGTATATAAATATATATATATACTTGTTTATGTGAATGTGAGTTTATGTTTCTGTCTGTATGCATCTATCAGTGATTGTTTTTATATATGTGTATTTTGGGGTAGAGAGCAGGTCTCCAACTTTTGCAAGCTGTTTTTTCAAATACCTATAAGGAAAACATACATAAAAAATGTGAGCATGTTTTCTTTAGGGATAGGTCTACTGAATTGTGAAAGAAATACTAACATTTTCAGTGGAGTGTTCTGTTAAATACTTTGTCTAAAATTTTGTAATTTATATTTGAAATTACTATTTATTAGATAAACCTCTTAATTGTAGCTTATTGAGTTTTCTGAGCATACAATAGAAACACAAAACATGCTTATGGAATTTCATTATCGAAATAAGGTAGCAAAGTAGAATACATTCCAGGCAATGTACTCAAATCATTCATCCCACGCAGTGGATAGACGTAAGGAAAAGGACAAATAAAAAAAACATCATGGGCAATAAAAACGAGGTATATACTATCAACGTCCAATCAAAATTGAAAGAGTAAGTTACTGGGCAGCATTTAAATTACTACCCTGCATTGGTCAGCCAACACCAGGCATCACAAATTCGAATAATAGACATATTCTGGGAATAATTGAGTGCCGACATGACTTCATAAGAATAAGTGAGGCTTGCCTTGTCCAATAAGTTAGATTTTGTATATGAAAAGGAATCCAGCATATGTGAGTCATGGTTCCATGTTCAGTCCTTCATTAACACCAGTCTGAACATGTTTTCTAAATTGTCTTTAGTCTTGCTGGTGTGAGATACCATGAATACATTATATTACAGTGTGTCTCAAGATGGGAGTAACATCTGGTAATTCCTTTTAAAGCATTAGTTACTTGGTTGCATTTGGAAGGCAGAAAAGACAGGCCCCTCATCTCACTTCTGCTGAGCCATATAAGGAAGGTATTGGTCTGAATTGTAATCTGATAACACTTTACAGCATACTGTCAGAGCTTTAGGTTTCAAACAGTGGTAAGTCTTTAGTATCATGCCACCATCTCCCTCATTCTAGGTGGACATGCTCTTGGCAAAAAACCTGGGAAAGCAGTTTTGATACCGTTACAGAAAAAGGATAAAAAGGTTAGCGCTAATAATAAAAATATAGGATAAAAGGCAGCGGCCTTATAGGGGGTCACCCTCTGACCCTCTACAGTAAGGATATATACAAGAGCAAAGAACAAGGCTGCGCCAAAGTGATTAAAACTAGTCCAAGTAAAATAATAGAATGTTGGATAGGAATGTACTCAAATAAAAGAAGTCCCAATAGTAGATGGTGTCTTTAACTGATATGATGTCTTCCTTTTTATGGTGGTAGTCGTCCGTCTCACGATATGAAAGACACAATGAGAGAGAGCCAATAGTGCAGAGTGTATAAATAAGTAGATAAAATTAAAATATAAATTACACACTCACATTTCCATGAGCTAGGACTAGCTCTAGTATGGTGGGCATACGGCGGATAACCCTCCGCTTATAGGGGTGCTTGTCCTCCTGGAGAGTCCTGGTGTCCAATTCTCAGGGAAAGAAAATAAAAACAGCCAATAGTGCTCTCTGGTGAGGTAGTTGATAAAAGGAATAAAAATAAATAAAATATACTCACAAGTAGAGTGCAAGTCAATCTGCACTCTGTTTGTCGCTTGGGTGGTATAATCCCCACCTTAGGATATGCCAGGAACAGTAAATGAAGTAGAAGTAATAATAAATGTAAAATTATTTATTAGTACAATATATTAAAAACCAATAACGCGTTTCGCCATAGAGGCTTTATCAAATTGGAGTAGTATAAGTACCTGGCAAATAAAGAGTATTTATAGCTAATACAAACATTTAAAATTGGCGCCAAAAAAATGATCAACCAATGAGAATAGTCCAAAATGTAAATAAAGAGTTTACATACAAAAGATAAAAATTGGTATAAAATATGAGTGTATATAAACATAAGATGGTAAGTATGTAAAAGTAAATCAAAAACGAGCATTGATTTATATAAAAAGAAGGGTTAAATGAAATGTGCATTTTCGTGCGTGTCACGTGACCCGCAATGCACCATGGGACATGTAGTGCCGGGTCACGTGACCGCCGATTTGTGTATATACACACAGTCCGTGCGGCCAGAGGCAGAGAGAACGGCACGCACGGACTGAGAGGCAGAAGGGCGGGTCCGTCACGTGGCCCGCGGCGTCATACAGCAATGATACCCGCGGGTCACGTGACTTTAGCCGCAAGGACCGCTGGGAAATGTAGTCCCTCACTACAAAACAACAGGAACAAAGACGAAACGGAATAAAATCAGTGGCATATAAAAGAATGAAATCAGTGGCATATAAAAGAAACATAAAATCAGCATACAGTTAACATAATTAAATTAACATACATAGATTTGCATAACAGTGGGAAATAAATAAGAAATGGGATACAAATAGCCAAAAGGTGAAATAAAAAGGTAAACAAAAAGGTAAATTGAAAAGGTAGATAAAAATGTTAATACAAATCACATGAGAGGGGCATAAATCAATAAATAAATATAAAAAAAAAAAAAAATATGGAAGTTATAAAAAATTAAATAAGTCAAAATCCACATTAAGACCTTGGGGTGTGAGGGTTTGTAGGTTATATACCCATTCCATCTCTGATCTACCAAGGATGTTTTTTATGTTACCACCTCTCCAGGGTATTTGGCATTTCTGAATTCCTAGACATTTGAGGAATTCAGAAATGCCAAATACCCTGGAGAGGTGGTAACATAAAAAACATCCTTGGTAGATCAGAGATGGAACGGGTATATAACCTACAAACCCTCACACCCCAAGGTCTTAATGTGGATTTTGACTTATTTAATTTTTTATAACTTCCATATTTTTTTTTTTTTTATATTTATTTATTGATTTATGCCCCTCTCATGTGATTTGTATTAACATTTTTATCTACCTTTTCAATTTACCTTTTTGTTTACCTTTTTATTTCACCTTTTGGCTATTTGTATCCCATTTCTTATTTATTTCCCACTGTTATGCAAATCTATGTATGTTAATTTAATTATGTTAACTGTATGCTGATTTTATGTTTCTTTTATATGCCACTGATTTCATTCTTTTATATGCCACTGATTTTATTCCGTTTCGTCTTTGTTCCTGTTGTTTTGTAGTGAGGGACTACATTTCCCAGCGGTCCTTGCGGCTAAAGTCACGTGACCCGCGGGTATCATTGCTGTATGACGCCGCGGGCCACGTGACGGACCCGCCCTTCTGCCTCTCAGTCCGTGCGTGCCGTTCTCTCTGCCTCTGGCCGCACGGACTGTGTGTATATACACAAATCGGCGGTCACGTGACCCGGCACTACATGTCCCATGGTGCATTGCGGGTCACGTGACACGCACGAAAATGCACATTTCATTTAACCCTTCTTTTTATATAAATCAATGCTCGTTTTTGATTTACTTTTACATACTTAGCATCTTATGTTTATATACACTCATATTTTATACCAATTTTTATCTTTTGTATGTAAACTCTTTATTTACATTTTGGACTATTCTCATTGGTTGATCATTTTTTTGGCGCCAATTTTAAATGTTTGTATTAGCTATAAATACTCTTTATTTGCCAGGTACTTATACTACTCCAATTTGATAAAGCCTCTATGGCGAAACGCGTTATTGGTTTTTAATATATTGTACTAATAAATAATTTTACATTTATTATTACTTCTACTTCATTTACTGTTCCTGGCATATCCTAAGGTGGGGATTATACCACCCAAGCGAAAAACAGAGTGCAGATTGACTTGCACTCTACTTGTGAGTATATTTTATTTATTTTTATTCCTTTTATCAACTACCTCACCAGAGAGCACTATTGGCTGTTTTTATTTTCTTTCCCTGAGAATTGGACACCAGGACTCTCCAGGAGGACAAGCACCCCTATAAGCGGAGGGTTATCCGCCGTATGCCCACCATACTAGAGCTAGTCCTAGCTCATGGAAATGTGAGTGTGTAATTTATATTTTAATTTTATCTACTTATTTATACACTCTGCACTATTGGCTCTCTCTCATTGTGTCTTTCATATCGTGAGACGGACGACTACCACCATAAAAAGGAAGACATCATATCAGTTAAAGACACCATCTACTATTGGGACTTCTTTTATTTTGAGTACATTCCTATCCAACATTCTATTATTTTACTTGGACTAGTTTTAATCACTTTGGCGCAGCCTTGTTCTTTGCTCTTGATACCGTTAGTAACCCAAGATGACTAAGTACATTCAGAAAATATTGTAGGATACCTTTTATTAAACTGGATTAATCAAACGAAATGAAAGAGGGCAATAAGGAGTAAAGTCGGTTGGCTAACAATTTGGCATAAAATTTGGTATTCATGTTTAGAAGGGATAGAAGTCTAAAATTTTGACGTAGTGTTGGCGTTTTGCCTGGTTGCAGCAAAGTTACAATATGAGCCAAAGACATTTGAGAAATAATTTTTCCTTTAGCAAAACAGCCATTAAACAATTTTCTAAAGTATGGAGTTAGTATATTTGTATAAGATTGGTAATATACATTTGGCAACTGACCTGGGCCTGGTGATTTGTGACAAGGTAGGGCAACAATTGCAGTGTTCATTTCTTCCACAGTAAAGAGCCTAGTAAGGGGGAGGTTACCAATTCTGTGGAGATCGAAGGTAAATCTACTGAATTTTAAAATCCTTCCATTTGCGGTGTTGTGGGAGAACCCAACGGTGGGGCTGTCTCTGAAATTTTACAGCATACTATAATAACGGGCAAATATCTCAACAATGGATCAAGGGTCAATAATTTTTATCTTCCTGTGGAGATTAAACATGGGCTATTTTTGAGGTCATCATCCTTCAGTTTAATTCAAAAGCCAGAATAGCACTCCATTACCCTAATAAAAAATATTTCTGTTCAAGGGACACTATAAGCACCCAGACCTCTTCACCTCATTGAAGTGGTCTGGGTGCAGTGTCCCTATTGCACTTAGTGAAACTGCAATGTTTACTAAGTGTGTGTATGTATATGTATGTATGTCAGTATGTGTGTCAGTATGTATATATTTATGTGTGTGTGTGTGTATGTCAGTATGTATATATGTATGTGTGCTTGTGTATGTCAGTATGTATATATGTCTGTGTGTGTGTATGTCAGTATGTATGTGTGTGTGTGAGTATGTATGTATGTCTGTGTGTGTATGTCAGTATGTATATATGTCTGTGTGTGTGTGTATGTCAGTATGTATGTCTGTGTGTGTGTCAGTGTGTGTGTGTATGTCAGTATGTAAGTCTGTGTGTATGTCAGCATGTATGTGTGTATGTGTCTGCAAGTATGTAAGTATGTCTGTGTGTGTGTATGTCAGTATGCATGTATGTCAGTATATATGTCTGTGTGTGTGTCAGTATGTATGCATGTATGTCAGTATGCATGTATGTCTGTGTGTGTATGTCTGTATGTATGTGTATGTCAGTATGTATATCTATGTCTGTATGTATGTATGTCTGTGTGTGTGTGTATGTCAGTATGTATGTAAATGTGTATCTATCTATCAGTATGTATGCCAGTATGCATGTATGTCTGTGTATGTGTGTATGTATGTATATCAGTATGTATTTATGTGTATGTATGTCAGTTTGTATGTATGTCTGTTTGTCAGTATGTATGTATGTCTGTGTGTATCTGTATCTGTGTATGTGTCTATATGTGTGTATGTCTGTTTCAGTATTTGTGTCTGTTAGTATGTGTGTATTTTTCTGTGTGTGTCTGTGTATTCCTGTGGGCGGGATTTGGAGGCGGGCACCCGGGGGCCCCGACCTTGAGCTGTGTTAGGGACCCCACAATTTCTGATGGCGGCCCTGACAGACATTACAGGGAATGATTCCTATCTTATCCTTTCCATATAATCAACTGCACAAGACAGGTTGCCCATTGTCCCCCCTGTTATATGTGCCGACCCTGGAACCTTTGTTTTCCTCTATCAGGATGAAAACTGATATTAAGGGGGTGATTATGGGAGAGAGAGATGTAAACTTTAACTCATTGACTGATGATGCACTATTATTCCACACTCAACCACTTCTATCGTTTCCATCCCTATTGGCAGAAAAAAGGCATATAGAACTATTTCATATTACTCAATGAACCACAGCAAGACTTAGGCATTGTGTTTAGAAATCCTGCGACACACTCACGACTTACTTAATTCTAATTTTCTGTTTGAGTGGAGAGGAGATAATCTTAAATATTTAGGTCTCAAGATTACCAAGAACCCTTCTGAATTATTTCCTGCAAAACATATTAAAATCTTGTGTCTCTCTATACCAGGGGTAGGCCACATTTTAGCAGCACTGTGCCTATATAGGATTGTGATGTCCCGTAGTGTGCCGATCCTATTTTTTTTTAAATTGAGGTGTGCATGTTGCCGTATTCTGCTTGTGTTATTTTTCCTGTAATTGCTTTGTATTGTTGTATTTGTGCATATATGAGCTATTATATTGTATATGTTCATTAGTAGTTTATGGTATTGTATATGATACATATGAATGTGGGCTGTGTATGAGGGCTGCTTGTGGAATTGTGTGTGGATGGATATGTCACATTGTGTGTTTGGTAGTGTGTGTATGTGTGGGGCTGTTTGGGGTATTGCACGTGAGAGGCTGCGTGTGTGGTTGTGTGCATGTATGTGGATTGTTAGTGGTGTTGTGTTTGTGGGGATTGTGTGTATGTTTGTGTTTGGGCTGTTATTATTTGTATGAGGGGAGGGTTATTATGCATTTCTGTGTATATCTAGCAGTGTGGGTGGCTTCCCTGGGTTCCAGTGGGGACCAGGCTGGCCAGGTTCAGGTCAAGGACAGGAGCTACAACAGCAGCTGCGGGGTGTTCTACTACAGTATGGATTCCTATTCACAAGTGCCGGGAGGAAGTGATCTGAGATCACTTCCTCTATGTGCTGCAATGCATAAATTGAGGATTGTCCTTCACCACCTCTTTGTATTCGCAGATATCTGAAGTTTTACTGGGTCTCCTGATAGCCAGAACCTGTTTGGTGCAAAGACACCTTGAGTGCCGTGCATGGCACTAGTGCCGTAGGTTGCCTACCCCTGCTCTATACTATATTAAAATATCATGTCAAACTATCTTAAAATTCTGGTACTCACTATTTTTATTCTGGTCGGATTGTATAGCTACTCTTAAACTGACAATTCTGTATAGACTTCAGTATTTGTTTTGCACACTCACACTGCAGCTGACAGTTTCTTATTTAAAAATAATAACTGCAGAGAGTTTAAGATTATTGGGTGAACAAAAAAAAACAAACGAGAATATCCTAAAACTCTTGCAGGTCCTGGTCACACCGGGTGAGCAAGGGGTTTCTGACCCCTTAAGTTACTACCATGCAACGATTTTAGCATTTCAAACTTGCCAAATTGGCAGAAGCCTCCCATTTGTTTACTTAGAAAATAAGCAACTGGAACCACATGACATAGCTCATATTCTTTGACTATCCCCCACCTCCAGAACTGTCCAAGTTGAGCTACTTTTTCGAACATGGGATAAATAAAGACCCTTACTCTGTTCTACCGCACACTTACCGAGAGCACTGTATCTAACTGCACACCCAAATAAGTTACCCATGTTTAACCACAAACCATGGTATGAGCTGGCTGCACACATATATACAACATAATGCACCTCAATTATATACCATTTCAGGAAGTAAAATATGCTTACCTGACTTACCTGAGTTCATATTCATTCATCTCCCAGCAGAAAAGAGAAGGTACATTTTGAGACACCCAGTTGCCCTTATAAACATGATTTAAACATATTTATATTGCATTCCAGGTTCTAAATCGATCCCTATGTGCTACCAACTTATGACCAATAAAACACCTTTTTCTAGCACTTGCATTGCTTAAAATTTGGAGACAGACTTGATTTGCGCTCTTTATCATTCTCAATGGTCCCAGATATATACTACTTAAAAGGGGCCACTTTGTTTGGCTGCACATTTTGAACAGTACAAGAAAATTATTTATAGATGGCACATCTATTTATATATATTTATAGATGGCACATGCAATGTGTTGGCATTGAAGCAAGTGAGTACACAATGCTCCATATATGGTGGAGTTGTTCTAGCATCGAACATTATTGGGTGACTGTTAATGAACTAGTCATAAATGTAGATGGAGTAGAACTTCCCCTTACCCCACTGAATTATCTACTTCTAGCCTTTCCCATTACATACCTACAAGTACTTATAAAGCTTATTCTAAAAATTATCCTTATAGCGCAACAGCAGATTGCTCAGGCATGGAAATCCACCTCTTCACCACTCTGTGATAGAGTATTCGACTCTATGGACAAGCAATATCGTTATGAAACAAAATTTACTACAATATATTCATCAAATTCATCTTTTCTGAAGCCAGAGATAGTTGGAGCTCATGGAGATCTAGTCATGATGTTAAGATAGTTGAATGTAGTTACAAAATGATTTTTTATATTCCCAATACTGTGGGGATGGATATTAAGTATCTTTTGTTGCTCTATCTAGTGTGTTGCATGCCATGTGATATTCTTTGAGACTTGATGGGCACTGCCTGGCACATTATTGCATTATTATATGTTTAGTGACTTTAATGTAGTAATTCACAAACGGAGGATACCGCACGCACACTTAGGAACCCTGGTGCTTATCAAGGCCAGGGTTAAGCACCTGGATTCCTAAGTCTGCAGCAATCCTGAGTGGCTGTACCTAATTTATTTTATTTAGCAACTTGAATGTGACTCATGTAAAATCCTGCTTGAACCTCCTCCCTTATCTCCATCTTTTAATTGTGTACCCCACTCCTTGACCGAATCAAAATGCCAGTGTTAAAAAAAATTAAAAATTGAAAATTAAAAAAAAAAACACTTTTTTAAATTGCAGAATCAATAAAACAATGTGTAGTGAACGAACGTGTAAACACTTATCTTAGGCTAGGTGAGTATAACCGTGAGTTAAAGCAGCACTGTCATGCCGAACTTACCTTTCCCCAATCGTTTCCTCTCTCAGAATCTGTTCTTTTCTTCCTTTCTCATATAATTTTCTTTAAAACGTAAAACAAAGTAGGGACTACTTTGTGTTATGTATTTTTCCTATGCTTGACCTTCTTTGACCAAAGGAGGAGCTTAAGTCAGCTCAATTTCAAATAAATTTCCCCACAAAACTCACCCCTCCCCTGTCATTTAGAAAAGGGTGCCAGAGAATTCCACAAATTTTGCCCAAACAGAATGTCCTTTCATGTTATGATGATATTTTTGCAGTTAGTTTGGTTTGAAATTTCATTAGAATGTATGAAATTCCAACTGATCAGTGCCGTGGCTGCATCTTGCAGCCGCTTAGTAGATAGCCATCTAATTCCAATGGTATTAGGGAGCTATTTACTAAAAAGAAGAAATACCAAAACTGGGTGGGGCAATAGGATCCCCTCCCTTGAGTCACTTGGGGCACCCACCTCCCGTTCATGGGCTCCTTCTTCCCGATTGTCCCTAATAACTTGATACAGACTTTTTTAACATTTTGACTGCCCACGTAGAACAGCTACCTTGGCAGGAACAATCTGTCAAACACAATCTAACGTTTAGGGAAAGGATAGCCCTTAAAGAGATACCACAAAATGCTGATATCCTGTTACTTCTGTATTCTATACCCTTCTAAAGGTCCATTTGGATGCCTCCCATCTACCAGGATGTCCTATTGTAGCAGGCACAGATTCCATTCTTCAGCCCCTAGCTATCTTTGTGGACCAATTCTTACAGCTTCAAGTTGTAACTAATAGATCATATATCTAAGACAAGAGGGCTTTCTAGTAAGAATCCAGGATTTAATGGTAGAACCAACTGATCTATTAGTGACCCTGGACATGACCAATCTATACACTTCAATCCTCCACACGGATTTAAGGGCCTACAGTGGTCCAAAAGAGATTGTCAAATGTTCTTACTGACGTAAAAAAATGCTCATTTGTGACAACCCTACTCAAAATAATTTTAAGGAAAAGCTTCTTTCATTATCTAACAATCTACTATGAACAGGTTAGGGTTACTGCAATGGATGCTAATATGGCACCATCCCAGTGGTGTATCCTGGTTTTGTGCTGCCCCTCCCCCCCCGCCCGCCTTTTAAATACACATACACACTCACTGACAGACACACACATTCACTGACAGACACACATACACTAGCTAACAGACATACACACTCACTGACAGACACACATACACACTCACTAACAGACAACATACACACTCACTAACAGACACACACAATTTAACACACACACACTAACAGACACACACACTCACTAACAGACTCACACACTCACTAACAGACACGCATGCACTCTCACTAACAGACATGCATACACATTAACATACACACACACTAACACGCTCTCTAAAAGACACACACACTAACACGCTCACTAACAGACACACAGCCCTGAACAGACACACACATAGTAACACACTCACTAACAAACACACACACACTAACAGACACACACATAGTAACACATTCCCTAACAGACACACACAAACACACTCACATTTTTTTTTTAATTCAATCCCCCCAGCCTCCCTACCTTTGGAAGTGCTGAGGTGGATTCCTGCTTTCCCAGGGGTCCAGTGGGGCTGCTGGGTGGCCGGTCACTGCAGTCAGTAAGGGAGCACTGATCCTCCTGTTCAGCTCCCTTGAGCGCCGCGTAGAGATGCCGGGGCTAGAGTGATGTCATATTCCTTGCCGCCCGCCCGGAAAGTGTTGCCGCTGCCAGCCTCGGGGGGCAAGAGGCTGGCGAGGCATTTGCCAGGGTGATTGGGGGATGGCTTTTGTTGCCCCCCACCCCTTGTCAGCCTTGCGGTAAATACACCCCTGCACCATCCTATTCCAACCTGTTCATGGCAGAATTCGCAGACAATTTTGTATATAACAATCTATTTAAGAAATATGTACCTATTTGGTTAAGATATATTGACGATTGTTTCCTGCTCTCGCATGAAACACAGACCAACTTCAAATTTTTCCTTAACTACCTTAACCAATGCCATCCTGATATTAAATTTACCATGACTGTAAGCGCTGTATCAGTTAACTTCGTAGATGTTTTGGTGTGTAAGAATGGACTACTAAGTACTGATCTATAATTAAAAAACCACTGATTCAAACAGTTTACTAAATGCTAAACATTTTCACCCACCTAAACAGAATTCTATCCCATACAGCCAATTTTTATGAGAACCTAGGAATCGTCAGTAACGACAATCCGAATGATACCCAGCTAACTGACCTTTCCAAAAAATTATTGGACAAAGGATACAGCCAACATCTTCTAAAGAATTCTAAACAGAAAGTTAAGAGAATTGCACGTGAAACATTACTGACATCTACACAGAAATCCAAACAGGACACACTCGCTTTTGTAAGTACCTTCTCACCCCTTTCATCACAAATTCAAGACATTACCCAAAAACACTGGTATATCCTTCAATTGGATAAACACATTGGACACCTGTTTAGAGATCCCCCTCTATCTGCTCATAAACAGGGACAATCAATAAGTGACAAGGTAGTCAGGGCAAACACGATGACATCAAATAAACAAAGATTTCTATCAAAACCGGTCTATGGTACCTATCCATGTCTCAGCTGCAATCATTGCAGTGGAGTAATTAAGGGGGAATTCTGTACTCATCCCAAAACTGGACAGCAGATCAAATTAAGGGGTTTCTACACATGCCAGACAGATTATGCCATTTATCTCCTGATGGGTTTGTGCGGCTTAGGATATGTGGACAAGACCCTACACTCACTTAAAGACCGGGTGTCGCAACTTAAAACAACTATACGCAGTGCCAAATCAGAGGCACCAGTCGCATGACACTTCAGAGAGAAAAGACACAATGTATCACAATTGTACTACCAGGTTTTGGAAAGAGAAGCGCCACTTCCTCATGGAGGTAATAGGGAAAGAATCCTGTTACAAAAAGAGTTTCGCTGGATGTATCTCTTGGATACGATGTCACCTCATGGTCTTAATGAGAAGCTTGAGTGGCACTGGTTCCTCTAGGTACTAGACTAAGTTAGTCTCTTCTCCTATCAAACCACATTTGACTTGCAAACTGACAGTTTATCTCTGTCTTTCCTAAAGTGTAATATAATTTATTTAATATAGAGTCCCCTCTATCAGCTCCACATTAATAATATGACCATTGTTCACACCAGTGTATATTAAGGCAAGAATACATTTTTTCAAATATTCCTTCTAATAACGACACTGATATAATCCCATTCGTAAGTAAAGTACACACAACAGAACAACCTCCAACTGGAATTAATTAATAAATTAGGAGTATCATATGTAATGATCGGTTCTTATATCTATAAAACGAGTTCACATTCATTTAGAAAGAATATTCTAACGTTGGGAAAATATTCTACACAAACGATATACGCATATAATTTTCTCTTTCCTCCTCCTCCACCAAACAATATAAATTAAAGCTTATATTATTTAAACATGTTATATGTAAAGAATTACTTAGAGGGAATATTATGCTGAAAATCGTCTTGTTGGTAGAGTAAGGGTAAATGTTACCAACAAACTATATTAGATAAAATTCTTACTCCCACGAGCTTCTAACACTATTCCGTAATGGAGTGTTCACTACATGATAAAACGTATATACTGTATAAAACTTAGTATCCTTTGTCCAGACGGAATGATGGAACTTATTTAGTGAAGTGTAATATTCGTTTCCCACAACTAAGAATGATCAAATTATTTTCTGGAAGAAGAAATTGATCAATTGTTTCAAATCCAGACGTGCTAGGAATCTAGTGCATTACTTATAGAAGTGTATCATTGATCTGCACATATTACTATGATTGCCCATAAACTGATAGTTTATACTGGATATTAGAAAAAAGTATTGACGCATTTACTCCTGTAAGTGTTTCAAAGCATAGTATCAACAGCTCAATCCCCTCCACCAATCAGAGCACACTGGAAACGCTCTGATTGGTTAACACACTTCAAATGCACCAATAGATTTCCAGCTTTTCCTTTTTAAACCAGACGTCCTATTAGGTCTGGTTCCCCTCTGATGAGCCTGAGTGGCAAAACGCACATCAGGGGTACTGACACACACACTTACAAACCACCAAACCTGGAGTGTGCTTTACACATTAGACTTAGCCTCTTTACCGCAGGAGTGCTTAACTCTTCACAGAACATTTCTGTGACCATACCAGACTTCTAGCCATTTATTATAAAGTGATAGATTCTAATCACACTTAATACCGTTGTCTACTAAATATTAGATTGGGTTGGGGAACTTAGAGGATCTAGAATTTTGAGGTAAAGGGTGCCCTCAAAGGCACAGTGGGATTTAGAGCTAGTAAATTTTGTGCACCATAGTCTCCACAGCTTCTCCTCTTACCACTTCCCCTACCTTTCCCTCTACTGCTACGTTTGTATTATCTATGCACAGTTGGCAACATTGTCTATGTTAGTTGCAGCAATTTTGTTATACTAGGCTCCCCCAGCTTCAGGCTACTATACTTATTTCACATTAGTGGATTGCTTCACCGATTACATATCATTTAGAGCCCAGCCCATTACGCTATTTTTCCGGGGCTGCTACCTTTATAGAGACTAACTCTCTCAAACAGTCTATAGTACTATTTAGTTGCTGGTCCACCTTTTGACCTTATCAGTTTTTTAATATTTTTTATTACTTTTTTTTTTTACTTTTTTTTACAATTTTTTTGTCATTTCATCTTGGGGAATTAGACAAATCTATGTCTGACCTATCACTAGAGGGTTCTACATGGTCTAACGGTACAGATATAGCGCCCCCTGTACACGTATCCTGGTATATACAGATCATATTGATGTAAGTAGGATTTCCTTTTCCCCCTACTAAGTGCTTGCATTCAAAGTGTTATGGGCAAATGCAAATATTAGAATGATTAGAATGAAATGTTGTATTTCTTAAACTGTGTACTTTGTCTTTAAGAGATATTGCAAATTGACAAGGTGTTAGAAATGTAACATTGTTTTTCACAGATGTTTCTTTAAGCAATAACCTCAGTGCATAATATGTTTGCGCCATTTTGTCCCAGACGAATTACAATAACAATAATACATAAACAAGTTTCAAGGCTATACCATGACTCTTTTAGTACACAATATACTGTGGTAACCCCAAGTTAATGGAACTTCCCCAAATCCGGGAATCTCCCACAACTGTGCACTTACGACTTAGTATAAACAACAGATAAGCTATTCTGATTTTAAGATGCCATCTTGAACTAAGTCAGGAAAATTTCCATGACGTTTGCACCCTTTAGTTATGGCTTTGTATGTTTGCCAAATTAAGGGAGGTCCTAAAATGAATAAAGTAAATGAACTACGGTAACCCTAAAATGGAGACACCTAAGGTATAAATAGGTGTACTTTTAAATGTTAAGGAACAGAGGAGAGACTTGGAGACAGACGCTGCTCCATCTTAAAATGACAGAGAGGCTGACATGATCAGAAGGGTATGTTAACCTATTAATGATATTTGCAAGCATGTAATTTAATCTTATAAACTCTGCTATAATGGATTTTATATTTATATTTTTATATAATAAATATCCAAAAAGACAAAACTATTGCTTCCAAGACAATCCTTATTTTATATTGTATTCTCAATTATTTATATATGTTAAATAGAGGATCTCTTACTAACTATATAAAATTATGGCTAAGATATCTGTATGGTTAGCCCTACTAAGTTCTATGCTTTAAGACATTATAGTGGTAAATAAGGGAACCACCTGCGGTTACAAAAGTTTATAGCAATTAGAAAAGACATTTAATTTTATAGGTGGCATATACCTTTTTATTGTACAGATTAAAAGTTACATTATAAAAATCGTTGTTCAGGATTTGGTTGCACTCTTCATGCCCTAAACTACTGCTATTTTTCACTAGCTTGTTGATAGTTTAATAGCCCCCACTTGTGGAGCATGGTAGGGATTCCTGGGGGTCCCCCCCCCTTATTTATTTTAATAGGTGCGCCATCCATTTTTTTTTCTTACAACAGTGAGAAGCCACTGGCTGATGACTGTTTAGTAGACATGCCCCTACTCGCGGCATTACGAGAAGGGGCATTAGGGAGATTTTAATCTCCCTTATGCTAAAATGCTTTTATTTTTACATATATTACAAGGAGGGAGCCTCCAACTCCTTCCATGTAATAAATAAAATGAATGAACGAATGAAGACCAAAATTCGGTCTTCGTTTTAAATTTCTATTCATTAATTTGTCTGTCTGGCGAATGAACGAATAGCTGAAATTCCTGTCTGAATGTCGGACAATAGCGAATGCGCAAGTGTAAACTGGACGAGTGAGAATTTTACTGTGATATCTAGTGTGGGCAGATGACGTGTCCCACATTGCTTTCATCTGTCCCTAATACATGAAGTGTTAAATTACTCAAAAGGAGACAGACAAGCTCAAGCTAAATTAATCTGTTCTGTACACAGATTTAAGTATTAATGTGACTAAGTAGGGGTCTAAACTAAACATTTAAGGGATAACATTGTGCCAGGAATACAAAGCTGCCTCATCCTCCCTTGCACCCACCCCAGAGATTTATACACTGAATATTATATGTGAGGAAAAAATAGTTAATAAACACTGTGGTAAAACCATAGGCTAGAAATCTTCAAGATAGGAAAGGACAAGATATGCTATAAAGTGTGAATTAATTGAAACAATATATTTAATAGATTGTTAGACTACCAAAGCAAGGTATTATAATACAAAGTAACATACCTGAGTCTTTAAAGTTGTCTAGTAGCCAAGTTCCCTAATACAACTTTTGCTACCTAGAGATGAGTAGTAAATAGCTCCAAATGATCTTATAGAAGGACTACAGAGAAGCCAATCGAGTAATTTGCTAATAGGTAGCTAGCTAAATTAACACCATCACTGCCTAACGCGCCCACTCAGGGGAAATCTACGCCCATTGGTTCCAAAATAATATAGAAATAGACCTCATTATGTAATGTGTAATCCTATTCTTTTTAGGCTGACATAAACACTTTTGAAAAGAAAGCCTGCCTAAGAGTAAACTTGTGAATTCAACGGTCGCTCAAACTCGCCAATACTAAAAATAAAAAAAATAAAAAAAATTGAAAGTAATAAAAGTGAGATAGTTTAAATGTAAATGGAAAGGTGATTGCTGCACAGGCTTTTTGCCAATGTATTGGGTATATCACAAAGAAGGTAGATAGATGTGCATTTTGAAACAGCTTTCAGACAACTTGCAATGTTAATAACACTGGATATGTCTGTTTACCGGCCAACACTGGTGTCTAGAGCCACACTTGTAGTGAGTCTCACAATGCATTAGTACAATTTTAATAAAACAAAAAAATTAGAGGAAAGATTTAGTGACCTTGAAGGGTGGGCTCATAGGCGTATCTTGGACTCCTGGCACCCAAGGTATATATATGTTGGCACATCCTCTAAGTTTTAAACATCTGTGTATTGCTCCATACCCACTCATATCTTTATCATTATCTCTTGATGTTTTTATTGTGTGTGTTTTATAATCCAATATAAACATATTACTGGTACTCCAAAATTTTAAAATATAAAGGCTAATTTGAAGCCTTACTTCAGTAGTGGGGAAAGTGATGGAAACCATGTTAATGGATAGGATTGTTGAACATCTAAAAATACATGGGTTTACTTCAGGGAGATCATGCCAAACTAATCTTTTTTTATTGGGTAACTAAAATAATAGGTCAAGGTGGTGCAGAAGACATTGCTTACTTAGATCTCAGTAAGGCTTTTGACACTGTTGCACATAGAAGGCTTATTAATAAACTGCAATCTTTAAGTCTGGATTCAAATATTGTTGAATGGGTAAGGCAGTGGCTGAGTGACAGGCAACAGAGCGTTGTTCTCAATGGAGTATATTCACCTCCTATGGGGTACCTCAGGAATCTGTACTTGGACCCATTCTCTTTAATATTTTTTATTAGTGATATTGCAGAAGGTCTTGATGGTAAGGTATGTCTTTTTTGCTGATGATACTAAGATATGTAACAGGGTTGTTCTTCCAGGAGGGATAGGCCAAATGGCAAATGATTTAGGTAAACTAGAAAAATGGTCAGAGTTGTGGCAACTGACATTTAATGTGGATAAATGCAAGATAATGCATCTTGAATGTAAAAACTCAAGTGCAGAGTACAGAATATTTGATAGAGTCCTAACCTCACCATCTGAGGATAGGTATTTAGGAGTGATTATTTCTGATGCCACCCACAGAAAATGGGAAAGGCCTAATTTGTGGGCTTCCTTTATTGGATACAGTGATGACATCCGAGACACAAAAAAGGATGTGAATGCATTTTGAGTTCTTTATTAATATGCTTGGAATGTATGCTTGTTCTAACAAAAACAATGTTTTAAATCATCATGGTAAACATGTGCTATAACATTTGGGGATAAAAATAGCACAATGCATATCACAAGGTAATGCCTTTTGACAAATTCTTGTGACATATGATTTTTAGTCAAGCAGTCAAAATAATCTTTTATAATATATGATTAAATAACTGGATCAGATCCTTTAAATGTGTCTCCAGTTATATGCTAATATTGTTGGAGCGATGGCTAGAAATGTAAAGGGAGCAACAGAATTCTGATGGATAAATGTAGACACATCTGGGGCATTCATTTAGTAAGCTGCTACTGCCCACGGCAAAACTACTGGGAAAAAAATGATAATTAAATCAGTATTGAGTCTAGTTCTGTATGAATAAGAAATGAATGCTTATTTAAAATGGTGACCTCTCAAGTTGGACTATAAAGAAACAAATTAACCACACTCCTGTGTCTTTTGTTTTGCTGATATGGCTGATTGTAAGATAAATGCCAATGCGGGAAACCATGCCAAGAGGCTTGCTTGCCAACAAAAGGGCCACAGGCCAGATCGGGCCCTGAAGGGAATTTTGAGAAAAAAAATATGCATTACAGAGTGATTTTTTTTTTACTACTGGTAAATTTGGTCAGAATAGTTGTGAGGCACTAGGTAGGTGTCTACTCTGCCTTTTTGGAAATCACCTACCTTGGGCACTCCAGGGCTGCTGCCTTACACTTGCCCAAGCCCTTTTCTATGAGCAAACATGTCCTGGAACAGCTTTGCTCCTTGTGAGTTTGTTGAATACCAAGCTGGCACTGTGCATTATTGGGGACTTTTATTGGGACATTTCTTTGATGTGTCCAGAAAGACCCAAAATTAAAACTATCATGCCAAATTAAAGATATTTCTTTCCTTTCTTGTACTCAGCTCTTTAATCTCAGTTTTTTTTTTAATTTCTTTTCTTTTCAGTTATTTATTAAGAGGTTCAGAAGAATACAATCAGCAATTCATAAATTCAGTAGAAGGTTGGGTGAACTAGACATTTCATGCAAATGTAGATAATCAACATACTGAATATTATGTTTAATGATGCCTTTGAAAGCTTACACATCTAACAGAAATATGAGCGGTAAATGTTGTTTAAACAAGCAAAAAGACTAACAGAACTCACTTTTCATTAGCAAAAGTAATTATTCTATTTTAATCTCTCATTAAAATGAGAGGCTCCCACCCATCTAATCTTCTCCATGTTTCCAAGTTATCCGTTACCACTTACCTGGATCGGAAGTCTTCAGGTAACCTTCCTTGAGTACGGTATACACCCTCGAAGGGTCCTCAGTCGACGACATTAAAAATGCCCTGCAGGATTCTCTTTTACTTTTGTTTGATTTTTTTGAAAATTTTATTTGTCTATTCTGAGCCCTGTAACCAGGGCCGGATTAACATAGGGGCTGATGGAGCTGCAGCTCCAGGCCCAGGCCCATGGAATAGGCCCAAGTAAAAAAAAAAAAAAAAAATCTTTTTTTTTTTTACACACTACTCTTAGGTTTGCCACCTGACTGGTATTTTAACGGTACAGCTGGTATTTGAGGCTGCCTGGCTGGTGCCGGTATTGCAGTTATACTGGCAATACAAATGCAGATATTTTTCTCAGTATAAACAGAGATTACTCTGCAATACCAGCACCAGCCAGTAGGGGTCACTGTGTGTGGAGAGAGGCAGGGATAGGAAGTTACAACATATCCCTCCCTGCCTCTCTCTACTCAATGATCCACGGGGGAGCAGCTGCCAGGCTGGCCTTCCAACTCCTTGTACAGATATGCCCCCTTTTTGGGCATGTTCACCCTTTTTGACAGTTCTGGTCACATGATTCCTGTCATTGGCCCACCCTTTTACCCCACTCATTGATTTCCTGCTTCACTGGGCACTGCTGTTAGGGGTTATGGATTTACTTGAAAGATGAAAGCATAAATTAGAGAAAGATTAGCCTAGGGTATGTGTTTTCTTATAGCTGCATCCTATGAGTTTCCCTCCAGCACCATCTCCATCAGATACATGACGCTTGAGAGGTATGAGTGTTTTAGTGTTTTTGGTCGATAAGATTCTGTAATTAGACCCATCATAATTGTCAGCACCAGGCCCACTGGGCTCTTAATCTGGCCCTGTCTGTAACACTATGTAGGTATAAACCTATTTCATGTAGCATGTTGAGACCTATCTCCAAACACCCAGTGGTATTTTTCTTCATATGTGTGTTAATTGCATACTTGCCTTATAATATTAAATTGGGTACTGATTTTTGTTCAGGTATTATTATCTAACTGAAAAAGAGTGCTCAGAATGTTTACTTTATCTTGTGACGAAATGTATATGACTATTTTGTTGTAATATACCATTTGTCTTACCTTGCTAATTCAATGCTATGTAACATGACTGTTGACTGCAGGGCTTGACAAGTCCCAGGCGCCAGGTCGCCATGGCGACTAGAAATTTCAACCTGGCGCCTGGAATTTGCCAGCTATTTAGTTAATGTGGCCGCCGGAGCTTTGAAGGCGGCCGCCACAGAGAATATTGGAGCCGATGTAGTAAGGAGGCAAGGAGGCTGCTGGTCGGCTAAGACAGCATGGAGCCGGCCACCATGAAGAGGATGGAGGCGGGCAGCTGAGGCAACATGGAGCTGGCCATCCACAGGAGCACTGTGGGTGGCGCGCGAGGGAGCAGTGCTCTGCCTGTAGGTCCTCTCTGGTCCCTTGTGCTGTCTAATGATGACGGAACATGACGTCACTCAGGCTCCGGCATCATTACAGAGAGCATGCAGGGAGCAGAGACGAGCTACAGGCAGAGTACTGCTCCCTTGCACGCAGGAAGAGAGCATCCTCACTGGACCCCAGGGAAACACCCCCTCAGCTCTCCCAAAGGTTGGGAGGCTGAGTTGGGTTCAATTAAAAAACAAATGTGTGTGTGTGTGTGAATGTCAGTGTGTGCGAGCCCATCAGAGGAAGGGAGGCCCATCAGAGGGAGGAAAGCATTGAGAGGATTTCGTGCATGCGCAGCAAATGTGCCAATCCGCATCTCCTCATAGAGAGGCATTAAATTAATGAATCTATATGAGGAACATTCAGCGCCTCCATGCAGAGCTTGGAGACATTGAACGTGGTTGTTACATGTGGTGCAGAACTCTGAATGATGGTCACTAGAGGTGTTACTGAGCAGCAATGTAAACCCTGCCTTTTCACTGAAAAGACAGTGTGTTTATATTGAAAAGCCTGCAGAGACAGGCTGTAGACACCAGAACAACTTCATCAAGATGTAGTGGTTCTGGTGACCATAGTGTCCCTTTAAGAATTGCATTTTCTCATTGAAAATGACTGGGTCCTAAATTTTTAGCTGTCTCCTAGATTCCAAACAAATTTGTCAAGCCCTGGTTTACTGTAATTACCAACAAATAGAAAATATATATAATTTATTTTCATTTAATACATCTTTAAACAACGTAAAATAATGTAGCTCTGATGCCATCAGGTTCTTTACATATTTTACAAAGACCTTCAAAGGTCACGTACCTGCTTAATATGTTGTAACCAGGGGAGAAGTGAATAAGATAAGAGATACACACACCTGATACTCTCCCTCTGACTCCTTATTCATTGGGAAACATTGTCACTGTTGTAATTCTGCACATGAGAACAACATTGAGGTCTATGGACGATCCCACAAAATCCTCCATAGAACTACTTGCGTGGTGTATGAGAAAAGCAGTCCCTATTTTATCTTCTGGTCCATCTGATCTTTATGAAATTCTCAAAAGTGCCAGTGCTGCTTTAAATACATGATAACTGTCCATCATTAATAAGCAGGCTTTGCATCTTGATGCTATTGAAAATTACCTTTAATCAATATTGCAAACAATGCTGTTTATATTGGGTTACTGAGCTGACTGCAATAAAAAAAAACTGTCTGTAAGAAAACCAAACAATCTGTTTAACAATTTGACGTGAACAAAACCAGATAATTTTTCAGAGGTGATGTTTCCCTTGCAGACCAAAAACGGCTTTTATCTGTTTACTCTCTGTATAGCAAATAGCCTAAGCAGCTCTAAAGCATGCCACTCACTTTTTAATGTAATGTTTCAAAAATGATCAGATACTGCTTGGAAGAGTGGATTAATAAAAATCTTTGCAGCAAAACAATTCTAATTTCAAACGTATCTGAGATTACTTCTCTCGAGCTGCTGATTAAAATGTACTTTCTTATTTTTAGCCCATTCGATCTGTAGCCATAACATGACCTTGCTAGACACTACATCAAAAGCTTCTCCTTCTTAATAATTCAGTTCTTAAGTGCAGGGCCCAAATTGCTTCAGCTATTTTAAGCACATAAACTGCCAAAATGTATGAGCCTTAGGGACAAAGGGAATAAACTACTTTTCGCTTGTTTTTTCCAGTACGTTGCTCTGCATAGCAGACATTCCCCTTTTCTTAATTTACAATTAAAAAAACAAATAAAAACAAAAACATATTTAGTAAAGAATTACGAATGTACAGCTATGACCGCTTTTATAAAATATCCCCCCTTTTTTCCAGGCTCTCATGTAATCTTTATCCTTTCAAGGAAGCTTAAAATATTCTGTCTCAGAGAACCTAATTTCTCTGACAGGTTTATGGTTCACTTGAAACAATTTAAAATGCTATCAATCACTTTTTTTCCCTCCCAAGTCACTCCACAACGTTTTTTACTTTAAGCAAGCGAGCACAATATGAATTGTGTCATAATAAGGATATACATAATTAAAAGATTATGTGTTCTGAAGTTTGAACATATTGGAGAATAATGGGATGAGTTCAAATTGATGCAAGGATTTAAAGAGTGCTCATCATGAGATGAAACAGAAAGCACTGCCAAACAGCACTAAGGACTGGTCTTCCCAATGTCACAGAAAGCAGGCACAAATGGGGTTTATTCACTAAACACTGGATTATAGACTTTAAACCCAAATTGCAAAATTTGTGCAAAAATAGCAGGTTAAGAAATATTCACTAATCCAGCTATAGTAATGGCTCTACTATTTTAGTATAAAGTTTGCAATTCAGTTTATGACAGTCTGATGTTTAGTGCACAAACATCAGTAGTACCAGTACTACTAGTAGCACTAGTCTATACTGTGCCTTTGTGGGCACCTAATATTCAAGGTAAGCTAACTAGCTCTATAACAGATATTTAGACTGCCTCTATAATAGCTATTTAGATTAACTGTTTGCTGAATGGGAGCACCGAGCCATTTTAATGGAGCATAAGAAGATAGAGTTAGTTTACCTTGAAGATTAGGTGTCCACGAAGGCACATTATAGACTAGTGCTACTTAAGCTCCATGATTAAAAAGCTATTATATTAGCATTTTCTACCTCTAATTCTTTTTTTTTTTTAATTTTTAATTTTTGAAGTGCACAGAAAACATTACAAGCAGGCATGAGGTGCCCCGAGAGCAATCCTCAGGCTTTTTCTCGCAAAACATGCGGGGCATTTGCTTACAAGGCACATTTTTTATATTATTGTTAGCTTATACAAATCAGTTCGTGAGAGTAGTGTTACACTTTAATTAGGCTAGGACAGTGTTTAAACTAGTCTGCGTGCATCACAGGTTATACATGTTATGTATAAAATTAATGAGATGTGTATTCAAACGGTTCGGCCTTATTTTACAATAGATATTCATCTCAAGCTAGGTATATGTCACGTAAGCTTAATCCAGAACAACAAATCTGCTCTGCAAACACATTTTACAAGGGTTAAATAAGCATATATAGCGGTGTGCATTAAATCAAGACATAAAAATGAGTTTTGCAAGGTGAGCTAAGATTGCCACTGGGTCATTCCTGTAGATGGGAGCATATAAGGTCCCGAGTGTTCAAGAGTATGGAACATATTCAGGTTGGACTGTGCATTAGGGGACCAGCGTTTGTTTGTGTATCCCATGCCTGGTGCTGTCCGGCTGCTTGCTCAGATGGGTGCGTTGCGCCTCACAGGAAAGTCCTGGATATAAGTGCAGCCATTGGTGTTGCTTCCCGGGCGTATCAGGTGGGCCCCCCTTGCATGATGATGTCCTCCCCAGGTACAGAGGTATTCCTTTTTAAACCAAATTATATGATGTAGGCTTCCCTTTGGTCCGCCGACGCTTCTCTGGGGCAGGTTTCCGTGGTGGTCAGATGGCATTTGATGGCTGCCTCTGCAGCAGGCGCCATCTTGCTGGCAGGTCGCACATGCGGCTGGCGTGCGGCAGCCATCTTGGAGGATTGCCGCTTGAGAGTGTGCCGCAGCAGAATGGTAGCTTACATCCCAGCTTGGCATGACAGTAGTTGCTTGTGCAGACCGGGATGACCCCCCCGGTCCAGAGGGGGGGGGGCGCCAGACGCCGGCCGGAGACCCGGGAGAGCGGCCGTCTCTTCCCGGCTCAAGCTCCAGCATGCCTCGGGCCTTCGTCGGGTTACTGTAGGTGCCGGGCAGAGTCTGGAAGGTATCGCCTCGTAGCCCATGTTCTGGGGAGCATTGTGGTCTGTGTTACGGGTGGTTGGGGAGTTTCAGCCTCCAGTTTGCGCCGATTTTCGGGCTCCAAGGCAGGAGCTCAGACTAAACACGTCTGATCCCGTCGGCGGTCCGGCCCCGCCCCCCTCTACCTCTAATTCTTAACCAGATCACAATTTTTTTTTAAAAGATTCTTTATTTTTCCGTGCATATAGGGTTAACAAACTAGCTTGTGGTACCCCAGAGGCATTCAACTCGCTTATATCAGTAGCAATTGTAACAGTGGGGTGGTTAAAGACCTTTGCACGTTTTTATAGCTAAATGAAGACAAGTAGTTGGAATACATGAGTGGTAATAAAACATAAGTGAAACATATTCATTTAGCATAACATTGGTGTGGCTGTCTGAGATATGTTAAACGTTGTCCAGGAGCCATGGTAACTAGGTATTATTCAAGACATAAACATCCAGTGAGCACAAGTTAAGTAACCTTAGTATAATGTCGAACTGACAGGTGTCCCGTCGTGGCGTCAGGTTCGTCGCCTTTGCAAGCATACGTGTAAATGTTATATGCTAAGTCGGTCAAGTAAAAGACATTCCAGGTAGTGGTCCGCCTTTTTTAGAGCGACCAGCAAGGACATTTGGATGGGCGTAAGACAGGTTAGTCGAGCTTTATGCTATATGTGGGTGAGCTGTACTGCACTCCCAGGGTCGGTGGGACACATTGCTCTATGTAATGTATATGTATGTGATAGTTCTATTCCATTGTACATTAGCTGGTCCCGTCAGGCTTGGTGGGCTGTCTGGGGTTTCAGTGGGGTACAGGGCCTTAAGCCTGAGTAACAGGTTGTTCGGGTGCATCGGGCCCTCAGGTGCAGGGCCTATATGTCCTCCTCTTGCCTATTGGCTGCCAATAAAGTAAACCCACCGAGGCCCCCATTAGTCGTTGCCTGTCCTTCTTGCTAGCTGTCTCTGTGGGTGGGAGATTAAAGGTTGACCGGGGTAACAAAGTAAACGGTTAGCGTGGAGTCGCCTGTATGACAATAAGAGGCTGTGAGTCCCCTGTGTGGTGTTACGGTTGTATAGCGCATTTTAACACTTTTCTCGAGAGGAGCAGTGCTTGGTGTTATGAACAAGAATAACAGATAACAAATAACAAAGACAGGTTAAGTATCTACTGAGAGTAAATTGTGGGCACCTGAATACAGCTCCACCGTGCGTAGTGGTCGTTATGTTTAATGGTGGAACTCACAAAGGAGGAGACATATAGGTCAAGATAACCTCCTCTCATCAGACCTTCTCGCTGATTAGTGGCAGATAAAGATCATTATAAAAAAAACAGAAAAAATCAGCGCTTAAATAGCCACAATATGTAAAGGCTGCACTCCTCAAAGGGAATCCCCTACAATTCCCTAATGATAAGAAGGTCATAGAACAAAATAGTACAATAAGGATGCGCCCAAAATAAATACTGAAATATATAAACTAAAATGAAATATAAAACAAAGTGTAAAATATAGTATAAAATATATAATTGGCAAATGTCCAAAACTTATCAAAGTCCGTAATGAGTGATCCCACGTAAAAACAAAGGAAGGTTCTTTAAAATGTGAAGTAGGGTCCAATCTTCATAGTGGTATGTACAGGATTCAGTGGAACATATATGGAGAGAAGAAAAAACAGGACTCCAATGGTACAGTATGTAAATACGTTGAAAATAAAATAGTAGAATAGGTCTAACTCACAATTTTCAGAGCTGAAGATACAGCTCTAATGTTAAGCACGTGAAGTGGAATAATTCCCACTCAAGGATATATGGAGTAGACTTCAAATGGCGGTTCTCTGGTACACGTACAACGTCCAAAGTACAGACCCAAAAGAAGAAAAAAATATATAGTGCTCTCTGTGTTATGGTGAAATATTAAAATTGTAAAAGAAATATTACTCACATTCTTTTGAGCAGGTTTATACTGCTCACTATATGCGCTTGGGTGGTATAATCCCCACCTATGGATTCTTTAAGCTTCTTCTGAAATTAGGCAATATATGTAGTCAGGTGAAAGATAAGAAAAGAAAAAATGGCAATAAAGTATTTTATGCCAATAAATTCTTTATTATAACGTATTAAAAAAAATCTTTTGGGTCTGTACTTTGGACGTTGTACGTGTACCAGAGAACCGCCATTTGAAGTCTACTCCATATATCCTTGAGTGGGGATTATTCCACTTCACGTGCTTAACATTAGAGCTGGATCTTCAGCTCTGAAAATTGTGAGTAAGACCTATTCTACTATTTTATTTTCAACGTATTTACATACTGTACCATTGGAGTCCTGTTTTTTCTTCTCTCCATATATGTTCCACTGAATCCTGTACATACCACTATGAAGATTGGACCCTACTTCACATTTTAAAGAACCTTCCTTTGTTTTTACGTGGGATCACTCATTACGGACTTTGATAAGTTTTGGACATTTGCCAATTATATATTTTATACTATATTTTACACTTTGTTTTATATTTCATTTTAGTTTATATATTTCAGTATTTATTTTGGGCGCATCCTTATTGTACTATTTTGTTCTGTAAAGATCATTATAAACCTGGTATCCCCCACCACCCCATTCCCCGAATACTTTTATCCCCCTAGTGTGGGGTTGTTGGGCCAAGTTCAATAATAAAGTTTGTGCTGTGGTGAGGTTCTGTCTCCTAGAGGGCCTGGGAGGGCTCTCTGCTGGGTTCAAGTTCATGTGGTGGCTTTTGCATATGAGTCTGCAGGCGACCTCCTGGGCATGAACTCCGGGGCACCTACGGTGTGTCTTCCTAGCGGGCATGTGGGTCCCACCGGGTGCGTCGCTTGAGCCGTTGAGTCTGAGAGGAGGTTCAGTAGCCCCATTATCTCTGCGGCCTCCTGAAGGTTATGAACAGTGTGCTTGGCGTCACCTTTGTCGATGGTGAGAGTGTGGTTCGGGCCCCAGCTGTAGCGGATTTGGTGGAGACACAGGAGGGCCATAAATGAGCTCAGGCATCTTCTCCACGCCAGTGTCCCGGCCGACAAGTCCGCATAGAGGGAGAGGGTCATCCCCTCAAAGGGGTAAGATGACTGACCTTTGATGGTCTCCATGACCATCTTCTTGTCTCTGGCTGACTGGAACTTCAATATTAAGTCCCCTGCGGTGGCAGGCGGGGCCTTTGCTGGTTCTGAAATGCGGAATAAATCCTTCAGGGTAATCGCTTTCGCTGCCTTTGGGGTCAGTAGTTCTGTGAGGATACGCCTTACGGAGTGTGGTAATTCCGCCTCTGGTATGGAGTCAGAGACTCCCCTGAGCTTGAGATTGTTTCTGCGGTACCTGTCTTCTTGCGTGGCAATTAATTGTTCATGTGCTTATTGGGTGCCATGCACTTTCGGACATGGGATTGTGGGTCTTCCCCTTTCCAGTAGTGCTTGCGGGATTGTGCATGTCTGCTTTTTAGAAGCATCGAAATCTTCTGATTCCTCCAACAGGGGAACTGCCTGAGGGGTTGTCTATAATGGTGTAAATAATAGTATTGTGGTACCTAAATGGCTGAAGCAGGAGGAGCGTTAGGACAATTTTGTGATTGTCTGCTCAATACAATACAGATTATAAAATAATATATATATCTGTAATAACTGGGGCTCGCCCGGGAATAATAAAACCAGTAGGGAGGTACAGTGGCACAGTGGCACAGACAAAGCGGGCCAATCATAGGAGCTGTAACAGTGACAGACAGATCAACTAGCCAATACCAAGCAAGGTAAAGTATGGTTACCAGGTTACCAGGATATGTGATAATTTTAAGGTGGGCTCACCCAAAGTAATACAAGTATAGAAAATATTTTAGTAACAGTAGCAGATAGCATAAGCTAAGGTACACTTATAAATCAGGGGGCTCACCCCAGAAGCACATAAATAATAACAAATAATTAGATCAGCTGTAGCATGTAATGTAGGGGCTCACCTCAGCTTCCCAGCTGATATGAGGCAGTGTTTATGAGAGGGGCTCACCCTCCAAGAAGGAAAGCAGTATTATGTACTGTAATAAACTGTAACAAACAATAAAACTTACAGTATGCAGTATAAATATCAATATTGGGCTGAGTTTATGAGAGGGGCTCACCCTCTAATACGGTAGATAAATCAGTATCATGTACGGACATAAACTGTAAGATAAACAGAAAACTGACAGAAAGCAGTATAAATATCAATATTGGACTGTGTTTAGGAGAGGGGCTCACCCTCTAATAATGAAATCAGTATTATGTACTGTAATAAATTGCAACATAAACAGTAAAGCTGACAAAGCAGTATAAATATCAGTACTGGGCTGTGTTTATGAGAGAGGCTCCTCCTCTAATAATGAAATCAGCATTATGTGCTGTAATAAACTGTAACATAAGAAACCTAAAAAATGGCTGCCCGGATCTCGCGCGAGTGTGCAGGATCCAAGATGGCTGCCGGTACCTGAGGGAGTGCTGGAGAAGTTCTCTGCGGTCCTCAAGAGGCCTCACCTCTCAAGCAGGAGAAAAAAACTAAAATAAAGTCACAAAACAATATAAAATGCTAAAATACGGCTGAAATAAAGTAAAAAATATATACATAAAAGTAAAAGTAATATGACTGAAAGAAAATAAACAAGTTAAACCAAATAGAATATTTTTTTATTTTACATTTTTTATTTTTGCAGTGCATATTAATTTAACGTACGCGCGTGAGGTACCCCAACGGCAATCCTCATGCATAGGTAAAACACATGTAACAAAGGGGTAGTCTAGATTGAATACGTGCACAATTTTATATTTAAGTAGATATTAAGCATGGTCAGATGTGAGAAAAAATAAAGGATTTCGAAAGTGCATGGCATTAATATAGCAGGTCTTATAATGCTCTAGCAGTGCTTGTGGGGAAAAGATTAAATATAACACATGAAACCTAACTGCTAGGCAGCATATTGATAAGATTGCACTAAAATAAAGAAAAGAAAAGTAATACTCGCCTGAACATGAGCTAGTCTAAGCATGAGTATACTTAGCGTTTAATCGATGGACTACGGATAATACCCCCCTCGTGAGCACCCTGTGCGAGCAGTCCAGAAAACAAAGTCAAACATAGTATATTGATGCCAGCCGACATCCGTGGAAGTTCAGTTGGGGTATAGGAAACTGAGTGACAATGGGCATTTTGCCCGACATTGAGTCCAAGTCCCGTTGGGGTCAGCCAATGCCTTGTTGGGGCTGGATGTGTGCCCCCAGTGTTGGTCGTTGCAGCTTGTGCAGTCTCCCCAGTGCAAGGAGGCTTACAGCCCCTGAGCCATGTGGGGGTGTGTTGGCTGGTGAGTATAGTGCCTTCCAATCTGTGTGGGTTCGCCTGTCTTGGGTTCGCCTGTCTTGGGCTGGGACAGCTCCCTGTGTGCATTCTCAACGCGTTCTCCTCTCTGAGTTTTTCGCCCCTCCATTTCATTCGTTGTGTCGGGCCATTCTTGCCCCTTTGAGGCTTGAGTCTTGGTACAGGTCTTCGATGAGGGTGCCGTGGGGGTCCTCTCTTGGGTATCCCCAGGGCTCCGGGCCCTGTTTTGCTGCTGCCCACCCTGGTGCTCAGGTGTGGTCCCGAGGTGGCCCCTTGGCTGAGAGGGACTTTCGCGGATGCAGGGTTAGGGGGAGATTCTGCTTCACTCCGTTGGGTACCTTGTGGTGCAGTGCGTGACCAGTCTGCCGTCAGTGGTTTGTGTTTCGGGTGTCCGCATGCGAGCCTTCAATTGCTTCCAGAAGGAGGAGAAGATGAGGTTTAGCCGGAGCTCTGTTTCCAGCCACACATTTTGTGGGTAGGCTCTATGGACGGCATCCGCCATTGTGGAGGCCTTTGTGACGGTAGGTTCGGGTCTCTGTATTGTGGTCGTTTTTCCACCACTATGTAGGGGTATCTTGTGGGGGTAGACCGGGATAACCCGCACCGGTCCAGAGGGGGGGGGAACGAGGGCCCAAGGCCTGATTCTTGGCCTGTCGTGGCTGCAGGAAAGCGTCCGTCCCTCCTGCGCCCGCCATGCTTGTAGGCTTCCCCATTGTGTCGGGTGGATGGAGTTATGTTCGTTGCTTGTTTGGTGTCTACCCCGATGTCACCGCACTCTGGGTAGCCTTTCTGTCTCGCTTATTAGCTGTGTTGGCCCTGAAAATTGCTGTATTTAGCAGGAGCTGCTGTGATTTGCGTCCTCTCTGCTTCAAGGTCAGGCCCCGCCCCCAAATAGAATATAATAACTAAATATATATATATATATATATATAAATATAGATAAAATATATCAAAAGATATTAGGATATGCAGATAAATTACAGAAGTAAATACAAAAAAGGCCATAGCAACCCACAATAAGCAGGAGACAGTGGCACTCTGACCTGTGCTTATGTGGAGCAGCAAAGAATGAGGATGAGTCAGAGGGAGGGAGTCTTATTACTGATTTTTTTTCTGATTGGTTGTTTCTGTTTCTAGTCAAAATTGTGCTGATATGGAGTTTTAGTAAAGAAAGTTAATAACAGTAGGAGTAAAACTGGCCGAACTACATACACATATGCTACAATCTGGTTCCAGATACCTATGAATTGGAGTGTATTTTGTAAATATCCCTAGTTTCTCCCTTCTTTCTTTTCCTTCTTTTCTTCTTTTTTGATCATATATTTTTGTATACATTTTTAATAGAATTTTGACTAAACGTTATGTTTTATCAATCAAATTAAAGTGTATGTCTCAACCTTATAAAGAAACCTATTTGGATAGGGCAGTTTGATCTCATTTCTCTAAATTCAGTATCCATCTCTCTGTTTATTGTTTTGCTAAAAATTTGCAAATTACTGTCCAGTGTTTTTATTTTTTTTCTAGTACATTAGGCTCCTAACTTTATGAATTAACAGATAGATTAGGTCCATCAAAATCATCAGGACCCGGCCCAACAGGCTCTTAACCCAGCTCTGCTAACCTGACAATTTAACTTTAAGAGCTTTAATGTCCCTATGGTGGATCCGGTTAGAGCCCCTTCTAAAATTAAAGTATAGCAAAAGGAAATTAATTGGTGAAAAGACAAATGTAATATTCCAATGTTGACTTTGTGTACAATTACATATAAAATTAATTTGTTTCATATTAGAAGAAAAAAACAACTTCAGCAATTTCCTGTAATGTAAAAATAACATTGTATCTTGCCGTTTTTAACCTTTTAATTGTCTTGATTAACATACACTATACGGCTATATTTTGAGGAGGAGTGCTACCAGACATTTTCGTTGGCACCCAGCTATCTTTTCAAATTGTCATGAAAGAATACTTTGCAGAAAAGATTCATTGCCGCGCTTGGGACACATATCTGCATGATCAAATCTATGAATTCTCCGTAAGGCAGTGTAGGAGAAGCATGTTAAATCGCTATATAACACATCAAAACTGTGCAGTAATCAGCCGCGGACTGACCACTCGGGCAGATCGGTCATGGATCAGAGATCTCCCCAGCCAGAAAACCATAATGGTACAAATTCCAGTACTCCAATTTCCCCCCTTCTGCCTCCCCCTCACACCCCCCTTCTCAGTGAGACCTGGCAGTGATCGTGCTGCTCCTGCCAGGTCTCCTCCATGTTGTGGCTGTGCGGAGCACAGTGTGATGGAAGAGGCGGGGCCTGGGCTCTCCTGGGCCACGCCCATTTTCTCCTCAGACAGGAGCTCCTCTTCCTGTCCTGTCCTCCAGAATCTGCTGAAGCCGGACAGACAGGTATGTAAATATTTTTTTAAGCTTCTGTGCCCACTGTACCCATTCCAGTTACTGTGCCCCCTCTACCATCCCAGTTCCTGTGCCCACTATATCCATTCCAACCCCTGTACATCCTTTATCCACCCCAGCCCCTGTGCCATCTTCATTCACCCCAGCCCCTGAGCCATCTTCATTCACCCCAGCCCCTGTGCCATCTTCACCCACGCCAGTCCCTGAGCACCCCTTCCCAATATTCCCAATACCAGACTCCGTGTCCTCATCCCAGACCCTGTGCCCCCTTCCCCATCCTAGACCCTGTGCCCCCTTTACCTAGCCCACGTTCCCCACTCTACCAATCCCAGCCCCTATGCCCCCTTTTCACTCATCCCAGCCTATATGCCTCCTTTAAACATCCCAGACACTATGCCCCCCTTACCCAAACCAGGCCCTGCTCCCCTTTACCCATCCCAGTCCCTATGCCCTCTTCACCCATTCCAACCCCTTCACCCATCCCAGTCCCTGTGCCTTTTACTTATCCAAGCCCCTGTGTTCCCCCTTTACACATGCCAGCCCCCGCGCCCTCCCTTTAACCATCCCAGCCCCTGTGCCCCTCTCTACCCATCCATCCCCTATGCTCCCCTTTCAATCATCCCAGACCATATGCCCCTTTTCATCATCTGAACCCTTATGCCTCCAATATGCCTCCTTCAAACATCCACGACACTATGCCTCTCTTTACCCATCCCAGACCATATGCCCCCTTTCACCATCTGAACCCTTATTCCCCCTTTCAGCCATCCCAGGCCCTATATGCCCCCCTTTACCCATCCGAGGCCCTATGCCCCCCTTTACCCATCCCAGTCACTATGCCCCATTCACCCACCACAGCCCCTATGCGCCCCTTCACCCACCACAGCCCCTATGCCCCTTTATCCATCTAAACCTCTTTGCCCCCTTCAGCTACTAAAACCCTATGCCCCCTTCACCCACCACAGCCCATATGCCCCCTTTACCCATCTGAGCCCCTATGCCACCTTTACGATCCCAGACTCCATGCCCCCTTAACCCACAACAGCCCTATCGCACTCATTCATATCCCTTCCCTGTACCTACCACAGCCTCTATGCCTTCTTGCACACTCCTCATCCTCTATCTCTCCTTGTACCCACCTCACCCCATGCCTTCCTGCACCCACTACAGCCCCCATCCCTCTCATCCCTATCCCTCACTGAACCCACTACAGCACCTCATTCCATCCCTACCACTCCTGCTCCCACTACAGCCACTATCCCCACGCATGCACACACTACTACTGTCCCTCTGCGTCCCTGCACCCACTTCAGTCCGTATTCCCCCCTGCACCACATCCCCCTCATGCACTGCAGCCACTATCCATACACATACTGCAGCCTCTGTATCCCCCCACACAGTAGATCCTCTAGTATCCATACAAACACACACACTACAGCCCCAGTATCCCCCAGAAGCCTACTATGGTCCCTATCCCACACTTTTACAACAGCCCCTATCCACACACACTCTGTAACATGACCAGCCCTTTCCACTCACATACGACACTGCAAACCGCTCCATCCACACACGCACACCCAAAAGGAACATCACTGTATGCATATAATCCCACAAACAGCATTCCCACACATTCAATCCCACATGCAGCCTCCCTACACACACATCACAACAGGCATCCCCAGCACAGCCATACTGCATACAGTCTCCTTATACACACAAATACGCAATTATTACAATTACTTATATAGCACCAACATATTCTGCAGCGCAGTACAATAGGTAAAACAAGAAAAACAATTCTAATTCAACATGTTGACATACAGGAACACAACATCACAAGCAGCATCCCAATCACGCAACCACACAAATAGGCTCCAAACACATGGATACTTGTATGGTTGAAAATGTGGGGGATGCTGTTTGTGATGTCACTAACAAAGACAGAGGAAGGGGGTAATTAAATTTGCTTTATTTCTTTATTTTGAATGCGGGGCTGTAAGGCATTCTAGTAAGGGTTACTCCATTCAAAAATAATGTTTTATTAAAACACTGTTTTTGGTTGGATTAATCCCTTAAAGTATATCTTGCCGTGTTTGGGGGGGGGTGGGGGGGGGGCCTGCTGGTGTGGAAGTCTTGACTTACATAGTCATGCTGGGTAGCGCAAACATAATATCGGTGTGAGAGCTGCACAAAGACCTTGATCTCCTATTGACCGAGGGCCCTGTGAGTTGTCCGTTCCGCCCCTTGGCAGTAATCCTTGATGGTCAGCAAGGCTCACTGACCATGAATCCCTATATGCAGTGATTGTGAACAGAGATAACATGAAAAGTTACAATAATCACTTGTTATTATAGAAAAATCACTTTAGGATTGATGGGAGTGTAGGTGTGAAGATGTTTCAGCAAAATGTATAACATGATCAAAAATATATCAGCAGTAGGTGCTCCATCAATGGAATTATTAGAAGCAATTTTTTTATATTAGTCTAGCAGATTAAACCTTTGATAAATCCACTCCCACAAAACATGTATAAAGCTGCTGTAGACAAAGAACCTTCCAACCAGTAGTAATATGGTATACACATACACACATCAATCTGCCTGGCTGGCAACATTCCAGCCTATCACAGCACAGTATGCAAATTCACACTTAAACCAACATATAAAGATCTAAAGGAGATAGAAAGGGGCACAGTCATCTAAAGGGACAATGTAAGAAAATGTTATTTAGGATACCAATACAAACAGAATTCAAGTGAGAATTGAAAGTGAAGTTTAAATTGAAGGCCAAAATAGCCAAACTGGAAACATTATCTTACTCAGCTACGATTCCATTTCAGTTACTATGGCCTAAAGTTTGAAATTCACTTTGAATTCTCACTTTAGTGAACAACCCAGGAATTTAAATTGAACTTGAAGGGTAAAATCAAGTTATATTTGGTGCCTTTAAACCTGCAGTGATTGTCCTCCTCTGTGACATCTATGACATCAGAGCTGCACCAGGACTCAGCTACTAGTGCTGTCACTGTGAAAGCTCTGGACATAGTGTGCAGGAAATTGCTGCAGGTGTCCTGAGAGACAGTTATTTCAGGTACCAAACGCTAAAACTTGATATTGTACAGAAGAAGAAGGGTTTCCACACCGAGCAATTCACGTTTTTTGTTAAGCGGAATTGATCAGGTAAAACAATGGAGCCTGACTTCCCACTGACAGCGCATAGCATACGTCTGGCAACCAGACCTGTTAATGCCAAAATTAACCTCTCGGTTCCTATCCCCAAAACAAGGAACCCCAGCATAAGCTCTTCCAGGACTATTTCAGTCAATGTAAGCCAGAAAGTGCTCACAAACAAACACAAAATCGATTCTGAGAGGAAATACATCTTATCCAACTCAGCTGAAGGTAAAGTGTTGCAGGCTTTCAAACTGCCACTTGCTGCCAAAATGAACCTTTCAGGTCCTACCTCCAACACAAAGGACTCTGAGAGACAGAAGGTGCTCACAAAAAGGACAAAAATGTATTCTGAGAAGAAACACGACTTACCCAGCTTGACTCAAGGTGAAATGTCATTGATCTCTACACCACCACTTCCTGCCAAAAAAGACCTTGTGAGTCCTAACTCCAGCAGAGGGAACACCAGCATTTTCAGCTCAAAGAAGCCATCAGTCAATAATAAACAGAAAGTGCTCACCAATACACCAAAACTCGATTCTGAGAGGGAATATTTTCAACCCAGCTTGACTGAAGATAAAGTGTTGCTGGTCCCCACACCTCCAGGGAAGGATTATTGTAATCCAAAATTAATGAAGCCTTTAAATTTGAAAAAAGAGAAGCATACATTTTTCAAGTCGAACTTTATGTATAACCCTCAGTTTCAATATCACAAAACTGCTGTGCCATCTGCCTCAGCCCAGCACAGCCATGCCTCCAACAGATTTCTTCAAGTGGCCATTAAAATCATACAAAACACACTCAAGAAATATAACAATTATGAAAATTATGAACAAGCTACAGGAGGCAATCTTCTACCAGCAAAGCAGATCTATCAGGAAGTACACAAATACATGGAGACTGAAGGTTGTCAAGGGGAGATTGCTGTTAATCTCACTGAAGATGTAATATCACAAGCCTCTATGGGAACTGTGAAAAGGCAACCAACAATGACAATAAATGTCTCTATGGCACGAGAAAAGTGGCTTCAAGGTACACTGAGACATGAGATTGGAACTCATTATTTTAGAACAGTCAACAACAGTAAACAGCCATGGAATAACAGCAAAGGTCGAGAAAAGTATGGTCTGGAACCAGCAAATCCAACTGAAGAAGGACTGGCAACCATCCACAGCCTTTTATATCATCCTGATCCCGATTTGTGCAGAGTTGCCCTCCTGTACTATACCATCTACAAAGCAAGCTCAATGTCCTTCAGTGAACTATTTGAGCATTTGAAAATATTCGTCAGAGACCCAGAAGCCAGATGGTATTATTGTGTCCGAGCAAAGAGGGGCTTGACAGACACATCACAGCCAGGATGTTGTAATAAGGATCAGGTATACCTTGAAGGTGTTCTACAAATCCTAAGACGCAGACATACCATAGATTTCAAGCTGCTAATGGCAATGGGAAAGGTTTCATACGAGGATATAAACCGTCTAAAAAAGACTGCCGTGCTTAGTAAGCCGAGGCTCCCTCAATTTCTCAAAGACAGGAACCAATACATGATGCGTCTGGAAAAGATAATGCAAGTCAACGAACTAACAGACACTTTACTAAAAACGCTTGTCGATTGAGCGGTGGATGTTAAGACCATCGGGCAGATCTACATGGTGTAGCATAAAGTTTCCCAGGATACTGTCAGATTCCACCATCCTGCAAACCCTGGCCGCCTACCACTAATCATCGAATCCCGACATCATGACTACTCAGTAAGAATATTTCCTACATCTACCTCTCTTTCTAATGGCATCTTTTCTTTTCTAATAGTTTCTTATTTGTCTATTGTACTTTTTTTTTCTTTACCCTGCTACTTTTTTCTGTATTATATTTAGCCTTCATGGTATCTTACCCTTTTTTTCATTTTTTTCAGCCTGCCATCAGGTTAGAACACTCCAATGCAAATAGGAAGTGGATATATGCAAATTCAGTCACATCCAGGTAAGTTGTCAGCTAAGTTTATATAGAGTTACAATCTCACAGATATCTTCCATAAAGAAAGCCTTAAAAACATGAAATACATATACATAGTGCAAACCAGTAAATCTGAGCAACTCACAAAGTAGCTCAGATCAGACCCTGGACACTGGTGCAGTGCAAATCTCTGGAGTGTTCTTGGTTTAAAGAGACAGTCTATTGATTACTTTTCTATTATAATTTTACTTACTGTGTGTACTGACCCTTTCTTTTTCTTTACATGACTTTTATTGTTTCTTTGCAAATCATTTTTTTTTCCAGTCTGCCATCAGGCTAGAACAAGCCAGGACAGAAGGAAGTGAAAAACTGGAAATTTAACCACATCCAGGTATGCCAGCAGCTAAGTGAATATAGAGTTACAATCTCACAGATATCTTAAATGTAGAAAACCTTAAAAACATGAAAAACACATATACATAATGCAAACCAGTAAACTGTAGTATAAACGATAATCCCCTTATCCTTTCCTCATATGAACGCAAAACAAAGTGGCTCAGATTAGACCTTGGATATTGGTGCATTGCAAATCCGAATAGAAAAAAATAATTTGGATACAAGTTTTATTATATTGAAAGTAGTTTCACTGCAAATACAGATCTCTCACAGTTATTGTGTATTCCTAGCATCTCTACAGTGGACTCCTTCCTAGTTCCGGTATCTCCACCCATGACATTGTATGCTCCACCCATTGGAGCTCTCTCAGGTGTATCTATCCATTGTCAGATATCCTTCTATATATAACCAGAAAACTGATATATTATATATGCAATTACACTCCTTCTGTTATACAGGTGCAAATAAGGACAGGAACCAATACATGATGCATCTACAGAGGAGAATGCAAACCAACAAACACTTTACCAGAAATGCTTGTCGTTTGAGTTGTCACTGTTAGACCATCAGGCAGATGTTACATAGTGTAGCATAAAGTTTCCCAGGATACTGTCACAATTCCACCATCCTGTAAAACCTACCTGCAACAAGTCATCGAATCCCGTCCTCATGACTACTCAGTGAGTATATTTCCTATATCTACCTCTCTTTCCAATGGGGGATTTTCTTTTATAATGTTACTTACTGTGTCTACTGGCCTTTTTGTTTTTCTTTACCCTGCTGCTTTTTTTATCCCTGTATTGTACTTGACTTTGATGGTATCTTTTTTTTTTTCCAGTCTTACAGCTGGTTAGAACACGCCAGAGTAGAAGGAAGCGGAAATCTGGAAATTCAGCCACATCCAGGTATGCCATCATCTAACTATATATATATAGACAATCTCATGCAGACCTTAAATGTAGAAAATCTTGAAAACATGAAATACACATATACATAGTGCAAACCAGTAAACTGTAATATAAACAGAAATTCCCTTATCCTATCTCCATATGAACTCAACTTACAAAATGGCTCAGTCTATTGATTATAAAGAGGGATCAATATAACTAAAAATGTGGTTCCTCCATTTTAAAGACAATTCACTGTGACCCCCTAGAAATAACCCATTCTTTGACAGGTTACACAAAATTCAGGCCCGTATCAAACAACTTTCTGATACATTTTCCCCAAATTACATCCTAGAACAAAAGATATGCGTAGATGAATTTCTGCTTTAACCCCTTAATGACTGAGCCAAATGTGATAAAAACAAAACGTAAACAAAAACTTGAATTTGCGCTATGTGTCTGTTCAGGCGTAACTCACCTCTTTCATATTTTATTCAGGGGAAACAGGGCTTTCATTTAACATCAAATATTCAGGTATAAAACATTTAATATGAATAAAATATAAAAAAATGGGAGAAAATAAGAATTTTTAAAAAATGTTTAGTTCTACGTGACATTCTAACTGTGAATGTCATAATACTGTTTGATTTTACTGCAATAAAATACACATATTTGTATTCAGCGATGTCTCACGTGTAAAACAGTACCCCTTATGTAGAGGTTTTATGGTGTTTTGGGAAGTTACAGGGTCAAATATAGCATGTTACATTTTTCAGTTTTTTCACATTGAAATTCACCAGATTGGTTACATTGCCTTTGAGACTGTATGGTAGCCCAGGAATGAGAATTACCCCAATGATGGCATACCATTTGCAAAAGTAGACAACCCAAGGTATTGCAAATGGGTTATGCCCAGTCTTTTTTAGTAGCCACTTTAGTAGCCAAAGTTAGTGTTAATATTTGAAAATGCAAAAAACTAATTTGAACGTCAATTTTGGCCAGTGTTTGTGACTAAGTGGCTACTTAAAAGACTGGACATACCCCATTTGCAATACCTTGGGTTGTCTACTTTTGCAAATGGTATGCCACTATGGCGGTAATTCTCATTCCTGGGCTACCGTACGGTTTCAAAAGCAACGTAACCAATCTGGCGAATTTCAATGTGAAAAAACTGAAACGCAAGCCTTATATTTGACTCTCTACTTTTTGAAAACACCATAAAACCTGTACATGAGGGGTACTGTTATCTTCGGGAGACTTCACTGAACACAAATATTAGTGCTTCAAAACCATAAAACGTATCACAACAATTATATTGTCTGTGTAAGTGCCATTTGGGTGTGAAAAATGCAAAAAATGATCACTTTCACTGACAATATCGTCATTGTAATACATGTTACTATTTTGAAACACTAATATTTGCGTTCAGCGAAGTCTTCGAGTAAAACAGTACCCCCCATGTACAGGTTTTATGGTGTCTTGGAAAGTTACAGGGTTAAATATAGTGCTAGCAAATTAAATTCCC
Source organism: Pelobates cultripes (assembly GCA_933207985.1). NCBI lineage: Eukaryota > Metazoa > Chordata > Amphibia > Anura > Pelobatidae > Pelobates > Pelobates cultripes. Next base: position 182,164,420 of record OW240917.1, on the reverse strand, counting down.
TGGACTTCTGGCCTGGGTTGTCAGGCTAGTCCTGCTAATTGTAATTAATAAAATTACCTAATTATGTAAAATTATTACAAAAATATATATGTAGAATTATTATATATATATATATATATATATATGTGTGTGTGTGTGTGTGTGTGTGTATATAAATAAATGTATATATATATATATATGTATATAATTTTTAAAATTATTTTTATTTATATATAGGTATATATAGTGATATATACGTATATACTTATGTATATAGATATATATATTATTTTGTTCTACATGTATTTTGATATCAATATATATATATATTAATTTTAAAATTCAGTTAGAACAAATTTACACATATATTTTTTTATCCATTTATTTTTTAATTAAATTTTTTAACGTATTTACAGATTTATTTATTTTATATTATATATAAATATATATGTAATGAAAATTATATATATATTTAATCAATATCATTGTACGTGTATTTTGATATTAATATATATTTCTAATTATATATATATTAATATTAAAATACACGTAGACAGTGTATGTGTATATATGTGTATGTGTGTATATGTGCATATATATACTTAGATCATATATATAATTAATATATATATATGATCTAAGTATATATTATTTAATTTTACACTGTTTTAAACTTTTTTTTTTTTCAGACAGCAGGGGGAGTACCTGTCATTACCTGCTGGCAATGCCTTGGACTCGGAAGGACCTCGCGATCACATGGCCCAAGGGGGCCGAAGAGGACGGAGGGGGATAAGTAGAAAGGACGGTTTGGGCATTCTGTGCTGACCTCCGGCGTTTAGAGCAGGTTCCTTAAGGACGGCATAGAAAAACAATCTTCCTTTGAATTTCATCAATGTACCCCCTCAAAGTGCTCATCGTATGGGATTACATTTTACAAATTTAGCAAATCCACTATTGGTTACACCTGGGCATTTTGCATTTATCAAGGGAAATATAGCCGTCTTGACTCACCAGGATGCCTTGATTCTGTGGGTACAAATGGCTAGATTGTAAGGGGATCTGCTTCTTCCCTTGAATAAATTCTATCATCTAGGGATTGATAATTATTACTGAAGTATTGTTTTATTTAAAAAGAAATCAGTTGTTTTGAAACCCTAGCCTTGCATGTGGCACAGTACGTAAAACACACAGATGTTTCCCCCAAACCATGAAAAGTGCTAGAAAAAAGTGCTCTGTATAGTACAGCAAGTGGCAGTGGTGTACTAAGGGGAGGCGGGCGTTGGGGGGTGGGCGGTCCGCCCCGAGTGCCACCATATAAGGGGGTGCTATGACCCTAGTCTGGGGGCTGGAGAGGGAGAGCAATTACCAGTTGAACTGGCTGCATGTAATGAAAGTGGGGGTGGGGCTAGTAAAAGTCAGGGGCGGAGCCAAACCAGAGCTTAACAGGGCCCTTACTCGCTTCTGTTACTGCTGCAGATGAAGGTGCAGCAAGAAGGAATTCCTGCTTCTCCAACTAACAGGCTTCAGGGAAGGACTTCAGTGAATCCACTCCTCCTCCAGCCCACACTGTCTGTAAGTAAAAGAGTGTGTGTGTGTGTATGTGACTGCCTGCCTGTGTGTGTATAACTGTCTGCCTGTAACTGTGTGTGTGTGTCTGCCTGCCTGTAACTGTGTCTGTGTGTGTATGACTGCCTGTGGCTATTTGTGTGTGTGTGTGTGTGTGACTGTCTGCCTGTAACTGTGTGTGTGTAAGTGTCTGCCTGTAACTCTGTGTGTGAGACTGTCTGCCTGTAACTGTTTGTGTGTGTGTGTTAGTGTGTGTGAGACGGTCTGCCTGCCTGTAACTGTGTGTGTGTGTGTGTGTGTGTGAGAGACTGTCTGCCTGTAACTGTGTGTGTGTGTGTGTGACTGTCTGCCTGTAACTGTTTGTGTGTTTGTGTGTGATAGTCTGCCTGCATGTAACTGTGTGTGTGTGTGTGAGAGAGAGAGACTGTCTGTCTGCCTGTAACTGTGTGTGTGACTGTAACTGTGTGTGACTGTATATGTGACTGTCTGCCTGTAACTGTGTATGTGACTGTCTGGCTACTACTGTGTGTAACTACCTGGAACTGACTGTGTGTGTAACTGTTGGAGTATAACTGTGTGTGACTGCCTGCATGTGACTGTGTGATGTTGCCTGTAACCGTATGTGACTGTCTGTCTGGGACTGTGTGCCTGTGACTGTGTGATGCTGCCTGTAACTCTGTGTGTGTGACTGTAACTATGTGTATGTGACTGTCTGTCCGTGACTGTGTGTGTGACTGTATACGTGACTGTCTGCCTGTAACTGTGTGTGTGACTGTCTAGTTATGACTGTGTGTCTGCTTGTAACTGACTGTGTATTTAACTGTCTGCCTGTAACTGTGTGTTTCACTGCCTGTGACTGTGTGCGTGTCTTTAACTGTGTGACAGGGGTCTTCTATAAGGGGGGCTGAGTAGAGGATTTGTGGAAGGGTAGTGCAGGAGTTTTGTAGAAGGGGGCAGTACAGGGGTTTTGTACCTCAAAATGTTTAATTTAGAATACTTTTTAAAATGGTTGCCATCGTGGGGGTAATTTTCTTTCTTAGGGTGCCATACTCTCTTAAAAGTATCAAAGGCCCAGAAAATCAATTTGTCACATTTCCAAGTTTCAAAAGGGCATGTGATATATCTGATCTTGTAACTTCACCACACCAAAAAAACTAACAAAAACAATAAAAAAAACTGGAAATCCAGTACACGTGGCAATGTTTTATTTGTGAGACAATGCTACATAAAAAATATTTGGGCTTTTTTGCACATATCAGTTAAAATGGAATTAATGTGTGTGAAAAAACTAAAATGAATGTATTATCACTAAGTGTGGATAGCATTTGTGATAAGGTGTCTGCTCAAAATACTTTATTCTGAATACCCTGGGTTATCTACTTTTAAAAATTGTATGCCATAATGGTGGAAATATTATTCCTAGGCTGCCATACTGTCTCAAAGGCAACAAAGGCCCAGAAAATCAATTGGTCAAATTTCCATTAAATATATTTGCCCTGTGACATGCCAAAGAAACTGAAAATGTAATACATGACCACTAAACATGGCAATCATTTGTGATAAATTGGTCATATCAAATAACTAAAAAAATAATACCCTGAATACTCTGGGTTGTCTACTCTTTTCCTTTGTGGGCTGCAAAACTGCCTCAAAAGCGACATAGGCAAGGAAAATCAGTTTGTGAAAATCCACATATGAAGACTGAAATAAGCAGGCCACATATTTTGTCCTGTGACTTCCAAAAATCTATACGTGGGGGTATTGTTCTACTCGTGGAACATTGCTGAAACAAATCTGAGTGTTTTAGAGAAGTAAAACATATAAGAATAAAGATTTAAACAGTAGAATTACAATGTCTGTGTAGAAATCACACAAGAAAAATATGAACACAAAGTTTGGTCAGGTATTGTGACCAAGTGGCTTATAAAAAAGAATTGACATACCAATTTTTGAGTACTCTGGGCTGTCTACATTAAAAATGGTATGCCATGATGGGGTTTATTGTCTTTCCTAGGCTGCCATACTATTTCAAAGGAAACATAGGCCAAGAATTATCAAATTCTCACGAGCGAAGACTGTGGGTCATATTTGGCCCTGTAACTTCCCAAAAAACCTGTATATGGGGGCATCTTTGTACTTGTGGGACATCACAGAAAACAAATATGTGTATTTTACTGCAGAAAAACATAACAGTATTATAATACTAACATTTCTTCATTTCTCACACTTATTTAGCTTTTATTCATATTAAATTATGCTTCATATATAAATATTTGATGTGAAACTCCTATTTGTTCTCAACAAAATGATATTGAAGTGTGGGTGAACTCAAAAGAACACTATAGGGCCAGGAACACAAACATGTATTCCTGACCCTATAGTGTTAAAACCACCATCTAGCCCCCCTGAACCTCCTTGCCCTACTAAATATAGTAAAATCTTATTTGCATTCAAGTCAGCATGGTTTCTTACTGTGTCGACTGTCCCTTTGTTTTTCTGAACCTTGCTGCTTTACTTTCCTTTATTGTACTTGACTTTTAAAGTATCTTAGCATTTTATTTTTTTTATTTCTTCCAGTCTGCCATCAGGCTACAACAAGCCAGGACAGAAGGAAGTAGAAATCTGGAAATCCAACCACATCCAGGTATAACATCAGCTAAGTGAATATAGAGTTACAATCTCACAGATCTTAAATGAAGAAAATCTTAAAAACATGAAAAAAACATATACGTAGTGCAAACCAGTAAACTGTAGTTTAAACAGTAATCCTCTTATATCGCCATATGATAGCAACTCACAAAGTGGCTTAGATTAGACCCTGGATATTGGTGCATTGCAAATTCACATTAAAACAAATTATTTGCAGGGGTGGTTTATCATATTGAAAGTATTTTTACAGCAAATACAACTCTCTCAAAGTTCTTGTGTATTCCTGGCATCTCCCCAGTGCACCCTTCCTAGTTCCAGAATCACCAACATCACCCATGACATTTTTTGCTCCACCCAATGGAGCTCTCAAGTGTATCTATCCATCATTAGAGATCCTTCTATACATAACCAGAAAACCGATATATTGGTGCAACTACACTCCTTCTGTTACACAGGTGCATATAAGGACCGGGATAGTACATGATGCATCTGGAGAGGACAATGCAAACCAACAAACTAATAGACCCTAAAGAAACCCTATAGAGTCAGGAACACAAACATGTATTTCTGATGCTATAGTGTTAAAACCAAGCTTAATTAAGCAGTTTTAGTGTATGGATTATTTCCCTGCAGTCTCAATACTTCATTCTTTACCACTTAGGAGTGAAAACCCTTTGTTTACACAGTACTCGCCACACCTCCCCATGTTAACCTACAATTTGAAATTTTAACTCAGGAGAAATATACGCAGCAATCTTGATCACTGTTTTAGAATTTATAAATAAATGAGTTTAAAAAACATCTAACTATAGAATAATGTTTTGTCCCATTTTTAGAAATAACAAATATCTTTCCCTGTGCAGGACAGCAAGTCCCATGAATTCAGGCACAAAACATGATAATGCAGAACTCTGGACAATTCAAGAGAATCTATTAGGAATTATCGGATAAGGCTACATATTAACCTGCATAAACTCGTGAGAAGGAGAAATGGAGTGTTGACTGAGGAGTGTGAACTAGAGAAAGACTGTGAAAATGCTCATGGGTACCATCGACCAATACCTAGAGAGCTATATTACAAAAAAAATATTTTACTTGCTCAATTAAATAAAATTTTCATATCCTAAATACCTGTACCTGTATCTGGATTATTGTTTGAATATATGGAAATGTACAGGCCCGGACTGGCAATCCAGCAAACTGGGCAAATGCCCAAGGCTGGCAGGAAGATTAGATCTCCCCTTCTGGCCCATGCACAGCCACCACTATCCAAGAGCCAGTCCTGCACTATGCCATGACGAGTCTGTGTTGAGATCAGAGATTTCCCTCACTGGCTCAAAGGCACTCTACTGCGAGAGTCTGCAGTGGAAGGAAAAGACACGGGGGCTCTAGCTTGCACATCCGCTGGGTACATCTTGCCAGATCGAAGTGTTGCTGGGGTGTTTGTATGTAATGTTTGAGTTGCGTTGCGTGTCTGAATGTAATGTACACTTTTAAATGCGGATGTAAATTTGTGTGAAGTATTTGTGTTTGAGTGAAGGAGTGTTTTTGCATATTTATTTTGAGTTTGAATGCAGGGGTGTGTTTGTATGTAATATCTGTGTTAGATTGCAGGAGTGTGCTTGTATGTTGTGCTGGTGTTTGACTGCTTGGATGTATGCTCATACACTACCACATACATACATACATACACAGATATTCATGCACATTAATACACATGCATATAAATACACAAACACATACACACAAATTCATATAGACACCGACACATACACACAGACTCATACACACATATAGATACACACCGACATATACACACATGCACCCTGACACATAAAAACATTGATACATGCCCACACCATGACACAGATACACACATTGACATAAAAACACGCACCCTGACACACAGATGTGTGCGCAGACACAGAAGCACTCTGACACACACACATATATATATATATATATATATATATATATATATATATATATATACACTCACTCACAAACACCCTGACACACACACTCATACACATACACACACATTCACACACACACACACACACTCAAACTCATACTCAAACTCATACTCAAACTCATACTCATACACACACCCATACACACACTCATATTGACAAGTGATTTTAAAATTTTTTATATCTCCCGCCACCCTCCTGTCAGCTTACCTTATGTGCCAGGAGGGTGGCTTGGAGTTTTGCTGCTGGTGGGAGTAAGGGGTCTGGAGCTCCTCATACTCCTCTCTCCTTACGCTGCGGCTGCCTCCTCCCGCGCTGTCGCCTTGCAGGATGCTGGGAGGAAGTGACAGACTGTTACTTCCTCCCAGCCTGCCGACATTACAGGTGCCCGGTTGCGGTCTTAAAGGACCGCAGCACCCGACCGGGCCCCTGTTCAGCAGTAATGTTTCCCCGGTGCTATAATCATAGCACCGGGGAAACATTCCACAGCTCCCCTGTTACCACATTTGGGAACCGATGGACTAGAGGAAGAATTTAAAGAGGTAGGAAAGTAGAGAGGGGTAAAGCGAACTGTGGACTATAGAGTGGTTCGTAAGAATTGGGGACAAATGACAGGACAGTGGGAGGTGGAGTTGATAGTGGCAGATTGTTGGAACTGGGCTCAAGAAGGCCATGGAATGAGTAAATTGGGCATTTGCAGGTTAGAGGACATTAGGGTGGAGAAGGCAGTGGCAGGATACTGGTAGTTGGAGTAGAGCTGGCAGTGGCAGGATAGTGGGAGTTAGAGTAGAGAGGGCAAAGACAGATTTGGGCTTTTGAAAAGTTTGTAGAGGAATTCTAAAAGAAGAAAGAGGATCTTAGAAGCTAATTAATTCTGTCACTCACTCTTACCTGGAGTCCAGAAGAAGGAGTAGGAGGAGTGTCACTTACTCGGATGCATACATTTCTCACTGCTGCCATGAGTCTCAAGTCCTCTCTCACCCTGCACTCTGAAAGCTCTGCCCCTTCCTCTTAGCAGAAGTAATGCCTCTGTATATTTTCCCTATATATCAGGCTGTCTGTATTTTACTGCTGCCTGCAAATCCCTAGCATTATAGTCTTCAGAGTTAGCGCCCCCTGCTGGAGTGCCCTAAGGCAGCTGCCTGTGCTGCTTATTGGTAGCGCTAGCCCTGGATACTTACTAACACTACACAGCAGGTCTCTCTGACCCGTTAACCAGAATACTTCTCCATATGAAGCTGTGAATATTCCTTATTTAGGCAAGGCATGCATTGCGCCTCCTAGCTCGGAGACCGTTAGTACTTCTCAAGTCCTTAGCAGATGCCTAGATAGCCTTGCTCCTCCTTCCTTACCTGACTCGTCTCCGTAATGTGTGTGACACCCCTCACACCTAAAAGTAACATCCATAGATTGTACACATTACTTTAGGCGTGAGGTGTATTTTAAAAACGTACCCAGCTATCAGTGTCACACACAGCACAGAGACCAGGCGGAAAGGGAAGGAGAAGAGAATTACATAATGCCTATTAATTAATTAGTTGTATGATTTTCCGTTTTAAGATACCCGCAGTATCTGGCTGCTGGCCCTGCCCCCGATCCGCCTCATTGGTGGCATCATCAGAATCTACTATTTTTATCCAATCCAGTGCTTTCCCATAGGCAAGGAGGCGGGATGGGGTTGGGAATCAATGCATCTCTATGAGAAAATTTCAGCGTCTCCATGCAGAGAGTGGACACGCTAGACGGTAGTGCTACCTACTGTTCAGCACTGCCCCAGGAAGCACCTCCAGTGGCCTCTAAGGAGTGGCCACTGGAGGTATCCCTAGGGGTCAATGATGTTTGCATGAAAATGCCTGAAGGTAATGATTACACTCACATTAAGCTGTAGTTGTTCTGGTGACTATAGTGTCCCTTTAAGAGCAGCATTTGATTTCTATTATCACCATGTACTTTCCCAGTTTTCTTTAGATTATGTGATTCTGTTTATGTTTTTGGTTTCCTTAATAAGCATGATTATTTTTTCATGATTGGGAGTATCCTATCAATTGGGTGGCCACCCATATGCACATGTGTTTCCCATTATATGTTCCCCTAAGACTATATAAGGGATCAGTGGATTTCCTCTTTACATGATCCCTAGATAAAGGGTTTTTTTGCCGAAACATTTAGGGCATTTACTAAGATATTCAACTCTTCTCAATTCTTGTAAATGCTAGGGTACTCTTGATAATACATAAATATTATCAATGTAAAAACAAACAATTTGTGGCATGTATTTTATTAGTACTACATTGTTAATAGAGCCTTTCATGGTTATCAAGTGTTTTTGGTTTACATAATAAAGTAGATTTATTTATTCTTATTGGTTGTGCTCATTCTATAGTACATGTACCCATGTTATACCCTACTGCCTCACCCCCCTCCGGGCCCCCACCCATGAGCGGCGGGTGTGGGCCAAAAGTAACAAAAGGGGGGCCTATTTTCCCCCACCAAGCTACTAGTCACCTCCCCCAGCCCCCCAATAAAATAAATAAAACCCTACCTACCCACCTTACCCTAAAAATAGCAAGGGGGGACAAAAATATAAATACATGTAAATAAAATAAAAAAAACATACTTAACATTAGAAGTCTTCTTTTTTCTAAAACCTTGTTTCAGTTCAAAAAAAGGCCAAATAAAAATCCATAATTCCCGTAGAACTTCTAAAATAAAAAATAAAAAACCTGAGCGAAAAAAAAAATGATGCCGAAAAAAGAAAAACCTGAAATAATCCATCTTCACCCCGTGAGGGTACCGCACAGACTGAGCTGCAATTTGACTCCAAGTGCACTGATTGTTTTTTTAAAACCAACCAACAAGAGTGCTCTGATAGGTAAAGGCTTAAATTTACTTATCAGAGCACTCTTATTGGTTGGTTTATTATATCTAAAGAAGAATATCATGGCATTAGAAAAAGTACAGATAGGAGCTACAAAATTGACAAAAGGAATGGAGCATTTTAATTATGTAGAAAGGTTAAAAAATTTAAATCTCTTTAGTTTTGGAAAAACATTATCTGGAAATTTATTCATAAACAGGGCTATACAGGGAGTGCAGAATTATTAGGCAAGTTGTATTTTTGAGGATTAATTTTATTATTGAACAACAACCATGTTCTCAATGAACCCAAAAAACTCATTAATATCAAAGCTGAATATTTTTGGAAGTAGTTTTTAGTTTGTTTTTAGTTATAGCTATGTTAGGGGGATATCTGTGTGTGCAGGTGACTATTACTGTGCATAATTATTAGGCAACTTAACAAAAAACAAATATATACCCATTTCAATTATTTATTATTACCAGTGAAACCAATATAACATCTCAACATTCACAAATATACATTTCTGACATTCAAAAACAAACCAAAAACAAATCAGTGACCAATATAGCCACCTTTCTTTGCAAGGACACTCAAAAGCCTGCCATCCATGGATTCTGTCAGTGTTTTGATCTGTTCACCATCAACATTGCGTGCAGCAGCAACCACAGCCTCCCAGACACTGTTCAGAGAGGTGTACTGTTTTCCCTCCTTGTAAATCTCACATTTGATGATGGACCACAGGTTCTCAATGGGGTTCAGATCAGGTGAACAAGGAGGCCATGTCATTAGATTTTCTTCTTTTATACCCTTTCTTGCCAGCCACGCTGTGGAGTACTTGGACGCGTGTGATGGAGCATTGTCCTGCATGAAAATCATGTTTTTTCTTGAAGGATGCAGACTTCTTCCTGTACCACTGCTTGAAGAAGGTGTCTTCCAGGAACTGGCAGTAGGACTGGGAGTTGAGCTTGACTCCATCCTCAACCCGAAAAGGCCCCACAAGCTCATCTTTGATGATACCAGCCCAAACCAGTACTCCACCTCCACCTTGCTGGCGTCTGAGTCGGACTGGAGCTCTCTGCCCTTTACCAATCCAGCCACGGGCCCATCCATCTGGCCCATCAAGACTCACTCTCATTTCATCAGTCCATAAAACCTTAGAAAAATCAGTCTTGAGATATTTCTTGGCCCAGTCTTGACGTTTCAGCTTGTGTGTCTTGTTCAGTGGTGGTCGTCTTTCAGCCTTTCTTACCTTGGCCATGTCTCTGAGTATTGCACACCTTGTGCTTTTGGGCACTCCAGTGATGTTGCAGCTCTGAAATATGGCCAAACTGGTGGCAAGTGGCATCGTGGCAGCTGCACGCTTGACTTTTCTCAGTTCATGGGCAGTTATTTTGCGCCTTGGTTTTTCCACACGCTTCTTGCGACCCTGTTGACTATTTTGAATGAAACGCTTGATTGTTCGATGATCACGCTTCAGAAGCTTTGCAATTTTAAGAGTGCTGCATCCCTCTGCAAGATATCTCACTATTTTTGACTTTTCTGAGCCTGTCAAGTCCTTCTTTTGACCCATTTTGCCAAAGGAAAGGAAGTTGCCTAATAATTATGCACACCTGATATAGGGTGTTGATGTCATTAGACCACACCCCTTCTCATTACAGAGATGCACATCACCTAATATGCTTAATTGGTAGTAGGCTTTCGAGCCTATACAGCTTGGAGTAAGACAACATGCATAAAGAGGATGATGTGGTCAAAATATTCATTTGCCTAATAATTCTGCACTCCCTGTACATAGGTCACAAATTTAGGCTGGAAGAAAGGAGATTTAGTCTGAGGCAAAGAAAAGTTTTTTTTTTTTTATAGTAAGAACTATAAGGATATGGAATTCTCTGCCTGAAGAGGTGGTTTTATCAGAGTCCATACAGATGTTTAAACAGCAATTGGATAAATACTTGCACAAACATAACATAGAATGATATAATTTCTAATTAGTGGGGTAATAGCTGCTTGATTTTTTTTCCTAGTTTGTTGCAAAATTGGATGTCCTTCAGACTTGTTTTTTTTGCCTTCTTTTGGATTAACATATTTATAAATGATCTTGAAATAGGCATTGAAAGCCATGTATCAGTGTTTGCAGATGACACAAAACTTTGTAAAGTAATACAATGTGAGCAGGATATTGCTTTGCTGCAGAGGGATTTGGATAGATTGGGGGACTGGGCACTAAAATGGCAAATGAAATTTAACGTAGAGAAATGCAAAGTTATGCACTTCGGGGTTAAGAATGCACAAGCAATTTACACCCTAAATGTTAGTGAACTAGGGATAACCACACACTAGAAGGATTTGGGAATTGTTATAGACAACAAATTAGGCAGCAATATGCAATGTCTATCTGCAGTTGCTAAGGCCAGTAGGGTTTTAGCATGTATAAATAGGGCATAAATAGCATAAATTCTCGGAATGAAAATATAATTTTGCCTATTTATAAATCGCTGGTAAGACCATACCTTGAATATGCTGTGCAATTTTGGGCACCTGTCCTAAAGAAAGATATCATGGCACTAGAAAAAGTGCAGAAAAGAGCTAGAAAATTGATAAAAGGAATGGAGCATTTTAGTTCTGAAAACATATATAAAACCAAATATGGAGATGAGATATTTGTCATCACGTTGGCTGCGCATGCACAGACACATAGACGGGACGCCACCCAGCATATTTAAATGCCGAACTAAGAAGACACACGCAATCTCCTGAAGAAGTCTGAACACTGGAATAAACTAAACGCATTGAGCAGTCTTTTACCCAGACAGTTGAAGCGTCTGGTGGTAAATACTCTGGTCCACTTTCTTCTGCATTTCTGCATAGACCTACACACAGATCACCTAACCTGGGGTTTTAGCCTATTTGAGGCACCAGTTTTTAAGCACATATTGAACGTTTTCAATTGTGCCACATCGTTTGTGAGTGTTTTTATCCTATACGTTTTACTATTTCCTTATTAAAGTTTACACTATGATGTTCTCTATTTTTCTATTTTTTTTCCATGTGAATGTTCCATGTCCATCTGCTGGAGCATGGGCGTAGGAACCCCAAAAAATCTGGGGGGGATAGCATTTTTACTCGCCGGGTATATTCTTATTCCGTAAACTATGAGTTGTTTATCCAATTGCACAGCGCTACGGAATTTGCAGTTGCTATATAAATGATTAAATAATAACTTTAAAGGGTCACTACAGGGAAGGGATTTTACTTACCTGGATACAGTGCCGGGATCCTCCTGATGCTGCACCCTATATTTCGTCAAAATAACGAAATAGGAGGGTGCGAGCAGGGAGCAATAAAACGCTTCTATTCAGAAGCATCATTGCTCTCTGGTGCGCATGCGCAGCTTTGCCGCACTTGCGCAGATACTTCATAGGGCGGCATTCATGTCTCGACTAGGAAGCACCTCTAGTGGCCATCTGAGTGTCCACTGGAGGTATTCCTCATCAGTAATGTAAATACTGCCTTTTTACGAAATGGCTGTGCTTATATTAAAAAGCCTGCAAAGACGTGCTATAGACACCAGAACTACTACGTTTAGCTGTTGTGGTTCTGGTGACTATAGTGTCCCTTGAATATAGAGAGGAAAAAAGAATCATCACAAATGTAAGAAATAAAATGTCGGTATCATTATTCTAAAAATTATTTTAAAAAAATAAAAAAATGCACATTCCTAGCTTAATTTTTAGCACGACATATGACACAAATATTTTGTACTTTGCATATTACTTTTTATATTTTTTTATACATATACAGATTGTGTAATACTGCCCCTGACTTAGGGTGACCACATTTCCTAACTGCTATTCAGGGACACTTTCAGAAATGCATTCCATACATTTTACTACCCATCTCTACCCCTTCTATTTATATTAGAACCCCTTTCATGTAAATTAGAGATTAGTGCCACGAATAATATGCTAGATTGCCTATTTACAACCAGATGAGGATGATGATGGGCTCTAGCTGCAGTCTGGCTCCACTGGTCTGGTGTAGAACAGGCTCTCTGGAGGCTGTTTGTAACTGTGGTCACAAAAATCAATGTTCTGGGAGAACGGGAAGCAGCTCCATTTTTTGGGGGCCCTTTACACAGCTCAAGGTCTGCGTCCCAGGGTCCACCTTCATGTTCCACCAATGAGTTTGTTCACAGGGGGTAGAGTGTGTAGGGGATGTCCTGATATGTGTGTAAGGAATGCATTGTGTGAATCTGTGTTTGTATGTGTAAGGGCTGCAAGGTGGGTTTCTGTATATGTACGGGATGCAGTGTGTGCGTCTGTAAGGGGTGCATTGAGTGTGTGTACGGGGTGCATTTAGTGTGTGTAAGGAATGCATTGTGTGTTTTTGTGTGTGTAAGGTTTGCATGATTGTGTGTGTGTGTGATGGATGTCAATCTCTCTCCCTCCCTTCTCACTCTCTGTCTCCTCCTCCCTCCCTCCCTCCCTCCCTTGTCACTCTCTTTCTCCCCCTCCCTCCCTCCTTTGTCACTCTCTTTCTCCCCCTCCCTTGTCACTCTTCCCTCCCTCATCACTCTCTTTCTCCCCCTCCCTTGTCACTCTCTTTCTCCCCCTCCCTCCCTTGTCACTCTCTTTCTCCCCCTCCCCCATCCCTCCCTTGTCACTCTCTTTCGGCCACGCTACAGAGAGGGAGCGCTGAGCGCTTTCCTCCTGTCAGCCCCTCTCCTCAGGCTGCGCCCGTGCGGTGCGCCCTCATGGACGCACGCACCACCCTGGCAAAGCTGCAGCCGCCTGAGGCTCTTTACAGAGCGCTCGGGCGGCTGCAGCATGAGGGGGGGCGGCGGAGCTGGGGGGGATTTCCCCATAACCTGTCCCCCCCGCATGATTTGTTGGGGGGATGTGTCCCCCCATCCCCCGCGGTTCCTACGCCCATGCGAGTAAGCCCCAAATAATGTGGATGCCTGCCCAAGAAGGCACCCTGGTCACCCCTCTCAGTGCAAAATCTAATACATATTGAGACACCATATACATGTTCCAACACAAACCCTAGACTCTTGTATGTACAGCCATTGGAGCCTGGACGTTTGTGCCCAGTTAAGGTTGATGATCGTGTGTTATTGTTCTATGCCTTGGGTTATTCAACTTTAAATGAGTGGTGCTACTCAGTAAGGTATCTTTGTCCTGGCTGGATGTGCACCACGTCGGAAGCTCCAGATCCATTACCTTAGGCCCATGTCAGGTAAGTGGAGCCTGCCAGCCCATGCTTGAGAACACCCAGGTTAGCTATTGAGAGACATGTACCAATATATATAGAAAAAAAAAGAGGAAATTGTATAAAGCACAAGGCTCATATAGAGTAAGTGGAACTTTAACTCTATTACTCTCTCCACTTCGCCAAAACTTGCGTCTCCACAGCGGTTTTCAGCTTCTGCAACTCTGCATAAGCGGGACGCATGTCACATGACAGCCAGGGAGTATCAAAGCTTGGCAGTGCTCCACATAAGGATGTAAACCATTGCTTTAAAGGTCACTATAACCCTTTTTAGAGGGGGCACCTTTACAATTTAATATATTCTATTGAGCATTGTGGAGAATGTGCCCCTCTCAACTCATTGTAAAACATGAACCTAAAAGGCTTTTCAGTGCCCCCTCCTGAAGTTTCTATGGCTGCATATGGTCCAATCACAGGCTTCCCATGGAGAACCCTGTGATTGGACCAATTCACTGGCTTCCCATAAAGAAGCCTGTGATTGGATCGATTAACCGGCTCAGACTGTATGCGCACGTTCTGGGCCAGCAAAGGAAGAGAGATGAAAGGAGTGGGGAGGAGGTCAGAAGGGTTCTAAAAAAACAAAACTATAAGTGATTGATGGGAGGGGAGATCTATATTCACCTTGCAGGAGCTTTTCCTGCAAGGGGAAGATTTTAACATCTATTGTCAGTGTGCAATGCATTGTTTATGATTTAATCTCAAATTTCAAAACCACATTCAGTTCTTTCCAAAGATTGTAGAGAATCAATTAATAGCTTTCAATCTTCAGGCTTCCTCACACACATATATAAATATATATATATACCGTATATACTCAAGTATAAGCCGAGTTTTTCGGTACATTTTTTGTGCTGAAAACCCCCCACTCGGCTTATACTCAAGTCAATGTCTGTATTATGGCAACTTACATTGCCATAATACAGACCAGGACCGCCGGGCTTGTCCTGTTGGGGCTGGCAGAGAGCTGTTATTTACCTTACTGCAGCCCCTGTCAGCTCCCTTCTCCTCCGTGCAGCTCCCCTGTCAGCTCCGTTCTGCTTACAGTGTAAGTCTCGCGACAACCGCGGGAGTCGGAGCCCCGTGGCAACGCTCTGCGCGGCACGCAGACCGCAAGACTTACACTGTAAGCAGAACGGAGCTGACAGGGGAGCTGCATGGAGGAGAAGGGAGCTGACAGGAGCTGCAGGAAGGTAAGTAACAGCTCTCTGCCAGCCCCCCCACTGCACAGCCCATCCACTGGACCACCAGGGATTAACATAGCCCCCCTCCCTGGCCAGGCAACAAGCAGGGAGGAGGGACAAAAAACTATTAAATTAAAAAAATATGAATATTAAAATAAAATAATATAATATTAAAATAAAATAATCATATTAAAATAAAAAAATTAAAATAATAAAAATGCCCTCCCCTCACCCAGTTTACACACACTACACAAACACACACTGCATTATATACACACACTACACACAGTGGTGTATCCTGGTTTTGTGCTGCCCTAGGCAGGACAAAACTCAGGCACCCCCCCCCCGCGCCACCGCCACCCAACCTTCCCCCCTGCTCCGCCTTCTAAATACACACACACACATTCACTGACAGATACGCATTCACTTGCTAACAGAAACACACACTCACTAACAGACACACACACAGGCAAACACACACACACACAGACATCCACACTAACAGACATCCACACTAACATACATACACTAACACTAACAGACACACACTAACATACACACACTAACATACACACACACACACACACTAACAGACACACACTAACACTAACATACACACACACTAACACACACTAACACACACACACACACACACACTAACATACACACTAACAGACATCCACACACACACTAGCAGACATACACACACTAGTGGTTTTTTGTTTTGTTTTTTTATTTAACCCCCCCAGCCTCCTTACTTTTGCTGGGGGGGTTCTTCCTCTCCCTGGGGTCCTGGGGTCCTGTGGCTGCAGGGCGGGCGGCCGGCCAGCAGAGTGAGGCTGGGAGCCGGAATATGACGTCATCAACCCGGCTCCCAGCCTCACTCTGCTGGCGGCGCGCGAGGGAGCTGAGCAGAGCGCTCAGGGGAAGAGCTCCCTCGCCGGCCGGCCGCCCACCCAGCGCCCAGAATGTCTCTTAGCCGCGAGGCTAACAAGACATTTGCCTGGGCATTTGGGGGGCGGCGTTTTTTGCCGCCCCCTGAAAAATGCCGCCCAAGGCAAATGCCTTGTTTGCCTCGCGGCTAATACGCCCCTGACTACACACACACTGCATTCATTATATACACACACTGTAAATAAATATTCAATTAATGTAATTTTATTGGGATCTAATTTTATTTAGAAATTTACCGGTAGCTGCTGCATTTCCCACCCTAGTCTTATACTCAAGTCAATAAGTTTTCCCAGTATTTTGTGGTAAATTTAGGGGCCTCGGCTTATATTCGGGTCGACTTATACTCGGTAGAAGTCGTATATACGGGTACATATACGTTAAATCCGGCCATTCTAAGGACCGGTAATACGTTACTTATTTGTCATCCGTGCTGTACAGTTCTACGTGCTGGATCAAACAGTAATCCTGACATTACGACATGGCCATAGATCCTGTAGAACTGTGTCAGCACATAGCTGCTTGCGAGAGGAAATTAGAGGAGAATGATCACCACATGGATCAATTCACTCAGGCTTTAAGTACGCTTCTTGCTAGAACGGAGCATCTGCAGCCTGCAGCGTCTCCTCCTATAGCACCTCTACCCTGTGTACCTCCACCCACTGTTAATAGGACTCCTAGCATCTCCTTATCACCATCCCTACAGTTTGATGGCAATATCCAGGAATGCAGGGGTTTTCTTAATCAGGTGGAGTACCATTTTGAGGCCTCACCAGGGTCATTCCCCACAGACAGAGCAAAAATTGGTTATCTAATGAATCAATTAAAGGGCAAGGCCCTTGCCTGGGCTAATCCGTTGTGGGAGAGTAATCGGAGCATAGCTCATAATTACCAGGAATTCCTTGCCGAATTCAAGCTCACGTTTGAGCCATTGGGTAGAGAGGATGAGGCCTCCACTGCCCTAATGCACATCAGACAAGGTAACCGGTCTATCTCGGATTATGCTATTGAATTCCGTACCTTGGCTTCCGAGGTAGACTGGACTAACAATGGGTTAATCTCAGCATTCAAAAAGGGTCTCTCAGAGACTATACTAGATGAGATAGCTGCTAAAGAATTACCTAAGAGTCTTAATGAATTTATTACGTTTGTCATGCATATTGATAATAGGTTAAGACTCAGAGAAGTCACCAGAAGCAAGACCAGACGTACGGCTATGTCCCTAGCACCTCAATTCTCTAAACCTGTTTTGTCTAGCCTCCCTGTACAGTCCGAACACGAACCTATGCAGTTGGGGGTCACTAGACTGTCAGAGGCCGAAAAACAGTATAGGAGAAGGGAGGGGTTATGCCTATATTGCGGTAGAAAGGGACATATGATAACTAATTGTCCAGTGCGTCCGGAAAACTTCAGCACCTAAGAACCTTAAGGGGACAGATCTTAGGTGTGATGGAGTTGTCCTCTAACAAAAACAAAAGTAGATTCCTCCTTGAGGTATCTATTTCCCTTGATAACAAGAAGTTTTCTTGCAATGCCCTAATGGACTCAGGTGCTGCTGGAAATTTTATTGATGTCCAGTTTATTAGGGGTAATGAGATACCAGTCAGGGAGAGACCTACGCCGCTAGCTGTAGAGGCTATTGATGGTAGACCACTCACACAACCTCTTATAACCCACAAAACTGTCCCTATTACGATCTCCATTGGGGCCTCCCATAGGGAGGAGATGACGTTTCAGGTTATTACTTCTCCATCATGTCCTATCATATTAGGGTTTCCGTGGCTGAGTAAGCACAATCCTTATATTGACTGGGCTAATGGGGAGATATTAGAATGGGGTAAAGAGTGTATGGGGAGATGTATAGAACCAGTACTAAAGAGATTGGATACTATTGACCTTCCCACTACCACTCCCCAAACTCCTGGAATTCCCATACAATACCAAGAACTTCAGGAGGTGTTTAACAAGGCTCAATCCGATGTATTGCCTCCCCACAGAGCATATGACTGTGCCATTAACCTGTTTCCAGGCGCTATGCCACCTAAGGGGGGCAGTTTATGCCTTATCTCCCCAGGAGAGTAAAATAATGGAGGAATACATCAAAGAATCCTTGAGCAAAGGGCACATAAGAAAGTCATCCTCACCAGCTGGTGCAAGATTATCCATTATCCACTTATCCATGGACTTTATTGTTGAGCTTCCTAGCTCTGCTGGGTTCACTACTATTCTCATGGTTGTAGACCGATTTTCTAAGATGGCTCACTTCATTCCTCTCAAGAAGTTGCCATCTTCGCAAGATTTGGTCCTAATTTTCATACGTGAAATTGTCCGTTTGCATGGCATCCCCCACAATAGTGTCTGATAGGGGCTCTCAGTTTGTGTCCAGGTTCTGGAGGGCGTTCAGTAAACAATTGGGGATTGATCTCTCCTTCTCCTCCTCCTACTATCCACAGACCAAAGGTACAGCTGAGAGGGCTAACCAGTCATTAGAAATTTATTTGCGTTGTTTTATTAATAGCACACAAGACAATTGGTCCGAACTACTCCCGTGGGCCGAGTTCGCAAGAAACAATGCTGTTCATGACTCGTCTGGGCACAGTCCATTTTTTGTCAATAATGGTAGGCATCCTACGGTTCTCCCTGCGGTATTTTCTGATACTGCCATTCCTGCTCTGGATGAGCGTCTGGCCTCCATTCGGGATACCTGGGTTAAGGTTCAAACTGCTCTAGGGGCTGCTGCTGAGCGCTTCAAACATTTTGCTGATAAGCGTAGGAGTGCCAACCCGGTGTACCAAGTGGGGGACAGGGTTTGGTTGTCATCTCGCAACATCAAGCTTAAGGTCCCTAGCATGAAGTTTGCCCCCAGATTCCTTGGTCCCTATAGAGTGCTTCGTAGGATCAATCCAGTGTCTTACTCTCTGGCTCTTCCTGCATCTTTGGGGGTTCCCAACACTTTTCATGTGTCCTTACTCAAACCTCTTGTCTGCAATAGATATACTGTTCCTTGTGTTCCTCCCCCTCCGGTGGTGGTGGGTGGTCAGGAAGTGTATGAGGTATCTTCTATCGTGGATTCTAGGTTTTCTCGGGGCACTTTACAGTACTTGGTTGTTTGGAAAGGTTACGGTCCTGCTGATCGTTCTTGGGTTTCGGCTCATGACCTGCATGCGGGCCGTAAGATCCGCGCTTTTCACGCTAAATTTCCTCTAAAGCCTGGTCCTGTTCGCCCGGTGGGCGTTCTTCAGGTGGGGGGTAATGTCACATATTCATCCGCTTATAGAAATGTGGTTAATGACATTTACTGTCCACACAGGAAAAGTTGTGCCGAACAGCAACCTAATCCACAGAAGGTTTAATGCTGAGCAGTAATTGTGCAAATGAAACCTGGTGTCATGTATTCATCCGCTTATAGAAAAGTGGTTAATGACATTTACTGTCCACACAGGAAAAGTTGTGCCGAGCAGCAACTTAATCCACAGAAGGGTTAATGCTGAGCAGCAATTATGCAAATGAAACCTGGTAACTGACTTTGGGGTCCAAGGCCGGTTACAGCCTATCAGAACTAAAGGCGGGGTATTTAGGCCCAGTTCTCAGCCTGCTCAGTGCCCTGTCGTGGTTTCCCTTGTGGTTGTCCGAGAGCGCGTTCCTGTTTAGTTTTCTACCTGGTTTTTGACTTTGGCTTTGTTTATTGACTTCTCTATATTCTGGTATCCTGACTCCTGGCTTTCCTCATCGCTGTGTCCCTCTCTGTGTTCCCTGACCTCGGCTGGTATTTTTGACTATTCTTTGTACGTTAAATCCGGCCATTCTAAGGACCGGTAATACGTTACTTATTTGTCATCCGTGCTGTACAGTTCTACGTGCTGGATCAAACAGTAATCCTGACACTGCCCTCGTGCCTTTGATTGTCAAAAGGGGGGTAGAGCCAGTGCCAGCGGAGCCAGCGCCGGCTGTCCCGCGCAGCACTGGAAAGAAGGTGAGTTTTAAACTTTTATAAGGGGGCTCAACACTATAGAGTCAGGAATACATATTTGTGTTCCTGACCCTATAGTGTTCCTTTAAACAATTCTAGCCTTTTCTATTTCTTTACTGATTCGTGGTATGCCTCTTCTCGGTCTCTCCACTCTGCCGGGGACCTTCTCCTGTCCGCTGCTCGCACCCTTACTTCTAATTTGGGCTTGCAGGACTTCTCGCGAATGGCTCCTTTCCTTTGCCTGCCTGCCCACCTCCATCAGACTCTCCCGTAGTCTTCAATCATTTAAGAAGTCCCTCAAAACCCATCTTTTCAGAAAAGCTTATGGCCTTCCAGCGTGACTTCTGTTTTAAAAACATGTCACTTGCTCTCTCCTAAAGGGCCACACTCCACTTTCACCTCCAGTTCTGCTACTTTCCCACCTTGTTTGTTTGCGGTCTCGCTCAATACTCTTCCTGTTGTGTTTTACACCCCACCTCCTGTAGACTGTAAACTCGTTTGAGCAGGGACCTCATTCACCTCTTTTTCCTGTAACATTTTGTAATGGTCTCATTGTTCAATTTCCCCTTTTATAATATTGTAAAGCACTGCAGAATAAATTGCCGCTATATAAATACCATTTATGTATCATTTTATTTTTGAAACAACCCGATATCTGCTGAGTTGGGCAGAACCGAGCAGTTTTCTCTTGTTTTCTCATGTAGGTTGTTAAATGTTAATGGCTGTGACCATTTAGACTTGCTTGATAAACGCCACTTATTTCTCTTTCACAAAAGCTCATATTTGCATATATACAATACATTTATGTTTAATTATGTGGAAATCATGCAATTGGATCTGGTTACTATGTGTATGAATCTATTAGAATTGCCAGTGCTGTGATGCCCTAGCTTTCTATTAAGCAACCCTCTTTTAATGGAGATATGTCAGATTTTACTGTGCTCATGTCCCCCCACTCTGTTTTTTATTTGTCAAAGATGTATTCATTGATTTTGATTGGGGTTCATGGCTGGAATGCCACATGACTAATACTGGCTCCCCAAATCACTTCTGCCACAGCAGCTTTACATATAAATATCCTAGTGACCTGAGCAGCGAATATTTAAATGTCCCGGTATTGATCCCACAAAACAATCACTATGGAAACCAGCAGGTACGTTCCGTTG
>OW240917.1:182117815-182136243 GCA_933207985.1 Pelobates cultripes | reverse complement strand
ATCCACATAAAAGCATGTGTACACCAAGTAAAAACAGCTGTAGCCACTCGGTATCAGTTAGTTCCGGGTTTCAAAGAAGAAACGTCTGTAGTCACTCGGTATCAGTCAGTTCCGGGTTTCGTCCATCACGATCACGTGATCACTTCCAGATCCGCCTCTCCAGTGACGCGTTTCGCCCGCCTTCCTGGCCTTCTTCCGACGACATCATGGATCTATAGCCCTTTCTTTTAAGCCACTGTCTCCTCCCATTCTGTTTTCTCATTGGTCTGGGGGCGTGGTTTTGTTATAAATAATTTGTTCTGTTACTCCTCTCAGGGGGTGTATACTAGGGCTCGTGTCCGTCCATCCTCTTATTAAACATAGAAACCGTAAGCAATGCAGAAAAACTGCCACTGTACATCAAACAGTATTGTACTTTAAGTGTGCATATCTATATATATATATATATATATATATATATACATATATATATTGTGATAAAGTGAAGGCAGATAGGCCTTTTAACCCCAGGGGAAGTACGTGTAGTTTGTGTGTTGCACAACACAAAGCTTTGTTTAGTTATGGGCCCCTGGGGTGGAGCATTTGGAGAGAAGGGTGGGCCAATGCTTCTCTTCTGGGGAGACGTAGATCCAGGCCAGGGTTTTTTGGACCGTCTCCAACCCACTGCTCAGCTGCAGTTAATGAGCTGTTGCAGTGGGAATAAACCCCTCCCTGCTAGGCAGGTAAAGGAGAGGGATTGCTGGCTTCCTCCCAGGAAGCAGGTAGCAGAGAGGCTGTTCTCTCCAGATAGAGAGTCAAGGAGACTAGGCACTGGGAGTGCAGAAAGGAAGCAGTCAAGGCTGGCTTGGAGCACTGGGAGTGCAGGAGGAAGCAGTCAAGGCTGGCTTGGAGCACTAGGAGTGCAGAAAGCAAAGCAGTCAGGGCAAGGCTGGCTTGGAGCACTGGGAGTGCATGAGGAAGCAGTCAAGGCTGGCTTGGAGCACTGGGAGTGCAGAAAGGAAAGCAGTCAGGGCAAGGCTGGCTTGGAGCACTGGGAGTGCAGAAAGGAAAGCAACAGGCTAGCTAGCAGAGTGCTGCTATCTAATAAGGTTGGTGCAATATGTTTTTGTTAGTTTAACCCTGATAGAGAGGGATATACAAAGTGAGTCAGTGCTCAGACGAGCTAGGTTTTTGTTTAAAGGGAAACCTGTTATATTTATGTTTTCATTTGCTGCTGCCTCACATGTAAACTTACAAATAAAGTGCCTGGAATGAAGTTGCATTGAAAGACTGTGCATGTTTTTGCCCTAGAGGACCATGCTACCTGCAAACTAGGATCACAATATATATATAGCCACAATCATATGCATACAGTGTGAAAATAAAGATAAAATACAGAATAACACATCTCATTGCAATTGCACCTGCCTTTTCAATGTATAACATTAAGTATATACACAAGTAGGTTTAGAAAGTTTAGGTTTAGAAAGCACAAAAGCTCCATCTAGAATCATAAGGAATAAGAAAGTAGGTTGGAAATAGAATGAGCAGTCAAAAAAAAATAAAAAATAAATTCCTTAAATACCAAAGGAAAAAAGCCCATCTTTACGCAGCAGCTATGTCAATATATGGCTAGCTATTAATGCAGGACAAATTTAAAGGGCAAATAAGTAATCCATTCAAATCATCAAGGCTAAAAAGCTAAAAAGACTGCGAATCTATATTGCAGTTTTCTCAGTTGGTACTAATAAGGTAATACTAGAAATTGATAATGTGTATCTATTTAGAGTGACAGCGTGTGTCTATTTAAAGTGACAGCAGTGTCAATGTATGATATCTAACTATGAAGCTCCTCATATCCTCTAAAGATACAGAGAGCCTGTTAGCCAAAGAATGGAAGTCTATAGAGGAGTTATAGATATCTCTCATTCTAAAAAAAGGGATGGAATGGGAACATGTTGAACACCATAAAAAATCATAAAAAATATAAAAATAACATATTAAAAATAATAAAACAATAAAATACAAATCCTCAAAATCAAAGAAAATTACAAATCTCAAATTCCCCATTTAAATCCCTGAGGGGTAACGATTTCAGTTTAAACACCCACCTCATTTCTTGTTTAGCAAGTTTGTTATCCAGATCTTCGCCTCTCCAACTCCTATTCAATCCCAAGAAATTGTAACTTGGTGGGGTCTCCTAGATGTTTGTGTATAAAGTGTGAAGATAAAGGGTGCTCTTTGAAGCCTCTTTTTATGTCCCCTATATGTTCTTCAATGTGGATATGTATCTGCCTGGTGGTTTTCACCACCTATTGCATTTTGCAGGGGCAAGTAAGGACATATATACAGTTAGTAGTATGGCAAGTTATTAGTCATTAAACTTTATATATTTTCCCAGTGTTTCCTCCTATCAGTTCTTTCTTAATGTATTTAGATGTTCTTGTGGTCCTACATGCCAAGCAATATCCGCATTGAAATAAACCTATATCGCTATTTAAAAATATTTTTATATTTTTATCTGGTTTGAAACTACTGCTGATAAGGTGGTTCTTAATACTAGGTATCCCTCTGTAGATTATTGTGGGTTTATTAGAGATTATTTGGCTCAAAAGGGGATCTTCACGCAGAATGAACCAGTATTTGTTAAAAATACTCTTAAATTCTTTATTCCTTCCTGAACGATTAAAAATTAATGGGACTTCATTCATCTTATTCTTGGTTTGGTTGTTCTTTCTTATACCATTTTTTAGGAGATCTTCCCTATTTAATATTTTAACCTCCTTAAATACCTTATCCAATATAGCTTTTGGGTAGTGTTTAGCTGTGAAATCGCTAACTAGTTTATTCGCTTGAATCTCATATGATTCAATATTGTTACAATTCCTCCTGATCCTCATCATTTGTCCATTAGGGATGTTATCCAACCAGGGACCATAGTGACAGCTATCAAAAAAATTATGTAGTTGTGGTTGAGATTAGAGGTCTCAGATTTGGAGTAGATAGTATGGCTAGAGATCCTACTCTACTGGAAATGACAGGGCTCCCACTAAAGAAAAACAAAATGCAGAATGAGAGTAAGGTATTAGATATAATCTAATGAGTATCCAGGAGTAGTGAATAATATCTACCTTTAAGGGTAAGAGCAGTGTTCCATAAATGTGTACAACAAAATATTTATAAGACGGTATATAACTTGATAAAACTTGATAAAACTTAATGCAAATCTATTAAAATACCAATGTATGAAATAGTTGCAGTCTCAGTTTGATAGAAGTATCAAAACAATATGTTGATACAGTCTGTGCAGTGTTAGCTAGTAGACCAGCTGGGGTTTATCTACTGAATGAGCTATTTTTATGTAGTACAATAACAGTGAGATCTTCTTCAATTGGTGTGGTATCAACAATTGATACCACACCAATTGAAGAAGATATCACTGTCTAGCAAGTTAAACCTGTTATTAAAAACAAACACATATAAATTGGCAGATGTAGACAAAGCACCTTCCAACCGGTAGTAATATGGTATACACATACACACATCAATCTGCCTGGCTGGCAACATTCCAGCCTATCACAGCACAGTATGCAAATTCACAATTAAACCAACATATAAAGATCTAAAGGAGATAGAAAGGGGCACAGTCATCTAAAGGGACAATGTAAGAAAATGTTATTTAGGATACCAATACAAACAGAATTCAAGTGAGAATTGAAAGTGAATTTTAAATTGAAGGCCAAAATAGCCAAACTGGAAACATTATCTTACTCGAGCTACGATTCCATTTCAGTTACTATGGCCTAAAGTTTGAAATTGACTTTGAATTCTCACTTTAGTGAACAACGCAGGAATTTAAATTCCACTTGAAGGGTAAAATCAAGTTATATTTGGTGCCTTTAAACCTGCAGTGATTGTCCTCCTCTGTGACATTCTATGACATCAGAGCTGCACCAGGACTCAGCTACTAGTGCTGTCACTGTGAAAGCTCTGGACATAGTGTGCAGGAAACTGCTGCAGGTGTCCTGAGAGACAGTTATTTCAGGTACCAGACGCTAAAACTTGATATTGTACAGAAGAAGAAGGGTTTCCACACCGAGCAATTCACGTTTTTTGTTAAGCGGAATTGATCAGGTAAAACAATGGAGCCTGACTTCCCACTGACAGCGCATAGCATACGTCTGGCAACCAGACCTGTTAATGCCAAAATTAACCTCTCGGTTCCTATCCCCAAAACAAGGAACCCCAGCATAAGCTCTTCCAGGACTATTTCAGTCAATGTAAGCCAGAAAGTGCTCACAAACAAACACAAAATCGATTCTGAGAGGAAATACATCTTATCCAACTCAGCTGAAGGTAAAGTGTTGCAGGCTTTCAAACTGCCACTTGCTGCCAAAATGAACCTTTCAGGTCCTACCTCCAACACAAAGGACTCTGAGAGACAGAAGGTGCTCACAAAAAGGACAAAAATGTATTCTGAGAAGAAACACGACTTACCCAGCTTGACTCAAGGTAAAATGTCGTTTATCTCTACACCACCACTTCCTGCCAAAAAGGACCTTGTGAGTCCTAACTCCAGCAGAGGGAACACCAGCATTTTCAGCTCAAAGAAACCGTCTGTCAATAATAAACAGAAAGTGCTCACCAATACACCAAAACTTGATTCTGAGAGGGAACATTTTCAACCCAGCTTGACTGAAGATAAAGTGTTGCTGGTCCCCAAACCTCCAGGGAAGGATTATTGTAATCCAAAATTAATGAAGCCTTTAAATTTGAAAAAAGAGAAGGATACATTTTTCAAATCGAACTTTATGTATAACCCTCAGTTTCAATATAACAAAACTGCTGTGCCATCTGCCTCAGCGCAGCACAGTCATGCCTCCAACAGATTTCTTCAAGTGGCCATTAATATCATACAAAACACACTCAAGAAATATAACAATTATGAAAATTATGAACAAGCTACAGGAGGAAATCTTCTACCAGCAAAGCAGATCTATCAGGAAGTACACAAATACATGGAGACTGAAGGTTGTCAAGGGGAGATTGCTGTTAATCTCACTGAAGATGTAATATCACAAGCCTCTATGGGAACTGTGAAAAGGCAACCAACAATGACAATAAATGTCTCTATGGCACGAGAAAAGTGGCTTCAAGGTACACTGAGACATGAGATTGGAACTCATTATTTTAGAACAGTCAACAATAATAAACAGCCATGGAATAACAGCAAAGGTCGAGAAAAGTATGGTCTGGAACCAGCAAATCCAACTGAAGAAGGACTGGCAACCATCCACAGCCTTTTATATCATCCTGATCCCGATTTGTGCAGAGTTGCTCTCCTGTACTATACCATCTACAAAGCAAGCTCAATGTCCTTCAGTGAACTATTTGAGCATTTGAAAATATTTGTCAGCGACCCAGAAGCCAGATGGTATTATTGTGTCCGAGCAAAGAGGGGCTTGACAGACACATCACAGCCAGGATGTTGTAATAAGGATCAGGTGTACCTTGAAGGTGTTCTACAAATCCTAAGACGCAGACACACCATAGATTTCAAGCTGCTAATGGCAATGGGAAAGGTTTCCTACGAGGATTTAAACCGTCTAAAAAAGACTGCCGTGCTTAGTAAGCCGAGGCTCCCTCAATTTCTCAAAGACAGGAACCAATACATGATGCGTCTGGAAAAGATAATGCAAGTCAACGAACTAACAGACACTTTACTAAAAACGCTTGTCGATTGACCGGTGAATGGTGTAGCATAAAGTTTCCTAGGATGCTGTCAAATTCCACCATCCTGCAAACACTGGCCCCCTACCACTAATCATCGAATCCCACCATCATGACTACTCAGTAAGAATATTTCTTACATCTACCTCTCTTTCTAATGGCATCTTTTCTTTTATAATAGTTTCTTATATGTCTATTGTACTTTTTTTTTCTTTACCCTGCTACTATTTTTCTGTATTATATTTGGCCTTCATAGTATCTTACCCTTTTTTTCATTTTTTTCAGCCTGCCATCAGGTTAGAACACTCCAATGAAAATAGGAAGTGGAAATTTGCAAATTCAGCCACATCCAGGTAAGCTGTCAGCTAAGTTTATATAGAGTTACAATCTCACAGATATCTTCCATAAAGAAAGCCTTAAAAACATGAAATACATATACATAGTGCAAACCAGTAAATCTGAGCAACTCACAAAGTAGCTCAGATCAGACCCTGGACGCTGGTGCAGTGCAAATCCCAGGAGTGTTCTCGGTTTAAAGAGACAGTCTATTGATTACTTTTCTATTATAATTTTACTTACCGTGTCTACTGTCCCTTTCTTTTTCTTTACCCTGCTGTTGTGTTTTTCCTTTATTGTACATGACTTTTATAGTTTCTTAGCAAATATTTTTTTATTTTTTCCAGTCTGCCATCAGGCTAGAACAAGCCAGGACAGAAGGAAGTAAAAATCTGGATATTTAACCACATCCAGGTATGCCATCAGCTAAGTGAATATAGAGTTACAATCTCACAGATATCTTAAATGTAGAAAACCTTAAAAACAAGAAAAAGCACATATACATAATGCAAACCAGTAAACTGTAGTATAAACGATAATCCCCTTTATCCTTTCCTCATATGAAGGCAAAACAAAGTGGCTCAGATTAGACCTTGGATATTGGTGCATTGCAAATCCGAATAGAAAAAAATAATTTGGATACAAGTTTTATTATATTGAAAGTAGTTTCACTGCAAATACAGATCTCTCACAGTTATTGTGTATTCCTAGCATCTCTCCAGTGGACTCCTTCCTAGTTCCGGTATCTCCGACGTCACCCATGACATTTTATGCTCCACCCATTGGAGCTCTCTCAGGTGTATCTATCCATTGTCAGATATTCTTCTATATATAACCAGAAAACTGATATATTATATATGCAATTACACTCCTTCTGTTATACAGGTGCAAATAAGGACAGGAACCAATACATGATGCATCTACAGAGGAGAATGCAAACCAACAAACACTTTACCAGAAATGCTTGTCGTTTGAGTTGTCACTGTTAGACCATCAGGCAGATTTACATAGTGTAGCATAAAGTTTCCCAGGATACTGTCACAATTCCACCATCCTGTAAAACCTACCTGCAACAAGTCATCGAATCCCGCCCTCATGACTACTCAGTGAGTATATTTCCTATATCTACCTCTCTTTCCAATGGGGGATTTTCTTTTATAATGTTACTTACTGTGTCTACTGGCCTTTTTGTTTTTCTTTACCCTGCTGCTTTTTTTTATCCCTGTATTGTACTTGACTTTGATGGTATCTTTTTTTTTTTCCAGTCTTACATCAGGTTAGAACACGCCAGAGTAGAAGGAAGTGGAAATCTGGAAATTCAGCCACATCCAGGTATGCCATCAGCTAACTATATATATATAGACAATCTCATGCAGACCTTAAATGTAGAAAATCTTGAAAACATGAAATACACATATACATAGTGCAAACCAGTAAACTGTAATATAAACAGAAATTCCCTTATCCTATCTCCATATGAACTCAACTTACAAAATGGCTCAGTCTATTGATTATAAAGAGGGATCAATATAACTAAAAATGTGGTTCCTCCATTTTAAAGACAATTCACTGTGACCCCCTAGAAATAACCCATTCTTTGACAGGTTACACAAAATTCAGGCCCGTATCAAACAACTTTCTGATACATTTCCCCCAAATTACATCCTAGAACAAAAGATATGCGTAGATGAATTTCTGCTTAAAAAGCAATCTTCCTTTGAATTTCATCAATGTATCCCGTTAAGGTGCTCATCATATAGGATTACATTTTACAAGTTTAGCAAATCCACTATCGGTTACGCCTGGGCATTTTGCATTTATCAAGGGAAATATTGTCGTCTTGACCCACCAGGATGCCTTGATTCTGTGGGCACAAATGACTAGATTGTGTGGGATTTGCTTCTTCCCTTGATGGATAAAGGCTTTCATCTAGGGATTGATAATTATTACTGTAGTATTTGAAACCCTAGCCTAGCATGTGGCACAGTACGTAAATCGCCCAGATGTTTCCCCCAAACCATGAAAAGTGCTAGAAACACCAGAGTGCGCTGTATAGTACAGCAAGTATCAATGGCATACTAAGGGGAGGCGGGGGGGGGGGCAGTCCGCCTCGGGTGCCACCAGATAGGGGTGCCATGACCCTAGTTCTGGGGGCTGGAGGGGGATGTGTAAGACCAGCAATTACCACCTGAACTGGCCGCACGGAATGAAAGTGGGGGCGGGCTAGTAAAAGTCAGGGGCGGACCAAAACCAGCAGCGGGGGCGGAGCTTAACACGCCCCTTACCCGCTGCTGTTACTTCTGCACATGGAGGTGCAGCAAGAAGGAATCCCTGCTTCTCCAACTAACTGGCTCCAGTGAAGGACTTCAGTTAATCCACTCCTCCTCCAGCCCACACTGTCTGTAAGTAAGAGTGTGTGTGTGTGTGTGTGTGTGTGAGACTGTCTGCCTGCGTGTGTATGTGTGTGAGAGACTGTCTGCTTGCCTGTAACTGTGTGTGTGTGTGTCTGCCTGCCTGTAACTGTGTCTGTGTGTGTATGACTGCCTGTCGCTATATGTGTGTGTGTGTGACAGTCTGCCTGCCTGTAACTGTGTGTGTGTAACTGTCTGCCTGTAACAGTGTGTGTGTGTGTGTGTGTGTGTTTGTAACTGTCTGCCTGTAACCATGTGTGTGTGACTGCCTGTATCTGTCTGTAACTGTGTGTGTGTGTGTGTGTGTGTGAGACTGTCTACCTGTGACTGTGTGTTTGTGTGTGACTGTAAATGTGACTGTCTGCCTGTAACTGTGTGTGTGACTGTCTGGCTACTACTTTGTGTGACTACCTGTAACTGACTGTGTGTGTACCTGTCTCCCTATAACGGCGTGTGTGTGAGTGTCTGCATGTGACTATGTGTGTGACTGTCTGCATGTGATTGTGTGATGTTGCCTGTAACCGTGTGTGTGACTGTCTGTGACTGTGTACGTGTGACTGTCTGCCTGTGACTGTGTGATCCTGCCTGTAACTATGTGTGTGTAACTGTAACTATGTGTGTGACTGTCTGCCTGTGACTGTGTATGTGTGTGACTGTATATGTGACTGTCTGCCTGTAACTGTGTGCGTGACTGTCTGGCTACAACTGTGACTGTCTACTTGTAACTGACTGTGTGTGTAACTGTCTGACTGTAACTGTGTGTGTGACTGCCTGTGACTGTCTGCATGGGACTGACTGTCTGTAACTGTGTGACAGGGGTCTCCTATAAGGGGGGCTGAGCAGGGGATTTGAGGAAGGGTAGTGCAAGGGTTTTGTAGAAGGGGGCAGTACAGGGGTTTGTAGAAGGGGGGCAGGACAGGGGATTTGTAGAAGGAGCTAACAGGGGTTTTGCAAAGTTTACAAATTTGTGGAATACATAGAAAAAAAGAAAAAAAAGAAAACATTAAAAAATGTGCAGGTGTGCTATTTTTTTTAACATATTTTGGAGGGGGGGATATGGGGATATATGGGGAGTAGATTTGGCTGACTGGTGTAAACAGTCTTGTTCGAAAAACTAAATCCTGGTATTAACAAATTGGCAAAAATGTGCTGTATTAACTAGTAGTAGCCACAGGGGAGCCATACCCTTTTCTTGGTTTTAAATTAAAGCTTTTTTTCAAAATTGTATTTACTCAGCCCCCTAATCCTCCCGCTTTTGCATTAGAAGATGTCCAGAGACTTTGTAGCAAGCACTTCCCCTCCCTCCCCCCAGCAAAAAGTCACCCTAAATAAAGTATTGCGTATGCTACATTAAAGGACTTTGTCTCTAGCTATTAAAGGACCACTATGGTGCCAGGAAAACAAACTCGTTTTCCTGGCACTATAGTGCCCTGAGGGTGCCCCCACCCTCATGGCCCCGCTCTCGCTGGGGTGAATTTGGGGGAAGGGGTTAAACACTTACCTTACCTAGTGGCATGGAAGTATATATGGAGGTCCAGAAGGGCCAGGCCGCCACTGAGTTTGGGGGCTTTCAGTAGTTTCAGGTTCATCCGTGCTCTCCGTCCTGCCCACACAAACTTGGTTATGTCTTTCTGGATCAATTTGAAGTAGCCTGGGGGACCAGCAATTAGAGCAGTGCAAAACAAGTACATTAGTTTAGGCAAAATAACAATTTTAAGTGCCACAATTGAAGATTATGCTAGCGCAGTGTACTAATAATCTTAATTTCAATAATGACAGGAGGCGAGTATCAGAGTGAGTCAGAGAGTATATAAGTCCAAGCATAACCAATCATTTCCTCTTGACTAATGCGACATCACAAGTTCATAGTATAACAAATGTGTCCGATTCAACTTGATCCAACTTAATCCAACGTGGAAACCAGTAAGGAATACAGTCTTCTCCATCATCCATAAGACTTGTTAAACTGAAAGGAAAGAGAGACTAGTATCAGTGATACGGAACAGACCGTATGAAGCAAATGTCTATGAGAGTATATATAAATTCTTCAAAGACCATACTAGACTACTCATAAGATGTTATTGTTCTAAATCAATCCACATTGCAAGAGACAACGATACTCCCCACCATAAATATATATCAGTACACAAAGTTAAATACTGGAGTCAAACTTATACCCGTTAACCTTAACTTACCTCCATATGGGTGGGAACGTCAAGGAGAAGGGGAGGGAAAATACTCGCCTCCTGTCATTATTAAATAAAAATGTATTAGTACACTGCGCTAGCATAATCTTCAAATTTATAACATGACAGGAGGCTTCATATTTTGCAATTTTAACGCTTGGGTAGAAGAGCGAATGCGGCATTGGACGATGGACGGAAATAGAAAGTCTGAAACGTCGATTCGCGGGTCCAGTCCGCCGTTTGTAATATGTAGAATCGGGTCCTGACAAGACAATTCGAGAAGGTCTGGGAACCAGGGTTGGCTCGGCCAGAGAGGCGTCAGAAGGGTTAGTCTCACTACTCGACTCCGCATGTGGTGAAGAACCCTCACGATCATGGCAAATGGGGGAAAGGCATAAGCCCCTTGTGCTGGCCAGTGTTGGGTGAAAGCGTCGACCGACAGGCATTCCGGGTCTGGGAGCCAGCTGTAAAACTTTGGTACTTGGTGGTTGTTGCGTGAAGCAAACAGATCCAGTAGGAAGGATCCTTTCTGTTCATTCAGGCAGACGAATATCTGCGGGTTCAATTGCCAGTCGCTGGCGTCTCTCCAGTGTCGGGAGTACCAATCTGCTGTAAGATTCGACTCCCCTGGTAATTGTTCTGCGTGTATCGTGATATTGCGCAGGAGGCAGTAGTCGAAGATTTCCTTCATCAAATTCACCAGTGTTTGTGATCGGGTACCTCTCAAGTGATTGATGTACCGTACTGCCTATATGTTGTCCATCCGTAGAAGTAAACAACAGTTGGATTGTCCTTTCGTTAGGCTGCGTATAGCAAGTGACCCCGCTAGTAGCTCCAGGCAGTTGATGTACATCGAGAGTTCTTGGGTTGTCCACATTCCTCCCGTGGATGCTTCTTCATCCGTGGCGCCCCATCCCAGTCGACTCACAAAAATTTCACATTTCATTACTTTGAAAAAGTTACCCTCATCCTCTGAACTTTCTAAAGTTTTCATTGACAATATAATCAAATTACATGGATTTCCTGAAAAAATAATCTCAGACAGAGGTTCTCAATTTACTTCACGTTTTTGGAAGGAAATGTGTTCTTCACATCAAATCCAACGTAAACTTTCTTCAGCGACCATCCCCAAACAAATGGCCAAACTGAACGAGTCAATCAATGTCTGGAACAATACCTTCATTGTTATTGTACGTATTTACAAGATGACTGGAGTAATTGGTTACCCATGGCTGAATTTGCCTATAATAATTCCATACATTCAAGCAGCAAAATGACTCCATTCTTTTCAAATTATGGATTCCATCCCTCCTTGTTCCCTGAAGATCCCAAGACAACTTCTAATCCACTGGTTTCTATTCAAAATATGGAAATGTCTTCATTGTTCAAGCAATTAAAGAAAAACCTTGAAAGTTCTATGTCCTTATATAAACGGAATTATGATATTAAAAGGAGAGCTCCTCCTAAATATAAAATTGGTGAAACTGTTTGGTTGTCTTCAAACAATATTTCTACTAACCGTCCTTCAAACAAACTAAGTCCTCTTTTTCTTGGACCTTTTCAAATTGAATCCATTATTAATGAAAATGCAGTGAAATTGAAACTTCCTTCTTCACTTAAATTGCATCCTGTTTTTCATGTTTCACTCCTAAAGTCTTTTCTTCCAGACCCCTTCCAAAGGGAGCAATTGTCAAGGCCTGACCCCATTGAAGTACAAGGAGAATTGGAATATGAAATAGAGAAAATTCTTGACTCCAGACTTTATAGTGGTAACTTACAATACTTTAAGATGGAAGGGTTATGGAGAAGAAGATAACACTTGGGAGAATTCCTCTGAAATACATGCAAATAAGTTGATTACTGCCTTTCACAGGAGATACCCTCATAAACCGAGGTAGAGTGCTCCTTAGGTGGGGGGTCCTGTCATGGGGTAACACTTCGGGTTCGGCACTCAGCTGTGAGGAGCCGGACCCCGCCCCCCTCTGACACAGCTCTGACGGTATTTAGGGAGACTGGGCCAGAGAGAGGGTGCTTGGTGATTGTGTGTGAGCTAATGTGTGAGCTGCCTCCGCGAGACCGCGGGCTCCACAGGCTCAGCTACTGGGAGCTACTTCCACCAGACTTACCTCTCCACAAGCTCAGACAAGCCGTTCCAGCCTTTGAGCCAATGCAAGGATTGCTGCATGCCATGAAGGATTACTGGAGAACGGATACTTTGCTACTTTACAAGTGGACCATATCTCTGAACTATTGGAGGACTACACATTTTAACCTTAAGTGTATCTTTCAGCTATTTGTCTACAATATAATTTAATAATGAACTAATGCTTGCTTACTCAAATCTTCACTGCTTCAAGCTACTAATTATATGGAGGACAACTCCCATCATGTTTATTCACTATGAACTGTTTCTTGCTTTGCAAATACACTCCGTGCTTCTAGCTACTAATTATATGGAGGACAACTCCCATCATGCTTATTCACTATGAACTGTTTCTTGCTTTGCAAATACACTCCGTGCTTCTAGCTACTAATTGTATGGAGGACAACTCCCATCATGCTTATTCACTATGAACTGTTCTTGCTCTGCAAATATTTTTAGCTACTTGCTTATTGTTTCTATTGAAGATTATTCTCATGAATTTAAAGAATGTTACTTAATGCATCCATGAAGAAATACTTAATAATGAACTTTGTGTTGTTGATTACTTGCACTTCTTCTTATTGGATTATTGCCTAAATGCAACTCATTTAAGTTTAACACTTATTAAAACTTCGGTTGAATCAAGTTACCAGTGATTCTCTCTTTTCTTAAAGCTACAGTATTGATACTTTAAAGATTCTCAGTTTCTTCACAATTGTAATTAGGGAGTTTTACAAGCTGCAGTTGAGTTCCAATCCAAATCACCCAAGTAGCGTAACACTGGGAGACCTACTGGTAGCACTGGTGTTTTGGAGGTATTAAGGGAGTAATAGGAGACCCTTCCTGGCCTGCATGATAGCTGGTAGGAAGCTCTCGGGGTCAGTAATGTGGAGCAGTATGTCATCCGTAAAAGCACTTATCTTTATGTGCGTTTCACAAAGATCCACACCTTGTATTGCAGCACTGATTAGAATGGATTCTAATAGCGGCTCTAGGGCTAACACATAGAGAAGTGGGAGCAGCCTTGCCTCGTGCCGTTTGCTACACGAAAGGGGGGGAGAGGAATCCTATCTGGAGTACCTGCGCTCTGGGCTCCACGTACAGCGCAAATATTTGTGTAATGAGTGGTGGGGGAAACCATATGCCTCCAGTGCGTGCCTCAAGAAAGGCCAGCCAAGGTGGTCAAATGTTTTTTCAGTATCTAGAGCTAGCAGTAGACCACCCCGGCTGGTATCCCTGAGCTTATTAAGTACCCGGGATAGTTTCCTGGTGTTATCCAGCCCTTGCCTTCCAGCTACAAACCCCATCTGATCATCTTTGACCAGGAAGGGGAGAAGGGGTGTTAATCTGTTGGCTAGTATTTTGGCATAGGTGTTGAGGAGGGTGATGGGTCTAAAGTTTTTACACGCGTCCGTAGGTTTCTCCGTTTTTGGGATGGTGACGATTGTGGCCATTAACATGCCAGTAGGCAATCTTTGATCTGCACCGTTAGCTCGAAAAGTTATATGAAACTGTGAGAAATAAGGGTTCCTTGACATGTCCGTAGGCTCACAGTGGTGTACAATCACCCAGGGTACCAGGCCTCCAAACGTCATCCCCAGGTCCCCTCTAGCCTCCCCCTCGGGCACCTCAGCACAGTGGGCACTCAGAGGCACCCCCCCGCCCCAAGAGTCTGCAGACCCAGAGCCTCCTTCACCTCCCCTGAACCGTTGGCACATCGCAGGTCATCAGATGTCCGCGAACGTCTCGCCCACTGCCGGCCGCTCAGACACGGGGGAGGGCACGCCGCCTCTCGGCCACGGGTCCGCCGGAGGCAAGCGGACTCCCACCCCGCAGGGCTCACAGCCGTGGGGACATTTCTCTCTGGGCACCCGCCAGAATCAGCGATTGGACATCCGTGGACTGTGGGTGGTATGGGTCAACTGTCTGTGTCCGTCAACCCCAGGCTTGTACTTGCCGTCTGTGGTGCCCCAAAGTACGGGGGTATATGTCCCTTCAGGCTCGTTTGCTGTCGGGACCCTTTTTGGCAGCCCCTGCCAGTCCAGGAGGGCAGCCTGGTCTCAGCACGGAAACTCTCGTCTCAACGCGTGTCGCCTCCATGTGGCCGGGATCTCCCCCACCGGCCTGGGGCGGGGCCAGACCCCGAGCCAGGAGCTCCTGCCACCGGGGTAAGTGTCTGCTACTTGTCGTCCGTTTCCCAATGCGGGAGTCAGCATGCGTTCCGATCGACCAGTAGTCACCTGAGTCTGGTTTTGCTGCTGTGGGTAGGCCGTGAATTAGTTTGCGGCGCTCTCAGCCTGTTTCGGGGCACCAACTAGTATCATCTTGGAGCTGGGGTTGTCCTCCATATTATTGCAATGGGTACTCTGGTCTTGGGGCCCCCTGTGGCCATTTCAAGTGTCATTTTGGTTAGTTTAAGCCCGGAGCCATATCAATCTGCTTCCATGCAGCTCGGCGGTCCGGTCCTGCCCCTGGTCAAATGCTTTTTCAGCATCTAGAGCTAGCAGTAGACCACCCCGGCTGTTATCCCCGAGCTTATTAAGTACCAGGGATAGTTTCTTGGTGTTATCCAGCCTCTACCTTCCAGCTACAAACCCCGTCTGATCATCTTTGACCAGGAAGGGGAGAAGGGGCGTTAATCTGTTGGCTAGTATTTTAGCATAGGTGTTGAGGAGGGAGATGGGTCTAAAGTTTTTCCATGCGTCCGTAGGTTTCTCCGGTTTTGGGATGGTGACTATAGTAGCCATTAACATGTCAGTAGGCAGAAGACCGGTATCTTTCGTCTCTTGATATACCTTAAGGAGTGTCGGGGTTAAAGCATCTGCAAACGTTTTGTAATATAGGTTAGTGAAGCCGTCTGCTCCCAGGGATTTGCCAGATGGCAGGGCTTTAAAGGTGTTTTTGATTTGCTGTATGGTGAATGGTCGGAGGAGAGAGTGACGTTGATCAGTTGTGAGTCGGGTCAGTGGGACAGTGTCTAGGTATGACCTGATTTCTTGGGGGGATGGGGAATGAGTTTTGGGGTCATTGTGCAGGTTGTATAATTTGGCATAAAATTGTGTGAATTCCTTACTTATGTTATATTTTGTCCTGTGACTTCAAAAAACTATACGTAGCGGTATTGCTCTACTCGTGAAACATTGCTGAAACAAATATGAGTGTTTTATAGAAGTAAAATATATAAGGATAATGATTTAAACAGTGGAATTACAATGTATGTGTAAAAATCACACAACAAAAATATGGTAAGCTATTGTGACCAAGTGGCTTCTAAAAAAGAATGGATATATCCATTTTTGAATACCCCGAGCTGTCTACATTAAAAATGGTATGCCATGATGGGGTTTATTGTCTTTCCTAGGCTGCCATACTACTTCAAAGGAAACATAGGCCAAGAAAATGATCAAATTCTCACGAACGAAGACTGTGGGTCATATTTGGAACAGTAACTTCCAAAAAAACCTGTACATGGGGGACATCACAGAAAACAAATATGTGTATTTTACTGCAGAAAACCTTAACAGTATTATGATACTAAAATATCTTCATTTCTCACACTTATTTATATTTTATTCATATTAAATTATGCTTCATATATAAATATTTGATGTGAAACTCCTATTTGTCCTCAACAAAATGATTTATAAGTGTGGGTGAACTTAAAGGAACACTATAGGGTCAGGAACACAAACATGTATTCCTGACCCTTTAGTGTTAAAACCACCATCTAGCCCCCCCCCCCCGAACCCCCTTGCCCTACTAAATATAGTAAAATCTTATTTGTATTTAAGTCGGCATGGTTTCTTACTGTGTCGACTGTCCCTTTGTTTTTCTGAACCTTGCTTTCCTTTATTGTACTTGACTTTTATAGTATCTTAGCATTTTATTTTTTTATTTCTTCCAGTCTGCCATCAGGCTAGAACAAGCCAGGACAGAAGGGAGTAGAAATCTGGAAATCCAACCACATCCAGGTATAACATTAGTTAAGTGAATATACAGTTACAATCTCAGAGATCTTAAATGAAGAAAATGTTAAAAACATGAAAAACACATATATGTAGTGCAAACCAGTAAACTGTAGTTTAAACAGTAATCCTCTTATTATATCTCCATATGAAAGCAACTCACAAAGTGGCTCAGATTAGACCCTGGATATCGGTGCATTGCAAATTCACATTAAAACAAATTATTCACAGAGGAGGTTTATCATATATAAAGTATTTTTAGAGCAAATACAGCTCTCTCAAAGTTCTTGTGTATTCCTGTAGTATCCTCAGTGCACTGATTCCTGGTTCCGGTATCACCAACATCACCCATGACATTTTTTGTGTGGGGCAGTGGGGCTTGGAGGGCAGTGTTGGGGCAGTGAGGGTGGCAGGGCATTGTTGGGGCAGTGAGCATGGGAAGGAATTGTTGGGGCAGTATATGTAGGTGGGCAGTGAGGATGGGAGGGCAGTGTTGGGGCAGTGAGGGTCGGAGGGCAGTGCTGGAGCAGTGTTGGAGCAGTGAGGGTGGGAGGAGAGTGTTGGGGCAGTGGGGATGGGAGGGCAGTGAGGGTGGGAGGGCAGTGTTGGAGCAGTGAGGGTGGGAAGGCAGTGTTGGGGCAGTGAGGGTGGGAGGATATGTGGGAGGCAGGGCAGTGTGGGAGGCAGGGCAGTGTGGGTGGGATGGCAGTGTTGAGGCAGTGGGGGTGGGAGGGCAGTAGGGCTGGGAGGGCA
Organism: Pelobates cultripes; assembly: GCA_933207985.1. NCBI lineage: Eukaryota > Metazoa > Chordata > Amphibia > Anura > Pelobatidae > Pelobates > Pelobates cultripes. Next base: position 182,118,740 of record OW240917.1, on the reverse strand, counting down.
CTGTTGTGGCAGTGAGGGTGAGAGGAAGTGTGTAGGTGGGCAGTGAGGTGGGAGGAAATGTTGGGGCAGTGGGGTGGGTGGGCAGTGATGGTGGGAGGGCAGTGTTGGAGCAAGTGAGGGTGGGAGGGCAGTGTTGGGGCAGTGTATGTAAGGTGGAGCGTGAGGGTGGGAGGGCAGTGTTGGAGCAGTGAGGGTGGGAGGGTAGTGTTGGGAACTGTAGGTGGGCAGTGAGGAGGTGAGAGGAAGTGAGGAGGAGGGCAGTGGGGCAGGAGGTGGGGTGGGAGGGCAGTAGGGCTGGGAGGGCACTGTTGTGGCAGTGAGGTGGGAGGAGCAGGGAATGTATGTGGAGTGGGCAGTGGTGTGGTCAATCATGTGGAGCAGTGGTGGGAGGGCTTGTGTTGGGAGGGCTGTGTATGTAGGTAGGCAGTGAGGTGAGGCAGTGTTGGAGCAGTGAGGGTGGGAGGGTAGTGTTGGGGCAGTGTATGTAGATGGGCAGTGAGGGTGAGAGGGAAGTGAGGGAGGGAGGGAGGGCAGTGTTGGGGCAGTGGGGGTGGAAGGGCAGTGTTGGGGCAGTGGGGGTGGGAGGGCAGTGAGGGGTTGGGCAATTGGAGCAGTGAGGTGGGAGGAGCTATGTTGGGAGCAGTGTGTAGGTGGCAGTGAGTGGGAGGGCAGTGTTGGGGGCAGTGAGGGTGGGAGGGCAGTGTTGGAGCAGTGAGGGTGGGGAGGAGTAGTGTTGGGATAGTGAGGTGGGAGGGCAGTGAGGGTGGGAGGATATTTGGGAGGCAGGGCAGTGTGGGAGGCAGGGCAGTGTGGATGGGATGGCAGTGTTGGGGCAGGGCAGTGTTGGGGCAGGGCAGTGTTGGGGCAGTGGGGGTGGGAGGGAAGTAGGACTGGGAGGGCAGTGTTGGGGCAGTGAGGGTGGGAG
>OW240917.1:182104476-182117715 GCA_933207985.1 Pelobates cultripes | reverse complement strand
TGCAGCTCTGCACTCGGCAGAGCTGCAGATCAGAGGCTGGCTCTCCCTGTGGGCAGACCATGTGGAGGTGCCACCCTGCGGCATACTGGGCAAGCCGCCGGGCCCCCTCTCACTGTCGGGTGCTCGGTCATAGACCGAGGACCCGACAGTTCAGTCTGCCCTAAGGCGGTTTAGGCGGCCGCGAGGCCCCAGCAAGTGCGAGGCCTTAGGCGGCCGCCTAAATCGCCTAATTAGAGAGTCGCCTCTGTGTGTGTGACTGTGAGTGTATGTGTGTGTGTCTGTGAGTGTATGTGTGTGTGTCTGTGAATGAATGTGTGTGTGTGTGTGTGTGAGTGTGTGTGTGTCTGTGAATGTATGTGTGTGTGCCTGTAATTGTGTGTGTGTATGTGTGTCTCTGAATGTATGTGTCTGTAAGTGTGTGTGTGTGTGTCTGTGAATGTATGTGTGTGTGACTGTAAGTGTGTGTGTGTATGTGTGTCTGTGAATGTGTGTGTCTGAGTATGTGTGTGTGAGTGTATGTGTGTGTCCGCGTATATATATATACACACACACAAGTGTATATTATTTTTTTTGGAGGGTGGAATCTTGGGAGAGTTCCCACACTTTATTCCCCAGGACTTGACCCCTGCTGGCAGGGGGAGATCTCCAGATCTCCCCTGTCGGCTCATGCAGAGCTGGCGCTATCTAAGTGCCGGCTCCGCTCTAAGCCTCCATGGGCTGATGGGGAGATCAAAGATCTACCTCACCAGCATGGAGGGAGGCAGGAGAGGACCCGGGGAGCTCTAGACAGAAGCTCCGCCAGGTTCACTCTCGCGAGATCTGAGCGTAGCCACGGCAATGCTCAGATCTCGCGAGAGTGAACTCTAGCCCCGCAGGCTAGAGTTCACTCTCCTTTGGACAGCAAGGATCCCCCCTCCCTGCATAAGGTAAGAAGGGAGGGGGGTTATTTACTAATCTGCCCCCACCTTCACAATCCCTCCAAACATACAGCACACACACACACAGCACCTACACACATACAGCACCCTAACACAAACAGCTCGCACACACAGCACCCTCACATACACAGCACACAAACAGCACCCTCACACACACAGCACACAAACAGCACCCACACACATACAGCACCCACACACACAGCACACATACAGCACCCACACATACAGCACCCTCACACACAGAGCATCCTCACACACACACACAGCACATTAACAGCACCCTCACAAACACACACACACAGTACCCTTACAAACACACACAGCACACTCACATAAACAGCACACTCACACACAGCACACTAACAGCACCCTCACAAATACACAACACAAACAGCACCCTCACACACACAGTACACTAACAGGACCCTAACACACATACAAAAACACCCTCACACACAGCACACTACCAGCAACCTCACACACAGCACACTACCAGCACCCTCACACACAGCACACTACCAGCACCCTCACACACAGTACACTACCAGCACCCTCACACACAGCACACAAACAGCACCCTCACACACAGTACACTACCAGCACCCTCACACACAACACACAAACAGCACCCTCACCCACACATCACAGAAACAGCACCCTTACACACACAGCACCCTAATGCAATAGGCTGCGCACGCCTATGATTTAAAATATGGCTATTTAGCCACATTATATTGTTATATTGTGCTTAAAGCGACACTAAGAAGCAAAACAACTTTAGCTTAATTAAGCAGTTTTAGTGTATAGATTATTTCCCTGCAGTCTCAATACTTTATTCTTTACCACTTAGGAGTGAAAACCCTTTGTTTACTCAGTACTCTCCACACCTCCCCTTGTTAACCTACATTTTGAAATTTTAACTCAGGAGAAATATATGCAGCATTATCACCTTTTTAGAATTTATAAATAAATTTTTTTTTTTTAAATCTACTATAGAATAATGTTTTGTCCCATTTTTAGAAATAACAAATATCTTTCCCTGTGCAGGACAGCAAGTCCCATGAATTCAGGCACAAAACATGATAATGCAGAACTCTGGACTACTCAAGAGAATCTATTAGGAATCTATTAGGAATCTATTAGGAATTATCGGATAAGGCTACATATTAACCTGCATAAACTTGTGAGAAGGAGAAATGGAGAGTTGGCTGAGGAGTGTGACCTAGAGAAAGAAAATGCTCATGGGTACCATCGACCAATGCCTAGAGAGCTCTATTACACAATAATATTTTACTTGCTCAATTAAATAAATATTTCATATCCTAAATACCTGTACCTGTATCTGGATTATTGTTTAAATTTATTCTAATGTACAGGCCCGGACTGGCCATCCAGCAAACTGGGCAAATGCCCAGTTGGGACAATGGCCGTGGGCCAAGGCTGGCAGGAAGATTAGATGATCTCCCCTGCTGGCCCATGCACAGCCACCATTATCCAAGAGCCAGCCCTGCAGCAATGATGGCCCTGTGTAGAGATCAGAGATTTCCCTCAATGGCTCAAATACACTTTACTGCGAGAGTCTGCAGTGGAAGGAGAAGACACGGGGGCTCTAGCTGGCAGATCCGCCAGGTACATTTTGCCAGATCGGAGTGTTTCTGCGCTAACCGTGGCAACGCTCTGAACAGATCTTCCAAGAGTAATCTCTAGTCCCAGGAGCAGCAGGCTAGAGTTCAGTCACCACTAGGACCACAAGGGCATGGGAGCAATGTTCCTCCTCCCAGATCAAAGGTATAAAGGAAGGTGAGATATAATGTTTAATAAGTTTTTATAACAAACAAAAAAATTACATTTGTTTTGCTTCCGAGAAAAACAGTGTTTACATTAAAGCCTAGTGACACCTCCAGTGGCCAATAACTCATTTGTTCAGTACTGCCATTCAGTGTCTCCACGATCTGCATGGAGACACCAAAATTTCCTTATAGAGATGCATTAATTCAATGCATCTCTATGAGGAGATGCTGATTTGCCAGGACGGCATTTCACTATGGGATATCATTGGTTTGGCTGAGATCAGAAATTCTGATGATGTCAGCCAGAGGTGGAACGGGGGTGGGGCCATCACAAAATGTTAACTCTTTCCATGGAGGCTAAGTGGGGACAAGACATCTAGATGGAATACATGTTTGTGTTCCTGACTCACGAGTGTTCCTTTAACTTCTTTGCATTTGGTCAGAGACTGGTGTTACAGAGCAGCTCCCTTATACAATAATGAGAGCCATTATCCCCTTAGTAGCTACTTAATAACTGGCTCTCGGTAACAGTAGACTGCAACTGCTACTTTTGAAATTTTGCAGAAATGACTTCTATAAATTAGTCCCTTAGTTATGCTGCGGTAGAGACTGTGTCATATATGCTGTCTTAGTATGACACATGTCCTACCACAATGTATATATCTACTGAAGCCCCTAATATAATATACATTATTAGCATTTATTAAGTCCCTTAATACATACTACACTGGTCTTATCCTAGTCATATCTCATACATACACACATCACTATACACTTACACATACATATGGCCACACCAACACACTCCCATAGATGTACACTATGATATCCATATTCTGATACATACAGATGGTGATACCCACTTGCTGCCTAGAAGTTACTTGCCACCACAAATGAGTATATGTACAGTTTGCATTCAAATAGAGGGATTTGTTATTGGGAATAAATGCAGGGTGCCTTCTTCCCATGTTCATATGTTCACAGGTGTTTACTTTTACTTTGGCAATGTTGGGAAAAACAAGCAGTGGATGTTACAGTTAATGGGAGATACAGTAGACTAGAGCAGTGGTTCCCAGACTTTTTAGGTTCAAGGCGTCCTTAATATTTCAATATTTTTCCAAGGCACCCCAAGTCCAAATTTCTAGGTTGTATATCTGTACAGCGCTGCGGCGTGTGCGGGTGCTATAGTGTAATGTACAGTGTTGGTGTTTGAAGAATTGCTTGTATATAGTTATTGTGTTTTAATACAGGTGTGTGTTTGATGGTGGACGGGAGAGCCCGATGGCGCCTCGCTCGCCTCCCAGCCCAGGCGCGGTGATGGCCCCGGATGTTTCTGAGGCCAACACTGCTCAGATCCTGGCCAAGTTGGCGGAGGTCCGAAGCTACCTGGCAGCCGAGATTACCAGGAACACCCACGAAGTTAAAGCCGAGATTCAGGCTCTGGGGGCGAGGACGGCGACGCTTGAGCAACGAGTGGAGTCCACTGCCGTGGCCCACAATGCTGCCACAGCCCAGATTAACCGGCTCTCCACTAGGTTAATTAATGTGAAATCTGCCATGGATGATCTAAAAAACAGGTCCCGAAGGAACAACATCAGGATCCGGGGCCTCCCTGAACAAAAGGGGGAAGGTCCGCTGATGGGAGTGGTGTCCAGGATCCTCAGGCCTCTGCTACCCGACGTGCCGGATCACCAATGGCACATAGAGAGAGCGCACAGGGCCCTCAGGGCGAAACGGGCGAATGATGCCCACCCGAGAGACGTGATTGTTAAATTCCTGTTTTACCGGACGAAGGAAGCCCTTATGCTGCGTGGCAGGGAAGGCCCTATTCGATACGGCGGGGCGGAAACTTACCCTGTTCCATAATTTAACTCCGGCAACCCTCCAAAAGCGGAGGCTTTGGCGCCCGGTGACGGGGCTTCTGCAGAAGCATGGGGTGAAATATGCCTGGGGCTTCCCGTTCCGGCTGCTGGCCTTTAAGGATGGGCGCACTAAAATCCTGAATGCAGATGGAGACCCGGTGGACTTCCTGAAGGGTCTCGGTATACAGGACCCTATACCGTTGATGGAGCTCCCTCAGGCTGAGGAGATGCTGTGTCCCCTCCCCCGCGAGTGGTACGAGGCGGACGACTGAGGCTCATGGATATCGGATGGCCCGGATACACGGGGAGTCGGCTGGAAGGGAATCGCGCCAGCTGAGAGCCTGGGGGAGGGTATGTAGGATGCGTATGGGATGGCGGATTTTGGGGCCTGGCCTGCTAGGAGGTGCGCTCATGGGGGCTCAGTTTGGGAGTGGCCGTTAGGGCTGCAAGGGATATTCCCGGGTCTTGGCGTGCTTGGGGGTGGGCTAGGGTGGGCTAGGGATGTTTATCGGGCCGAGCAAGGGCTTTTTTTCTTTTTTTTTTCTTTTTTCTGTCTGTTTGCGTTTTAGATTCCTTTCCCCTTTTTCTGGGTGAGGCGGTGATGGGTGGGGTCGTTGCTTCTTTTTGTGGGTGGCGGGGCTGTTGGGAGACGGGAGGATAGGGCTTTTGTTTCCGCTGCTTCTCCCTAATACCGCCTCGGAGTGGGCCACGGAACTTCCGCGTACCGCGGCATTGACTCCCCCTGAGGACTTGTTCACGTTAATTAATGTGTTTGAGTGGGGGTGGCGGATGCCTGGTTATTCCTATTTGCTTTATTGTGTACTCATGTTGGGGCCCTGAGAGCGCTACTATTAGGGTATGTTTGGGCAACTGTCGGGGTCGTGGGGGGGGCGGTGGCTTGCGTTGGGAGGCTTGCGTCGACTGCCCTGCTAGGCCCGGTGTGGATTTTTCCTCTGGGCCGGCGGGGTGGGGTCGTGGGGCACCCGGACGGAACCCCCAGTGGTCGGTACCATGACAGGGGGAGGGGGAGGGGGCGGTAGCGGTGAAGGGCCTTGCGATTGGGGCTTCTCTCTTTCTTGTCTCCCCGTTGGTGGGGGGGGGGGCCATCGGGGAGGTATAAAGGTATAAATGTGATAATATGTTAGGTAATCCTTTATTAGATGGCGTCATGCGCTCCCGCTTCCTCCTAACCGTTGGCCTTCATATGATTGGCTCCCTGTCCGACTATGGCCCCTAAGGAGTGCCCCTATATGCCGGGAGACGTCAGTCCCCACTTCTTTAAGTTCATTATGCTCTTTAAGTAATCGGGCTCTTTGTGTGTTTAAATGCACTGTATTAGGGTGTGTTGCAGAATTGTGTCTTTTTCGTGTCCCTCGTACCACCGTATTTTGCATTGTGACCCCTCCCTCCCCCGGATTTCCGCTGGGACACAGAGGGAGGAGGGGAGAGAAAAAAAAAAAAAAGGAGATATAAATTTAAAAAGGGGTAAAAGAGGGAAAAAGTTGTAGAAATTAAGTGAACTGTATTTGATACTCCGCCCCAGCATTCACAATTGCGCCCTTCGTTATATCCCTCATAGCAGCCTTTCCCACTTTGCATTGAGGCTCAGGCTAGAGTATGTTTTGTTTTAATTGTGATGAAAGCGGCACTCTGGTAGTGCCTTTATTGGCTGGTCCATGTCCCTAACACCCCAGGGGTCTTTTGTCATTCTTGGGATGTCGGGACATTTACCCCAATTACGCCTGGCGATAGGTAAGATCAGGCGATACATGTACAAAGTTTTTGGTTTTTTTCTTCTCTTTTCCTTTACACTTTTTCTGTCTTTATTCTCTACTACTCTTTTTCCTTCTACATCTCCTCTGGGGGGGAGTCGATGGCAGCCCAGACTTGTTTGATTATGAGTAGACGTATCGGAAAGCTTACATTCAGAGATATCTTACAAGATAAATCATGCCTGTGAAACTAATATCCCTTAATGTTAAAGGCCTAAACGCCCCGAATAAGAGACGGCTTATGTTTAGGGATCTAAGACGCATGAACCCCGACATTGCCTTCCTGCAGGAGACACACTTGCCGAAATCGGTGAAGTTTGCCCTTAAGGATAATTTATTCAGGACCACGTACGAAGCCAGAGCCCTCAATAAGAGGAATGGCGTCGCCATTCTCGTGCATCATAGATGCTCGTTCAGAGTTAGCAAGGTTAGTACAGACCCAGGTGGGCGCTACGTTCTGGTATCGGGGACCTTGCATTCTCAGGTTATGCATTTTCTCAATGTCTACGCCCCTAATGAGCCATCCAGTGAATTCTGGGCGGAACTGACGCGCATAGTGCTCACGCTGCCACACGGCATTGCTGTGGTAGGGGGCGACTTTAATGCTGCTCCGACCCCGGCAATGGATAGGGGGACGTGCAAGGGAGTTCCACGGTCACACAGGAGGGGGGGCAGGACAAACTATTGCACATGTTCATGCAACAAACAGGTTTGGTAGACATTTGGAGGGCTCAGCATACGGATGTTGTCGACTATACGTTTTATTCGTCGCCTCACGATACGTATTCTAGAATAGACCTCTTTCTGGTAAACTCACTAGCTATTCCCAAGGTCTCGGACTCTACAGTGGGTTCCATAACGTGGACGGATCACGCTGATATCTCCCTTACATTGGATAAACTGAACGTGGCATCCCCTTGGTCCTGGAAGCTGAACAGATCCTTACTTCAAGACCCAGGAATCGTCGACATCGTTCGTAAAGAACTCAAGGATTATTTCACCAGAGAAGCAGAGTCAGGGGTCTCGAAAGCCACGGTGTGGGCTGCTCATAAGACTGTTATTAGGGGTATTCTGATTAGGGAAGCGACACTGAAGAAAAGACGGAAGTCTCAACTATTAACGTCATTGTTGGAAGCTTTAAGAACGGCAGAACAACGGCATAAGTCGGATCCTACACCTACCAACCTAACGGCGGTGCAGGACGTACGGCACTCGATTAGGGAAACGCTTCTAGACGACACCGCGAGAGCTATCGTATGGTCCAAACGCAACTACTATGAAAAGGCGAACAAGATGTATACTTTGTTGGCGAGATCCCTTCGGCCGCGGCAACGGGGCACTCACATCACAAGGATCAAAAATGCAGCGGGAGAGTATCAGACGAACCCCACAGAGATAGCCAAAGTGTTTACGGAATTTTTTGCTAAGCTCTATAATCACACTACAGAGGACACCGCAGACACAGGTCGGGCACTGGATAGGATACAGGCTTTCCTCTCTCGATCGCATCTCCCTAAGTTGGATGTGGTCGCCTCGGCTGCCTTGGGGAATCCTATTACAGCTGACGAAATAGATGCTGCAATTTCCGCCTTGAAAAGTAATAAAGCGCCGGGACCTGATGGTTTTGATGGTAGCTACTATAAAACCTTTCGAGAAGAACTTTTGCCCCACTTGGAACCCTGGCTCAACAACTTGATGGATGGAGGGACGCCTGACAGGGAGATGTCTTTAGCAAATATTGTTCTGTTGCCTAAACCAGGGAAAGATGACTCGGCCCTGGAAAATTTTCGCCCGATATCTTTAATTAATCACGACTCTAAAATTCTAGCTAAAGTTTTGGCAGGCAGATTGAACCCGATCCTTACAGGTCTGATACATCCGGACCAGGTTGGCTTTGTTCCAGGCAGACAGCTTTTTGAAAACACGAGGCGTAATATTGATCTTATAGGGAGACAGGCTGCGAGGGGCACCCCGACATTGCTGTTGTCACTGGATGCCGAAGAGGCATTCGACAGGGTCAAGTGGGATTATTTATTCGAAGTATTACACCACTTCGGTATGCCAGACAGATTTGTAACGACTGTTCAGGCTATGTATTCCAACGTTAAGGTGCAGTTACAGATCTCGGGAGTGCGAATTGCACCGTTTAACTTGAGCAATGGCACGAGACAGGGTTGCCCTCTTTCGCCGCTGCTGTTTGTCCTCTCGCTGGAGCCCCTCTTGCACGCTATACGGGAGGCCCCGGGTATCAAAGGTGTTACAGAGGGAGGCACGCAATATGTGGTCTCGGGATTCGCGGACGATGTATTGCTGACACTCACTGACCCGAGGGCCTCCATGGCGGCTCTAACTGAGATTCTAATGGTGTACGGCGAAGTTGCTGGCTATAAAGTCAATTTAGGCAAATCGAGCGCGATTCCTATAGGTATGTCGGAAGCCGAGGCTTCGTTTATAGAAGAGGCTTACCAAATCCGAATGGAGAGAAAGCAGATCAAATACTTAGGCGTCTGGTTGACGGCGGACCCCTCCCAACTCTATCAGCAAAATTATATCCCGCTGATTAGACGGTTAATCAACGATATGTAAAATTGGATTGATAAGCCGATCTCGTGGATCGGAAGGATACATTCAGTGAAAATTAATGTCTTGCCTAGGATACTTTTCTTGTTCCAGGCTCTTCCGGTCCATGTGACAAAAGCTAACTTCAACAGACTATAGGCAAGTTTGTCTGCCAGAATAGACGACATAGAATTTCTCGCAACGTCCTATACAGAGCTAAGGATAGGGGTTGCCTTGGCCTTCCGAACCTTTACTATTATTACGCGGCGGCCCAGTTGGCTCAAATAGCTTTGTGGCACTCACCCCCGGGGGAAAGGAGGTGGGTAGATTTGGAATCCTCTATGATGGGCCCAGACATGCCTCAATTCCTTATATGGACCCCTAAAGAACAAAGACCTATTGATCAAGTGATGTGCCCAGCGATACACAGTTCCCTTAGGATTTGGGACGCTGCTGCCGTCAAATATGGACTAACCTCTGCCCTATCGCCCATGACCCCTTTCTTAAGAAACAAGGCATTTCCACCGGGCTTGTATCCCCGAGATTTTAAGGGTATCGAGAACACGGGGTTGCAAAGACTATGCAAATTGTTTGAAAATGGCTCCTTTATCACATTTGATGCGTTACGTAGCAGAGCTCCGCTACGTCCCTTTGACTATTTTCGGTATCTCCAGCTCCGGGATTTTGCCAGAGATCCCCGGATCAAAGCAGCAGCACTGACTCCGTTGACTTTCTTCGAAAAGATGTGCAAGGGGGAACAGTTCCCGCCAGGCCTCATTTCTTGTTTGTACTCTCATTTGAGCTCATGCACTCTGGAATGGGGGGATCTCGTGTATACGGACCAGTGGGAGACTGACCTCAATGAGGTGTTGGAGGGTATAGAATGGCAAGATATATGGGAGGCGGCTGCAAAGTCTTCGGTGTGTGTTTCCTTGCAGGAACAATCTTACAAGACAATGTTTAGGTGGTATGCCACCCCAGTGAAACTGTGCCGAATGGGTGTAAACCCAACGGACCTATGCTGGAGGGGCTGTGGTCTAAAGAGCACTTATATGCACATGTGGTGGGATTGCGTGGAGGCACAAACCTATTGGAAACGGATTGCAGCTTTGCAGCGAGAAGTTTTTGGTAGAGAGGTAAAATTAGACCCATGGGTGTACCTACTATCCAGATCCATGGATGGCTGGACAAAAACGGAACAAACCCTCGTCCATAAAATAAACCTGGCTGCTAGAAGAGCTCTGGCGCAGGTATGGCTGCAGAGTAGATCACCTACCATTGCGATGATCAAACAGAAAATTAAAGATACTTTCCTGATGGATAAGCTAACGGCTCAGGTCATGGGGACCCAGAAGAAATTTGATAAAATCTGGGACCCCTGGATAAATAGCACTGCGAACGCCTGAGTTGGGAAGGGAGATTTAGCGTCCCCACTTGCATTTATAAGGTAGTATATGAAGGGCGGCGCGCTATAGTTCCTCGATCTGGCCACAGGGAAAGCTAACGCTGCCTCCTGAGAGGGACAGTGGAGGCAAAATAGGAAACTTTTTCAGTCACCTTTTTATTGGGCACTATTCCTCGGTCTCACCGCCCCAATCCCCCTTTTTCTACTCCTTTGTTCTCCTTCTCTAAGTCCTCGGACCCTCGAGGCACCTTACACTCTTTCTTCTTCACTTCTAAAATCTTTATTTTTTGGCCACGATCGCACATGTGGGCAATACATAGGGAATACCGGAAAGGTGTGGGGAAAAGCTATGCTTCTTGCACAGTGTATGGGTGTATTATCCCTATTTTTCTCTTTGCTTTATAAACGCGGTCTTTCTTTAATGTCTGTTATCAGTTTACTGTTTTATATATTGTAAAAACCCAGGCGGGATATCCAAGCCTACTTTGGACTGCGGTCTACTCTGGAAATCGGAGACATGCTGATACTTAGCGATCTCTGATGGCGGGATTTGGGTGAACTTGATTGTTAATTCATTTTGCGAATGTAAAGTGTTATAATCTCAGTGTATGTGCTTATTCATGCTGATCGACGAGTTGATGTATGTGAACTGCTTGTGATGTCTTGTACTGGAATAAATAAAGAATATTAAAAAAACAACAACAAAAAACCACACACCCTGACACACAGATACACACAGATGTGTGCACAGAAACAGAAGCACACTGACATATATATATATATATATATATATATACACACACACACTCACAAACAACCTGAAACACACACACTCATACTCACTCACACACATACACACTCATACTCATACATACAAACACTCATACACACACACACTCAAACTCATACACACACACATACACATACTCACACCCATACACATACACACACCTATACACACACTCATACACATACACAAAAGTGATTTATTTTTTATATCTCCAGCCACCCTCCTGTCAGCTAACCATATGTGCCAGGAGGGTGGCATGGAGTCCTGTTGCTGGTGGGAGTGAGGGGTCTGGAGCTCTTCGTGCTCCTCTCCCCTTACGCTGCGGCTGCCTCCTCCCGCGCTGTCTCCTTGCAGGATACTGGGAGGAAGTGACAGACTGTCACTTCCTCCCAGCCGGCCGACATTACAGGTACCCGGTCGGGTGCCGCGGTCCTTTAAGACCCGCGCGTAATGTTGCACGTAATGTCGGCCGGCTGGGCAACAGTAATTTTTCCCTGGTGCTATGATTATAGCATTATAACATTCCACGGCACCCCTGTGAGCATGTTTGGGAACCGCTGGTAGGTAGGAAAGTAGAGAGGGGTAAAGCGAATTGTGGACTGTAGAGTGGTTAGTAAGACTTGGGGGAAAATGACAAGACAGTGGGAGGTGGAGTGGATAGTGGCAGATTGTTGGAACTGGGCTCAAGAAGGCAATGGAATGAGTAAATTGGGCAGTGGCAGGTAAGAGGACATTAGGGTGGAGGAGGCAGTGGCAGGATACTGATAGTTGGAGTAGAGTTGGCAGTGGTAGGATAGTGGGAATTAGAGTAGAGAGGGCAATGGCAGATTTGGGCTTTTGAAAAATGTGTAGGGGAATCAGGGGCGGCCTGAGAACCCTCAGGGCCCCCTTACAGGCCTCACCCATACTCCGCAGCAAGCGCCACCCTTGTCCCGCCTCCATCCACACCCTACACAATCTTTAGACACAAGGAACAAAAGTGCAATAATCCCTTTGAGGCCCCAGTAGAGACTACAATTGAGGGCTAATGGGCCATGGAGGAGGGTCTTTCTAGCACAGGCTATCTCAGTGTCCTTTAGAGAGTGTATTCGAAAGAATCCCCTCTAAGCCCCATTAGAGACTACAATGGAGTCTAATAGGCTTGGAAGGGGGTCTTTCAACAGAGGCCATCTCAGCGTCCATTAGATAGCCCCTGCTGGAAACAGTCGACTCCAGGCCTCAGTAGAGACTACAATTGAGGGCTAATGGGCCATGGAGGGGGGTCATTCTAGCAGAGGCTATCTCAGGGTCCTTTAGAGAGTGTGTTAGAAGGAATCTCCTCCAGGCCCCATTAGAGACTACAATGGAGTCTAATGGGGCCTGGAGGGGCGTCTCTCCAACACTCTGGTTCCTATTCACAATATAGCAACACAACATAGCTCGCTGATACCTAGGCCAAGTTGGCTCCTCTTACCTTAATTACTGTTGCTGGCTGGCAGTCTGTGGGCTTGCTGGCTGCGGCTGGCAGTCTGTGGGCTTGCTGGCTGCGGCTGGCAGGCTGTGGGCTTGCTGGCTGCGGCTGGCAGGGTGTGGGTGTTACGATTGCCCCCGGTCTAGCAGGAGGGTTGATCGCTTGGATGTCCTGGTTCCCGCTGCAGAGAGTCGAACGGAGGTCTTTCGGTAGTAAACTGCAAATGTAGAATATCCCCAAGCACGATATAAGCATCAATATCCCGGATCCCTACAATATGAGTCGAGGCTGCAAGTTGAGGGTCAAAACGAACTGGCTTTACTGGCACATAGCATGGCAATTTATGTGATTCCTCAGGTCCAAGGACAGCCCCCTGTGGACCTGATGGAATACAGGTACAGTACAGACAAATATCCAATCACAGTACAGTGTATTATTTGAATCAGTACCCGCCCAGCTTGGAGATAATGCGGCCAACGGTTATACAATCTAATTATCTCCAAGCGCACAAACGACCACGTTTTATTATGTCCCAGAAAACTGCATAAAAATCCATAACTTTTATATTAATACATGAAAACCGCTCATTCTACCCTTCATCTGAAGGCTCGCGTTCGTGTATATAAAACAGGCGAAGGGCGCTCTAACCCCACGAACAGAATGTACTGTTACT
>OW240917.1:182059476-182104376 GCA_933207985.1 Pelobates cultripes | reverse complement strand
CTCAGCCGGCCACCAGGTTGTAGTTCAAAACAGTTCCAGGTAAAAAGAGGCAGCGGCCAGTCAACTTTCAGGAGTTCCTGTGTGAAGGCTTCCCCTGGCTCTTAGCGAGCAAATGCTCCCCTCAGACGAATTATTATTTTCCCCGAAGAGCACTCTTCTGGCTTGTCTGTGAGAGGAACAGGTGGTGGTACAAGTTCACCGGTGTTCACGAGTTGGAGTAGACAAAATCAGTTCCAGGTGTTTAGAAGATAAAGTACCACTGCCTGTGTTCAGCAGACAAAATGGGCACCATGCCATAAAGCATGTGTTCAGTCATTTGAATGGCGGTCCCCCCCAAGAGTACACTTGAGTTAATGACTTCCTTTGATGATAATGAGCCAGGGGTGGTCTAGGTTCGGGGGCATTCGGGGGCGTATAAAAGGGGAACACATTTCTCAGTTTGGGAAATTAACAAAGGGGTACAGAAAAGCAAACAGAGAGAACCAAGGTAGTTGGGTTGGAGGAGAATAAAACAAGTGACAGGGTGTTCTGTCACAGTCCAGAACCGATGATAAAAATGTATTAAGCTATCAACAGTTCCGTAACTTACGGTTACTTTGTCTTATTATAGATTTATATACATTTGATTGTGTTGGAATAGCAATGAAATTCCAAGAAAATCTGTGTGTGTTTTTAATAAAGATATTACCTTTATGAAAAAATCGGTGCTGCTTTAAGGGACCACTATAGTGCCAGGAAAACATACTCGTTTTCCTGGCACTATAGTGCCCTAAGGGTGCCCCCACCCTCAGGGTCCCCCTCCCGCTCGGCTCTGGAAGGGGGAAAGGGGTAAAAACTTACCTTTTTCCAGCACTGGGCGGAGAGCTCTCCTCCTCCGATCCTCCTCTTCTCCTCCCCGTCGGCTGAATGCGCACGCGCGGCAAGAGCTGCGCGCGCATTAACCCTAGCTGGACCTGGCACCCAGACCACTTCATTAAGCTGAAGTGGTCTGGGTGCCTAGAGTGGTCCTTTAAGGTTTAGGGTAATGGCCAGGAGCAGTGCATAGCATATATTTTAGTATATTTTGAGTATGACACAGTAGCTGAGTTCAGGGGCGTACCTAAACCTCTGGCAATCTCCTCCCCCTCCCCCCCAACTTTAAAATATACAAAACACCCACAATGTTTTATGTTTTTAAAAAAATTTATTGCACATATTTGTAAACAGTATGTTAGAAAGACTTCCCTCAAGGCACCATTAGAGACTACAATGGAGAGAAATAAGCCCTCGGGAGGGGTCTCTCTAACACTCGGGCCCCCATTCGCAATATAGTATTATAATATAGCTCTCCGATACCTAGCCCAAGTTGGCTCTTCTCTACACAATGACTGTAGCTTGGCACGCAGGCTAACTGCTGTGGCCAGCTGATAGGCTTGCTGCTGTGACAGGCTGACTTCTGTGGCAAGATGCTGTGGCTGACTGGCAGTCTGGTGTGGCTGGCAGGCCTCTTTCTCCCTCCTCCCCCTTTGTGCATCTCTTTCTCCCTCAACCCCTTTGTGTGTTTCTTTTTCCTCTTTCACAGTCCCTCTGTGTCTCTTTGCCTCCCCAGCCCCTCTGCTTGTCTTTGTGCCCCTCCGTGTGTATCATTAACCTCCTTAGTCCCTTTGTATGCCTCATTCATGCCTGAGCCCCTCGGTGTGTCTCAATCAGGCCCTGCCCCTTCATATGCCTCATTCACCCCCCAGACCCTCCATGTGTCTCACTAGCCCCCAGCCTCTCCATGTGTATTATTAACCCCCCAATCCCTTTTGTGTGACTCATTACCCCCCCAGGCCATCTGTGTGTCTCATTCACCCACAGCCCCTCTATTTGTCTCATTCACTCCCCAGCCCCTATATGTGTCTCATTAACCCACAGCCCCTCCATTTGTCTCATTCACTCCCCAGCCCCTACATGTGTCTCATTAATCCACATCCCCTCCATGTGTCTCATTAACACCACCAGCCTCTCCCTGTGTCTTATCCCCCCAGCCCCACCATGTGTCTCATAAACCACCCAGCCCCTCCATGTATCTCATTAACCGTATAGACTGTAAGCTCGTTTGAGCAGGGCCCTCTTCAACCCTTCGTTTAATATTTAACATAATATTGTAAAGCGCTACGGAATCTGTGGGCGCTATATAAATCGCAACAATAATAATAATAACCCACCAATCTCCTCCATGTGTCACATTAACTCCCCAATCCCCTCCATGTGTCCCATCCCCAGCCCTTTCCATGTGTCCCATTTCCTCCCCTGTTGAGCCTCTCCATGTGTCCAATTTCCCCCCACAGGCTCTCCATGTGTCCTATTCCCCCCACCAGCCTTTGGATTAAATATAGGGCTTGCATTAAATTTTCTGGACTTTCTGCCTGGGCTGTCAGACAGATCCCTCAAATTGTAATTAGTAAAATCACACAATTCTGTGAAAAGATTACATAAATATTAATGTAGATTTAAAATATATATATATATATGTATATATATATATATACATACAAATGCTGGGGGTGTTATGCCGCTCTGCTGCGTTAAAGCCCAACTTCTGCAAGATGGCATAGAACACCCTGCATCTTTAAGTGGTTAAGTGAGCATCATTCTTGGTAGAGTCAGTTACTGGTTTGATGAGAGCTTGCTACAGAAGTTGCAAAGTATGCAAATTTGCAGCAAACGTAGGTACATGATTTTTATGTTTTTTCATCATCATTCTTTACAGTTAGAACCATAAACATGTGGAATACTCTACCCAGAGTTTGTCTTATTAAATTCTGTAGATATCCAATATAGGCATTTTTGGAAAAACAGATTATTCATGGACACAATTAACATGTACAGTGTGACGAGAGCAATCTCGCCACATTGCATTGGAGAAGCCTGGTTGCTCGCCTGCTGCCTTTGGATTATGGCCCCATGTTAAAAGACATCTTTTTCCCTGCAGAAAAGACTTATTCGTGCTTTTCTGCCGGGTGTTCGGTAGATTCAATCTACCAAACAACCGCACGAATGACTAGACCACCTGGGAGCTGGAGTGTGCCGGCAATTAGCCTCCCTAAAGCTGCGGTTAACCGCAGCTTAATTGACGAATGCTGGGTGGCCGCCATTCGTATCACGAATACGAGGTCGTGGCCATTTTAAACATGCGAACGCACAGCGGTGTTCGACGCTTAATTCATGGAACTAAAATCGGACACAGTTTTGTGCGAACACCGCTGAAGCTGCCGACCTCCCCTTCTTGTTCGGTGAAAGTGCACGAACGGCCCGGTGTTCGGTAGTTTTACTTGAATATGTTATACCCCAGATAGGAATCCCATGGAGCCCATTCGCATGAGAACTGACTGTGTAAAGACTTGGCGATTACACTGTATTCGTGTGGTCTGAGCGCCATTTGCTTAATAATGTGTGCTCAGACCTGAGCTATCTGGGGATATGTTAAATGTATAGTTTTATTGTAACTTGTGTCACACTGTGTATTTTAATAGTAATTCATGTTTTAGTATCCCCACGTGCATAATGGCGATTTGCCTTTGTCTTGGGAGATAATTGAATTACTTCTCAATTATCTCCAAGGCAGAGGGGAGGAAGGCAGGATGCATTGTGGGAATATAATGTGACTGTGTGTCCTGTTTGGCTGATTGTCTGTCTTTTGTCACAGTCTCCCATTTGGTCCCCTAGGGGAGTGTCCACCAGGTGGGTGACCTGCATAAATACTGGGCAGGTAGCCCTCATTAAACAGACCACTGCTTGACCCCCAACACGGAGCCTTGTCTCGTCTTTGGGGGGGATTTACTGAATGCTGATAGAGACTGATTGCTAGGAGTGTAAGCCACTTGGATGCTTTTCCTATTCGTCTGCTAGCAGTGATTCGTATGGTTCCAGTTCGTGTGTTTGGAGTGCTATATTGTATGCCGTTCGGGAGTTTGGAGCATTCCCTTATTGGCGGTTCGTGAGTTTGGTGTTCTACAGTAGCTGTGCCTGCATCTCTGAAAGGGGACGATCGCCTAAACGGTTTTTACCACTTGTGTGCAAAACGGTCCGTTACATACAGTATCTCACAAAGGTGAGCACACCCCTCACATTTTTGTAAGTATTTTATTATATATTTTCATGTGACAACACTGAAGAAATGACACTCTGCTACAATGTAAAGTAGTAAGTGTACAGCCTGTATAACAGTGTAAATTTGCTGTCCCCTCAAAATAACTCAACACACAGCCATTAATGTCTAAACCATTGGCAACAAAGGTGACTACACCCCTAAGTGGAAATACCCCAATTGGGCCCAATTAGCCATTTTCCTGCCTGGGTATAATGTGACTCATTAGTGTTACAAGGTCTCAGGTGTGAATGGGGAGCAGGTGTTAACTTTGGTGTTATCACTCTCACACTCTCTCATACTCTCACATGAAAATATATAATAAAATATTTACAAAAATGTGAGGGGTGTACTCACTTTTGTGAGATACTGTATATAAACATGTTGTTGCTCCAAGGACAGAACTGTCTGCCATTATGGAGTCAATAAGGATTTTTTTCCCCCTTTTAGTAGCTTAATTGGTCATTGATTCAACTTGTCTTTTTGGGGGGATTTATTGGCTTATTTTGGTTCAACAGCATACAAAGATGTGTTGAAAATGTTGAACTCAATGGATTGAGTCTTTTTTCAACCCAGATTACTATGCAACAATGTAAATTCTTCTAGTGAATTTTAATGTTATATATACTAATCTGAGGAGTACCGTGGGGTTGGCGAAACCGGTGCCCGCCAGGGGCGCAGGCCAAGCGGGTGGCACAAAAATCAAGTGTCAGTGTGACAGGTGATTTTTGCGCCCCATGCTTGGCCTGTGCTCCCGGCACCCCAGAGAAGCGTGCGGCTTCATAAGGGAACCGCATGCACAGTACACACTAGGAGGGGGAAGCTCCTCCCCCTCCTTCCATTCTGCGTAGGAGCGTCGGGTGTCACGTGACTACCCGGCGCTCAGTGAGAGTGCGCCGTCAGAGAGAGGTCACCCCCCTTCCCTGCTCTAACAGGGGAGGGGGGCATGGGCAGAGACAGGGGAGGGGGCATGGGCAGAGACAGGGGAGGGGGGCATGGGCAGAGACAAAGAGAGGGGCATGGGCAGAGACAAGGAAGGGTAGCATGGGCAGAGACAGGGGAGGGGGGAATGGAGAGAGACAGGGTAGGGGGGCATGGAGAGAGACAGGAGACAGGGGAGGGGGGCATGGGGATAGAAAGACATGGGAGGAGGTATGGGGGACAAAAATACATGGGAGGTGGCATGGGGGACAGAAGGACATGGGAGGGGGCATGGGGAGAGAGACACGGGTGGATGGGGGCATGGGGGGGAGTAACACGGATGGGTGGGGGACATGAGGGGGAGAGAGACACGAATGGGGACATGGATATGAGGTAAGGGACATGGGAGCGAGATATGAATGAAATGGAGGAAGGACATGGATGGAAGGGGAGAGACATGGAAGAGGAACAGAGAGATGGAATTTGGGGAGAGACATGGATGAAGGGTGGAGTGAGATATGGATGGAAGGGGAACAGAGAGATGGAAATGGGGGAGAAACATGGAAGCGAAGGAAGGGGGATAGAAGTGAAGTGGACAGTGCATATATATACCTTTCCCTGCCTGGAGATTGCAGAGGGTCTAGGGAGCGAGCTGAGCAGATAGTGCGGTTACACCTAAAATGTGACACCTTACCTGCCTGGCTGAGACTGCAGTTTGCAGAGGGACTGAGGGAGCGAACGGACACTCTGGACAGTAAGTAACTTGAAGTGAAGCTTTTAGATAGATTAAATGTATGTCCCCAGATTACATATTGTATGAGAATGAAACACGTAATTTTAGTTTGTTTTGCTCTAGGATTCACCAACTTTCATACAGATCACCAGTTACATTATTCTATCTACTCATCAGGTTATTACTAAGATAAACTGTCAGGTATACTCTATCATTCATACTGCCGCCGGAACCCACTTCCGGGTTCACGGCGCTTAGCCCCGCCCCTTTCTCTGACGCGGTCCTTCCACGATACTTAGGAAGACCGCGCCAGATTCAAAGGGCTGGATTATTCACTCAGGTACTGCATTGAGATCAGCTGCTCTACTGAATGCTACCGGCTCCACTCCTCTCCCGACCTCGGCTTGTAAACAGATTTCTACCATCTCCACTTCTCGACCTCGGCTTGGAAAACGGACTTCTACCTTCTCCACTCCCAGACCTCGGCTAGTGAAAACGGACTTCTACCTTCTCCTCTTCCAGACCTCGGCTTGTAAAAACGGACTTCCTTACTCTCCACTCCTAACGCTCAGCTTATTCATAGAGACTCCTAATCTCTCCTCCATTGGGTGAAGTAACCCTTCCAATGCCAGAACTGCCTCTAAGTTAAGTAATCCTTTTTTTTCCAAGGAAACCAATTCATATTAACTAATTTCACTAAAATTCTCTCTTGTCAATAAGGGATTTCTACTAAGTCTAATTCTTCCTGCAAATATCAATTTATTCTAATTGCAAACCTGTCCAGCTTCATTAACATAATTCTCATAAATCATTCCATCTTAATTAAGTTGGAACTAGCATTGCTTTTCTTCCCTGCATGTGTATTTAAAGATACAGTCAACCTTGTTCACTTCAATATAAAAGGAGGTGAAACTTATTGTTTCTGCAGTTGAGTTCCAATTAAAGAGACATTACACAAACCCATCACAGAATAATCCAGCCATTTTCAATGGAACCAGCAGATATTAACTCACAAGTTTCTGCTCTAACCAATAGAGTGGATACGATTGCTCAAGGGTTACAGGAACTGCAAATCACGAATGAGAGAATATTAACCTATGTTAGAGACATGCAAGGCCATCTTCCTCATGCCGCTCTTCAATCGGCTGGTGATCCTGCTGTCTGTAATCCAGAAAAATTTTATGGAGATAGAACAAAGTACAGAGAGTTTTTGAATTCTTGCAAACTTCTGATAGCTTTAAAACCTAGATCTTATCTCACTGAAAGATCAAAAGTTTGTTCAGTAATTTCTTTTTTAAGAGGTGAACCTATGGCATGGGCCCATTCCTTTTTAGAGAATGATGATCCCATATTAGATTCATTGGATGAATTCTTTGAAGCTATGTCTTTATTATATGAAGATCCTTATAAACAGGCTACTGCTGATTTAAACATCAGAAGTCTCCACCAAAAGAACAGACCTGTTGAAGATTATATTGCAGAATTTAAAAGATGGGCTACAGAAACCCAATGGAATGACATCACTCTACGCAATCAATTCCGTCTCGGATTATCAGAAGCTGTGAAAGATGAACTCTCTCGTACTGAACTTCCTCCCACCCTAAATGCATTGATTCAACTTTCCATTAGTATTGACAGACGTCTAAGAGAAAGAAGGGCGGAAAAAGTTCACACTACTTCTAACTGGAGAAAACATTTTACTTCTCCAAAAATTCCTGAAAAAATTCTTCCTCAAAATGAACCTATGGAAGTTGGTATAATAAGAAGTCCTCTTACTTCTGAAGAAAGAATAAGAAGGAGACAACTAAACCTATGTATGTATTGTGCTTCAAAAGAACATCTAATTCCAGAATGTCCTCTACTTAAACATTCAAAAGCTGGTAAGCTTAATTCATCTACCTCTATATTGAACGTTCTTCAAAAAAGAAAAACATCTACTTATTTTTCTATATCTCTCATATTACAGTGGGATACAAAAAGAATCGTGACTGAAGCCATTATTGATTCTGGTGCTAATGGAACCTTCCTTGATTTTTCTTTTGTTACAAAGAATAAAATTCCTTGTGTTCGAAAAACCAACTTTGTTCCAATCAGAGTTATTGATGGTTCATTTATATCCTCAGGACCCATAAAAGATGAGACAATTCCTCTAAGAATGATTACCAACAACGTACATACCGAATTTCTTACATTTGATGTTATTAAATCTCCACTTTATCCTGTCATTCTAGGAATTAATTGGTTAAAAACCCATGATCCTCTAATTAAATGGTCACCCTTCTCCATTTCCTTTTCTTCTGATTTTTGTAAAAAAACCTGCTTACAACATATTCCTATTCTCCAAACTACTCAAGAATCAGTTATACCTCCATTCTACTCTGATTTTGCAGATGTCTTTTGTAAAAAAGAAGCGGAAACACTTCCACCTCATCGAGTATATGATTGCCCAATAGATCTAATACCCGGTGCTCCTATTCCTTATGGTCACATTTATCCACTTTCTGAAAAGGAATTGCAGACCTTAAAAGAATATCTTAATGAAAATTTACGTAAAGGATTCATCAGACCCTCGACCTCCCCGGCTGCCTCTAGTATATTCTTTGTGAGGAATAAGGACCAAACCATCCGTCCCATTATAGATTACAGAGCCTTAAATAAAATAACCATAAAAAATCGTTATCCTCTTCCTCTAATAAATGAATTACTTGAAAGATTAAGGACTGCAACAATATTCACTAAACTCGACCTCCGAGGAGCATATAACCTCATTAGAATAAAACAGGATGATGAATGGAAGACCGCCTTCCGGACTAGATATGGTCTCTACGAATATCTAGTGATGCCTTTTGGGCTTTGTAATGCCCCTGCAACATTTCAACATTTTATAAATGACATTTTTAGAGATCTTTTGGATGTCTGTGTTATTATCTATTTAGATGATATCTTAATATATTCTAACAATTTGGATGAACATAGGAAGCATGTAAGATGGGTTCTATCTAGACTGAGAACTCACAAATTATACGCTAAACCAGAAAAAATTTCTTTTTGAAGTTACTAAACTCTCCTTTCTTGGATACATTATTTCACCTCATTCTCTGAAAATGGATAACTCCAAAATCGAATGTATTATTAACTGGCCCGTTCCTACTACTACAAAAGAATTGCAACGATTTCTTGGATTTGCAAACTTCTATAGGAAATTTATTAGAAACTATTCAGAGGTATCTCATCCACTTAACCTTCTTAACAGTACGAAACGTCCTTTCATGTGGAGTAAAGATGCACAAGCTGCCTTTGACCGATTAAAAAAAAGATTTACAACTGCACCTATTCTACAACTACCTAATCCAACATTCTTATATGTCCTTGAAGTCGATGCATCTGATACAGCTATCGGAGCAGTTCTTTCTCAACAAAAGACTCCTCAAGATCCACTTCATCCAGTTGCCTTCTTCTCAAGATCCTTGAGCTCTGCTGAAAAAAAAATTATCCTATTGGTGAAAAAGAATTATTAAGTGTTAAAGCTGCCTTCGAAAATTGGCGTCATCTTCTAGAAGATACAAAACAACCTATAATAGTTTATACAGACCATAAAAATCTTGAATATCTCTATACTAACAAAACCCTTACGGCTAGACAAGTTAGATGGAACCTATTTTTTAACCGGTTTAACTTCCAATTAATATACAGACCTGGAACTAGAAATAAAAAGGCTGACGCTCTTTCTCGAATTCCTTCTAAAACTACTATTGATGTTTATCCTCCTAACAAAATAATAGGGATCCTCTCTTCTCTTCAGGATGACATAAAGAATTTGAATCACAAGGATCTTGAACTTCCCAAAACGCCTAATTTGACAAAACAGGATGGTATGTTTTACTTTAAAAATAGAATTTATATTCCTCCCATTCTTAGGAACAAATTACTTAAGATGGTTCATGATTCACCCCTAGCTGGACATCCTGGAATAAAGAAAACTCTTGAGCTAACTTCACTATATTATTGGTGGCCTCGCCAAGATAAAACCATTGAATTATATGTCAAAACTTGTCCTATCTGTCAAAGGTCCAAATCTGAACATAATCAACCTTTCGGATTACTACTTAACTTACCCATTCCAGAAAAACCTTGGCAATCCATTTCTATGGATTTTCTCGTTGACCTTCCACCATCTCGACATTTCACCACTATTCTTGTTGTTGTGGACCGCTTCACAAAAATGTCCCATTTCATCTCTTTAAAAAAATTACCCTCCTCCGTTGAATTGTCCAAAGTCTTTATTGATAATATTATAAAACTCCATGGTCTTCCAGAAGAAATTATTTCTGATAGGGGGACACAATTTACCTCCAAATTCTGGAAGGAGATGTGTCTCTCTCTTCAAATTCAACGCAAACTCTCTTCCGCCTATCATCCCCAAACTAATGGGCAAACAGAGAGAGTTAATCAATGTTTGGAACAATATCTCCGATGTTATTGTTCATACCTGCAAGATGACTGGACCACATGGTTACCTATGGCTGAATTTTCTTACAACAATACCATTCATTCTAGTACGAAAATGACTCCTTTCTTCTCCAACTATGGTTTTCATCCGTCCTCATTTCCCATCCAAACTATTACTTCGTCCAATCCTACGGTTACATCAAAAAATGAATTTATGTCCTCTCTATTCCTCAAATTACGGGAGAATCTTCAACTCGCTCAAAACTACCAGAAAAAGTTTTTTGACAATAGAAGAAGAATTCCCCCTCCTTACAAAGTAGGGGATCTTGTCTGGCTCTCTTCAAAAAATATTACCACAAACCGTCCTTCAAAGAAATTGAGCTCTCTTTTTCTTGGTCCTTTTCAAATAATTACAATTATCAATGATAACGTTGTTAAATTAAAACTTCCTCCAAGTTTTAAACTTCATCCAGTATTCCATGTCTCTCTTCTTAAACCACACATCCCTGATCCTTTTCATAGAGAAATAGTTACAACTCCTGAACCTATCATCCTCCAAGGTGAAGAAGAATATGAAATACACAAGATTTTGGATTCACGTGTCCACCGTGGCACCTTACAATACCTTGTTAGATGGAAAGGTTATGGAGTTGATGAAGATACTTGGGAAGATTCATCTAATGTTCATGCAAAAAGATTAGTTGATGCTTTTCACAAACGCTATCCCTCTAAACCAAAGTAAGTGCACCCAGAGGATGCCCCATGAGAAGGGGGTACTGACAGGTATACTCTATCATTCATACTGCCGCCGGAACCCACTTCCGGGTTCACGGTGCTTTGCCCCGCCCCTTCTCTGACGCGGTCCTTCCACGATACTTAGGAAGACCGCGCCAGATTCAAAGGGCTGGATTATTCACTCGGGTACGGCATTGAGATCAGCTGCTCTACTGAATGCTACCGGCTCCACTCCTCTCCCGACCTCGGCTTGTAAACAGATTTCTACCATCTCCACTTCTCGACCTCGGCTTGGAAAACGGACTTCTACCTTCTCCACTCCCAGACCTCGGCTAGTGAAAACGGACTTCTACCTTCTCCTCTTCCAGACCTCGGCTTGTAAAAACGGAGTTCCTTACTCTCCACTCCTAACGCTCAGCTTATTCATAGAGACTCCTAATCTCTCCTCCATTGGGTGAAGTAACCCTTCCAATGCCAGAACTGCCTCTAAGTTAAGTAATCCTTTTTTTTCCAAGGAAACCAATTCATATTAACTAATTTCACTAAAATTCTCTCTTGTCAATAAGGGATTTCTACTAAGTCTAATTCTTCCTGCAAATATCAATTTATTCTAATTGCAAACCTGTCCAGCTTCATTAACATAATTCTCATAAATCATTCCATCTTAATTAAGTTGGAACTAGCATTGCTTTTCTTCCCTGCATGTGTATTTAAAGATACAGTCAACCTTGTTCACTTCAATATAAAAGGAGGTGAAACTTATTGTTTCTGCAGTTGAGTTCCAATTAAAGAGACATTACACAAACCCATCACATAAACACAGTAGCACCATGCACAGCCAGCACAAAACCATCACACATTGAAAGCCCAGTGCTAACACACAGTTTCCATCACATGTACACAGCCCAACAGTGGTGTATTTAGGATTTGGGCTGCCCTAGGCAGGACGGTGCTCGGGCAACCCCCAAATTTAAATTTTTCCCACCCCTTCCTGTCAAGGCCGCACTTTGACAGACGCTCACACACTGACAGACACACACACACTGAGAGACGTACGCACTCACTGCCCGACACATACACACTCACTGACCCACACACACATTCACTCACATAGACACACACACATTCACTCACATAGACACACACACACAGACACTTACACACCGCACTTTGACAGACGCTCACTTCCTGACAGACGCTCACACTCATTGACAGACACACACTCTCATATACACTGACAAACAATGACATACACACACACTACTACTTGGACACACACTGACAGACACACACACACTGACAGAAGTATGCACTCACTGACTGACACACACACACTCACTGACCCACACACACACACATTCACTCACAGACACACACACATTCACTCACATAGACACACACACACACACACACACAGACACTTACACAGTGCACTTTGACAGACCCTCACTTACTGACAGACGCTCACACTCACTGACAGACGCACACTCTCAAACACATTGACAAACAATGACATGCACACACACTATTACTTGAACACACACTGACAGACACACACACATTGAGAGACGTACGCACTCACTGACCGACACATACACACTCACTGACCCACACGCATACACATTCACTCACAGACACACACACACACATTCACTCACATAGACACACACACAGACACACACATACACACACACACTTACAGACACACACATTCACTTAGACACACACACTTACAGACACATACACACACACACACTTACAGACACATACACATTTCTCCCAAACAGAGGAAGAAAATACAGAAATATATATATAAAAATGTAGACCACCCAGGTGCAGCATAAAAAATTACAATAAAGGTTATTACTTCCCTTATAAATCAGGTAGTAACAAGAGGGTTCCTCAAAGGTCCTCAAAATGCAAATATAGAATATACAATATATAATAAAGATACAAAAACACCTGTGTGCAGGTAGATAACACACTTAGTGGGTAATATATATATAAAAAAAAAAAAATACAAAAATTACCCTTAGTCAAAAGTGAAGTAGATGAAAGGACTCCTCTTAGGTCCTTAGAACAATATTGATATACTACCAGAAGGCAATCTACAACACAAAATAATAGAAACGGACATAGAATAGTAACGTAGTGTATTGGGAATTTGTAGAAATAAATGATTACACTCACAGACCCAATTTGATTGCAGGCATATCATAAATAACGATGTATGAACTTCTCGATTTGTGGAACGTCAATCCCATGTATAAGAGGAAGAATAGAAAATAATAATAGTGCAGAGTATCTTAAATAAAATTAACAAAATTTATTACAAGGTACACTTACAAGAAAGATGTATCAAAAAGGCACATCAAACTCAGCTGAAGCTGCAAACCAGTCCCAGGATCAGAAGAGCAGAAAAACCAAATGAGATAAAATACATTTAAACATCTATAAAAACAAAGACTCCGCATATAAGAAACAAGCCCTACGCGTTTCGTTCATAAAATGAACTTCATCAGGGGCATCCAGTCCTCTGTAAACAAAAATACATAAAACACTCGTCTTTTATAACTACAATCAAATTTGCCGCGAAGAAAATCAGCTGTGCGTGTTACTTCCGGGTTTCGGCTTCGTGTATTTCCCGATACGCCCCTATTGCGTTCCGGAACTTCTGTCCAAGCCTCACTTTGAAGTTCATCTAGTTAAACGGAAGTCAAGACGAATGTGCGTTCCATTTTGCGTTCCATTCTCGGTCAGCTTTTACAATTCCCACATGTATAGAAACCTCCCATACATCTAGTCTGATCTTTTCTTGATCTAAAAGTGCTGGGTGCAAGGATTTGCTTTAAATTGTTCCCTTTTCTAAATATAATTTTCGGAGCTTGAGGGATTTGTGTACTTAAAAACTCGTCTTCAAGAAGCAATCCCCAATGTTTCTTAATTATTCTTTGTATATCAAAAGCTCTACCATTATATTGAGTGTTGAAGGAAAAGTCAAAAATAGGATTCCTAGTTGTTAGATCTTTTGTTTTATTTAAAAGTAAATTGCTACGGTTAAGTGTGAGTCAAATTAACCGTAGCAATTTACTTTTAAATAAAACAAAAGATCTAACAACTAGGAATCCTATTTTTGACTTTTCCTTCAACACTCAATATAATGGTAGAGCTTTTGATATACAAAGAATAATTAAGAAACATTGGGGATTGCTTCTTGAAGACGAGTTTTTAAGTACACAAATCCCTCAAGCTCCGAAAATTATATTTAGAAAAGGGAACAATTTAAAGCAAATCCTTGCACCCAGCACTTTTAGATCAAGAAAAGATCAGACTAGATGTATGGGAGGTTTCTATACATGTGGGAATTGTAAAAGCTGTAATCATCGATTTAGTGTCGTAAAGGAGTTTGCAAGTACACAAACTCAAGTTAAATTTAAAATTAAAAATAAAATATCTTGTTCTTCCTCTTACGTGGTATATCTCCTCACCTGCGGTTGTGGGATGCAGTATGTTGGAAGAACTGGGAGGAAAGTCAAAGTTAGGTTTCAAGAACACAGAAATAATATTAAAAAAGGTTTATTATCTCACTCAGTACCTGTACATTGTAACAAGTGCTCACTATTTAATTTTGACACATTTAAATGTGTAGCTATAGAGCAGGTAATTTTAAATGAGAGGGGTGGAGATCTGATGATGGCCCTAAGAAAAA
The DNA here is from genome assembly GCA_933207985.1 of Pelobates cultripes. Classification (NCBI taxonomy): domain Eukaryota; kingdom Metazoa; phylum Chordata; class Amphibia; order Anura; family Pelobatidae; genus Pelobates; species Pelobates cultripes. The sequence continues at coordinate 182,089,718 of OW240917.1, read as the reverse complement.
GAGAGGGCTATTGGATTCATACATTGCAAACTATGAAACCGAGGGGTCTAAATGTTGATTTTGATTTGGTTTGTTTTTTATGATTTTCTTTTTTATATTTTTATTTATTTTTTTATTTTTTTTTTTATTTTTTTTTTTTAATTTATTTATTTTTATTTTTATTTGTATTTTTATTTTTATTTTTATTTTATTTTATTTTATTTCTTTTTTATTTATTTTTTATTTATCTATTTTATTTTATTTTATTTTTATATTTATTTTTATTTTTATTTTATTTTTATTTTTATTTTTTATTTTTATTTTTATTTGATTATTTTTGTCATTTATTTTTATTATGAGTATGTATTATTCCCCTTTTTCTAAATTAGGTGATATTTCCCACTTCTCTATATATTTGTATATATGATCACACATATGTTTATTTTGTTTTCTTTATATAACGATGTGCTCTGGGGATGTATGTGTCTAACCCCGAGAATGGAACGCAAAATGGAACGCACATTCGTCTTGACTTCCGTTTAACTAGATGAACTTCAAAGTGAGGCTTGGACAGAAGTTCCGGAACGCAATAGGGGCGTATCCGGAAATATACCGAAGCCGAAACCCGGAAGTAACACGCACAGCTGATTTTCTTCGTGGCAAATTTGATTGTATTTATAAAAGACGAGTGCTTTATGTATTTTTGTTTACAGAGGACTGGATGCCCCTGATGAAGTTCATTTTATGAACGAAACGCGTAGGGCTTGTTTCTTATATGCGGAGTATTTGTTTTTATAGATGTTTAAATGTATTTTATTTTATTTGGTTTTTCTGCTCTTCTGATCCTGGGACTGGTTTGCAGCTTCAGCTGAGTTTGATGTGCCTTTTTGATACATCTTTCTTGTAAGTGTATCTTGTAATAAATTTTGTTAATTTTATTTAAGATACTCTGCACTATTATTATTTTCTATTCTTCCTCTTATACATGGGATTGACGTTCCACAAATCGAGAAGTTCATACATCGTTATTTATGATATGCCTGCAATCAAATTGGGTCTGTGAGTGTAATCATTTATTTCTATAAATTCCCAATACACTACGTTACTATTCTATGTCCGTTTCTATTATTTTGTGTTGTAGATTGCCTTCTGGTAGTATATAAATATAGAATAAGATACACCTAAAAAATCAGGACAGAAAAAGATTCATAGGGCAACACTATAAAATCAAAGATGTGGCCCCTTTAAGTAAATGTTGCACTCACAAGATGTTGTAATGTTAAAAGCCCATCAGAATGTCTTTCAATATTCAGCCACCAACGTCCTCTGAATCCCAGGGTACATATTAAAGGAAAAAACTGGACATAGTGTAATAATGCTTAAATATTAAATGACACTTTAATTGTTTGCACTTACAAAATGTAGAAGATAAAAAAGCTCATCAATAAGTCTCTATTTCAATCGATTTCAGCTGGATGAGGGTACTACAAGCATTGTAAAATGCACCCAAACAGTTCACATGAAATCCACCAAATATAACTTCACATTAATAAGTATTGTCAACACACAAATCAATATAAATTGAGAACTATTAACAGAGGGAGAAAGATTTAATAGGATCACAAACTATAATCCTTGATGGGGATTAAGAAAAATGAAAATAAAAAATAAAAAATGAAAAATAATAATACAAATGAAAATGAAAATAAATAAATAATAATAATAAAAAATGAAAATAAAATAAATAAATAAAAATGAATGAAAATAAATGAAAAATAAAAATAAATAATAAAAATAATAATAATATTAAAAATAAAAATATAAATAAATAAATAAAAATGAATGAAAATAAATTAAAAATAAAAATAAATAATAAAAATAATAATAATATTAAAAATAAAAATATAAATAAATATAAAAATAAAAATAAATATAAATAAATAAAAATAAATAAAAATAAATATAAAAATAAAAATATAAATATAAATAAATATAAAAATAAAATAAAAATAAATATGATGAATACATAGGACCACAACTTCCACAGTATCCTAATATTATTTATAGAAAAGGAAAGAACCTTTCGAGTTTTCTTGCCCCAAGTCTCTTCCAGAAGAAGATGAAACCTCATTATTCCAAGGGGTTTCATACTTGTGGAATGTGTAAAGCGTGTAGAGGTCAGCCTTTACACACATATTCCTTTTCGAGTTTTGTTACCAAGGAGGAATTCAAGATTCAGGGACACGTAACATGTTCTTCCACACATGTTGTATATCTCCTCACGTGTGGATGCGGAGTACAATATGTTGGGAGAACAGTGAGGAAGGCTAAGGTACGCTTCCTGGAACATAAGAACAACATACGTAACCAGTTGCTCAACCATTCTGTTCCAGTACATTGCAATCGTTGTCCACTCTTTGATACACATGTATTTTCCTAGGTGATTATTGAGCAGATATCACTTGGTGTGAGTGGAGGTGATATTGTCATGAGACTTAGACAGAGGGAAGGTTTTTGGATACATAAGCTTTAAACCCTCCAACCATTAGGGTTGAACGTAGATTTTGATTTAATTTGTTTTCTTTAATTCATTTATTTTGATTTTATTATTGTTTCATTTATTTTTATTTATATTTTTTTATTATTTATTTATTTTTGTTATTATTTATTTTTATTTTATTTTTGTTATTATTTTTATTTTATTTAGTTTTATTCATTTATTTTATTTTTATTTTTATATTTATTTTTATTTTTATATTTATTTATTTTTATTTTTGATTTTATTTTTATTTTTATTTATATTTATTTTTATTTTTATATTTATTTATATTTTTATTTTTAATATTATTATTTTTATTATTTATTTTTTATTTTTTTATTTTTTTATTTTTTTATTTTTAATATTATTATTATTTTTATTATTTATTTTTTATTTTTCATTTATTTTCATTCATTTTTATTTATTTATTTTATTTTAATTTTTTATTATTTTTATTATTATTATTTATTTATTTATTTTCATTTGTATTATTATTTTTCATTTTTTATTTTTGATTTTGATTTTTCTTAATCCCCATCAAGGATTATAGTTTGTGATCCTATTAAATCTTTCTCCCTCTGTTAATAGTTCTCAATTTATATTGATTTGTGTGTTGACAATACTTATTAATGTGAAGTTATATTTGGTGGATTTCATGTGAACTGTTTGGGTGCATTTTACAATGCTTGTAGTACCCTCTCTCAGTGTTTCCTTCATTTCTTTTCCTGAGATCGCATGAAGTGGAAGGAATGCATATGCGTTCCACACGCCGAATGATGACGTCACCGCGGACCGCCGGCCGGTGGAACGCATATGCGTTCCACAAAAAAATGGAAGTCCTTATTTGGCAATGGACAGACGAGGCAACCAAGAACAGGTGTTTCCGGCGTCCCTGATTGGAGGAACGAACGACAAGAAGACCTTTAAAAGGAACTCTGGACTTTCACACAATGTGATGCTTTATTTTATTTTTTGTTATTGTATGATTATATTTTATGGTATCTTAATTCATTTGCTCCTGAGGAAGTCTCCATTTGGGAGACGAAACGTGTTGAGCTACACATCAAGGCTTATTATGGGTCTCTCATCCAGCTGAAATCGATTGATATAGAGACTTATTGATGAGCTTTTTTATCTTCTACTTTTTGTAAGTGCAAACAATTAAAGTGTCATTTAATATTTAAGCATTATTACACTATGTCCAGTTTTTTCCTTTAATATGTACCCTGGGATTCTGAGGACGTTGGTGGCTGAATATTGAAAGACATTCTGATGGGCTTTTAACATTACAACATCTTGTGAGTGCAACATTTACTTAAAGGGGCCACATCTTTGATTTTATAGTGTTGCCCTATGAATCTTTTTCTGTCCTGATTTTTTAGGTGTATCTTATATTCTATATTTGCATTTTGAGGACCTTTGAGGAACCCTCTTGTTACTACCTGATTTATAAGGGAAGTAATTACCTTTATTGTAATTTTTTATGCTGCACCTGGGTGGTCTACATTTTTTATATATATATTTCTGTATTTTTCTTCCTCTGTTTGGTAGACCAGATTTATTTTCACTTTTGTAATTATAACTATTGGATGTGAAACATGTTTTCAGAGCTAAAACAAAGAAGAGTAGCGAAACTCCAATCACTTTTTTCAGAAAATAATGATATGTTTTGTGATCATAACCTTGAAATTGATGATTTTTTCAGTAAATTAGAGAAATTATCTATAAAAGAAACTAAGAAGTGGTGGGAGATCTCCTTTTTGGAGAGCTACATTAAAGAAGGCCTTATACCTAGAGGACTAAGATTATCAAAAAATCCTGCAAATGGATTAGCTAATTCCCGCTATGCCGATAGATGGGACGTAGCTCTGGAAACATGTGCAACAACTTTAATGGAGATTATTGTCGATTTTGAGAAAGAGAATTTAAAAGGTGTAATACAAGAACTAGAAAATTTAGAGAATGATAATAAATTTGATAAAAAGAGTTTGGAGTTTATAGAAAAAGAAAAGATTGTATATGACAGGGTCCAAAAAATGGACGAAAAAATAGCAGAAACAAAAAATGGAAAATATAAAAGAGATAAAAAAGATAAAGAAAATCGCTTTTTCTCCATTAAGAATAAGATTGAAAATAGAGAATTTAAGGACAGACGCAGCTTTCAAAATAATCGTGGTGATTATAGACAGAGAAAATCTAATTTCAAAGCTAATTTTAATTCCAATTATAGCCGTGATTCCATTTCTTTTAGAAGGAACAACGAGCAAATCAGACCCCATTCACCAAGGACCAGATTTAGCAATAGATCGGTCTTGAATGTTCCACCTAAAGAGAAATCCAATACTCAGAATTTGAATAGGAGAGAGAAATCGCCTTCCCCACATATATATAATAGTAGGGATTTTTTAGAGAAGGGGCTAAACCCAAGAACCAAGAAAAAAGAAATCACCCAATATTTTTCACCCAGAGCCCCAAGAATAGATTTGACCAACCGCTTTGCTCCTCTCAGGGAACGAAATACCCCAACCAAAAAGAGGAGACTAAGTTTGGAGAGGGAGGACTCCAAGTAAATCTACATAAAGAAGAGAATCATTGGGTATTTTTAATATATCTAATGCACACCTCACTAGAGAGGAATGCCTTATTTAAAAAAAGGGTTTGAAATATACCCCTAATGTCCCTCCTGATTCTTTTAAAATGTATATAGACATGTTGAAATTTGTCAGAAAGTTAAGTCTCAAAAGGTTCTTCATTAAAAAACAATTGGAAGAACCTTTAAGAGAAAAATCTGAGTACATATGTCACCAGGGTCCTTTTAAGAAATTTAAACCCCGGTCAACTTTTTGCCCCCATGAAAAAGGTGGACAAATAGAAACTTTTTCCAAAATGGTAATGTCAGATCTCGACAAATTAACTAATAAGAAAGATTATTGTAACAATATGTCTAAACATGAAATGCAAATTTTGAATGCCTTAAAAAAGAGAGATGATATAGTAATAAAAAATGCTGACAAGGGGGGAGGCATTGTTGTCATGACTGTGGAATTCTATTTGGGGGAATCATATAGATTATTGGGGGATGAGAAAACATATACCAAACTCTCAAAAAACCCCAATGAGACGTTAAAATCCCAATTGAAGATCTTATTAGAAAAGGCAGTCCAGCAAGAAGTGATAGATATTGGGATTTTTGGGTTTCTCTATCAGGAGAACCCTAGAATTCCAACCTTTTACTTCTTACCCAAAATACACAAATGCACAGTGAATCCACCAGGTAGACCCATCATTAGTGGTATCAATTCATTAACATCGAATCGTTCTCAGTTCATTGATTATTCACTACAAAGATATGCCCAATCAGCCCAATCCTACTTGAAAGACACCAAACACCTTTTGCAGGAGTTAGAGTCAATTGAATGGCATGAGAATTATATGTGGGCATCTTTAGACGTGAGCTCATTATATACAGTGATCGACCACCAATTTGGCTTACAAGCAGTTAAAGATAATCTAGATAGAGACACGTCTTTAGATCCAGCATTTGCAAGGTTTCTTTTAGAAGCCATTGAATTTATACTCACCCAAAATTTCTTCATGTTCAATGATGAATACTTCCTGCAAATCAAGGGAACAGCCATGGGCACCAGGTTTGCCCCAAGTTATGCCAATATTTTTATGGACTTTTGGGAGCGTAGGTCCATTTGGGATAACAATCCATACGTGGCAAACCTGGTGCTTTGGCGTCATTATATAGACGACATCCTTGTCATTTGGAAGGGGTCTGAAGAACAACTATGTGATTTCTTTCGATATCTCAATGATAATGCCCTCTCTTTGATTTTCAGTCCAGTAGTCAGGTCCACTTCTATTGATTTTTTTGGATCTGACCATCTTTATAGAGGATTCTCAGATTCTTACCAAAACTTTTTTTAAACCCACTGATACCAATAGATTTATAGAATCAAAAAGTGGACATCATCCGAGATGGCTGGCAGGGGTTCCTAAGAGCCAATATACTCGGCTCAGACGGAATTGTTCTAGTAAAAATACCTTTATGGAACAAGCCGAAATTTTAACCACCAAATTTGTAGAGAAGGGATATGAAAGAGGACAACTGGATAGAGAGGTAAAAAGAATTGGAGATATCGAGAGAGGTGATCTTTTGTTGAATAAAGTTAAACCAATCAATAACTCAAATAGATCCTTTGAATTTGCATTCAACACACAATACAACTCTAAAACTTTTGCTATTAATAAAATATTCAAGAAACATTGGAACATCCTTAAATATGATGAATACATAGGACCACAACTTCCACAGTATCCTAATATTATTTATAGAAAAGGAAAGAACCTTTCGAGGTTTTCTTGCCCCAAGTCTCTTCCAGAAGAAGATGAAACCTCATTATTCCAAGGGGTTTCATACTTGTGGAATGTGTAAAGCGTGTAGAGGTCAACCTTTACACACATATTCCTTTTCGGGTTTTGTTACCAAGGAGGAATTCAAGATTCAGGGACACGTAACATGTTCTTCCACACATGTTGTATATCTCCTCACGTGTGGATGCGGAGTACAATATGTTGGGAGAACAGTGAGGAAGGCTAAGGTACGCTTCCTGGAACATAAGAACAACATACGTAACCAGTTGCTCAACCATTCTGTTCCAGTACATTGCAATCGTTGTCCACTCTTTGATACACATGTATTTTCCTGGGTGATTATTGAGCAGATATCACTTGGTGTGAGGGGAGTTGATATTGTCATGAGACTTAGACAGAGGGAAGGTTTTTGGATACATAAGCTTAAAACCCTCCAACCATTAGGGTTGAACGTAGATTTTGATTTAATTTGTTTTCTTTAATTCATTTATTTTGATTTTATTATTGTTTCATTTATTTTTATTTATATTTTATTATTTATTTATTTTTATTATTTATTTTTATTTTATTTTTATTATTATTATTTTTATTTTATTTATTTATATTTATTTTTATTTAGATTTTATATTTATTTTTATTTTATTTTTATGTATTTATTTTTATTTATTTATATTTATATTTATTTTTATATTTATTTATATTTTTATTTTTAATATTATTTTTATTATTTATTTTTATTTTTATTTTTCATTTATTTTCATTCATTTTTATTTATTTAATTTTTATTTTTTATTATTATTTATTTATTTTCATTTTCATTTGTATTATTATTTTTCATTTTTTATTTTTTGATTTTGATTTTTCTTAATCCCCATCAGGCATTATAGTTTGTGATCCTATTAAATCTTTCTCCCTCTGTTAATAGTTCTCAATTTATATTGATTTGTGTGTTGACAATACTTATTAATGTGAAGTTATATTTGGTGGATTTCATGTGAACTGTTTGGGTGCATTTTACAATGCTTGTAGTACCCTCTCTCAGTGTTTCCTTCATTTCTTTCCCTGAGATCGCATGAAGTGGAACGCATATGCGTTCCACACGCCGAATGATGACGTCACCGCGGACCGCCGGCCGGTGGAACGCATATAAGTTCCAGGAAAAAACGGAAGTCCTTATTTGGCAATGGACAGACGAGGCAACCAAGAACAGGTGATTCCGGCGTCCCTGATTGGAGGAACGAACGACAAGAAGACCTTTAAAAGGAACTCTGGACTTTCACACAATGTGATGCTTTATTTAATTTTTTTGTTATTGTATGATTATATTTTATTGTATCTTAATTCATTTTCTCCTGATGAAGTCTCCATTTGGGAGACGAAACGCGTTGAGCTACACATCAAGGCTTATTTTGGGTCTCTCATCCAGCTGAAATCGATTGATATAGAGACTTATTGATGAGCTTTTTTATCTTCTACTTTTTGTAAGTGCAAACAATTAAAGTGTCATATAATATTTAAGCATTTTTACACTATGTCCAGTTTTTTCCTTTAATATGTACCCTGGGATTCTGAGGACGTTGGTGGCTGAATATTGAAAGACATTCTGATGGGCTTTTAACATTACAACATCTTGTGAGTGCAACATTTACTTAAAGGGGCCACATCTTTGATTTTATAGTGTTGCCCTATGAATCTTTTTCTGTCCTGATTTTTTAGGTGTATCTTATATGCTATATTTGCATTTTGAGGACCTTTGAGGAACCCTCTTGTTACTACCTGATTTATAAGGGAAGTAATTACCTTTATTGTAACTTTTTATGCTGCACCTGGGTGGTCTACATTTTTTATATATATACTAACAGAAACATGGCTCTCTCCCTCTGATACTGCTATACCTGCCTCACTGTCCTTCGGTGGTCTTCACTTTACCCACAATCCAAGACAAGCAGAGATTAAAGGTGGCGGTGTAGGTTTTCTTCTCTCACCCCACTGCTCCTTTAAAACCCTGTCCATCCCCCCCCCCTTCCCTCTCTTTCCCATCATTTGAAATTCATTCAATTCGCCTTTTCAAACCCTTCTCTGCTAACATTGCCGTAATCTATCGTTCCCCTCTCCTCTTCCTTGACCACTTTGCTGCATGGCTACCCTACTTCCTCTATTCCAACATCCCATCCCTAATTCTTGGAGACTTCAATATTCCCATTAACCCACCTTTAACCCCAGCAGCCTCTAAACTACTTTCAATCACTTCCTCCCTTGGACTTTTGCAGTGGGCTAATTCTCCCACTCATGTAGCTGGCAATACCTTCGACCTTATTTTCTCTTATTCATGTACAATATCTAATATCTGCAACACTCCATTTCCTCTCTCTGATCACCACCGCTTATCGTTTGCTCTCAATTACCCCCTCACCCAACAATCTCTGCCTAACCCCCCTCAGCTCAGGAGGAACCTTAACTCTATTAACCTCCAGCAGCTGTCAGCTGACATTGATTCACAACTGCTATCCATCCCTTCCCTCTCCTGTCCCTCACTGGCCATCTCCACATATAACACTACCCTTACATCTGCCTTGAACGCTGCAGCCCCGCTCCAAACATGCATCTCGAGGAGGACACGACCCCAACCTTGGCATAATAAATCAACACGCTATCTGCAGAGTTGCTCCCGTTGTGCTGAACGCTCCTGGAGGAAGTCCCGCACCCAGGCAGACTTTCTCCATTATAGATTCATGTTGCTTTCATACAGTGCAGCCCTCGCTCTCGCCAAACAGTCATACTTTTCCTCTCTCATTAATTCATGCTCCCGCAATCCCAGACGTCTCTTTGACACCTTTAATTCCCTTCTCCGCCCTGCTGTGGCCACCACCCAAACTAACCTTACAGCTGATAGCTTTGCATGCTACTTTACCGACAAGATTGAACAGCTAAGGAAACAATTCTCCCCTCCTTGCCGTTTCTCTTTCTCTAAATCTTGTTTTCCCTACCCTCCAGACTTTCTACCCGGCTACTGAACAAGAGGTGGCTGCGCTTCTCCATTCCTCTCGCCCCACCACTTGCCCACTCGATCCTGTCCCATCTCACCTAATCAGATCTCTCTTCCCTTGTCTTGTGCCTACCCTAACACACATCTTTAACTGCTCTCTCTCTTCTGGCACTGTTCCTGCTGACCTTAAACATGCCACTGTAATACCTATCCTGAAAAAAACATCTCTTGACCCATCCTCCCCTTCTAACTATCGTCCCATATCCCTGCTCCCTTTCTCATCAAAGCTTTTGGAAAGACTTGTCTTTACCCATGTGTCCCGCTTCCTTAATTCCAACTCTCTCCTTGACCCTCTTCAGTCTGGCTTCTGCCCTCTCCACTCTACTGAGACTGCTCTTATCAAAGTGACTAATGACCTAATCTCCGCTAAATCCAAAGGTCACTACTCCATATTAATTCTCCTTGACCTCTCTGCTGCCTTTGACACCGTTGATCATGCTCTCCTCCTTCAAACTCTTCAATCGCTCGGTCTCTGTGACTCTGTCCTCTCTTGGTTTTCCTCCTATCTCTCCCAACGCTCATTCAGTGTCTCCTTTTCCAAGGATACCTCCTCCCCTCGTCCTGTCTCGGTTGGAGTTCCCCAAGGGTCTGTCCTTGGTCCCCTTCTATTTTCTCTTTATACTGCCTCTCTTGGTAAACTTATTGCCTCTTTTGGATTCCACTACCACCTGTACGCTGATGACACTCAGATATACCTCTCCTCCCCGGACCTCTCCCCTGCCGTCCTGCAACGTGTCACTGCTTGCCTTCCATCTTCCATCTCTGACTGGATGTCCTCACGCTTTCTGAAACTTAACCTCTCTAAAACTGAACTCCTTGTCTTTCCTCCTCCTAATACTGATCCTCCTCTCTCGTCAGTGATATCCACATAAGTCCATCCCTGCAAGCACACTGTCTTGGCGTCATACTTGACTCTGGTCTCACCTTTGAGTCTCACATCCAGTTTGTTGCCAAGTCCTGTAGGTTCCAACTCAAAAACATAGCCCGCATTCGCCCCTTTCTTACGCAAGATGCTACCAAGGAGCTTGTCCATGCTCTAGTAATTTCCCGCATGGATTACTGTAACCCTCTCCTGATTGGTCTCCCCAAAAGCCGTATTGCCCCGCTACAGTCTGTAATGAATGCTGCAGCTAGACTGATTTTCCTCTCTAGTCGGTCCTCTCACACCTCACCCCTCTGCCAGTCCTTACATTGGCTCCCTGTATGCTATAGGAGTCAATTCAAAGTGCTAACCCATACATTTAAAGCACTGAACAATTCTAGCCCCACTTATATCTCTTCACTAATCCATAGATATGCCCCTCCTCGTACCCTCCACTCTGCCCGTGACCACCTCCTGACCGCTGCTCGCACCCGTACGGCCAACTCGCGCTTGCAGGACCTCTCGCGGGCGGCTCCTCTCCTATGGAATAGCTTGCCTACTGCCATCAGACTCTCCCCTAGTCTTCAATCATTTAAGAAGGGCCTTAAAACCCATCTCTTCAGGAAAGCTTATGGCCTTCCAGAGTAATCTCTACCTTACATACCTGTCTCCTGCTCTCTCCTATGGGACAGTGCTTTGCTCTCTCCTCCAGCTCTGCTTCACTCCTACTTGATATTTCATGTCCTAATGTTTCTAATACCCTACCTCCTATAGTCTGTAAGCTCGTTTGAGCAGGGTCCTCTTCAACCTATTGTTCCTGTAAGTTTTCTTGTAATTGTCCTATTTATTGTTACATCCCCCCTCTCAAAATATTGTAAAGCGCTTCGGAATCTGTTGGCGCTATATAAATGGCAATAATAATAATAACTAAATAATCATGTGCAAACCAGATTGGCCACCCAGAAGGCGGGAAAATACTGTTCATATTTATATGCAGACGGAGGAGGACAAACCACACACCTTGATTTGCCCCTGTGAAAGTCCTGTTCAGGATGAAACGTGTTGGGCGGAGGGACCAAGCAAGCACCTGTTATTGACTTTTATATTTTGTATTTACTTTGTTTATTTGTTTTTTCGTTATGGTTTTTTGTATTTTATATATATTTTATCCGGCTCTTCTACAACTTGCCACTATCCAAACGGCATTGGAAGAAGATTCAAACATGCTCGATTTTTAACATCATCTTGTGAGTGCAACCTTAATAAATTTTGTGAATTGTCTCTCCTTTCTAATTAAGGTGGAAAAGGAAGATTGTCAAGCTCCTCCAAATTTTTAAGATTTCTACATGTCTTACATTCACTACTATCTTGTGAGTGTAATTTGATATCAGCGCAGTTATTGGTGTCTTAATTTATTACACTATTTTTTGGTTTCTGTGTTTCTTTATATTTTTAGATTGTATTTGCTTGTTGTTGATTAAGAAGATTAGAGGGATCTTCTTACAATCTAAATAGGGTAATTCTATTTTACATACATTTACCCACTGGGGAGCACGTCTGTTATATTGTATTTTTGTGTTATTTAAGTCTTCCAACCTGTCAACGTAATAGCACCAATCTAGTGCGACCGCGTGCAGCCACAAGCCGGGTGCAATGACAGTACTCCCCAATCGAAGACCACCCATCGGGCGGAGAAGGAGCAGGCTTGTCAAGAAACATTAGTATTAATACTTAAGGTTGTGGACCGACCGGAAAAGAGAGGAGCGTGGACTCTATCAGCAGCGATCCAAGAACGTTCCTCAGGTCCATACCCTTTCCAATCCACCAAATAAGACAAAACACCAGTATGGAATTGACCTCGTATTCCTCCTTGCCTCCAACAACCAGATGGGGAGGAGGTACAAACTGTTTAGTGTACCGGTTGCAAGTAAGCGGTTTCAACAAAGACACATGGAATGTGTTCGATATCCACAAATGTGCAGGAAGAGCGAGAGTGTACGACACAGGATTAATGTGCTGAAGGACTTGGAAAGGACCTATAAAGCGAGGAGCCATTTTCATGGAAGGTACTTTCAATTTGATATGACGCATGGAAAGCCAGACCCTGTCCCCAACTTTATAGACAGAATTGGCACCACGCTGCCTGTCTGCCTGAACTTTAGTACGTCCGGAGGCCGAGTGTAATGCTTCGTGTACTGAAGCCCAAGTGTCATGGATAGAGGCCAAATGGACGTCTAAAGCAGGAATGTCAGTTTCTGGAAAATCAGATGGTAATACAGTGGAGTGATAACCATTATTTACAAAAATAGTACTGAGAGTAGAGGACTCGTGGGTTGCATTGTTTCTAGCAAATTCAGCCATGGGCAGGAGTTCTGACCAGTTAGTCTGATTGGCATCAATAAAGCAACGTAAATAAGACTCTAAGACTTGATTGGCTCTCTCTGCCGCCCTATTGGTCTAAGGGTGGTACGAAGAGGAAAAAGAAAGTTCTATGCCCAACTGTTTGCAGAAAGCACTCCAAAATCTGGAAATAAATTGGGTACCTCTGACCCCAGAACGTGCGTGTGTGTCGACGTCATGCGTCACATGCATGTTCGTGTGACCTTTGGAGGCGGAGCTACAAATGGCCATGACCTTGTGGTCGGCGCCATTTTGGCTCCCGCATGTGGAGGGGATGGATACCCCAGTGGGTCGGCTCCCGGCTCGTTGCTGAACAGGTAAGTCTTCCAACCTGTCAGCGTGTTTGCACTGACCGGGGGTCGTGACACATTGAGGTCAGGACGAGGCTCGTGGCCAAATGCTTTACCCAACGCTGCTGGATAAAGTGGCCCTTACTCCTGATTTTGACCCGTGTTCACCACTTTCATGACTAAATCATGACTAAAGAGATCCACGCTTATAAACAACTAAACAACTTTAGAATTAAAAAGACTAAATATAAAAAGGCACACTTATATACAGATACAGCAATACTATACTTATATACAACAATGAATATACTCCATATAGATATAGAAAGCAGTGAATCTCCATCTGTATCTCTAGCGATAAAAACTAAACGGAGTACATGTACATATTGCATCCTTCACCATTAGTTGCAGATAAACTTTTAATGCAACTTGCACCAGAAATTAATCATTGCAAACTTATGTGCAAAAAATATGTCTATTAAAGTGACAGCAGTATTATAATCCTAAATACATCTGGAGATTCCCCTAAGGATATAGGGAACCATAGATCACCCTGGAGGTAGAGATCTAAATAGAAACCACCTAAATAAACATCTCTCATTCTAAAAGGAAAAAATAAAAATATATATTTAACACAATAGAAACAATAATAATGCATATGGGAAACAATTAGAGATAATGATGTTTGCACCAAAGTTAAAGAAAGTGCCATATCTCGAAGTCCCCATTCAGACCTCTGGAGGATAATGACTTAAATTTAAAGACCCACATCATTTCTTGTTTGGCAAGCTTGTTATCCAAATCTTCCCCTCTCCAGTTTCTATTAAACCTTTCAATCCCAAGAAACTGTAATTTGGTGAGGTTTTCTTGATGTTTATGTATAAAATGTGAAAATAATGTTCTTTAAACCCTCTTTTAATGTTTCGGATGTGTTCCTCAATGCTGATATGTATCTGTCTGGTAGTTTTCCCTATGTGACGATACAGCCCTAATATCGTCCGTGGGTACTTCCATTAAGTTGCACATATGATCACTATACTAATAGGCTCTGCATCTTGTGCTATATGACACATTAAAGTCTCTTTTTGTCACATTTCTCCTCCCCTTTGTTGACCCACAGCTGCATACACAGGGTCGGGCTATCTAGGCCTGGGATCCTGGGCATCGCTGATGGAGACTCTGACAGATCTCCCCATTGCTCAATTATTGCTAGCCCAGCCAAAAACAACTTCTCCACCCCCTCCCCAACAAGCAGCATAGCTGGGACTACGTCTTCCATGACAGTTCCCAGAACAAACTGTGCTGACTTCTTACCTGATCGCACAGCACTCTGGTCTGCCTCTTCTCTCTGCCCCTCTAACAGTGATGCAGAGCTTAGATCATGTAATGGCACCACAAGGCATAAAAGGGGTTTAAGGCTGTTTAGTAGATATTCCTTCCAGAGACACAGGCACAGCTACTGCAGAACACCAAACTCCCGCACTGGAACCTCACGAATAGCTGCTAACAGACGAACTGGAAAAGCACCCAAGCGGCTTACACTCCTGGCAATCATTCTCTAACAGCATACAGTAAATCCCCCCAAAGACTAGACAGAGCTCCGTGTTGAGGGTCATGCAGTGGTCTGGTTTTTTGAGGGCTACCTGCCCGGTATTTATGCAGGTCTCCCACCTGTTGGACACTCCCCTAGGGGATCAGATGGAAGACTATAACACAGACAGACATGTATCACATTCAGACACACAGAAGTAAAACATCCCCACAATGCATCCTAATTCCCCCCCCCCCATCTATCCTGGAGATAATTGGGAAGTAATCCAATTATCTCCCAGGACAGAGGCAAAACTCCATTATACACGTGGGGACACAAAGACAGAAAAATACATTAAAACATACAGTGTTACATTTAATACATAAAATACATACATGTCACATATCCCCAGATAGCTGGGATCACATAACTACCGAATAGCACTCAGATCCTATACACACAGTTCAATTGCCATGGAGCCAAAGTCTTTATTGCACGAATAGGCATCATGGCATAGCTATCTGGGTTAAAACATTCACATAGAAAAAGTCCCGATCAATCCAGCGTTCGGCTAAACAGCCACGAATAGAAGCAGGGAAGGCTGGAGGCTCAGCGGTGCCTGCACGTAAAAGTGTCCGCTTTTAGTGCACTGATTTCGGGCTAAGCACCTCTGGCCGTCCGGGGAGCTCCATAACACCGCCACCTAGCGGCGGCTATATGTAACTGCGACCACCCAGTAACAGTCAATTAAGCTGCGGTTAACCGCAGCTATGGGGTGGTCAATTGACGGCACACTCTAGCTTCAGGGAGGTGAATTGAAGGCACACGCCAGCTTCCCGGTGGTCGCGCCTTCGGTATTTTGTTCGGTAGATAAAATCTACCGAACGCCCTGGCAGAAAGGCACGAACAAGCCTCTCTGCAGGGAGAATAAAAAGTCTTTTAAAAGTCTGGGCCATAGTCTAAAGGGAGCAGGTGGGCAACCAGGCTTCTCCAATGCAATGTGGCAAGATTGGTCTCGTCACAGATCACATCTGTTACGAATGCTGTTATGGTAGATACCCGTTCGCCTATTTCCTCCCGAACGGCTGAAGCCTGAGTGATTATAGCTTGTAGTTCGTGTGTAGATTCGAACAGTTCCAGACGAATGCAGCATTCAAGTAGTTTCTCCCCAGCAAGTAGACAGTTACCCAAACATCAGCCTAGACTAGATGAAGGGCACAACAGGAATGAACTTTAATAGTGCCATACTGGCTTTTATGCAACTCCCCATGCAAGGGGCACTCCCACATGGACCTTGTTGGGGACTCCAACATAAAGTTAACAACCAATAACAATACAGTTACAAAGTGTGACACTCCCAATACAAACATATAAGCCCTCCTCTCTGCCTGTGAGATAATTGAGTCAGATACTGTAATAACTCAATTATCTCCAGGCAGAAAAAACAAATTTTTAATAAAACTTACAAAGTACCCCAAAACACATAAAATCCCCATAAATGTTATATCCCCTGATAGCCCTGATCTAGGTGACCAACCTTTTTCTAAAAATCACCCAGATAAGTTTAGGGGTTTTGGAATTTTATGGAAGTCTAATTTTGGCCGACCGCACACGAGGCTCCTGCCTAGAAATAGTTCCATCAGTTTAGGTTGTGCGGTTGGTCTAGTTCAGAAAGTCTCAAAAACGAACAAATGCACTAATAGTTCCCCCTGGCTCATAGCAGTGATTGTTCCCCTAGTTCGTGGGAAGAAAACTACCGAACAGGAAGCAGGCAGGAAAATGAATCAGGCATATAGTTTGACCGGTATTAAGTCGAGTGTCCAATTTTCGTTCCAGACACTCGATGACCAGGTCCCGCTGCCTCCTTTTGTGCGGACAAGATGGCCGCCATTTTCTCCTGCACGTGGCGTTAGACTATACACAGGGAGAGCACTTAATCGACTGTTCTCTTTGAAGTTAATGAGCGAGGGTATGTTTCAGCTACCGAACCAATTAAAATAAAAGTCCTGAATAACATGGTGGTTTTATCACAACATCCTCCTGGATGGGCCCCCAAACAAAGCTCCGTTTGCTGTGCAATCACTGCCCCCATGCCGGATTGGACAGCCCTCAGCGACTGGGACTCTGCCTGATCTGCCGATCCGCTCTGTCCCTCTGAAAATGCTGCAGAGCTGGGTTCATATGCTTCTTGGTGAGAGCAAAGCTCTGGATGCAGTGATGCAGTCCCAGTCTCCATATCGGACCCCACTACCCATTGTAGCATCACCAGCTCTCTCACCGGTCTCTTCTCTATTATCTGCTGTGGACCTTGTTGCTGCAGCCCCTGCCAGCTCTGTCTCTTGTTGCAGTGTGGATGAGATGTCCCCCTCTGGCGTGGCTTCCAGGGTTGTGTGCTGTGAAGTTGTCGGGGACACCAGCAGTACCTCCGCGCTTCCAGTGACTGAAGCATCTCCGGCGATTCTCTCATCAGCTGCCCTACAGATCAATTATCTGCTGCTGCATGTTGCACATTTCTGCTTTTGGCTTCTGCAGTGGTATCCAACCACACATCTCAGGATTGTGGGATTGCCATTGACTTGTCCCCCACCAGCACATCTGAGGGGACAAGGGCATAGTACTCATAGAGCACAAACTCCTCCAAATAGGATGCCCAATCAACCCACGGCTCCACTTCCTCATAGAAAGCATCCTTCCAGCCTGTATGGGTCACATTCATTTGACGATCACGATCCTCATGGGCAAGGTCCTCTACTGCGATTGCCAAAAAAACAAAAAAACACTTACTCAGCCACCTTTGGCATACCTGTAGTCCTGCATTCTCAGGGATAGTCTGATTGCTCGGGATGACATTGCAAGAGCGATGCTGGAAGCCTCTGGTTGTGGTTCAGACACTCCACTCTGCTGCTCAGCCATGTTGTGTCCCTCAGCAGCGCTCTGGTGTGCATCTCCGGTCAACTTTAACCTCTTCAGATCACTGTACTGCAAGTTATCCCTCCTTTTGCCACCAGTTTGTGATGATACAGCCCTAATATTGTCCGTGGGTACTTCGACTAATTTGCACAGCTGATCACTATACTAAGTGCTATGACCTGGGCTTGGAGTCCCTTTATCCACCAGCATTCACATTAAAGCAGATCTTGGATAGTTACAGCAAGGAAAGAGACAACCAGCAACAAACTTTATTTTTAAACAGCAACAAATTATACAAACTACATTTCCCTTCCCCATTTAAGTCCACCTTGACAACAAAAGCATACCTAGATCGGCCAGGTAGATATCTCAGCATGGCGGGAGGCTCTGCATCTTGTGCCATGTGACACATTAAAGTCTCTTTTTGTCACATTTCTCCCCCCTTTGTTGACTCACAGCTATATCTATGTCACGGTTCTCATCATGCCATCCAGACGGCCAGGCGTGGTCACCCCACAGTTGCCAGACAGGATTTGAACCTGGGTCCTTCTGCATCTTTCCTGCCTCTGAACCACTTCAGTACTTGTGGATCTAGCCTTGTTTATCCGGCATTGCCTGCAGCACTAGGGGCTGGACTTCACCAGTGGCTCCTACCTGTCAATCTAAGTCCACCTGAGGCAGATGGATCATTATCCCAGGTATCTAACACTGCCCTTCCCTGAGGGCAGTGTCAGTTTGTTGTTTAATTTTTCCTGTTGCTTGTCAAGACTGACTTGGCTTGTGACCCCTGATGTGGAATCTACGTTATTGCCTGTCTGCCGCCTGCCCTGATCTTTTTGATATTGTGCCTGACTACTCTTCTGGATTTGCCCTGGTCTTTTTCCTCATACCTGGTTACTGTTCCTGCCTATGCCCCTGTGCACAGATTCACAGCCCAAATAGCTTCTTACCTGGTTACCGAGGGCTGTGTTTATCTGCAAGGATAAGCATACATCTCTACACTTCGGACTCCACTCAAGGTAAACCGTTACAATCTAGATACATGGAAAACAGTCACAAAAATGGTGCCGCAAGCTTGTGGCTTGCGCCAAACAAATTAGGCCATCCATCACACCCTACATACTGCATCTTGCATGGGCAGGTTAGAACATATATGCAGTTATTTGTGTGACAGGTTATCAGTTCTTTAATCCTATAAGTTTTCTCAGTATTACCTGCTATTTATTCTATTTTTTAACACATTTGGATGCTCCCGTTGTCCTACAGGCTAAACACGATCCACATTGAAAAAACTCTATTTCGCTATTTAAAAAAGTTTTTATATTATTCTTATATGTTTAAAACTATTTCTAATAAGGTGGTTCTTGATACTAGGTATTCCTTTATACAGTTGCAAGAAAAAGTATGTGAACCCTTTAGAATGGTATGGATTTCTGCACAAATTGGTCATAAAATGTGACCTGATCATCATCTAAGTCACAACAATAGACAATCACAGTCTGCTTAAACTAATAACACATAAAGAATAAAATGTTGCCATGTTTTTATTGAACACACCATGTAAACATTCACAGTGCAGGTGGAAAAAGTATGTGAACCCTTGGATTTAATAACTGGTTGAACCTCCTTTGGCAGCAATAACTTCAACCAAACGTTTCCTGTAGTTGCAGATCAGGCGTGCACAACGGTCAGGAGTAATTCTTGACCATTCCTCTTTACAGAACTGTTTCAGTTCAGCAATATTCTTGGGATGTCTGGTGTGAATCGCTTTCTTGAGGTCATGTCACAGCATCTCAATCGGGTTGAGGTCAGGACTCTGACTGGGCCACTTCAGAAGGCGTATTTTCTTCTGTTTAAGTCATTCTGTTGTTGATTTACTTCTATGCTTTGGGTCATTGTCCTGTTGCAACACCCATCTTCTGTTGAGCTTCAGCTGGTAGACTGAAGGCCTTAAGTTCTCCTGCAAAATGTCTTGATAAACTTGGAAATTAATTTTTCCTTCGATGATAGCAATCCGTCCAGGCCCTGACGCAGCAAAGCAGCCCCAAACCATGATGCCCCCACCACCATTTGGGATGAGGTTTTGATGTTGGTGTGCTGTGCCTTTTTTTCGCCACACATAGTGTTGTGTGTTTCTTCCAAACAACTCAACTTTGGTTTCATCTGTCCACAGAATATTTTGCCAGTACTGCTGTGGAACATCCAGGTGCTGTTGTGCAAACTATAAACGTGCAGCAATGTTTTGTTTGGACAGCAGTGGCTTCCTCTGTGGTATCCTCCCATGAAATCCATTCTTGTTCAGTGTTTTACGTATTGTAGATTCGCTAACAGGGATGTTAGCATTTGCCAGTGACTTTTGTAAATCTTTAGCTGACACTCTAGGATTCTTCTTTACCTCATTGAGCAGTCTGCGCTGTGCTCTTGCAGTCATCTTTACAGGACGGCCACTCCTAGGGAGAGTAGCAGCAGTGCTGAACTTTCTCCATTTATAGACAATTTGTCTTGCCGTGGACTGATGAACAGCAAGGCTTTTGGAGATACTTTTATAACCCTTTCCAGCTTTATGCAAGTCAACAATTCTTAATTGTAGGTCTTCTGAGAGCTCTTTTGTGCGAGGCATCATTCACATCAGGCAATGCTTCTTGTGAAAAGCAAGCCCAGAACTGGTGTGTGTTTTTTATAGGGCAGGGCAGCTGTAACCAACACCTCCAATCTCATCTCATTGATTGGACTCCAGTTGGCTGACATCTCACTCCAATTAGCTCTTGGAGATGTCATTAGTCTAGGGGTTCACATGTTTTTTCCACCTGCACTGTGAATGTTTACATGGTGTGTTCAATAAAAACATGGCAACATTTCATTCTTTGTGTGTTATTAGTTTAAGCAGACTGTGATTGTCTATTGTTGTGACTTACATGATGATCAGATCACATTTTATGACCAATTTGAGCAGAAATCAATATCATTCCAAAGGGTTCACATACTTTTTCTTGCAACTGTATATGATTCTAGGTTTACTTGAAATTATGTGACTTAGGAGAGGATCTTCATACAAAATAAACCAATACTTATTGATGATTTTTTTGAGTTCCTAGTTGCTACCTGAGTAGTAAAAAATTTAAGGGACTTCATTTGTCTTATTAGTTGTTTGGTAAATCTTTCCCTTGCCATTTTTCAGATGATCTGCTTTAGTCCTTTATTCAGGCTATCTTCCCGGAACCCCTGAATCACCGTGCTCTCCAACATCTGAAGGCTCGCTACCTAAGATCATTGGCCTCCTACGATCAACTCATGTTACTTTCGGACAAGGCCCGTCTGGAACTCCATTGGTGGCTTTGACACATGGAAGCCTGGCATGGCAAGGCGATATTTTGATACCGCCTGGATTTCGTCCTTTTGTCTGGGCTGGGGTGCGACTTGCAATGGCATGGCAACAGGAGGTCTCTGGACTCCAGAGGAGAAGACCCTTTACATAAACTGTCTAGAGCTGATTGCAGGGTCGTTCGCCCTGCGCTGCTTCACCACTAGCAAGAGTCACTGCTCCCTGCATCTTGGCTGTCCGCTACATAAACCCATTGGGAGGTTTCCATTACAAACTTCTGTTGCATCTCACAAACGACATTTGCTAGCACTGTCTGGACAAGAACTTGTCGCTCATGTTGGAATACCTCCCAGGACAAGACAATCTCATGGCGGACTGGTTTTCCCAATACCGGAGAGACTGGCAGCTTCATCCTTCTGTATTTCGCATGTTGGACTGCCTTCAAGGTTCCTTTGCAACAAAAGTGTAATGCACACACTAAAAAGAAGGAATTCTTCCTGCAGGGTGGTCCAGAAAGGGAGGGCCAATCGTTGAAGACATTAAATGGAAGAAAATAAATATCCTGGCCCACCTGAGGTTTCTTCTAAAAGGCAGTCTTTTTTTTTTTAATTTGAAACAAGTAAGTGACTTGATAAAGGCTCAGAGAGGAGCCAAAACGTTATCTCCACTTCCTTGTTTCAAAGGGGTAGTTGTTTTAGGAGTTATATAAGGGGTGAAGAAATTAGCTTGGCAAAATTTATCTTGGCTGCTGCTACTAATTGCTGTTACAAAGTGTACTTGGAGATATTCTGGAAAGTGATTTTATTATTCAGCTCTCTGAGATCTTTCTTTTTTACTGTTACAGATAAGAGTCGTCTCTAGGAAAAGGTTTTTGATTGTGTAAGGTTTGATTTCCTGTAGGTATTTGGTAAGGCATCTGATTTGATTAGTTAGGTGTTTGCTAATTGCTATTTATTACTTGTTAATAGCTATTGTATGTCAACATGCATAGGCCCACTCAGGTGTTAAACATTCCCAGGGCGTTGTGCTTTCAGGAGTTATATAACGGTTGGAGAAATTAGCTTGGTTAATTGAGCTTTGCTTCTGCTACTAAGTGCTGCTATGAAGTGTACTTGAAGAAATTCTGGAGGTAGTCTGAGGTATATAAGAGGTGGAAAAAAAGTAAGTTTTGTGTTGATTTAAATTCTTCACCTCCTTATAATGGTAGACTTAGTTCAGTGTAAGTTGTTATGCATTTGTTTGACGTTTCACCTTTTCGAGGGTTGGAGGCTGTCTAATCTATAGACAGTTCTCTATATTGTGGCAGGGGATTGTATTTTTCAAGTCTGAGATTTGTAAATTATTTGGTAAACAAATTTAGGCTGGAACTGTTGCAAAGCCACTGCTGCTGAGGCTTCCTAGGAATGGCAGATGGATTACTGTAAGATCTGGTAGTCTGGTGGCCATTCGAATGGTCCTCAGCAGAACTTACCGCTATGGAAATAATTTCGGCATGAGGACTGTAGTGGAGAGGTAGTACGATCCACAGTATCTCCGCTGGTAGACAGGAACAGCAAACAATAATCCAGGTAACGTTATAATAATCCCTTCTTCCCCCAAGAACTAGACGACACATAGGCTGGGAGTCAACTGAGTTTTTATTCACAGGTCACAGTATTTATGCAGTTCCCCATGCAAGGGGTTTCTGGAGTGACTTTGCAGTGTTTGTACAGTAGGGGACTACATGGGGAACTGAGCATACAGGACAATTTTCCCACCATGCACTGCTGTACTAGAGGGATACTCCCATAAGAATATACTGTTAATTGGATTATCCCTCTGTACAGCAGAACCTGTCTTTTCACATAAAAATACATAACTTGCACGTTATTCGCACCATTTAACCAAATGACATTTGTATAGATAGCTGGGATCTGAGCACATCTTCAGGGAACTACCACTCAGATCCCAGCACAATTAGCCGAAAGCCACACGAAACATCATTTAATACGAACACACAGCATATGAAGGACCGGTGGTCCTGAACGGTCTGGAAGTCCAGCGGTGTTCGTGCTGTCGAGTAGCCGATTTTAGTTCCAGGCACACGATGACCAAACACCGCTGGGCTAACAAAGGATCCAAGATGGCCATGTGGTCAATATACGAACGGCGACCACTCTGAGAACCTATTAACAGAGTGTAGATACAACATTGCAATCCATAATGGGAACCACACAACCCCCTGTGTGTGGTCTCCCATTCAGTACATGGTTCGTTTCACGAACAGTGTTGAAAGTCACTGTGCGTGAAACTACCATAGGAATGCTATCGGCTTTCGAACAACCTAAAATAAGCCATATATTTGCAGTCTCTCCAGGACAACCTTTATACATTACAATAGTCTTAAGTGGCTAGGTTTGCCACAAGGACTTTGTGGTTCCCGGACCTCTCAGTGGTACTTAGCTGCGAATGTTATGGACCTGTTTTCACATTGAGGCTACCTTGCGGTTCCCGGACAACTTGATCCAGAGTTTTGAACCCCTTTGCGACCTTCCTGGAGAGAACTTTTTGGAGGGAAGGTAGAACAAAGGAACAAAGAACAAGGTGGAGCACATCGTATTTCATCAGGCATTGACAGGCAAAAGCACTTCCTCTATGATTGTCAGGATCGACACAGGGATCCAATACGCAGAATGCAAAATATAGAAGAACGTATATCGGGCCTTAGATTGACCGCACTAACTTCAGAATAATAATAGAACAAAGAATAGTCAGGGACAAGCCTAGGTCGAGGGAGCCAGAAAACAGGTAAGTGAATAAACAAGCTGAGTCAAAAGGAAGGAGAACACAGAATGGTCAAAATCAGAGCCAAGTCAAATACCAAGAAACCAAACTAGAGTAAGCACTATAGGAACAGACAAGCTAGAACCACGACAGGGCTTTTCATAGGTTGGCTCTTTAAGTGATGACCACACCCCCAAAACATCCTCATAAAAAGGGGTGGAGCTACCGTGGCCGGCGTCTGAACGGCCGAGAAGAGATGGGAGATGGGAAGAAGTTACCCCATCATGTGGGAGAAGACCCACAGGCTGGATTCCTGCCATGGCAGAAATAATAGTGTGAAGAAAACCCCTGTTTTTATGGACTTAGTTCGACTGTTTTGTTCTCCCCCCTCTTAGAACACCAGTTTAAACCCTTAATAACTGTCATATTTTAAAACTCTGTCTGACCCTTTTAACTGTCATTTTGTTTTTCCTCAGAGCAGGAGTGGTTTTACTGCATGAATACTGCTGCTTTGTGTGCATTAAACAGATCTCTATCCAGCATTAAGCCTCAGCTCATGTGTGGAGGGTTATGCTATGCTTGTGTCTACACTCTACCTGGAAGGATTATTCGCTAACTACAGGGAGAAAGGGAACCCAAAACGGTCAGAGAGGGTTGGACCGTCACAATTGGTGGCAGCGGCGGGATCGTCCCTTTCTCATGATTTTTTAATTCATGGCTGAACCTGGAGCATGCATGGAAGCTTACTACAACCAGCTCAAGCGCAACACCCTGAAAGACTTATTGGAGGTTCGAAGGGGCAGCGGCAGCAATAAGATCAAGCGCTGTATTGTAAGCGAACTAATGGAGCTGGACAGGGAAAGCGTGGCTGTGGCAACCCCGGCTGTTCGTGCAGAAGAAAGCAAAGTGGACTGAGAAATAAGGGAACGGCTGGTGCTGTTCGGGCCAAACCCTGCTTTGCTAAGATACGGGGAAAAGGCCATCTCTGACCCAAGGGGACTAGATGGAGAACAGTATGTGTGGGAAGGGGGCCGGTTGTATAGATTTACAGATTCCGGAACCAAATCCCCAGGGCAAAAACGTCAGCTAGTGGTACCCCAGAAATACAAGCAGGAGCTGATGAGGATTGGGCACGATATTCCATTAGCCGGATGTTTAGGGATTAGACGGACGGCGTACCGAGTAACCCAAAACTTCTTCTGGCCGGGAATCTCTAACGATGTCCGGCGGTATTGCCAAACGTGCGAAATATGCCAGTGGGTGGGTAAGAAGGGTGACCACTATAAAGCTAAGATGCTTCCAATGCCTATAATTGAAGAACCCTTTAGTCGAGTCGCTGTAGACTTAATAGGACCCCTAGCTCATCCCAGTCGCTCAGGTAAAAGGTAAATACTCACTCTCGTCAACTTCGCCATTAGATATCCTGAAGCGGTAGCACTGTCTAATATTGAGGCAGAGACAGTGGCAGATGCCCTGGTCAAGGTGTTCTCAAGAGTCGGATTTCCCCAGGTAATCCTATTAGACTAGGGTACCCAGTTCACGGTCGCTGTGACCCAGCATTTGTGGAAGGTCTGCGGGATAAAACCCCTGACTAGCTTCCCGTATCATCCCTAGACCAATGGTCTATGCGAGCGGTTCAATGGGACTCTGAAGCAGATGCACCTCCTTTTTGCTTACCAGGAGGTCCCGTAGGAATCAACGGGGTTCTCCCCCTTTGAGTTGTTATATGGGAGGCGAGTGAGGGGACCCCTAGACGTGATTAGGGAGCATTGGGAGGGAGCCACAGAGTAAGCATGGACCCCGGTGGTGCCATATGTGCTGGAACTGAGTGACCGTATGGAGGCGTTGACCCAGATGGTGCGTGAAAACCTCCAGTCGGCTCAGCGGCGCCAGCGGGTATGATATGACCGGAAGGTCAGGCACCGTAGTTTTCAGGTAGGACAGCAAGTTATGGTACTTAAACCAGTCCGACAGGACAAACTACAGGCTGCCTGGCAGGGACCCTACAAAATTATTGGGAAAGTATGTGACACTATGTACATGGTAGCCAGCTGTGATGATGAGAATGTAAAGCGCACATTCCACATCAACATGCTGAAGGAATACAAGGGTAGAGAAAAGGAGGTGGCGGCCATGTGTGCGCCACCATCCAAGGATCTAGACACCCTACTGGAGGCCGACCAGAGGGTACGGGCTATAGAGTTGGTACAGTTTGGGGAACGGCTGGGACCACAGGAACGGACCCAGGCAATCGCCCTTCTAGAAGCCAAACAGGCTACGTTCTCTCAGGTGCCTGGGTTGCCGAGGCTGGCCGTCCACAAATTGGAGACCCCAGGCCAGGCTTCCTTACAGCAGCCCCCCTACCGCATCCCTGAGGCAGTCCAGGAAGGGATACGGAGGGAAATAAATGAAATGCTATGCTTAGGGGTCATTGAACATTCCCAAAGTCCTTGGGCTTTGCCGGTAGTGCTAGTGCCGAAGCGGGACGGCACGACCCGCTTCTGCGTAGACTACCGACGACTGAACGATAAGACGGTCACAGACGTCTACCTGATGCCCCGGGTAGACGAACTGTTGGACCGCATGACTAGGGGGAAATATCTGACAACAATAGGCTTATACCAGTTCCGAGTAATGCCATTGGGGATGAAGAATGCCCCAGCCACTTTCCAACGGATGGTAGATCGCCTCCTAAATGGTCTCCAGGATTATGCGTGCACATACCTGGACGACATAGCGATTTTTAGTGAAACCTGGGAGGCCCACTTAAAACATGTAGGGACGGTACTGGATAGAATTCGGGCAGCTGGCTTGACCTTGAAGCCTAACAAGTGTCACATTGGTATGGCGGAGGTGCAGTACTTGGGCCACCGCGTAGGATGAGGAAAACAATGGCCGGAGCCCGCTAAGATTGAGGCTGTTGCAAACTGGCCCACCCCCTGTACCAAGACGCAAGTTTTGGCTTTCTTAGGGACAGCTGGCTACTACAGACGCTTTGTCCCTGACTATAGCACCCTGGCCAAACCCCTGACGGACTTGACAAAAAAGAACTTACCCCGACAAGTCCTGTGGTCCCCGGAGTGCAAGGCAGCCTTTCAAGCATTGAAGCAAGCTCTTATAAAACGCACCTGTTCTCGCTGCCCCCGATCCTAACAAACTGTAGCGAAACCGGCCTCGCCACGTGTCCTTGGAGGGGGCTGCTTGCCCGCCTCTTGCCTTTGGACTATGGACCAGACTTTATGAGAATGTGTTAACCCAGATAGCTATGCCATGGAGCCCATTTGTGTAGTTAAAGACTTCGGCTCCATAGCAATTGAACTGTGTGAATAGGATCTGAGCGCTCTTCAGTAGTTTTGTGTGCTCAGATCCCAGCTATCTGGGGATATGTGAAATGTCTGTGTGTTATGTGAAAAGGTGACTTTATGTATTTTAAAGTGTTTTGTGTCTTTTTGCAACCATGTGCTTAATGGAGTCTTGTGTCTGTCCTGGGAGATAATTGAATTACTTATCTCCAGGATAGAAGACTCTGAAACTGGTTTGGGCCAGAAAGCCATGCTTCATTTAGTCACAAAGGACTTTCCCTTAACTTTTGAACCCCTGGTCTGATTCGTGCCATTTTTTAATTTGTTGTTCCCCTGAATGGATTGATTATGAAAATGTAAGTTTTATGTATGTACGATGTTAACTCACAAAGTTATAAAAATGTACAAAAATTAACTTTTCAGCTTGGAGATAATTGAGTAGATACAGTAATTGACTCAATTATCTCCTAAGCAGAGGGGAGGAATATGCTGGGTGTGTTTCTATTGTCCCATTGTGTCTGATTGGCTGCTGTACTTGCATTGTATGTGTTGTAATGTGTTTATTGGTGGTTCTGCAAAACCCTGTGGGCAGTACTATGTTTTGTGGATTGTAATAAAAACCAGGCTGGGTGTGCCAGCACTGGAGTTCCTGTTTTAACCCTCAAAGTGAAGTGTCGTCTCATTATTGGGGGAAGGATTTATTGTATGCTGTTCCAGTTTGACTGCTAGGAGAGTAAACCTATTCGTATGGTTCCTATTCAACTGTCTACAGCATTCATATGCTTGAGAGGATTCATATGCTTCTCCGTTCGGTGGTTGTGGTGTCTGCTGCAGTGCTTGGAGTCCTCAGGAAGCGCTAGGAGCATCCTTCAACGGAGGTACCCAGTCGGGGTGCCAGGCGATCCGTTTCATTGGTGGCAGCGGTGGGATGGCGTCCTAGGGCGAGGTAAAGCAGCTCAGAGACACCGTTCGTGGAGTTACAAATTGAGGGCAACGCTAGCACACGTGCAGCGCCCCTGGGAGCAGAGGTATCCAGCGACTTGGAGCAGACAAGTATGGAAGGCTCTTGCGATGATTGGATGGCCGAGGTGAGGCAGCGAGTGGCCCAGTATGGGGATGATTTACCCATGGAGGTACGCCGGGTGATCTGGAACCAGGTCACGGCCGAGCGAAACACAAGGCTGGCCCGAGAATTCCGGCTGGCGAAAGAGAGAGAGTACGCTCAGCGGAAGGAGTGTTACAGCAGCCGAGTAGAGGCTGCATCCGAGGAGGCTAGCCGTCTCCCCCTGAGGCAGCCGCAGGAACCCGAAGTAGGGGTCCTCATAGACTGGTCCTGTGAGGAACCACAACAGGCAGGTGGAGATGGGACCGGCCCAGATCCCCAGCAGCAGCCGGAGTTGCCAGGTGCGGAAGCAGGTGGTCCTTACTCGCAAATGTTGAGGGATCTCACAGACTGGTCCTGGGAAGACCCACAGATGGCAGGTGGAGATGGGACGGCGGTCTCTCTACCGGCCCTACAGGGATGCTGGGCGGTCGGCCCAGATCTCCAGCGGCAGTGTGAGTCCCAGGGAGCCGAAGGGGTCGTCCTTCCTCCCCAGCGGCAGTGTGTACCCCAGGAAGCAGAGACCGTCTGTCTCGCACCCCAGCCGCAGGACAAAATATTGAAAGGGGAGACAGTTGGTCCACCTCTCCACCAGCAAAGAGAGTGTCAGGGAGAGGAGCAGGTTACCCCCTCTCCCCAGCGGTAGTCTACAGTTCAGAGAGAGGAGCTTGTTACACCCTCTCTCCAGCGGCAGCCTAGCCCACCAAGGGGAGATGTTAAGCCCCACAACTATGCAGATGGGACCGTAGTCTCTGCACTTGCAGCACCAGGGGTAGGGACGGTCGGTCCTGTCCCCCAGCCACAGAGCAGTGTATCCAGAGGGGAGACAGTCGGTCGCCCCCTCCCACAACCAGGCTCCAACCAGGCTACTTCAGTGGTAGCGCTGGCACCCGGGCAGAGTACCGCTGGTCTCTGCCCACTCAGCAACCCACCAAGGCAGTCTACCAGCCCCCGCACAGCCGTGGTGAGGCACCTGGACATGGACAAGTTGCTATTTTATCCAGGTGTAGTAACCAGTTATTGTGGGTGGGCTGTATTGCTGTTTGTGCTTCGTGGGTGGGTTGCTGAACTAACCAGGGCACTGACCGGCAGGAGGTCAGATACCCTGTTAGTCTGGATGGTAAAGGGGAGAAATGTGGCGAAACCGGCCTCGCCACGTGTCCTTGGAGGGGGCTGCTTGCCCGCTTCTTGCCTTTGGACTATGGACCAGACTTTATGTGAATGTGTTAACCCAGATAGCTATGCCATGGAGCCCATTCGTGTAGTTAAAGACTTCGGCTCCATGGCAATTGAACTGTGTGAATAGGATCTGAGCCGCCTTCAGTAAGTAGTTTTCTGTGTGCCTGTGATCCCAGCTATCTGGGGATATGTGAAATGTCTGTGTGTTATGTGAAAAGGTTACTTTATGTATTTTAAAGTGTTTTGTGTCTTTTTGCAACCATGTGCTTAATGGAGTCTTGTGTCTGTCCTGGGAGATAATTGAATTATTCTCCAGGATAGAAGACTCTGAAACTGGTTTGGGCCAGAAAGCCATGCTTCATTTAGTCACAAAGGACTTTCCCTTAACTTTTGAACCCCTGGTCTGATTCGTGCCATTTTTTAATTTGTTGTTCCCCTGAATGGATTGATTATGAAAATGTAAGTTTTATGTATGTACGATGTTAACTCACAAAGTTATAAAAATGTACAAAAATTAACTTTTCAGCTTGGAGATAATTGAGTAGATACAGTAATTGACTCAATTATCTCCTAAGCAGAGGGGAGGAATATGCTGGGTGTGTTTCTATTTTCCCATTGTGTCTGATTGGCTGCTGTA
>OW240917.1:182026674-182059376 GCA_933207985.1 Pelobates cultripes | reverse complement strand
GACCTGAGCTATCTGGGGATATGTTACATGTCTGTTATGTGTAAATGTGACTTTATGTATTTTAAGTGTTTTGTGTCTTTTTGCAACCATGTGCTTAATGGAGTCTTGTGTCTATCCTGGGAGATAATTGAATTACTCTCCAGGATAGAAGACTCTGAAACTGGTTTGGGCCAGAAAGCCATGCTTCATTTAGTCACAAAGGACTTTTTACTAACTTTTGAACCCCTTGTCTGATTTGTGCCATTTTTGAATATGTTGTTCCCCTGAATGGATTGATTGTGAATATGTAATTTTATGTGAATGTGATGTATGGTTTTAGAGTTATGAAAGTTGGGTAGAAAGTATGTTTTAACTGTATGTGTAATTGAGTTTCCTCTCAGGATAAGGGGAGGGAATATGTGGGATGTAACTGTGATGATGTGATTGGTTTTTGTAGCGCCCTGTGGGCTGTACTATGTTTGTGGATTGGGAATAAAAGAGACTGTATGTGACAGTACAGGGAGTTCCTGTTTTAACCCTCAAAGTGAAGTGTCGTCTCATTATTGGGGGAAGGATTTATTGTATGCTGTTCCAGTTTGACTGCTAGGAGAGTAAACCTATTTGTATGGTTCCTATTCAACTGTCTACAGCATTCACATGCTTGGGAGAATTTATTTGTTTCTCCGGTTCAGTGATTGTGGTGTCTGCCAGAGTGCTTGGAGTCCTCAGGAAGCGCTAGGAGCATCCTTCAACGGAGGTACCCAGTCGGGGTGCCAGGCGATCCGTTACACAGATTTTATTAAAGGACCACTAGAGTCACCCAGACTGGCTCCAGTGGCATCTGCCTATCCACGCCTCCCCCCTTTGTCAGTCCCTACATTGGCTTCCCGTAAGATATAGGTCTCAATTTAAGATCCTGATACCTGCTTACAAATCTCTACACAATGCTGCTCCAACCTACTTATCATTATTACTCATATATGTCCCATCTAGGCCTCTACACTCTGCGGAGACCTACACGTAACCTCTGTTCCTATTCCTACCTCTGATACTCGCTTAAAGACTTCGCTAGGGCTGCACCGTTCCTATGGTACGCCCTTCCTTTCTCTGTTAGACTTTCACCAAATCTCCACTCCTTCAAAAAATCTTTGAAAACTTCTTTAGGAAAGCAGATCAATTAAACTATGAACAGCTTTCTCTCCCTGCACCCTGTTTCCTCTCTTGAAACTGTCATCAAAACGCTAAGCCCTCAATGAACACTATCCTAGCAACCTACTTCTCTACCCTACCCTTACCTTTTGTGTCACCTTACCACACTCCCTCTAGCATGTAAGCTCATCCCCCTCAATCCCTCTGTTCCTGTGTCCAACTCGTGTGGTTACAACTACATGTCTGTTAGTCCACCCATTGTACAGTACTATGGAACTTGTTGGCGCTTTATAAATAATAATAATAAAAAAAAACTTTTTAGAAACTACAATGTTTAAATTGAAGGGTTAAACCTACCTCTAGTGGCTGTCTTCTTGAGTAAAACTGTCACGTGACATGGAAACTCATTGGAATGCAATAAAATCAATGCTTTCCCATGTGAGGCATTTGGATGCTATCAGTTTGCAGCATACAGAGGTGAAGCATACTTAAACAAACAAGTCCCTTGAGGAGAGACTTGTATGGTGTGTATAGGGATCTGAAAAGTAGTTAACCCTATAAATACATATGAATGAGTGAAGCATACTTACCTGAAATTCTTCCTCGCTGGTGCTGCCATTTTGTATCTCTTAGAGCTGCATTGTCGTGCATGTTCCAGGGATGCTTAACAAAATGTAAAATTCAGAATTCTGCAGAAGAGTAGCCCCTACACTATCTCATAACTAGTGATGTCGCGAATCGTTCGTGGCGAACTCCGGTCAGCTGACACATCCCTGCCAATCTCCGGCAGACCCTCCCTCCCACACCCTCCTACCTCCTAGACAGCATCCATGTTGAAGCTGCCTTCAACATGGATGCTGTCCAGGAAGTAGGAGGGTCTGCCGGAGATTGGCAGGGATGTGTCAGCTGACCGGAGTTCGCCGCGAACGGTTCGTGGCAAGTTTGCGACATCACTACTCATAACATGTTTTAATTTCTGTGACGCAGCTGCTTTAACATTGCTGCAGTTTGACTGTATATATTAAAAAAATCTGAAGGTTTTCTTCTCAGATGGCCTCTGCCTGAGCTGACAGTGGTGAAAAAAATGTGTACATTCATAGTGTTATCAGAAACTTTTAACTTACAAAATTGAGACCTGATGCTTTCATAAAATTGCATATGATATTTACTTTCTGTTGCTACACTCTGTTATAAGCTATGACTAACAAGTTGAATGAACACTCCAAGCACCATAACCACTGCAGCTTTTTGTAGTATTTATCGTGCCAGCAGTACCCTGGTGCCGGCCCTCTTGACTTCTTACCTGGGGTCTGCTAGATGCTGCTCCCTGTCTCTACTACTAATGCTGGAGAGCATTGGCTCTCTTAAGGTATTGCTAAACTATTTATTTTATATAGTGGTTGACATTTTTTCTTTTCCTATATTCTTACCATAGAAAAAACGAACACTTATTTTTTCCACCCTTCGAGCTGATATCCGGATATGTTTATCAGAAATGGGACGGCAGCCTCTCTCTGGCTTAGAACAAGACGCAGTCAGTGTGGATGAAGAAAATCTAAGCCTTACTTCAGAAAACATGAAGGCTCTTCAATTTCTGAAAGACCATGTTAGTGTTGCATTTAAAATCTAACTTTTCAGACCAGCCATGTCAGGACTACACATATATGACATTTTACGGCTACATGAATTATGATATTCAGTGACCTATGTAGAGACTCAAACAAACTTCTTGTGATCATTAATTTTCTCCTATAAGAGAGAATTCTTATTCCCAATCCTGATCACTTACACATGGAATGTAGTAAATATATTTCATACAATTGCATATTTGCTTACATGTAGATGTGACTTTATTAAATACCATTGTAAACACCAAACGTATAATTTTTAGGTCAGTGGATACGTCCTTTAAAAATCTGTTTCAACACGATGCCTAGTCTATATCTTTCTTAATAACCTCCTAATTTTGATGGTGTTTTTCAATCCTCCATAACCATTCCTCTTGATCGCCAGAAAGTGCAGAGGGTTTAGGTATCTTTTGTTGTAACTTTTACTTTGGTTTATGTTCCAGCTTAAGCAGAAGAAAGACTCGCTTCTGTCAACACTGAATATACTTAAAGAGAAGGTGCAGGTATTATGGAGTCGTCTGCAGGTTCCCCAGGAAGACCTGGAGGCATATCTCAATATGCCTCCATATCCACTTTCTGCTTCAATCAAGAAGGTAATCCTTTTCTGAGAGAACACCACTTTAATATTTTAATGCTGCCAACCTGATTTATTAATAACACGCAAACATACATCCCAATGCTTTTCAATGCAATGCTTAACTTTTTTTCTGCCAAGTTATGCATTAGAATTGATCAGATATGTTTATGGGACCTAACTTTCTAAAAGCTAGACTGCTGGTACACAACTATGTATGTAAAGAATTCTGCTAATGGGTTGGGTTAGCCCTGCATTCTCAACCTACCACTGCCACCTAGGTTTGATAAAATTTACATTGATAATGCATGAGTGTAAATGCTTTATGATTATTGCAGGTGAGGAAATGGCAGTCTACCTGCTGAAGAGAATTTAGGTTTTTGTCAGTCTGTGCCTAAATGTTTTTACAAAAAATGGGGGCAACATCCACAGACTCTTTGAACTATAACTACTACACTGAGTTAAAATGGTTAGGGTGCATAGAATGTTGTTTTTTTTTCTAATCTAATTTTTAGGATAAAAATTGGTACACATAATCCAATTTGTATAGCAAATCAGATCAGACAGAGCCAGAGCCAGAGAAGTCATGAATTACTTTTCGATGTTTCCACATATAATTTATAATCCTACAGTTTTCCTCAAGAAATGTTCAAAATACAGTACTATACAGTGTGTATTTTTTTATATGTAAATAATTTTACTGAAAATGATGATCCTGCTTATAAAAGACTAGCAATCAAAGGTATTGAATGTCACACACTTGCTCATCACCCTTATTAAATCTAAAACCTACTGGGTTCACTAAAGAGGAGTGCCGGACAATGGTAGCTTTGTGTCTCAAGTTGGCCATTTTAGCCAATTATATGAGCTTTCCAATTCGCTATTTCCAACGTATATAGAAGAAAACTCCCAAAACTTTAATTACCCTCTCCATTAGCGTACATTGTTTGGAAGGTTGCACATGTGTATCACTAACTGTGCACTAAAATAGAGATGACTAATGTACACTTGCATGTATTTATCTTTATGTGTAACATCTCATTTTAATATTGGAGAATTGTGTGTGTATAGATATAGATTTGTTTGTGTGTATTATAATAATGAAAGAAAAAAAAAAATACAGTGGATCCTCGGAACTCAAGCTCAATCCGTTCCAGAAGGCTGTTTGAGAAATAATTTGTTCGGAAACTGCATCAAAATTTTCCACCGAACACACTCAACTGGTGACTTAATGAAGCCTTCTTAACAGACCCCATCATAGACCAATAGGTTTGCACGCATCTCACGCAATACTTCTCCGACAATGACACAGACGACACCATTCCGATTCATGGGAGGCACATAAATGCACACTATGACACTATGGGGATTTCTTATAGCCAAGAGCTCAGCGGTCAAAAAGGAGCGTGCTGCACAATTCACCCACTTACTCAAAGACATACCCTTTGGCAAGATGGCACGTATTGACAGTCCTACGGAGAGAGCTCTCGGTTCTAATGACTAGATCGTACAAAAGGGCTTTTGCCCGCACTGAAACGTTCTTTTATTCCAATGATGATAAGTGGGGCTCATTGCTGGCCCCTATGTTTGTTAAAAAAAAGTCATACTCCTACATTGCCAAGATCCGCACCAAAGACAACCACTTGAAACACTTGCCAATAGACATTGTGACTACCCTACGCATGTATTACACCGACCTATACTCTGTTCCTAACCAAGAGGCTGAAAAGACTGTAAGATGCTGGACAGGAAGTATAGGCGACTACTTGGAGAGACACTTACACGCCTCCCCCTCCCCCCTTCCTAAAGTGGCAATCCAGACTCTAGACGACCATCTCACTGCTGACAAAGTGGCAGTGACGATAAAATCCGCCAAGACTGGGAAAAGCACAGGCCCTGACGGCTTCCCTGTGAGCTATTATAAAAAATATGCTGACATCCTCTCCCAAAAATTACTAAAAGCATTCAGCTCCATCTGAGAGTGACATGGCCTCCCTGGCTGCAAACATCACACTGATCCCTAAAGAGGGCAAGGACTCTGAGCAATGTGCGAACTACCGCCCTATTTTTCCTTCACTAAAATCCTCTCCTTACGGATCCAACAGTACCTACCGGATCTGATTCATGGAGTCCAAGTGGGGTTTGTACCCAAGAGGGAGGCACATGATGATATGATTAGGACACTAGCCATATTCCATCAGACTGTTGGACGGCCTTCTCCTACTCTCCACAGACGCGGAGAAGGCCTTTGACAGGGTGGTGTGGGACTTCTTGTTTGCAGTCGCTAGGTATGGGACTTAACCTACTGAGCTGGATAAGAGCCCTCTACTTGATGCCAACAGCCAGACTGTGTCAACGTGGCACTCACAGAACTGTTCCCCATATGCAATGGCACCAGACAGGACTGCCCACTATTGCCCTGCTCTTTGTCATTGCCATCAAACCTCTCCTTAATGCGATTCGACACAATCCTGAGATTAGGAGGGTGACAGTGGGGAAGACAGAACACCGCATAGCTTCGTACGCAGATGATCTATTTTTTTTTGTGATTGACCCAACCCACTCCCTACCACACATGAGATCTCAAATTTTAAGATAAACTACTCAAAATCAAGATCTCTCTGCCCACACAATAGGCTAGACTACTCAAACGACAATAACCCTTCCAGTGGACGGAAACCGCCCTAAAATACCTGGGAGTCTGGATGACTCGAGACCTCTCTCAGCTATACAAAGCCAACTTCCAACAGCTAATGACACTGATAGGGAGAGAAGTTGAGGAATGGTCATGACCGCACATCTACTGGTTCGGAAGGGTGGGCATCATCAAGATGAACCTCCACCCACAAGCTTTATATATATATATATATATATATATATATTTTCCAGGCCCTACTGATTTCCATTCCCAATGCCTTCTTTGCTTCACTATGAACGCTGATTTAGAACATAGAAACATAGAATGTGATGGCAGATAACCATTCGGCCCATCTAGTCTGCCCAATTTTCTAAAAACTTGTAGTTAGTCCCGGGCCCAGTCTTAAGTCTAGGTTTATTTTGTGGTTTGTTTGGCGGAAGGCATGCCTGCACTTCCAAAATGATGTCCTCACTCTGCCAAAGTCTGAGGGCGGGCTGGCACTGCCAGATTTCAAGCTCTACTACCAAGCCACCCACCTGCAAAGGGTGGTGAAATGGTCCAAACCCGGAGTGACCAAACTCTGGAAGCAGATAGTGGCCACAGAAATCGGTAGACCGATGGCAGTTATCCTGTGGCTAAAACCCACTTACCGGTTCCAGATTAGCAATTGAACACCCCTTCATCAAATTGACCCTACACATAAGGTACACACAGGCCCCGAAGCTGGAGCTCACATCTTTCCCCTCATTCCTCTGCCCTATAACCCACAATCCAGCCTTTACACCTGGTCTGAAATGACAGCCATTCAAAGATTGAATATGGGAGCTTTCCCTCGATTGGTCACATATTGCACGGTGGCAAGATCAAACCCATAACTACATTTCGGGGACCAGGTAACCCGAACTTTATGCAACAATTCAGATACAAACGACTAACTGAATTATACTATGCTATGACCTCACCTACCTGGAGACCATTTGTCTGGACGAGGACCCACTAGAGCATGGGATTTTCTTTCTATACACCCTACACATGACACAGAGGAGGCAACCGCCACCCAACTTTATAGGAAAATTGGAGCTGGCTCTAGGGGAGACTTTCACACCTGCACAATAGCAAAAAAATTGATCTAACGCAACACTGCACGATATTTAGTAGGCTCCAGAAATCCGCATATAAGCTGTTAACTTTCTGACACAAAACCCCACATGTACTACACGCCATAATACCATCTATTGATGAGAACATCTGGAGGTGTGATTGGGAGGTAGGCACTCTTCTACACCTATGGTGGAGCTGTGAACTGATATGCCCATTTTGGAAAAAGCTTTATAAAATTATTCAAACATTTTCTGATGCCCAGCCTCACTCATGCTCCATCATACCAAACACTGGACCTCAGCCTACAAAAAGCCTCTGACAATACGAATAATCAGCCTGATACCACTCTGTTGGAAAAAGGGGATCGCCACACCCCTCTCTCTGGTTCCAACGCATGGAAGAGCTATGTTCCATGTAAGATCTCACCTTCCAGTCGAGTGGTAGAGCCACAGAGTCGCTCAATTTCCAATCACTTATACCAGCGTTTTCCAATTGGTGGAGAACAAAATTGGGGATCCGCGGCATTTCACCATATCCAACAATGATATTGTCCGTGAAAGTGCTTTTTATTTATTTTATTTTTATTTATTTTTTACACACTGCTTTTTCACGGACAATATTATTGTGATTAGTTGTAATGTTTGGAAACACTAATATTTGTGTTTAGCGAAGTCTCTCGAGTATAACAATACCCACCATGTACAGGTCTTATGGTGTATTCAAAAGTTACAGAGTGTAATATAAGACTTGCATTTCCATTTTTTCACATTAAAATTCGCCAGATTAGATATGTTGCCTTTGAGATCGTATGGTAGCCTAGGAATGAGAATAACCCTCATGATGGCATACCATTTGCAAAAGTAGACAACCCAAGGTATTATAAATGGAGTATGTTCAGTCTTTTTTAGTAGCCACTTAGTCACAAACACTGGCCAAAGTTAGCATTCTAATTTGTATGTGTGTGAAAAATGCAAAAAACAGATTTAAACGATAATTTTGGCCAGTGTTTGTGACCGAGTGGCTACTAAAAAAGACTGAACACACCCAGTTTGCAATAACTTTGGTTCTTTATTCTATATTTTGTTGTAATGCATGCAATATCTCTACTTTCAGTGGGAAACCGAACTTGCTCGCCTAGATGAGCTGAAGAAAGCAAGCATTAAGGATATCATTCTGAAAATAAGAGAGGAGTTGGCAATGTACTGGGACAAATGTTTTTATAGTGCAGAGCAAAGAAATGCTTTCTCTCCATACTTCAGTGGTAAGCTGTTATTCCTGTTGATTTATTTTTAGGTTTTTGTTTTCTAACCTTTGCAAAACATGTTCTATATTTATCAATGGAATGGAACTCTATACCCTTTAAACAGAGACTGTAAGTACTGTGACCATTTCATCTCATTAAACATTGCATATAGTGTGTGGAGTCCTGGCGCTGTCCATTCATTTAGTGTTAAACAATTTGTGAGTAGTTTCAACTAAGTAAGGGTCCCTGGCCAGCTACAGCCTGTCCCCCTACTGCAGTTTTAGGTAAAGCAGAGCGATTCTTGTCGTACCACCTCATACCAGCAATCTGTGCTCTGATGGGCTAAAAGTGATCAGCTGACACTTGGCAAATCACAACCACCCAGTGCTACTCATTTCCCATTAGGCCATGTAAAATGGTGAGATGAGCTGTATTGTTATGCATTAAAACGTGACAAATACTGTGACTGGCCACCTGGGTACCTCCGTCAATCACTGCTTCCTAGTACTTGCGAGCTAAAGTGGTTGTGAGAATTGTGATATTTAAATAAGTCAACACAA
This sequence comes from Pelobates cultripes, assembly GCA_933207985.1. Taxonomy (NCBI): domain Eukaryota; kingdom Metazoa; phylum Chordata; class Amphibia; order Anura; family Pelobatidae; genus Pelobates; species Pelobates cultripes. The sequence goes on along the minus strand of OW240917.1, from coordinate 182,050,504 downwards.
TGATTACAAGAAACCCCTTTAAACAGTTGCATAGCTACCCGCCAAATTGCCCTAACGTTTTATTACATACAGACATAACCGTTGCCTTGTCTTTGGGCAGTTCTTCTATTTTTAATTGTTTACATGCATTGATTTTGTGTCACGCGCATTAGACCTCCCCATAGGAAAGCATTATTCAATGCTTTCCTATGGGGATTTCGGCAACACTGGAGGTCCTCACATAGCGTGAGTGTTGCTTAAAACGCCTTTTGTGTTCTAAGAACACGGAAGTCCCTCTAATATGATAATTCTGTGTCTGGTTTATAATTAGATTTTTATTTGACCGGTGAACTGACGTCTGGGTCATGAGTGCCCAAGCCTCATTGAAGCACTCTGGGAGCAAAGGCTAGCCCATCTGCACTTATCACACAGAAAAGCTACTGTAGCTCAAATTGCTGACAACTTTAATGCTGGCTACGATCGAAAGGTTTCAGAACACACCGTGCATCACAGTTTGCTGTATATGGCAGCAGACCAGTCAGAGTGCCCGTGACGACCCCTGTCTACCACCAAAAACTCCTTTAATGGGGACTTAAGAATCAGAACTGGACCATGGAGCAGTGGAAGGTTGCCTGGTCTGATGAATCACGTTTTCTTTGAGATCAAGTGGATGGCTAGGTGCATGTGCATCATTTACCTGGGGAAGAGATGGCAGCAGGATGCATTATGGGAAGAAGGCAGACCAGCAGAGGCAGTATTATGCTCTGGGCAATGTTCTGTTGGGAAACCTTGGGTCCTGGCATTCGTTTGGAGGCCCTTGCAGACCAGGTGCATCCCTTCATGGCAATGGTCTTCCCTGATGGCCTCTTTCCGCAGGATAGTGCACTCTGATACAGAGCTAAATATTGTTCATGAATGGTTTGGAGTCAAATGCAACATTTTGAACTCTTTGTCATGTTCCTCAAATACCCCATATCTTAATCCAGTTGAGCATCTATTGGATGTGCTTGGACAACAAGTCTAATCCATGGTGGCCCAACCTTGCAGGACTTAAAGGGGCACAAATGATAAGATTAAAAACATTTTCTGCGCCCCTTAATATAGTAAAATCTTACCTTTTATTTCTGTCTGCTGGTGCTTGCTCTGCCCCTGATCTGACTCCTTGGCTGACTTCATCAAAAGTGATGATCTCAGCCAATCCAAATGCTTCAGTGTAAGCTTCATTGGGAAGTTTGAGATTGGACAGCCTCAGAAGTTTTAGGTGAGGTTTGAAGGGGAGGGTTTTCAGAGTCTTCACACCAGAAATCTGCAGCTTTCGAAAGCTGTTAAGTACATATACCCCCAGTGAAAACATGCACTAATTAGATTATGCTTTTTTTTTTTTTTTTCTCTAAGGGTATATCTAAAAATAGTTGTTTTAATTTGGGCAGTGTAGTGTCTATTTAAAACTTGAAATTTTGCTAAGGTGATTAGAAGGGTTGATATTATGGCAGCAGAAACTGCTTTTGAAACCGTGTAGGACTAAAAAAAAAAAAATGCTTGATCTAATTTGTTTACAAAGATGTAATTTTTGATTCAAGTTTTCTATGGTGAAACATTTTATTCATAGGCAGGTAAAGACATTACATTATTGTGAAAGTGTTTTGGCAAAAATCTCCATTTTCTTTTGTACTGTAGATGACTTTACTGAAGAACTGCTCAGTGAGCATGATGAAGAGCTGGTGAGACTCAAGCACCAGTATGAAAAATGCAAGGATATGCTTGATGCAGTAAATAAATGGGAATCAAGCTGGGAGCAGTTTCTTGTGCTGGAGGTGATGTGCTTGTGATTTTGTTTTGTCATCTATCATGTGTTTAACATGCACAACAAACAGCAGTGTACCTCACACTTTAGGATCAGGTGGCTTGGGGCTAAAGTGGTTGTTGAGAATTGTGATATTTAAATAAGTCAACACAATGATTACAAGAAACCCCTTTAAACAGTTGCATAGCTACCTGCCAAATTGCCCTAACGTTTCATTACATACAGACATAACCGTTGCCTTGTCTTTGGGCAGTTCTTCTATTTTTAATTGTTTACATGCATTGATTTTGTGTCACGCGCATTAGACCTCCCCATAGGAAAGCATTATTCAATGCTTTCCTATGGGGATTTCGGCGACGCTGGAGGTCCTCACATAGCGTGAGGATGTCCAGTGTTGCTTAAAACGCCTTTTGTGTTCTAAGAACACGGAAGTCCCTCTAATCTGATAGCCACTAGAGGAGGAGTTAACCCTGCAATGTTTATGAAAACTGCAATATTTACAGTTGCAGGGTTAAGGGTAGTGTGAGTTGGCACCCAGACCACTCCAATGGGCAGAAGTGGTCTGGGTGCCTGGAGTGTCCATTTAACATCTTTATTAAAACAAATTGTCACTGCACCTGGTATATTGAGAGGAGAGTTTCACTGAATATCACCCAGGGCTTTAGTAAAGTAAATAAGTTGATGCATGTGTATTTGAAACACAAATACATAAGCCATTTTTATTAATGATTGTGTTGCAAGTTGTTTCCTGATTCCATGTCTATATTCTTTGTTTCTTCATGTTACCCCACCAAGAGAATACTCTTCTTGGGGTCTTAAAGGCCGGTATATCTCTCGCTCCCCATCTCTCAAGAGGAGAGATCACTGTTATTGTTGCAAAGTTAGGCTTATGAATGAATTGCATATCCCATAAATCTATGTAAGTTTTGAACGGCTTTCATTGCAAACAATGGAAGCTTAATGCATTAAAGGGACACTCCTGGCACCTAGAACACTTATAGCTTACTGGAGTGCTTTGTGTGTGAAGTGTGCCTATTTTATTGCAGATTTCAATAGAAATTTGCCCATTTGTAAATTAACATTGTTATACAATCTGCCTGTTTGTCAGACAACTGGTCATGTTACTTCCTGGTTTGGTCAGCTCTGTGGAGCTAAACTCAAGAGGCAAACAATTGCCCAGAGAACCTGTCTTGCAAAGACTTTTCATTGAGCTGCATTGGGAAGTCTGTGATTGATTGAACAGCAACAGAAAATTTAAGCTGGGGAACAAGAAGAGGGGTTGTAAAGACTGCAGACAAGAGCTCTTCAAATTTTGCATGCCTCTTCAGATATAACTTCAATGAACAAATGTGTGGATGAATGTATATATTAAAATAATGTATTTGGTCAGTGGAGTGTGCCGTTAATAAATGTGAGCCTGAAGTACTCATATAATAAGCTATAATATTAATAGGTTATCTGTGTGTAGATGCATGCCACAGAGCCACCTTGCCAGTACCCAGTTTTTCTCAATTTGAAAATGCCAGGATATCAATTTTTCCTCTCTCATAAATTTCTATAGAAGAAGGCAACAGACCCCAACAGATTTTCCAATCGAGGTGGGAGTTTGCTTAAAGAAGAGAAGGAACGTATGAAACTCCAAAAGCTTCTTTCAAAGGTGAGATTTCCGTGTCAAGATGGGTATAATGTAGCTTATAAATTAGCTGTTTTATTTCATGTGTTCATTTAATTGTCTGCTTTGTTAGCTTGAAGAGGAACTAAAATCCTGGATCGGATCATGGGAGGCAGAGCAAGGATGTCCGTTTCTATTTAAGGGGCGCAAGTTTATGGATTATGTGGCAGATCAGTGGGAGAACCACAAACTCCAAAAAGACCGTGAAAAACAAGTTCGGGTGTGTATCCCTCGTGTGACTGAAAATAATTTTATTTTATTTGGGGGGGGGAACTCTCTAATGAAAGTACAGTCTTAACCCTTACTTGTACACTAGCACAAGGCAAAAGAAACCTGTTACTCAACTGCTACCCATCTCACATTTCTCCACAGGATTATGTAATGTAACCAGGCAGAATAGATGGTTATAAAATAGCCGTTTATATTTTGATGAAAAAGAATACAAGTGACACTGTCATCTATACTTTGTGATAGCCGCACTGTTTGTAAATGTAGTTTTAAATTGCAAATTGACCTTCTTTAGTTTGCGTTGTCCTGCTTGTGAACCCACCCACCTTAATTCCTAGTATGCAAAAACTTGCTAAGAATTACAGGATTGTGCATGCTTCTTTCTGGCTTCTAATACCGCAACGACTTTAAAACCGTTATATTGGCAGCTTGGTATCTTTGTACCAGCACACTGTAGAACGTATTTTGTAGATGACAGCCGGTCCATTTATTTTCTGGTTATATGTTGCTGCCATCTTTTTAGACCTTCAATTATTTCATCTGTATTCATTTTGCCAGTATCTTCATTCTGGCTTTACTATGTTTGTATTTAAGTGCAGCCACACAATTTTATATGTAACATTTATATTTACATAATATTGCTTGATTCAATGAAAAGTTAAAAGTAACTCTGTATGTATTCACTTCTACATTTGTTTGGTTTTCTTGCAGAATCCAAAAAAGGAGGACAATATGCCATTTAAGACACCAGTAAAACGTCCAGCATTATCTTGTTCGCAAGGAACTCCATTAAACAAGACTAGAAAGGCAGGTGTAATGAAATGTCTTTTCGAATGTGCATAGTTTTTACTTTATATACAGTCTTTACCTTTACGAATATATAGAATTTTCTTTTGTTTTCAAGGATGTTCATGTTATTTAAATGTATAACTACCAGTAGTTAAAGAGAAACTCTGTTCAAAAGGGCATATTTTTATTTAACGGAAATCTTTTTCATTAGAACTGGTCTCTACAGCTAATGACGCTCTGTCCTCTTTTTGCCCAGTACATAAATCATTGTTAGTGCTGGGATTGTCCAGTCATTTTATAAAGTTGTATTGGTCCAATTATGATTTTTTTAAAGTATTCCTTAGTATGTGTCCATTAAAACGGTGGTCTGCTATATAAAGCGAACGTTCTTATCAAGCTCCGCCAACTACTGGATGATGTTGATTGGAGTTATATTCAATGTAAGCTGGTTAATAAATGGTTATCTCACTACCCTTTGCTTCAGATTTATATCTTAACTCCTCCGTAATCTCACTGGGCAGGGGCAGACAACTCTTCCTTTTGATGGGATATAAATTCCCAGCAGGGTATCTGTTCCCCCCTACTGAGGTAGTTGGCATGTTTGTGTACACCATATCCAAAAGATGCACAAAGCTGATGTTGCCAGTCTGGAACTACAAACAGAGGAAATGAAAATGTATTGATCTTGGGAATTAAACATTTTTTGAAAAGAGACTGCAAGGACAGATTCTTTGCACCATAAACACTTCTGAAGCAGTTATGGTGCAGAGAATGTCCTTTCAACCTGACTTACACATCCTGTTGATTGAATGGCCAATTAACCCTTTAGATGGGAAGATCCTGTTTGTGTTAAAATAAGTGTGTGTGTGTGTGTGTGTGGATATATATATATTTTTCTTTTTTCTTCCAGCTTACTGGAACAAGTACACTTGCAAGTACAAAAACGACTGCATCCACAAAGACCCCTCTTCCCACCATCAAGGTTGGTAAAATAATCGGTTTTAGTGCCACTTATCGTGTTTGTCAGGGCTCACTATATCATGGTGATATAGAAATCATACCTGACATAAATGAAAATCTGTCTCCCAGTTCTTCAGGAGACAGAAAAAAAATCTTACTCTATGGAAGAATCATGTGGTCTAGCAACAGACCACTCCTGTGCTATGTCTTGTGTGAATAGCTAACTAATCAATCATTCGCAGAGAGACACATGGTTCTACATATAGAGGAAATGGTTAATGTCTGTGTGCTGCTAACTGAAAAGTTTAACAGACTGCTGATTTCTAGGAAAATATGTCAAACTGTGGTGTATGCATCTTTTGAATCAAATGGTTTTGAGCCTCTAACATCTACCAGTGGGAAAAAAAACAGCTGTCCTGGCATATTCATTTTTATCTCCTTACATGTAGTCTTATTTGACTGTTTTAATAGAGTCCTCAGATCATACACATTGCAAGTTTTTCTGAATTCTTTGCGATTTGTTTGTTCCAACTGTAGGATGTATTCTCCATAGAAATCACTAAAGGCTTTTTAAAAAAAAAAAAAAAAAAATTAATCATATTGACGGGGTCTTGAGCTATAAAAGAAAATATAAATGTTCACAATATTTCCATTTAAACATTAAACTTAAACTACGAGTGATTTAAATTTTTTCCAAGATTCTCTTGGGTGCCATTGATTTTTATTTCATTTATTTTGTTCTGTCTTTTGTTTCCGTTAAATGTAAACTATTGCTGATGAAGCTGTCTGCCTCTAACGTTAATGGGGTGCAGATCTTCTAAATCCTTAGTTTGTATGTCTTGTGATTCACTTTCCTGTGTGTGTGTTGTTTCACTGCTCCCCTGCAAATAAACAAATATTTAGTAATCGGTTAATAATAGTTTGTGTGGTTAATTATGATCAGTAATTGGCTCATCAAATTAATGTATCTGCTGTACAGTAAGCAATTTGAATTCTACTTGTGAGCAAAGTGTAATGATGCAGTTTGCTTTGCAGACTCCATCGAAAGCTAGAGAAACTCCTGTAGGAACACCTTTACAGGACAGTAACAAACAAACAAGTATGTTTTCCACTCACCCTGGCACCTATTCAGAATTTAAGGTATGGCTTACTCTTTTGTACGCTTCTATATACTAGCTTCTTTAAGCAAGATCTTCACCTACTCCATACAAATGACATCTGATTAGTGTGCCTGCCACTAGAGGGCAGCTGACTACGTGTGAATAGATTAGATCTGGACAGGGAGATTAGTGTCACAGACTGATGGCTAACCTTTCTAAGGGCTGGATGACAAAATGTAATTCACAATCGTATGCAGTGCCAATGTTGGGTAATCACTGTTCATAATTCTCAGTATGAAAGCTGGAATAGGAGGCAGTTTTCTGATGGATAAAATGCTTGCATGATTAAATAAAACTAATATAGGCAATAATTGCAAAAAAGGCTTCATCGGTTAAATAAGTTGTACCAGTGTTAGGATGCTGCTGTAAATTGCTTATTATTTCCCTAACCAAATCCTGTTTAGCTGGTGATTCTCCTGAGATATGTCACAGGCTTCACTGTTTACAATTCCATACCCTCTTCCTTCACTTCGTATTGACTGCTTGCTCCTTTCCTGCCTAATGTTAGCCACCTACAGTTAGCCTGGTTTCAGCTGCCTGCTTTGACTTGTTATTGGTGAGCGTAATTGTTCTTTGTACACACTAGTCTGTATTTAATTAGAGATGCTTTAATGTAAGCATACAGCTTTATATAACAGGCCTAACACGACTTGGTGTCCCTTTAAATTGAACCTGTTGATTTTTCCTGTTTGCATGTCTTTAAAGGGACCCGGTCACTAAATGTTCATCTAAACCTATAACAGGTCATAAAGCAATGACTATATAATTTATCAAAACTATAAATATTATAATTTATTGCTTTAAGAGCTGTTATATTACCAATCATGTAAATGTTAAAACCATGAAAATGATGTAACAACCATCTTCTCCTGCTCTCGCCCCTCTCCTGCTTGATTTGCCTTGCTTGGGAATACTTCTCAGAGCAGGGCCATCTTCCCCTGTGACACTGACACATTGGCTTCAGTGCCTGCACATTAGAGTGTGAACAGAGTGATGTTAATTACTCGTTTCTGTTTTCCCATAGATCAAGCATGTCAAACTGAAAGGCAAACACGGGCTAAATAAACAAGGTTTATGTGTTGCCTAACTGACACACGTCATCACGCTCCTAGGGCTTCAAAGTAAACAAGAGTGAATTTATTTTATGGAGACGTGCATTTGCATATAACCAATGTTTCAGTCCTGCTACCTTGACATATTAAGAAAAGTTTGATAATGGGACTGAAATGATGAATGTATGCGGTCGAAAAGCTGTAAAAAACAAGTGACTTGTTGATTTTAAAGTCCTATGAGTGTGTTCTTCACTTTGACTGAGATCATCAAACTTGATGATCTCAGCCAATCCAATGCTTTCCAATATGAAAGCATTGGGAGGCTATTGTGCATGTATGGTAAAAAGCTGCAAGGCCAATCCGCATTTCCATGGGAAGCGTTCAGCACCTCCATGCAGACCCAATCTAATACACTGCCTTTTCCCCCATTCTAATACGCTGCCCACAAATCCAATACATTTTCCCAGATCAAATCTAATACTTTGCCCCCTCCACCCAATCGAATACACTGCACCTTAATCTAATACACTGCCCCTCCTCCATCCCCCCCAATTTAATACACTGCCCCCTCCCTCCCCTAATTTAATAAGCGCTACAGAATCTGTTGGCGATATATAAATGGCGATAATACACTGCCCTCCCCCAATTTAACACACTGCCCTCACTTCCACCACTGTTATACACTGCCCCCTCTCCTAATTTAGCACACTGCCCCCTCCCACCACTCTAATACCTGGCCCCTTCCTTCCCCAAATTAATACACTGCCCTCCCCCTAATTTAACACACTGCCCCCCACTCCCACGACTCTAATAGCTCTTCTCCACCCCCAATTTAATACTTACCCCCTCTCTCCCCCAACTTAATACACTGACCCCTTCCTCCCTCCCCCAAATTAATATACTGCCCCCTCTCTCCCTCAAATGAATACACTGCTCACCCTCCCAAATGTAATACACTGGCACCCTCCTTCCCTCAAATTAATACAGTGCCCCCCCTCCCTCAAATTAATACACTGCTCACTCCCTCCCCAAATTTAATACACTGGGCCCCACCCTTCCCAAATTAGTATATTGATACCTCTCACCCCTGTCCCAATTAAACAGAATGCACAGGAAGGTCCTACCTTAAAATGAGGTACCATCCTCCAGTTCCATCCCTGCTTTGCTCCAGCAGACCAGAAGCTCCTCTAGCACTGCAAGCAGGAGGAAAGGGGGAGTGGCTGGTTTGCTCTGCAGACAGACGCTACTCTGCCTTCTTGTGGCCAGAGGAGGGAAGGCAAGAATCAGACAGGAAATCTCTTTCCTGTTTTGCGGCTGGTTGCAGCCACAGCACAAAGCGGCCCCAGTGCAGACGTGCCGCAAATATATTCATTGTGTGCTGCATGCGGCCAGCAGGTCGCAAGTTTGACATGCTTGCTCTAGATGAATTGCACAGTCACAGAGAGCACATGAACTGTATTCTTGTGCTTTCCTGTTATTCAGTTGTTGATCAGTATACCATCAGCACATGTTTTTACTCAGGTTTATTTAAAAATCTGTACATTTGTTAGAACAATATATGCACTTTTATTTTAGCGAATTGAGTGTATACTAAGGATAGACATGTTATTGGTTCTGTGGTTTATTAGAGCCAATATTCAGCATTTTTCCTATAATCTGTATTGGTCTTGTAATTCACAGATAACTCACCGCTTGCCGTATTTCACATCCAGATACTTCAGCATGTACTTGCTGCCTAAGAGTGATAGAAGTGTGATTTACTGTCAGCATGTTCAGTAAAAGCCAGATTTGTAGAAATAGTGTTGCTATTTCAAAACTTTAATTATTCAGAACATCAGCACCGGTTAATCTGTATATGTATCTGCTTTGGTGGGAAAAAAAATGTAAAAATCTGAAGGATAGTAATAGGAGATGTGAATGAGGGCATTGGGGAGCATGCAACCATGGGTCATCTGTCACCATCAAGAGCTGTATTCTGATGAGGGACATATTCAATGCATAGATGTAACATTGGCAGCCCGGAATAGGAAATTTAAATATTTGTATGTGCAGTGTTTCATCCTGAAACACTGCATGTGTAGACTGTGCAAGCACCATGGTCACCTCAAACCACTGACTTAGTGTCCCTGACATTTTAGTTGAAGTAACCTTTTAGGCTGCTGTGAAGGAGATTAAATAGAAGCTCATGGTGATGGGTTAATCTGCTCTTGTATGTCTGTTTATATCATTGGCAAAATCCTGTATGATGGGAATAAAATTTAACAGATATGTAGGTAGTGGGGGGAGAAAGTACATGCCATTTAATTTAGTGGTACATCTTCTACATGTGCAGCCTCATTATATATGCGAGGGGTGCCCAGAAAGGCGAATCCCCTGATGTTTTAAAACTACAGCTTCCAAGATGCTTTGTCATTCTAAAGGCATGTTCTACAACATCTGGGGATCTACCTTTTGGGCACCCCTGATCCATGCCATGACACCATGCTGAGTATGGGTTAATTAATCTCCATATATATTTAGATCTATGCATTCTGCATATTGTGCTAGCTTGATCTTTAGCTTACCTGAAGGAGATGTCCCAAATAAATGTGATGACCGGTTTTCTTAAAACCCTATACTTCACTGTTTAGGTGGTCCTCTTGGAAGTGAGAGAGAAGGAAGAACAGTTAAAGTAATTTCTGGAGGTTTTTTTGCATAAGCTTTGCATCTGACATGATTCAGAGTCATCTTTAGCATGATGGCTTTTAAATTCATTCTACTTTGAAACAATATCCCTTTATCACTTTAAAAAAAAAAATAATAATCTGCATAATATATATGGGGTATTATGAGCAAGCACTAATTTAGTTAAAGTTTAGAATAAAAAGCAAAAATCAGCTGTTGGTTAAAAGTTCATATGAGGAATATAGAATTACAATTAAAGGATCTTTGAAAACTACAGCTTGTAAGATATCATCTTGCATTATATCTATAGGTAATGTGGGGGGGGAGACATACTTTTTGTTAGTGTAGATACTAAGTTCGCGTGGAGGAGAAAAAAAACCTCTTTATCATAACGTTTGTAGTATTTTGAGATGCACAACTTTGGGCCTGTCACATCTTTCCAAACTGTATTGTCCTGTATGGTTTCTTTATATGCACAGTTTTCTCCTTTTGTGGAACATATTATATATTTTTTTTTTTTTAAATATCTGACATAATTTTGTCCTTCAAATCTCCTTTGTTTTGTAAATTCATCATTTGTTCCACCAGCACCAGTGGTGATTTAATGCCATGAGCACGAAGGCTAAAGGAAGTAACTTTACTCTAGGTCCTGTAGTCTGTAACTGCTATGATACTATAAAATGCACCTCACACATACGCTCCTTTAAAGTTCCTGCAGCTGAGAGGATGTTTACATGTCACGTAGGATTAGTGGATCTGTTTTATACACTGAAAGCAGCAGAATCGTTTTGAAAACTGGGTTGTGTTCTACACACGGCAAAGCACAAATACCTCATGTGCCCAGCATCAGACGAGTATACTACTATTGTAGGCATTTAATGGTATACTGTAGACACTCTAACTGCTTTCACATTGAAGTGGTTAGTTTCTGCTTTTTTTTTTTTTTTCCTGGTGCCTTTCCTCTATTCGGCTTTAAACAGTGTTTAAAGTTTTATTGCTGAATGAAAGTCCCCAGCAGCCCCAGAATTGGCCTGAGCAGTAATGGGCAACGGTAGCACATGTCATCCCATGACAATGTTTTGGGGGTTATAACGGGCCGCCTTCAAAAAAAAAAAAAAGTGCAGGTTGTATGTCCAGCGTTTTGAGCAGAATCACTGAAGTGATCATAGTGCTTGGACTGACCCTTTGAATGTACTAAACCTGGTCCGCACATCAATAAGGGCAGTGCTGATATCTTTTCTTGGTCACATGGTTCATTCCATAAAACTGTGACCAGAGGAAACCTATTGTAACATGGCAGTTTTTCTTGCCCAGAACTCCAAAAGATTGGGCAATTGTATAAATATCCATTCATTTAATTTCTCCTTGTGGAATAATTTAGTTTATTTTGTTGTTTTTTTTTTTTTTTGAACCAATATTTTGTCTTCACCATTGCGTTGTGTTTTTTTTTTTTTTGTTTTGTTTTTTTTTGTATGTATATGCTCCTATGTGAACATGATTTGTGAAAATATATCTGCAATCAGGGATTTCAGGGAAACGTTCATTCATACAGCAGGATCTAAAGCTTTAAGGCCTAACAAACACCAGGGAGTCATTATTTCTAGAAATTTCCATGTCCACATTTTTGTTGTAGCTAATATAAATGCCTTTTCTGTCTCCTTAAAGGGACTCTATCGGCATCCAGACCACTAGATCTCATTGAAGTGGTCTGGGTGCAGAGGCAATGTCCCCTTAACCTTGCAATTCAGAGAAACTGCACTGTTTACAATGCAGGGTTAAAACCATCTCTAGTGGCTCTCTACCACAGTTTATTCCATGAAATTATGTTAGACGTCCTCACACTTTGCATGAGCAAGTCTGACGTCTTCAAATTCCCCATATGAAAGCATTGATTTAATGCTTTCCTATGGGGGAACTCTAATGCTGGAAAGAGGTAAGTGGAAAAGGGATTTTTAACACTTTCTTGACTGAGGTTGGGAGGGGGGGGTGATAAAGGCACACGATAGGAATGGGAATACAGTTTTGTATTCCTAATCCTATAGTGTTCATTTAAAGGGATACTCGAAATACCAAAATAACTTTAGTTTAACTAAGCCATTTTGGTGTATAGATTATGCCTGTGCACACTCACTGCTCAATTATTTGCCTTTAATGGAAGTAAGCCTTAGCGACACACCTACTATGGATAAGACTCTCATAGCCTCCCTACACAGATCCTGAAAAAGTTTATATATTTTTAACTCCCTTTATTGCAGAGTCCCTCCAGGAGCCACCGTTGATCAGACCAAGGGGAAATTTATTGTAAAGTAAACAGGCTCTGCGATTAAAAACAAAACTTTTTATTTTCTTCTTTCTTCCATGGAGGCAGAGCCCGAGCCAAGGAAAGTATATATAGGGCTGCACAAAGTGACTTCACTCAATAGCAGAGAATTGCAGAGGCCACTTCATTAGGTGAAAGTTGTTTTGGTGCTTAGAGCATTTCTTTAAGAAAAGTCAGGTTGCACCTATATATGTTTATGTGGCTTTTCTGATTTATATATGTCCTTTAGTAGACCCTTGTACAATCCAAAGTCTAAAATTATCTCTCAGTAGATGTGCAGGTGTTAAATGACTGCTTACGCCTTGTAGGAATCTGCTGGGAGTCGATGAAACTGTGTGAAGTTTATTTTTCTGCCTTTTGGTCTTGTGATTTACTCTGTATGAAAGTGTGATTAGTCTGACATAGGTTTTATGTTCAAATAAAATGTTTATTTTATTCATATGAAGCATCACTTTCACCTACTGGCTAGTTTTTTTTTGTATTTTCTTTTTAAGTAAGAAGAGGGGAGGGAAAAACAAACACCCATGTTACACTACTGAAATGAACTTCCAGGAAATGTATACTCTGGGCAAGCTCTCCAATGTGTCACCTTTTGGGAAAAATTCGCACTTTATCAGCCTTCTCTTTTGCAATTGTTCTACTTGCATGCCATCTATTGACATAAGTGCATGTTTATTGCTCTGCTTTTTTATTAACAGAACTTAATGAAGAAATGACTTCCCAATAAACTTTTTTGCATGGCTGTAACTGATTCTTTGTAATTCTGGTTGCTAAATGTCACTGTAATTAAATGTTTCTCTCAATCTGTTTGCAGGAGGCCATCACAAAGAAGTCCAGCAAAGATTCGGTTTTCAATTCAACCGTAAATGAGAATTTGTAGTAGTTATTATGTCTGAAAGAACGCACTTTTTCAGATTTTCTTGAAACCATTCGTTGGCTGCGCCATCACTTGTGAATTCTAGAACGTCTTTCAGTCTTCATGTCCTGTGCTGGAACAGGCTTCCGGCCTTATTGCATGTAATTTTCAGTGCCAAAGACCAAGCAACTCAGTGTAATTAGACATTTTCACACTTGCACCTTTCTCCAGCCTTAAATTTCATCATGTGAGAAGGGTTGTTACATTAACAGAGTAAGCAGTTGTGTACGGTCCTGTTTACGAAAACATTAATTTAATACTGCCATTGTAAATAGGGGGGCTTTTTTACTTGTCTGTCTTAAATATGAATGTGTGTGACTTTTATTTTTAATCCTGTGGAACTACATTGGAATGGAATTGCTCAAGTTCTAACGGTGATAAGAAATGCCAGCAGAATGTGGATATTTCCTATTTTATTGGTAAATTTCACTTTTTGTGCTGATGTATTTGTATCTGTTTTTCTAGCTATTTCTTTTATGTTCGGAAGGTTGTATTGAATAAGAACAAATAAACATCTAAAAATTAACTGCTAAAGGAACATAACGCACCACCTTAAAAAAGCTAATTTTAAACAGAGCAGATGTTCTATTGTACAAACCACTCCATTTTAATTGGAAAGAACACAAAATCTCTGGTTTGTGCATTTCGTTAATGATTAAGACTATATTCAGAAGTGATCTATTCATTCTGTCTATTGGGGGGTTCACACTCCAGGCTTCAAAGTGGCGAGGAACGTTTAAGGCCTAAATAATAGTGTAGAACTTGAACTTTTAAGCAGTGTCTGTGTATGTGTAATATTATTATATAATACACAAACAGAAAACTCAATGGCATTAATACCTTGTTTATGCCCAGGTGCTCATCCATAAGCAAGAAATAACTGCAGGACTCATGGGTCTTATCTTCCTTTTATTTTTTTGCTTTACTGCATTCTCAGGTACATACAGGTAAATCAGCATTTCAGGAGATGTGTGTATGCATATGTACGTTAAACAAATGCTACTCACGTAACCGTTAAAGGTTTGATTAATTAGTAAGTCTCTTTGCCAGTTCTTCTTTTCTGGACCACAGCAGTTTAAATATGTGGTCAGACTTTTTTATTGTTGCCCTCTGCACTATGATTAGAGCCAGCCAGTGATACATCAATGTGTAGTGTTTTTTCTGGTTGGTATGTGAGGGCATTGATTCTCTTGAAGCTAAATAATTTGAGCAATGTCATTCTACAAAGAAGCTAACACGAATACTCCATAGTCTGCCGAGTCTGCAGCCTGTTACAATCTAGGTCATAGGATTCATATTACATATAAAAATATAAGAACTCCTGTCAGTTTTTCAGATGTAGGGCCTCTCCTTATTTTGGGTATGTCAAGGTTTGATGCCAAACTATTATGGGTGCCATAATAGCACTGAAAACATATGCACATCTAAAACTGATGGTTTAAACGGGCCCTTTTTTCTATATAACTGCAGTATTTTCCAAAGCGGTTTTCAATGTACCATTTTATTTTCTTTTTTTCAAGAGTGTACTTTCATTGTTTTATATGTTCGTCACAGTGGAATAAATAAGCAAAAGTAATTTTTGCGCGAGTGTGTTGTCCTGTTTGTTTTGTTTAACTGATGAAACCCTAGAGACTACAGTGAGACACACACACACACACACACACACACACACACACACACACAGCACCGCTTAAGAGTATTTTGAATAAATATTTACCAATACTTGAAGGTTATCTCCATCTACTTTAGTTTTGACTAGGGAAATATAAGACTGTGGCTAGAATAGTCCCCAGTTTGAGCCAAATATGAAGGTTATTCATAAGGAAAATAGTTACTACTTTTCTGTATGTACAACTTTAAAAACGAGCTTAGTTTAACCTCCTAAGGACTTTGGGCAAATGTCCAAAAACACGAACCAAAGCAAAACCTAGATTTTGAGCTATTGATCTGTTCAACCATACTTTTACCTCTTTGTATTAAGTGCACACCTACTTATATCATTTTGTTCAGGAGAAATATGACTTTCATTTCACACCAAATATTTATATATGAAACAATGTAATTTGAATAAAATCTAAAAAAAACTTTGTGAGAAATCTTCCAAATTCTGCATGGCATTTTAATTGTTAATGTCATAATACTGTTTGCTTTAACTGCAACTAAACACATATATGTATGCTGTGATGTCCCATGAGAACAATAATGGTTTCATAGTGTTTGAAAAGGTACAGGGTCAAATAAACAGCCTGCCCTTTTCAGTTTGGTTTGCTGGGTCTATGTTGCCTTTAAGAACATAGGGTAGCCTAGAAATGAAAATTACCTCTATCATGGCATACCATTTTCATAAGTAGACAACCCAAGGTGTTCAAAATGGTTTTGTCCAGTTTTCGTTAGTAGTAATTTACAATCCCTGGCCTGTAACGTTCCAAAACACAATAAAACCTATACATGGGGGTACTCGGGAGACTTTGCTGAACACAAATGAGTTTTTCCAAACAAAGTGTATCACAACAATAACCGTGAAAGTGCAGTGTGTGTGTGCAAGGAAAAAAACAAATATGTGAATACTAAAAAAAGAAAGGACATACCCCATTTTGAATATCCTGGGTTGTCTACTTTTGCAAATGGTATGCCATGATTGGGGTAATTCTCATTCCTGGGTTGCCATACGGTCTCAAAGATAACATTACCAATCCGGCAAATTGCAATGTGTAAAAACTCAAATGGGCAAGCCTTACATTTGACCCTGTAACTTTCCAAAACGCCAGAAAACCTGGGTATTGGGGCTACTGTTGTACTCATGAGACATCGCTGAATGCAAATATGTGTATTTTATTGCAGTAAAAACTAACAGTATTATGACGTTCACAGTTAAAATGCGTGTAATAGGAAATACTTGTTTCTCCTAAACAAAATTGTGTCTATAGATTGTAAGCTCGTTTGAGCAGCGTCCTCTTCAACCTATTGTTCCTGTAAGTTCTCTTGTAATTGTCCTATTTATAGTTACATCCCCCCCCCCATAATATTGTAAAGAGCTACGGAATCTGTTGGCGCTATATAAATGGCAATAATATGTGCACTTAATATGAAATAGGTGAATTGCAGTTGAATAGGCAAAAAAACACCTTATTAAATCACAGTGGCCCGTAGGTCATTGAGGTTTAGGATCTATGAATAGAGGATAATAGGTGTGCGTAGCCTATTGCATTAGGGTGAGCACCCTAAAGCACAAACACACACGCCACGTGTATGTGTCTAATAGAGATAGATATATATAGATATATATAGATATAATCTCTCTAAATAGCAATATAAACTAACATTTAGCTACACAGGCAAAGTAGCATTTGCCCCTCTCCCAAAACACAGGGGTTGAGACCACCTTATTCCTGGTGGAAAGGGGGCACAGGTGCTGTGGTGGGGGATAGGGTATGTACAAGGGGGGGGGACAAGATCTGTTGGGAGGGGAGCAGGGGCTGTAGAGAAGGGGATATGGGCAGTGGTGGGAGGCAAAAGAGCTGTAAGGGTGGGCAGGGGCTGTAGAGGGGGGCATGGGCTGACAAAAAAAATAAAAATAAATAATCCTCCCACCCCTGAGTCTTACCTTAGGCCAGGGAGGGGTGAACAGGAGCCTGGAGCAGAAGCCTGCAGACAGGGAAGTCGGCCAGCCTCTCCTGATGACGTCAGGAGGAGGGGGCGTGACTTCCACTACTCTTTTCTCAGACTCCGCAGCGGATTGCGGACCGACTGCCCTGGCTGCTCTATTCTGGCTGACTGCAGGGAGACAGCAGGTAATGTGAAAAATCCGAATCCAGAGCCACAGGCAGGGGATTCTGATTTTTGCGCCGGCATTGCAGTGCAGCACGGAGCCTCAATTTTGAGGCTTGACTAGGGTGTACCCAGGCACACCCTGTGCGCACGCCTATGGGGGGGGGGGATTATTATATATTGGATGTATCAGTGACAAAACAAGATAAAAATGAAGATCAACCTTTGGAGTTAAACCTTTGGGCACCATAACAACTTAATTTTGATGAAGTTGTTATTGTTCCCATACAGTTGCATTAATTTACTAACTGGACATTGCGGTTATATAAAGTAAAAAAACAAAACATTTAGACAATTTAAAACTGTATATGTATATATAACGTGTTATCATTCTACAGCACCCAAGGCTGCCAGACCCAAACAGGCTGAGATGATATGAGAATATCACCAAGAGCTGGCCTGGCAGAGTTACCAGAAGGACCTCTTCAGATATCTGTTAGTACCTGATTGGAGCAGGAGGTGAGGGGCAGCTTTAAATTCACTCTTAGCAGCACTGGGAGGAAGTGATCCAAGATCTATTCCAGAACTTGTGAACGTAAAACCATGCAGGAGCAATCTGAAGCACCTTGGCCAGACCGGTCCCCTTGAACCTTAGGGAAGTCACCCTCCTACTGCTAAATGGTAAGCAAAAAGGAGGGTGGCTTAAAATAACATCTTCAATGTATGGATGTACTAGTCTGTGTTGCAGTAGCTGTGCTTTTTTTAGTTTGTTTTTTATCATTGTTACTGCGTGTTTAGCATCGCGTATATATAACGCATGCAGCAATGTACATACATGTTAATAAAAAAAAAATAGGACTGGCACGTCAAGAGATTTCGAAGTCTTGTTTTGGCACAGTCTGCTAAAAAGTTGCCCTATATATATATGTCTGTATGTGAATTTTCTACTTCTAATTTATGTAATATCCCCTCCTATCCTCTTCCATCCATTGGCAACGGGTGAGAGGTATTTTAATGGGAACAATGTGCCTGGTCCATGGCTTTAGACCCAGACCTGGACCTGCTACTGTGCTTGTCCCCTCTCCAAGCTACTGGTCACTTCCAGGAGATACTGCAGCAACCTGGAACTTTATGGCTACTTAAGTAGCATCCTGAGCTTCCCCAGTGATATCGCCCAATCATCACCCAGAGACCGGATGAATAGCACTTCCCACCGTAGACAAGACTGAAGAGTAAGTGACAGAATTAATTAGGGATTATTCTAGCTTCAGACTCCTCCCAACTCCTCTTTCTTGATGCAGCTGAAACTTAAAGTCAACCGTGTAACCCAGAAAATAGTCCTCAAAACACAAAGCGTAGTCAACCAAGTAGACGAACCAAGAATGCCGTGAAGGACAAGAAGAAACTTCACACTAGAATGAAAAGAATATTTGTGAAAATATGGGCTGAATGGTAGATTGTATAAGAAAATTTTTTTTATATACATTATATTAAATATATATACAGTGAGGGGAAAAAAGTATTTGATCCCCTGCTGATTTTAAACGTTTGTCCACTAACAAAGAAATGACATGCAAATCATTTTATAACTTTTTTGACGTGTTTTTTCTGGATTTTTTTCTTTTTTATTCTGTCTCTCACTAGTCAATATCCCTGGGTGGTTAGGAATGTATCAAATCCAGTCACACGTTTAGAACATTTGGAAGAGATGGGTAAAAAAAATTAATTAAGAATCGCGGCTATCCAGCCAAGCTTCTAGATAATGAAAAGAATAAGATACTTAGTATAGAGAGAGAGATTCCCTTCTGATACCTAAGAGAAAAAATATGAATAATTCACCTAGAATACCTTTTGTATCCCAGTTTAATCCACATAGTCATAGAATAGCACACATTCTATGGAGACAATGGGGTGTTTTAAAGAAATCATTTCCAGAAATCCCTGAATTCCAGCCTTCTCCCCAATTTTCTTATAAAAGACCGCAAAATATAAGGGACCTTCTTGTTCGAGCAAATATTGGTCCTCTTAAACTAAAAAAAAGCAGCGTTTTTTTGTCTACACCAACATTTGGCAGTTTTCCATGCCATAATTGTAGTTCATGCAATTCAGTTATTAAGAGTAACACATTTTTCTATCCACACACTGGTCGCACTTACTACATAAAAGGATATTACACATGTGAATCCTCTTATGTAGTATACACTATTAAATGTCCATGTGATCTCCTCTACGTTGGAGAGACCACAATGAAGGTCCGAGAGAGACTAAATAAACACAAATCTACTATCAGAACCCAACAGGTAGAATTACCGATGTTTACAGTTAAAATCACAAATAAATGAAATTTTATTGTTTCTATCATTGTTTTTAGATTTATTCGAAATTAAAAGTTAATTTCTGTTTTTTAAACCAGTAGATGTTAATAGCTATGTAGAAGAGGGCAGCTGCCATTTCTCTCCATGGCTGAGAAATGTACAGAAGTCACAATTATTAAAGATTAAACATAATTGTACAGAAGAAAAGGAATTTAATCAGCAATCTATACATTTTTTTTTAATGATTTTAGAGATAAAGGATATGAGGAAGAACTCCTGAATAAGGCCCTTGAGGAGACTGTTTTTTTTATTTTTTATATTCTTTAATTTTGCTGTGCAGAGGTATAAAAAATGATAAGCTTAGAGTCATGTCTACAAATGCTCGCAGTTTAGGGAATAAGATCCATGAACTTGTGGCAATAATGGCAACTGATAGTGTAGATTTAGTCGCTGTTACTGAGACATGGTACAATGAGAAAAATGACTGGGACATAGCAATACCAGGGTACTCTTTATATAGGAAAGATAGGGAAGGCAAGAAAGGGGGAGGGGTGGCCTTGTATGTGAAGGATAGCATAAAATCTAGCCTAATAAAAGTTAGTGAGGCAAACATAGAGTCCGTTTGGGCTACGTTAGAATTTGGTAATCACACAGTAACTCGTGTAGGTGTGATTTATAGGCCCCCAGGACAAAGTGAAGAGTTAGATAATCTACTAGTTGAGGAAATAGCTAAAATGACAATGAAGGGGGAAGTTATCATCATGGGTGACTTTAATCTTCCTGATGTAAATTGGAAAACAAAATTAGCTACTTGTGCCAGGAGCACACATATTCTAAACTCCCTACTGGGATTGTCTCTAAAACAAGTTGTTGAGGAGCCAACTCGTAAAGAGGCCATACTAGATTTAGTGTTAACAAATGGAGATTTGGTATCAGATGTTACTGTAGGTGAAAGTTTAGGATCCAGTGATCATCAGTCAGTGTGGTTTAATATAAGAACAGTGACTGAGTCACACCACACAAAAACAAAAGTTTTAGACTTTAGAAAAACAGACTTTTCTAAAATTAGAATATGGGTAGAGGAGTCATTATCAGACTGGAGCAATTTAAATGGAGTCCAAGAAAAATGGGATTATTTAAAAGTTGCACTATTGAAGGCAACAGAAAATTGCATTAGGCTTGTCAGTAAAAGCAAAAAATTCAAGAAACCACTGTGGTACTCCGCAGATGTGGCCAAAATAGTTAAAAACAAAAAGTTAGCATTTAGGAATTATAAAAAAACCCAGAGTGAGGAAGACAAAATGATCTATAAGATTAGGCAGAAAGAGGCTAAGCAAGTTATAAGAGCTTCCAAATCACACACAGAAGAGAAAATAGCACAGTCAGTAAAAAAGGGGGATAAAACATTTTTTAGATACATAAATGAGAAAAGAAAAGTAAAACAAGGATTAGTTAGATTAAAAACAAAAGAAGGAAGGTATGTAGAAGAGGATAAAGGTCTAGCTGACTGCCTCAATGAATATTTTTGTTCTGTATTTACAGATGAAAATGAAGGAAAGGGACCTCAGTTGAGAAAAAAGGATAAATGAGTCATTTATTACACGTGAGTTTACAGAGGAAGAGGTTCTATTTCAACTGTCAAAAGTAAAGACAAATAAGTCAATGGGACCTGATGGAATACACCCAAAGCTATTAAAAGAGCTTAGTGGTGTACTAGCAAAACCATTAACAGATTTATTTAACCAATCATTGTTAACAGGAGTAGTCCCAGAAGATTGGAAGTTAGCGAATGTTGTGCCCATTTACAAGAAAGGTAATAGGGAGGAGTCGGGCAACTATAGGCCAGTAAGCCTTACTTCAGTAGTGGGGAAAGTGATGGAAACCATGTTAAAGGATAGGATTGATGAACATCTAAAAACACATGGATTTCAAGATCAGAGACAACATGGGTTTACTTCAGGGAGATCATGCCAAACTAATCTTATTGATTTTTTTGATTGGGTAACTAAAATTATAGATCAGGGTGGTGCAGTAGACATTGCTTACCTAGATTTCAGTAAGGCTTTTGACACTGTTGCACATAGAAGGCTTATCAATAAACTGCAATCTTTAAGTTTGGATTCAAATATTGTTGAATGGGTAAGGCAGTGGCTGAGTGACAGGCAACAGAGGGTTGTAGTTAATGGAATATATTCGAAGCTTGGACTTGTCACCAGTGGGGTACCTCAGGGATCTGTACTTGGACCCATTCTCTTTAATATTTATATTAGTGATATTGCAGAAGGTCTTGATGGTAAGGTATGTCTTTTTGCTGATGATACTAAGATATGTAACAGGGTTGATGTTCCAGGAGGGATAAGCCAAATGGCAAATGATTTAGGTAAACTAGAAAAATGGTCAGAATTGTGGCAACTGACATTTAATGTGGATAAGTGCAAGATAATGCATCTTGGATGTAAAAACCCAAGGGCAGAGATATTTGATAGAGTCCTAACCTCAACATATGAGGAAAGGGATTTAGGGGTGATTATTTCTGATGACTTAAAGGTAGGCAGACAATGTAATAGAGCAGCGGGAAATGCTAGCAGAATGCTTGGTTGTATAGGGAGAGGTATTAGCAGTAGAAAGAGGGAAGTGCTCATGCCATTGTACAGAACACTGGTGAGACCTCACTTGGAGTATTGTACACAGTACTGGAGACCGTATCTTCAGAAGGATATTGATACCTTAGAGAGGGTTCAGAGAAGGGCTACTAAACTGGTTCATGGATTGCGGGATAAAACTTACCAGGAAAGGTTAAAGGATCTTAACATGTATAGCTTGGAGGAAAGACGAGACAGGGGGGATATGATAGAAACATTTAAATATATAAAGGGAATCAACACAGTAAAGGAGGAGACTATATTTAAAAGAAGAAAAACTACCACAACAAGAGGACATAGTCTTAAATTAGAGGGACAAAGGTTTAAAAATAATATCAGGAAGTATTACTTTACTGAGAGGGTAGTGGATGCATGGAATAGCCTTCCAGCTGAAGTGGTAGAGGTTAACACAGTAAAGGAGTTTAAGCATGCATGGGATAGGCATAAGGCTATCCTATCTATAAGATAAGGCTAGGGACTAATGAAAGTTTTTAGAAAATTGGGCAGACTAGATGGGCCGAATGGTTCTTATCTGCCGTCACATTCTATGTTTCTATGTTTCTATGTTTCTATACAAATCGTCTAGTCATTCCACAACAGCCAATGACAAGAACAACAAAATACATATATTACATGTAGTAAGGCAGTTGGAGAGAACATGCACATTTTTTATATCTTTAATGACAGGCTAATAAACATGCTAAGGAAACATATCTAGATTGGGCTTGGAATGTAGTCTTGTAAAACAGGCAAAATATCTAGACAGTAAATAACTGCTGAGAATACCAGTAACGCTTGCTGGGGCAGCCTGCAACCACAGACATGAGTGTATGCTTAAAGCGGCACTGTCATGCCGAATCCCGTTTTTTTTTTAACCCCCCTCCCGCCTCCACTACATCCAATTGACCCACTAGTCACCCCCAAATGCCCCTAAGCCCCCCACATTACCTATTTTTAAATCCTTATTTTCTGCCCCGATCTTGATTCAGGGCGCAGCCATCTTTGTGTGGGTAGGTGAAGTCCCTCAGGGACACGTCATCAGCCCACACTAGGCAGACTGTGAGATTCCCGCACATGCCCAGTGAAACACCTGGACATGCGAACGGGAATTTCATCTATTCATTCATTCATCAGAAAGGCGAATGAGTGAATAGAAATATCAGCCGAACAAACAAACACAATGTATCAGTGTATCTGAGTATCAGTGTTTGTTTGTTCGTTTAGTTTATTACAAGGAGGGAGCTACCGGCATGCAGCTCCCTCCTTGTAATATGTAACTATAGAAGCGGCAGGGAGCAGTGCTCCCCACCACTTCATAAGCCCCCCCAGTACACCCTCTCACTCTATGGGGGTCAATATGACCCCCATAATAGCACAAGGATGATTAAAATCTCCCAAATGCCCCTACTCGCTATACCGCGAGTAGGGGCATGTCTACTAAACAGTGAGCAGCCATAGGCTGCTCACTGTTGAAAAAAAAAGACATACATTACAATAAGGGGGGGCGGACCTATTGTCCTCCCCCCCTCCCCCATCCTGAGCGGCGGGTGGGGGCCATGAA
>OW240917.1:182010971-182022430 GCA_933207985.1 Pelobates cultripes | reverse complement strand
ATCGAATTCCACTATCATGACTACTCAGTAAGAATATTTCCTACATCTACCTCTCTTTCTAATGGCATCTTTTCTTTTCTAATAGCTTCTTTTATGTCTATTGTACTTTTTTTTCTTTACGCTGCTACTTTTTTCTCTATTATATTTAGCCTTCATCATATCTTACCCTTTCTTTCAGCCTGCCATCAGGTTAGGACACTCCAATGCAAATAGAAAGTGGATATATGCGAATTCCGCCACATCCAGGTAAGCTGTCAGCTAAGTTTATATAGAGTTACAATCTCACAGATATCTTCCATAAAGAAAGCCTTAAAAACATGAAACACATCTACATAATGCAAACCGATAAATTGCTGAACGTAACTCACAAAAGTAGCTCAGATTAGACCCTGGACACTGGTGCATTGTATTGTACTTAACTTTTATGGTATCTTTTTTTTCTTCCAGTCTGCCATCAGGCTAGAACAAGCCAGGACAGAAGGAAGGGAAAATCTGGAAATGTAACCACATCCAGGTATGCCATCAGCTAAGTGAATATAGAGTTACAATCTCACAGATATCTTAAATGTAGAAAACCTTAAAAACAAGAAAAACACATATACATAATGCAAACCAGTAAACTGTAGTATAAACAATAATCCCCTTATTCTATCCCCATATGAAGGCAAAACAAAGTGGCTCAGATTAGACCTTGGATATTGGTGCATTGCAAATCCAGATTAAAAAAAATAATTCAGAGGCAAGTTTTATCATATTGAAAGTAGTTTTACTGCAAATACAGATTTCTCACAGTTCTTGTGTATTCCTAGCATCTCCCCTGTGCACTCCTTCCTAGTTGTATATATCCATTGTCCAATCCTCCTAAATATAACAAGCTAACTGATATCTTGGTGCAATTACACTCCTTCTGTTATTCAGGAGCAAATAAGGATAGGAAGCAGTACATGATGCATTTGGATCAACAAACTAATAGACACTTTTCTAAAAACGCTTGTCAATTGAGCTGTGAGTGTTACCATGTCAGGCAGATTTACATAGTGTTGTATAAAGTTTCCCAGGATACTGTCTCAATTCCACCATCCTGAAGCCATCGAATCCCACCCTCATGACTACTCAGTAAGTATATTTCCTACATCTACGTCTCTTTCTAATGTCTCCTTTTCTTTTTTAATGGTTTCTTACTGTATCTACGGTCCCTTTTTTCTCTTTATCCTGCTTTATCCCCTTTATTGTACTTGACTTTTATGGCATCTTTTTTTCTTCCAGTCTGACATCAGGTTAGAACATGTCAGAGTAGAAGGAAGAGGAAATCTGGAAATTCAGCCACATCCAGGTATGCCATCAGCTAAGTGTATATAGAGTTACAATCTCATACAGATCTTAAATGTAGAAAACCTTGAAAACATGAAAAACACATACAGTTGTGCTCAAAAGATTGCATATCCTGGCAGAAATTGTGAAATTTTGGCATTGACTAATCATGCAAAAAAATATATTTTATTGAATGATAGTGATCATATGAAGCAATTTATTATCATATCATTGTTTGGCTCCTTTTTAAATCAAATGATAACAGAAATCACCCAAATGGACCTCATCAAAGCGTTTACATACCCTTCAATGTTTGACTTTGTTCCAGCACACAAGGTGACACACACAGGTTAAAATGGCAATTAAAGGTTAATTTCTCACACCTATGGCTTTTTAAATTGCAATTAGTGTATAAATAGTCAATGAGTTTGTTAGCTCTCACATGGATGCACCGAGCAGGCTAGATACTGAGCTATGGGGAGCAGAAAAGAACTGTCAAAAGACCTGCGTAACAAGGTAATGGAAGTTTATAAAGATGGAAAAAGATATAAAAAGATATCCAAAGCCTTGATCAAATTTCAGTCAGTACTGTTTAATCACTTATTAAAAAGTGGAAAATTCAGGGATTTCTTGATACCAAGCCAAGGTCAGGTAGACCAAGAAAGATTTCTGCCACAACCGCCAGAAGAATTGTTCGAAATACAAAGAGAAACCTACAGGTAACCTCAGGAGAAATACAGGCTGCTCTGAAAAAAGATGGTGTGGTTGTTTCAAGAAGCACAATATGACGATACTTGAACAAAAATTAGCTGTTAGCTGCCTTTACCAATGCCACAAAAAAAGCCTGGTTACAATATGCCTGACAACACCTTGACATACCTCGCAGCTTCTGGCACATTGTAATTTGGAGTGACGAGACGAAAATTGTCAGGATTACAGTTGATCCAGCACGCAGAACTGTATCACACCTAAGACTAAGGGTAATGTCTAACCGGACCTTAGAATGGCTGGACTTAACGTACCTAAGAATAGTCAATATACTAGCTGAGGTCAGGGACACAGAAACAAATCAAATTGGAGGCTTTTGACCCCAAAACGTGCACATGGATGCACTGAGCAGGCTAGATACCTAGCCATGGGGAGCAGAAAAGAACTGTCAAAAGACCTGCGTAACAAGGTAATGGAAGTTTATAAAGATGGAAAAAGATATAAAAAGATATCCAAAGCCTTGATCAAATTTCAGTCAGTACTGTTCAATCACTTATTAAAAAAGTGGAAAATTCAGGGATTTCTTGATACCAAGCCAAGGTCAGGTAGACCAAGAAAGATTTGCGCGTCTTTTGCGGCATGTCCCACGCAGGTTGAAGTTGTCATTACCGTGGGTGGATGTGGGGATATAAAATTACATGGATCCGCAGCAGCCGGCGTCCATCAACATGTTGCAGGAGTCAGGTATACTGGCACAGGGCGGCACTTTCGTTATTGTCAGGAAGGCAATTACTATCGCAGATACCACATGGTGAGGATGAATATGTGATATTACCCCCTACCTAAAGACCACCCACTGGGCGGGCAGGACCAGGTTTGAGAGGAAACTTGGTGTGGAAAGAACGAATCTTGCTACCAGCATGAATATTGGAAGCCGGAACCCAAGAACGCTCGGAAGGCCCATACCCCCTCCAATCAACTAAATACTGTAAAGAACCACAAGAAAATCAATTATGGAGGAGACTTCATACTTCTCCTGTCCATAAACAACCAATGGAGGAGGGAGAACACTTGGGGCAGTATACCTATTGCAAATAAGCGGTTTGAGTAAGGAAACATGAAATGTATTAGGAATATGTAAGGAGGCAGGAAGTACCAGAGAATAGGAAACAGGGTTAATTCTCCGAATGATACGAAATAGACTAAAGAATATGGGGGCAAACTTCATGCTAGGAACTTTTAGTTTGATGTTGTGTGATGATAACCACACCCTTGTACCCACCTGGTAAACAGGGCTGGCACCCCACTGTTTATCAGCATGAAATTTGAAATGAGCAGCCACAGGTTTGAGAGCAGAGTAAACCTTGGTCCAAGTCTCACGAATAGAAGCAAGGTGTTCATCCAGAGCAGGAATATTTACATAGTTACATAGCTGAAAAGAGACTTGTGTCCATCAAGTTCAGCCTTCCTCACATATGTTTTTGCTGTTGATCCAAAAGAAGGCAAAAAACCTAGTCTGAAGGGCTTCCAATTTTGCAACCAACTAGGAAAAAATTCCTTCTTGACCCCAAAATAGCTGTGTCAGAGAAAACAGCCGGTAGGACAGCAGGATGACGACAGTTATTGACAAAGAATGAACTATGTCCAGATGAGTCATGGGTAGCATTGTTCCTGGTCAATTTGGCCAAGGGCAACAAATCGAACCAGTTATCTTGTGTGCTATTCACAAAACAACGTAAATACAATTCCAACGATTGGTTAGCCCTGTTAGCCGTACCATTGGTTTGGGGATGGTAGGACGAAGAGTATGACAATTCAATACTCAACTGTTTGTGGTGGATTGTGGTGTAGCCATTAGAACTAGGAAGTTCCACGCTGAAATCCATGGACAAATGGGACCTTGGAACACTAGGAACAGGAAGTGGATGTAATAAACCGCATGGAAGTTTATGAGGAACCTTAAACACTGCACATACTGAACAGGCCTGCACATATTCCTTGACATCTTCTCTGAGTGAATCCCACCAAAATGATCTCAAGATAGCGATATGGACTTATTAATGCCTGGATGCCCATCAGTTACATTGTTGTGGAACTCACTCATTACCTCCTCTCGTTTTATCAATGGAACAAACAATTTTCTCTGCCGTGATATCCACCATGGGGCTGCAGTATCTCCATTCTTCTGCTTCCT
Organism: Pelobates cultripes; assembly: GCA_933207985.1. Taxonomy (NCBI): domain Eukaryota; kingdom Metazoa; phylum Chordata; class Amphibia; order Anura; family Pelobatidae; genus Pelobates; species Pelobates cultripes. The sequence goes on along the minus strand of OW240917.1, from coordinate 182,018,217 downwards.
GCCTACCCACCGGCTGACCCCTAACATCCATAACTACCAGCCTAAAGAATAATATAAATAGTACTGGTGGGGGAAAGAAAAATACAAAGAATGTATAAAATATATATATATAAAAAGAATATATAAAAAATTTATACAAAAAAGTGGAAAAATGAAAAAACATATAAATGCATAAAATTAAGTGAAATGCGGATCTAGAAGTGTATACAAGTATGTTGGGTGGAGATGAGTCTATTTATATTTCCAATAAGCAACAAAGACCCATACAAGGTACATTAATTGATAGTTATCAGTACATACATCAATGATAAGGGCATGTATAACTTAGAAACCATAAAGAGTAGATGTAATACATACATATAATGGTACATAATGAGAACAGCAGATGAAAAGACATCAGGGAGTATAAAATGGTCTTCAGGAACTCTAAAGTAATCTTTCATACATAAACAGTCATGATTCTTAAAAATGAAGGCATAAAAATAAAAACATAAAATTGAGGGCATAAAAATGTTAATGCTTCTCTTCCAATTTTTCCACATTTTTCTTCAATAACTTGCTATTTTCCTTAAAGGAACACTATAGTCACCTAAATTACTTTAGCTAAATAAAGCAGTTTTAGTGTATAGATCATTCCCCTGCAATTTCACTGCTCAATTCACTGTCATTTAGGAGTTAAATCACTTTGCTTCTGTTTATGCATCCCTAGCCACACCTCCCCTGGCTATGATTGACACAGCCTGCATGAAAACAAAAACTGGTTTCACTTTCAAACAGATGTAATTTATCTTAAATAATTGTATCCCAATCTTTAAATTCAACTTTAATCACATACAGGAGGCTCTTGCAGGGTCTAGCAAGCTATTAACATAGCAGGGGATAAGAAAATCTTAATTAAACCGAACTTGCAATAAAGAAAGCCTAAATAGGGCTCTCTTTACAGGAAGTGTTTATGGAAGGCTGTTCAAGTCACATGCAGGGAGGTGTGACTAGGGTTAATAAACAAAGGGATTTAACTCCTAAATGGCAGAAGATTGAGCAGTGAGGCTGTAGGGGCATGTTCCATACACCAAAACTGCTTCATTAAGCTAAAGTTGTTCAGGTGACTATAGTGTCCCTTTAATTGTTTCCTCATCAAAAGCTTTATTAATCTCAGACTCTACTAAATACTTCAATATTTTTTAAAAAGTCTTCCTGGTGTTCTACCAGGATCTCCATTAATTGATTTGAGCATTTGTCAAGAGTGGCATTCCATTTAGCCATAAACTCAGAATTCTCTTGACCGAATGCTGGTTCCTTCTCAATTCGTAGCCCCCTAGGCATAATTCCTAACTTTAAGTATTGCTGGAGATATTTAATCTCCCACCACTTTTTAACCTCTTTTTCTGCCAATCTCTCTAATTTCTGGAATGAATTTTTTTTTGGCATTTAATAAGCAGGCTGTAAAAGCCAGCCCTGCCTGAAACCTAGCATCTGGTCATTTTGCCTGTTTGGTTTTTCCTGCCAGATCTTTGCTATGCTACTGACTGATTTTCCTGACCTCTGCCTGATTTACCGACCAGCCCCGACTTCTGCTTCTCGTCTGACCCTGCCTTTGGATTTCCCCTTAATCTGTACTGCGCTTCTGGTTTTTGCCTCCTCCCTGTGCCATCTCCTGCAACTGGGCTCCAACTCCTGGTAAACTGTTACATAAGTCCCCAGGTGACTGTTACAGTTAGTATAATGGCCAACAATTCTCTGTTACCAATATCATAATTATTCTCTGCTGGAGACAACTTTCTAGAGAAGTACTCACACCGATGCAAAGGGGTATCCTGACTCTCCCTCTGAGAAAGAACAGCCTCCACCCCAGTTTCGGAGGCATCAACCTCCAGTATGAAGGTTTTGCTAGTGTCAGGATTTACCAAAATGTCAGCAGAAGCAAACCATTTTTTAAGAAGTTCAAAAGTTTCTTTAGCTTCCTTAGACCATATTGTACAACTAGCCCCCTTACGTGTCATATTGGTGATGGGGGCTATCACAGAAGAGAACCCTTTGATGAATCTCCTATAGTAATTAGCAAAACCAATAAACCTCTTAATGGCTTTTAACCCATTGGGTAATGGCCACGTTCATTATTGTCAGGAAGGCAATTACTACCGCAGATACCACAAGATGAGGATGAATATGTGACAAAAATAGAGCTTTATGGTCACAACCATAAGGGCTATGTTTGGAGAGGGGTCAACAAATCCTATAGTGAAAAGAATACCACCCCACTGTAAAGCATGGTGGTGGCTCACTGATGTTTTGGGGTGTGGGTTGAACTCTAAAGGCACGTTGAGTCTTGTGTAAACTGTTGGCAAGATGAATGCCGCATGTTATCAGAAAATAGTGGCAGACAATTTGCATTCTTCTGCATGAAGACTGCGCGTGGGAATCTCTTGGACTTTTCTGCATCACAATGACCCTATGCACATGGCCAAGTTGACCCTACAGTGGTTACAGCAGAAAAGCATGAACTGCACGTTTGAGAACTCGTCAGAATGGCTCGATGATATTAAGGTCAGAAGAATGGAGTGGCCCATCACAGTATTAATGTCAGCTTAATGTCATCGAGCTACTCTAAGGAGATCTCAAACGTGCGATTCATGCAAGACGACCAAAGACTTTGCAATCCTGCATTTTGCCCCGGTGAATGGGCAGCTATACCACCTGCAAAAATTAAGGTCCTCATAGACAGCTATTACAAAAGACTGCAAGCTGTCATTGATGGTAAAGTGAGCAATACACAATATTAAGAACTAAGAACTTTTGAACTGCAGTGATTTCGTTTTTTTCTTTGTTGCCATGTTTTGTTTTATGATTGTGCCATTCTGTTATAACCTACAGTTGAATTTGAATCCCATAAAAAATAAAAGAAACATGTTTTCCCTGCTCACTCAGGTTTTCTTTATAAATGGTACATATATTACCAATTTTCCAAGGGTATGCAAACTTACGAGCACAACTGTATGGTATTCAGAGTAAAAAATGCCATGATAACATTTCTTCATTTCCCACACTTATTTGGATTTATTCATATTAAATTATGCATCATATATAGATGTTTGATGCCAAATGAAACCTCTATTTGTCCTTAACAAAATAATATAGAAGTGTGGGTGAACTTAATGTGAAAGAGATAAAATTTGGTTGAACAATCATATAGCTCAAATTCCAGTTTTGTTTCAGAGCTTGGACAATTGCCTCTGTCCTTAAAGCCATCCTATAGTAGCAGGGAAACAAACCCGTTGTTTTCCTGGCACTATAGGCTCCTGGAGTGCCCCCCTCCCTCGTGGCCCCTCACCCACAGGGCTGTAGGTGTTAAAACCCCTTCAGTCACTTACCTGAATCCAACGCCATTGTCCCTCGGCGCTGGGTCAGGCTCTGCCCACGGCCGAGCACGCATTAGACCTCCCCATAGGAAAGCATTATTCAATGCTTTCCTACGGGGAAAATCTGACGGACCTCCAGCGTCAGATAACGGACCAAATGTCTGTTTGGATTCCAGCCACATAGGGCCGACTGTTTTACATTGCAGCACTAAGTGCAAAAGGGTCACAGCACCCAAACTACTTCAATTAGCTGAATTGGTCTGGGTGCCTACAGTGTCTCTTTAAGAGGTTAATATAATTTACACATAAAAGTGTTTGCAGATATACACTTTATTTACTAATAAAAGATTTTATAGCACCCTCAATTAGTGCCTGTATATCACATAACTCTAAGTGTATATACAGAAAATATTTTTTGGGGGGCACACATAAACATGCATTATTAATTGTTTTCCTGGCACTGTAGAATCCGACAGTTCCCCTCTCCCTGGTGCCACCTCCTCCTGAGCAGCTGAAGGGGTTAAAACCACTTTGGTCACTCACCTAAATCCAGCACCGATGTCCCTCGGTGCTGGGTTAGGCTCCGCCCATGCTACTTCCTTGCCGACGTCAGCCGGCAGGGGAGACCTAATGCACGTTAGTATCTCCCCATAGGAAAGCATTATTCAATGCTTTCCTATAGGGAAAAACTGACCCTGGAGGTCCTCATGCATAGCGTGAGCTCCATATGGATTTCGGAAGTCCCTCTAGTGGCTGTCTGGTAGACAGCCACTAGAGGAGGAGTTAACCCTCAGAGGTAACTGCAATAATTACCACTGTAGGGTTAAAGGACATGGGACATTGCACCGAGACCACTTTAACCCCTGCAGGACGGAGTCAATAGTGCACGTTCTGATCAAAACAAAACGTAAACAAAAACTGGAAGTTGCGCTATATGTCTGTTCAACCGTAATTCACCGCTGTCACATTAAGTGCACCCACACTTATTATATATCATTTTGTTCAGGAGAAACTGGGCTTTAATTTCATATCAAATATTTAGCTATGAAACATAATTTATTATGAATAAAATTTAAAAAAACTGAGAAATTTCAAATTTTTGTAAAAATGTACCCCCCATTAACAAGTTTTATGGTGTTTTGGAAAGTTACAGGGTCAAATATAGAATGTTCCATTTTCAAATTGAAACTTGCCAGATTAGTAATGTTACCTTTGAGATGGTGTGGTAGCCCAGGAATGTGAATTACCCCCATAATGGCATACCATATGAAAAAGTAGACAAGCCAAGGTATTAAAAGTGGGGTATGTTTAGTCTTTTTTAGTAGCCACTTAGTCACAAACACTGGCCAAAGTTAGCGTTCATATTTATTTTTTGTGAAAAAAGCAAAAAACTAATACTTGGCCAGTGTTTGTGACTAAGTGGCTACTAAGAAAGACTGGACATACCCCACTTGCAATACCTCGGGTTGTCTACTTTTGCAAATGGTATGCCATCATGGGGGTAATTCTCATTCCTGGGCTACCATACGCTCTCAAAGGCAACATAACCAATCTGGCAAATTTCAATGTCAAAAAATGAAATGCAAGCCTTATATGTGACTCTCTAACTTTCCAAAACACCATAAAACCTGTACATGGGGGGTACTGTTATTCTCGGGAGACTTCACTAAACACAAATATTAGTGTTTTAAAACAGTAAAACATATTACAACAATAATATAGTCCATAAAAGTGCAGTTCGTTTGTAAAAAAATGCAAAAAACGTCACTTTTACTTAAAATATCATCGTTGTACTACAATTTACCAGTTTGAACGAAGTCTCCAGAGTAAAACAGTACCCCCTATGTACAGATTATATGGTGTCTTGGAGAGTTACAGGGTCAAATATAGTGCTTACGAATTAAATTCTCTGCACTTTCTCCCAGTGTTGTCAGGCATGTCAATCAAATTGTAATTAATCAAATCACATAATTATGTTAAAAGATTACTTAAATATACACGTAGAATTTTAATATATATGCATTTATAGGTATTTAAATTCTATGTCTATACTAATGTAATCTTTTATGTAATTATATGTATTTATCTATATATATATATATATATAGTTAATACAATGCTAAGCAAAAATCTGCACACCAGTCAAGCCATAAGACTTGCTTTTCCCACAGAAATCCTATATATATATATATATATATATATTTGCGGTTATTTGTATTTTATATATAGATAGATAAATATAGAATGTCATTCTAAGTGTATTTTGTTACCAATATATATATATATTAATAACAAAATACAGTTAGAATGAAATTACATATGAATATATAATTTATATTAAATGTTGTTTTAATATTTTATTTATTTATTTTATTTTATTTATTATTGTAATTATACGTGTATATATATATTACAACCTCTAAAATTTTGAAAGCATTGTTTAGTGAATAAGCGAGTGCGCTGGATTCTGTATTTTGTATATATAATATATGTATATCTATTATATATATAATATATATACATATTATATATATGTAACGTCATTCTAAGTGTATTTTAATATTAATATATATACTAATATTAGTATTAAAATACACTATGTATGACGTTACATATATATAATATGTATATATATTATATATATAATAGATATACATATATTATATATACAAAATACAGAATCCAGCGCACTCGCTTATTCACTAAACAATGCTTTCAAAATTTTAGAGGTTGTAATAGTTTTATTTAAAAACACCTCACCTAGGCAAAAAATAATGGGGGTTTAGTTACATTATATGATCATATATTGCCAAGCCTGCCACAGCGTCCAATGTACCCCATTCTTGGCAGGTCTACTCTAGCAGCCTAATAGCGCCCTTGCCAGAGAGATTGATCCGCACTTGGAAATAGCGCTGCGCCCAATGGCAGGAAATTGTTTTAAGTAAATGAATCATCTCATAAGTAAACTAGAACCTACCAGAAATAAAACCACATTATTTACGTTAATGTGGCTTTTATATATTTCATATAACTAAACACCCTTTACCTGAAGTAGTATTCAAAACAATACAATCTCTAAAATTTTGAAAGCATTGTTTTGGTGAATAGCGAAATTAAGCTGGATTCTGTATTTTGTATATTTTGGCCCCAGCATGCATGTTATTTTTAGGTGAGTGCAGCCCTCTTTGTTTTTTTTGTATATTATATATATATATATATATATATATATATATATATATATATATATATATATATATATATAAATGCATTTAATTTAATTTTAAACATGTCTAATTTTTTTTGTTTACACTTTCCACCAGCAGGGGGACTGTCTGATACGTCAGACAGTCCCCCTGCTGGCAGATCCACAGCCAGCTATAGGGGGCCATGTGATCGCTCTTTGAGAGCGATCACATGGCCCCCGGGGGCCTCATTCGCCGGGGGAGGGCTGCCTGGGCTGTCAGGCAGCCTTCCAGAAGAGGATTGCGGCGGAGCTAAGTAAATCTAACCTCCCCTGGGCTTAAGCCGTTAAGGCGTTCTATGCCGCCGCAACGGCTTTAAGGCTGCGACGGCATAGAACGCCGTAACGGTGGCCGTAACGGTGAGTATAATCGTTTTCATGTAAACACTGTCTTTTCAGAGAAAAGAGAGTGTTTACATTGCCCCCTAGGGACACCTCCTGTGGCCACTCCTCAGATGGCCACTGGAGGTGCTTCCTCGGGCAGTGCTGCAGTGTCTACACCCTCTGCATAAAGGCGCTGAACTTTTTTCATTGAGATGCATTGATTCAATGCATTTCTATGAGGAGACACTGATTGGCTAACTCAGCAATTGGGCCTGCCCCCATCCTGCCACCTTGCAGATTTCAGCCAATACAATGCAAGGAGGCG
>OW240917.1:181993954-182007587 GCA_933207985.1 Pelobates cultripes | reverse complement strand
ATATATATATATATTAATATTAAAATACACTTAGACTGTGTATGTGTATAGATTTATTTGGATCATATATAAATATATGATCTAAGTATATATAATTTTATTTTACACTATTAACCTTTTTTTAAAAACTTTTTTCAGGCAGCAGGGGGAGTACCTGTCATTACAGGCACTCCCCCTGCTGGCACTTCTATGAACGGCTATGCCGTCCATGTGATCGTGAGGTCCTCGCAAGGACCTCGCGATCACATGACCCAGGGGGGCCGGAACGGAAGCAGAGGGACTCCCCGGGATGCCAGATGAGTCCCCGCACCGCGATCGTCGGCGTGGGATCGCTGGCGACCGGGTAGGTACAGCCACCCACCGGCGTTTAGAGCCGGGTCCCCAAGGACAGCATAGCACGCCCACCGTCCTTAAAGGGTTAATCAAGAAGTTAGATAAAGTCAAGTTAAATAAAAAAATTAAATAAACAAATTAAACAGGTCTAAAGTTGACATCCCCTAAATAGTATATTGCAGTAATTCATCGACAATAATTTTCCATAGTCTCTGAATAGAACACAGTAAATTATAAATTTCTACAAGAAGTTGTGTACAAACAAACATATGTACAAGAAAAATACAAAAAATATCTGAAAGAACTTTTTCTAAAAATTAATATTAATAAATGTATATATATTGTTTGAGGTTTGATAATTAGCAAATGGCCATAAGCCCAAATTCTCTCAATGTGTATAGAGTAACATAAAGTGTTATTGCCTAATAGCAATGTGATAATATAATGTACAATAATATAATTAAAGTGCATATTTGTAGACAAAGTGCATATATATATATATATATATATATATATATATATATATATATATATATAAAGAAAATTTTGAATATAAAGTGCCACTGCAAGTAACTTATAACAGAAATAAACAAAATAAGTATATAATGTAAATTCATTATAACTGAATCTCACCAGTTAGTTGTGAGTAGGTGTAAAAACTTATTATTATAAAAATAATAAAGTGCATATCGTGCTTGCTGTGAAATCAAGACCAGTTTATGAAAATTCACACATCGGTCTATACACTTATGTGTCAGAGACTAAAGAAGTATATGGAACTTCATAGTAGATTCGCTAGAACATAGGGGATATAAAAACCTGAGCAGCCCAGAATTGATGTGCATCTAATAGAAAAATCTCCAGCCCCAACACCACAGATTGAACATAATCTGGGTTCAATAAATTTGCCTTTTTTGCATCTTGGAGTGTCTGGAACATTTTCTATTTTTTCCTTATCAAATGTTTGGTTCCTGGTACTGGGACTCTCCTGGTTGCACCCAGATACATACTAGTTGGGAATGAGTGCAGTTCCACGTCTTTATTTTGGTCATATGTGTAAGTGATTATTCATGTAAAATTCTATATATATATATATATATATATGTGTGTGTGTGTAATTTCATTCTAACTGTATTTTGATAATATATATATATATATATATATATATATATAAGATGTACAAAATACATTGCGCTATATATATGGTATATATATATATTTTTTTTTATGTATTTTGCTACAAATATATATATATATATATATATATATATATATATATATATATATATACACAAAATACAGTTAGAATGAAATTAAGGCCACACATATATATATGTTATATATATATATATATATATATATATATATATATATATATATATATACAGGAGCAGAATTATTAGGCAAATGAGTATTTTGACCACATCATCCTCTTTATGCATGTTGTCTTACTCCAAGCTGTATAGGCTCAAAGCCTACTACCAATTAAGCATATTAGGTGATGTGCATCTCTGTAATGAGAAGGGGTGTGGTCTAATGACATCAACACCCTATATCAGGTGTGCATAATTATTAGGCAACTTCCTTTCCTTTGGCAAAATGGGTCAAAAGAAGGACTTGACAGGCTCAGAAAAGTCAAAATAGTGAGATATCTTGCAGAGGGATGCAGCACTCTTAAAATTGCAAAGCTTCTGAAGCGTGATCATCGAACAATCAAGCGTTTCATTCAAAATAGCCAACAGGGTCGCAAGAAGCGTGTGGAAAAACCAAGGCGCAAAATAACTGCCCATGAACTGAGAAAAGTCAAGCGTGCAGCTGCCACGATGCCACTTGCCACCAGTTTGGCCATATTTCAGAGCTGCAACATCACTGGAGTGCCCAAAAGCACAAGGTGTGCAATACTCAGAGACATGGCCAAGGTAAGAAAGGCTGAAAGACGACCACCACTGAACAAGACACACAAGCTGAAACGTCAAGACTGGGCCAAGAAATATCTCAAGACTGATTTTTCTAAGGTTTTATGGACTGATGAAATGAGAGTGAGTCTTGATGGGCCAGATGGATGGGCCCGTGGCTGGATTGGTAAAGGGCAGAGAGCTCCAGTCCGACTCAGACGCCAGCAAGGTGGAGGTGGAGTACTGGTTTGGGCTGGTATCATCAAAGATGAGCTTGTGGGGCCTTTTCGGGTTGAGGATGGAGTCAAGCTCAACTCCCAGTCCTACTGCCAGTTCCTGGAAGACACCTTCTTCAAGCAGTGGTACAGGAAGAAGTCTGCATCCTTCAAGAAAAACATGATTTTCATGCAGGACAATGCTCCATCACACGCGTCCAAGTACTCCACAGCGTGGCTGGCAAGAAAGGGTATAAAAGAAGAAAATCTAATGACATGGCCTCCTTGTTCACCTGATCTGAACCCCATTGAGAACCTGTGGTCCATCATCAAATGTGAGATTTACAAGGATGGAAAACAGTACACCTCTCTGAACAGTGTCTGGGAGGCTGTGGTTGCTGCTGCACGCAATGTTGATGGTGAACAGATCAAAACACTGACAGAATCCATGGATGGCAGGCTTTTGAGTGTCCTTGCAAAGAAAGGTGGCTATATTGGTCACTGATTTGTTTTTGTTTTGTTTTTGAATGTCAGAAATGTATATTTGTGAATGTTGAGATGTTATATTGGTTTCACTGGTAATAATAAATAATTGAAATGGGTATATATTTGTTTTTTGTTAAGTTGCCTAATAATTATGCACAGTAATAGTCACCTGCACACACAGATATCCCCCTAACATAGCTAAAACTAAAAACAAACTAAAAACTACTTCCAAAAATATTCAGCTTTGATATTAATGAGTTTTTTGGGTTCATTGAGAACATGGTTGTTGTTCAATAATAAAATTAATCCTCAAAAATACAACTTGCCTAATAATTCTGCACTCCCTGTATATATATACACATAATGATTTTTTTAAACTTTTTTTTATTTATTTTTTATTTTTATGTATTTATTTTCATTTAATAATATATATATATATATATATATATGTATATATATATATATATATATATATATATGTGTGTGTGTGTTTTCATTCTGAGTGTATATCTATATTAATATGAGATGCCAAAATACCAGAGTATTGCAGTAGGCAATGATACCTTTTTTATAGGACTAACATAATATTTCAAAGTCAAGCTTTCGAGAGTTTCCTCTCTTCCACAGGTCTGTAGCAATACTGATCAATCTGATAGAGTTTAACACTTAAAACAACTGATGTTAGAGAAGGGGAGGGGGTGAGTGGGATGTCATAAATAGCAGAAGATATGCCTGAAAGTAAAAGGTGCAGGTTGGCTGAGAATAGCCAGAAAAAGTAAATAAACAGAGGAGAGTCAAGCTAGGTAAAAAGAAAAAGATACCCCCCAAAAAATCAGATATCAGATATCACCACATTTGCTCTGACACAAAAGACAGAGATCATCACCTGAGTACACTGTCAGAGTAACTTAGGCAAAAAGGCTACAAGGAAAGGACAGTATCTAAAAAATAAAACTCTGCCCTAAATGCACAACAGGAAAGGCTCCTACAATACAAAGAAAAGGAAAACAAAACAAGAATCCCTCTAGTAGTTACAACCCAACTCTAGAAGGAGTACGTAAAATTATTAAAGAGTTACAACCATTAATTTCAGAGGATCACACACTCAAAATAATATTTCCTTAGAACCCCATACTAGCATTCAAACAACCGCCTAACCTGAGACAGAGATTGGTCCGCAGCAAATTGACCACAGATCAGCAAACTGTGTCAACATATATATGGAAATAACACTGCCAGACACAAAAACAAATCATACAACATTAAGGGATCATATTCGTGCACATCTGTGAATGTGGTGTACATGATACAGTGTATCTGGCCTTAAACTGCATCTCAGAATGAATACACAGACACTCAATCCAGAACCACAAGGAAAACAGATATTGTACCCCTGTTGGTCATCACTTCACCCACACTGGACACTCCATCCAAAACTTCAGGATTAAAGTTCTTAAAGGGAATTTCAAAGACTCTCATGAACGAAAAGACTGAGATGGGGACACGAGCTGGAGGGGGACACAAGAGCTGGAGAGGGACACAGAAGCTGTAGAAGGACACAGGAGGGACACAGTCGCTGGAGAGGGACAGGAGCTCTAGAGGTGTGATAGGATATGTGGAGGGGGCACAGGGGCCGTGTTGGGATGGACAGGTGCTCTAGAAGGGTGTCAGAGCTGTGGTGAGAGGTGCACAGGGGCTGAGAGGGGCAGGAGCTAGAGGGAGGTGACAGGATAAGTGGAGGGGGCAGGGGCTATGGGGGGCACGGGGGCTCTAGAGAGGGATACAGGGGCTAGGACAGGGGCTGCTTAAAAAACATAGATTTTAAAAAAAAGTTTTCCCCTCCCTGAGACTTACCTTGGGCCAGGGAGGGGTGAAACAGGAGCTGGAGCCTGCATCCAGCAGACATTGAAGATGGCCAGCTCTCCTGATGATGTCAGGAGGAGGGCGTGTGACTTCATCTGCTCTTCTGTAGTACTGAATGAGTAGCACAACCAACTAAAATATAAACTACTTTATCAAGGGAGCATGGTGTGAAAAGGAGCATAACCCCTTTATATACCAACATATAATTACAACATAAATAACACTTGAGTGAAATGGGTGGCCACCCACAATGGTTGCAAACGTCCCAACCATAGTCACATGACTATGGTTGACAAGGAAACCAATTAACAGAAAATGTGCACCTCACATTATATTATACAAAAAACAGACTTTAAAACAGTCCCCACATAATGATAAATAATGGAACATGCATGCAATACGAGTTTGAACCAAAGAAAAGGTTCTGTCACCTGGAGTATGTAGAAAGATTATTGCAGATCCAGATATTGTATAGCGCCCAAACGTTGGGGGCTTTTTTTTTTTTACTTTTTCACCCTCCTCTCATTCACTTGGATAGGTTCTATTGATTCTGGTTTGTATTATTTGGTTAACATGTGTATATAAAAATTCATTCTCTTTTGCACTGGGATCAGTACCATCTAGTCTGTATATCCAATAATGTTTATTTCTAGTTTTCTGTTTATGTCAGAGCTTTCAAATTTAGTATATATTTATGATTATATTTACACTTTGATTCATATATTGGATATTTTGTGATACCTGTCACTCTTGTACCTGTATAATAAAGTACTTTGTATTTTAGTTGGTTGTGCTCCTCATTCAGTACCAAAGTATATTATACTATTAACCTTTGGAAATAGGGCTTTTTGAGTCAGCATCCTTTTCTTTGTATTTATATTGATTGCTCATATTTATTGCACATAGCTGGAAGCCGGTGTGCCCACCATTTTCTTGTTAAATACATATTTGTTTATTTCCTCTGCTCTTCTCCCAGACTCCCCAGCAGTCCTGGGAGAAGAACAGTGGAAGTCACGCCCCCTCCTCCTGACATCACCAGAGGCAGGGGATTCGGATTTTTGCGCCCCCCGCTTGTGCCGCCTTATGGATGCGCCGGCCCTGCCCACTCCCCCATTCTCCCTCCCCTTATCTAACATTAGTTGTGTTAAGTGTTAAACTCTATTAGATTGATCAGTATTGCTTCAGACCTGAGTAAGAGGGGAAACTTCTTGAAAGCTTGTCTTTGAAATATTATGTTAGTCCAATAAAAAAGGTATCATTGTATACTGCAATACTCTGGTATTTTGGCATCTTGTCTACTGGACTAATACGGCTAATCCAATCTACACTATTAATATATGCATACATATTATTATTAGATACATTTAGGATAAAATTTTATATATATATATATTTGTGTGATTTACTTATGTTTTCTTTTTTATTTATTTTTTTATTTTACAGCAGTCCCCGTGCAGGCAGCACTTTGCAAGGTAGTCCCCGTGCAGGCAGCACTTTGGGCAGCTATTGGGGCCATGTGATAGCTCTGTGAGAGCGATAACATGGCCCCCAGGGGCCTGCTTTGCCAGGGGAGCACTGCCTGGCCTGTCAGGCAGTCCACCTGAAGCGGATCACGGCGGAGATGAGTAAGCTGCAGCTCCTGTGCTCCTGGGTTTTAAAATCCGTTATGGCATTCCATGCCACTGCAGTGGCTTTAAAGCCCATTAATATGGGGGCAGCATGGAACGCCGTAATGGCATAAAGGGGTTCATATGATGCCAGAAGGTAGGATAAAGGGCAAAGACAAGAATCGTGTCCATTACACCGCCCAAAGGAGGCAGACTTGCCTGGAAGTGGCCCGGGATGGTGGGACAGGAGCCTGAAATAGGGATATCCCCCCAAAAACGGCACTGTTGGGCAGCCTGCATCCATCCTATTCCAGCTCTGCAGACAATGTGTTTCTGACACACTATAAGGTGGCTTCAGACACACCAGTGTAGCACAGCACACTACATTGGGAAAATGAGAACACAGATACATTTTATTAGACTGCTCGCTTTTAACATACACAACCACACCATTTAGCTTTTTTATATAATTACTTACAAAAGGGGAAAATAAAGGGTATGACCATTATGTTATATTCATTATATTTAAAAATAATACAAAACGATTTTATTTTAAAATTATATTTTTAAATGGACATGGTAGCGTTAGGAGTACATATCTGTTATATAATTTATGTTAGCAATCAGTAAAATGGAGGGCACTCAAGTGCAAGCTAAAAAGATCTATAGGCTCGCTATGAATATCCTGTTTTAGTTCAGGGCTAGATAAATACATGAAGCAAAAAAACAAAAAAATATTATAGGAGCACGCTAAATAAAAAATCTAAATAAATTTTATTAATATATATATATATATTGCTTCTGAATAATGCTTTCCTATGGGAAGTCTAATGCGCACGCGTGGCAGGTCTCCCCAACAGGCTGACGTCGGCGGGGGAGGAATGTGGCGGAGCCCGATCCAGCGCCGAAGGACATTGGCGCTGGATTTAGGTAAGTCACTGACAGCCACTGGAGGGACTTCCGGCTTCTTAGAAAACAAAGTGTTTTAAATTACGCTGGATGTTCTTATGCTATGCATGAGAACCTCCAGCGTCGCAGGAAACCCCATAGGAAAGCATTGGATTGGCTAAAAATCTGGTGGACCCCCGAAGCGCTGGAAAAAAGGTATGGCTTAACCCCTTTTAAAGGAGCTAGGGGGGGACGAAAGGGTTTGGGTTCCTTTAACTGTATCTCCATAGACAGACTAGGTTTGTTTCTTTGTCCAGGACTTTTTTTTTTTTCAAATTGTATTTTATTGGTTTTACAACAAGTGGGCAAAACACCGTACACAGTCGCATGTACACATACCATAACATATTAATAGTGCAAGTCGCAGCTTGCTTACAACATAAGTAGGTAGTTAATACAGTCTAACATAGTCATCATAAGGTTATAGTTCAATAACTTGCCAGTTGGCATACCATATATCTGCAAGTGGTTGCGAGATGGTCCCGCATGCATCTGTGTATAGCATAGACAGAAGGGGGTAGTAGTAAACTAGGGAAGGGACGGGTATGAGGAAGGAGACGGGAGAAACAGGACAAGGGGACAAAGTGTACTTTGCTTGGTGGCACATTTCCCAAGATTGTTGATCAATCCTTTCGGGGTCTAGAGGTCAGTATTGGAACCCAGAATGTCGTCTCACGTGGCTTGCTGGTTTGTCATCTGGGTCCACTTGCACCAGGTTTCTCGAAACCTGAGGGCTTGGGAGGGGGAGCTTAGGGACATTTTTTCATAAATATAATATTGTTGCAATTTATCCTTTAATTGCGACCTGGGTGGGCATATCGTGCTTTTCCAATTTGTTGCTATGAGGTTTCTAGCTGCTAACGAGGTTATCGCCACCAATTGGTGATAGATTGATTCTACCTTTTTATCTGGTATCAATAATATGCAATTGGAAATGGACGGGGAGAAAGTTGAGGGTCCCAATTGCCTCAGAATTGTTCCCACATCCTCCCACAAAGGTGCGATGCCAGTGCAGGACCACCAAATATGCATTATCGTGCCTTTCTCCACTCCACATCTCCAGCACAGGGGAGACACAGTTGGGTATATTTTGTGTAGCTTGGTCGGGGTAAGGTACCATCTGTATAGTAGTTTTTTGTGGGCTTCTATGTGGGAATAACATTTTGTCCATTTGGACAGGCCGTTCAGGGCACCCAACCAGGTACCATCCGGTAGGTCCGTACCTAAGTCCTCCTCCCATTGTTTCTTGCACAGCGGAGGTACATCTGGTGGCATTGCTAGCCACGTTCTATAGCAAAAGGAGAGGGCTTTAGGCTTGTTCGGTGTGTCCCTACATCTAAGCATAATCAGAGAGGGCATTAGTGGGTTATTCATGCTGGTAGGAGTTGGCGGGGGCAAAGCATGGGAAGTCAGTATACTCCTGATTTGCAAATATTTGAAAGTGTCCTGGGCAGGCACGTTCCATTTCCTCCTTAGTTCTGAGAAGGGTATTACCTTACGATTGTTTTCCAAGAGGTGCTCAAGTCTGTCTAAACCCATGCGTGTCCAGTGGGAAAGAGAAAGTGATTGGGTTATGGTTTTTAGTGCCGTTAGGGGGGCTTGGGGTGCAGTTTATGACTGTAGCCTATTTGGGCCATAAAGGAATCCCACATCAGTATGGTCAGCCTAGTGGTAGGGAAAAGAGGTGTGTGTCTGTACCGAAGGCGTTTTGGGGTCCACAGGTAGTCCGTCATGGACTTGTCTTGAAATTGGTCCCTCTCCATATCCACCCATTGTGTATGGCCTTGGGGTGAGTGTGCCGCTATACATGTTGCCAGGGCAGCTGCTTTGAAGTAGAGGTGGATGTTAGGGAGGCCCACTCCCCCTCTGTCAGGTGTGTTTTGTAGTAGCTTAAGTGGCAACCTCGCTTTGTAGTACCTTAAATAGTGCAGCGGGTATCGGGAGAGGGAGCATGCGAAACACATAGAGGAGTTTTGGGAGCGTCATCATCTTAAACGTGTTAATCTTACCTAGCCAGGATAGGTGGGTCGTTTTCCAACCCGCCAACTCCTTCGTGCATAGCTGAAATAGAGGCGTGTAATTGTGTTTTACAATTCCTGCTATTGTAGGAGATATTTTAACCCCCAGGTACGTTAAGGTGCTAACTCTCCAGTCGAATTGATAAGAGGATTTTAAGGTGACTAAGTCGTCTTGGGGTGTGTTAACAGGTAGCGCCTGTGTTTTGTCTCGGTTTAATTTGTAATGGGAGACGTTTCCAAATTGTGTCAGCAGATCGAGAATGTGAGGTAGCGCCCGTCTTGGGTTTGAGAGGGATATTATAACATCGTCCGCAAAAAGAGAAAGACGGTATTCTTTTCCTTTAACGGTTATACCTCGCATATGTTCGTGATCCCTAATCTTTTGGGCCAGGGGTTCTAAGGAGAGGATATACAACAGGAGAGAGAGTCTAGTTCCATTCGTTATGTGGAACTTCGAGGAGAGGAAACCGCCACAGGACACCTTGGCAGCTGGGGTGGTGTATAGTGCCATGATTTGGGATATGATAAGAGGAGGAAAGCCAAATTTGTGGAGAACCTTCTGCATATAGGTCCAGTTGAGCCTATCAAAGGCCTTCTCTGCGTCCAGTGCCAAGAAGAGGCCTTGGCCTTTGGTTCTTTCTAGTTCTGCTAAGAGATTCAATACCTTCCTGGAGTTGCCTGAACCCTGCCTGCCTTTGATAAAACCGGTTTGGTCATTGTGTATGAGTTTGGGCAGGAATTTGGCCAGTCTGTTACTGAGAATTTTGGCATATATCTTTGCGTCACAGTTGAGAAGGGAGATGGGTCTAAAGTTTTTGCACTCTGTCGGTGGTTTCCCTGGTTTGGGCAACGTCGAGATATGGGCTAACAATAATTCGTCCGGTAACGTCCCTTTTTGTATGCTGTGATTGAAAAGGTTCAGTAAATGGGGGGCTAGTGTTGTTTGGTACATGCGGTAGTAGGCGTTAGACAGACCATCTGGTCCGGGCGCTTTCTGTGTCGGGAGGGATGCAATTGTGGCAGATATCTCCTCTATGGTAAGAGGGGTGAGGAGTGAATCCGCGTCGTCCTCGCTCAGAGACGGGAGCATAAGGTCTGATAGGAACCTGTTTATTTCTGTGGTGGAGGGAGTGGGCACTTGTGGATCTGTGTTGAGATTGTATAATTTGCTGTAGTAGGTAGCGAACGTGTCTGCTATGTGTTGCGGGTCTAGTATTTTCCCTCCTTTAGCGTCCAGGAGGTGTGAGATTTTAGTAGCTGTGAGACGTGTTTTTAGCTGGGAAACCAATTTGGCTCCTGCTCTGTTACCTGACGCAAAGAAGTTATATTTCATGCGTTTTAGCAGTGTCGTTGACTTGGACAGTTCCAAGTCGCGCAATTGGTTCTGCAGTCGTAAGATAGTGGCATGGTGAGTGGGGGTTGGAGTTAGTTTATTTGAGTGTGTGGCCTCAGCAAGTTCCTTCAGGATGTTAGTGTAGTTCTCGAGGCGTTTCTTTTTGGCGTAGCTAGCGTGTTTAATGAAGCACCCTCTAATAACTGCTTTGTGTGCTAACCAGATTTGATCCGGGGTGGAATTTTGTTCTGTATTGTCTTGGAAGTAATGCTGTAGATCTTGTTTAACCTGGTCTATTACACTCGGGTCTTTCAATAGCCAATCATTTAAGCGCCAGCTGCCTCGGCCTTTAGTTTGGAATCTTTCTGTCAGGGACATAGTAACCGGTGCGTGATCCGACCAGCTAATGAGTCCTATGTGGGTACTTTCTATTTTGGGGAGCATCCTTAAGGGAACCAAAAATCGGTCTATCCTGGAATAGCAATTGTGCGCTGCTGAGTGGCAAGTAAAGTCCCTTTCGCTAGGGTGTTGTATGCGCCATGGATCTACGTAATTGTGCGCTGTAAGGGTGTGCCTAATGCGAGTAATTAGTTTCCTCCTGGCTTTGATGGTCTGGGACTGTAGGGGTTTCTGGTGTGAGGAGTCTAGACAATCATCTAACAAAAAATTTGTGTCCCCCCCCACTATCACCTCTCCAAAGGCGTGTTTGGTACAAAGCAACAAAACCAGTTCCAAGAAATCAATTTGCTGATCATTAGGGCTATACACATTTATAAACGTATATGGGTTGTTGTTAACATAGCATTGTAACACTATATATCTGCCTTTTTTGTCTCCAAGTTTACGAACTAGGGAGAAAGCCACATCTTTGCTTATTAAGATGGACACTCCTCTTTTCTTTTTTGCATAGCAAGCATGGTAGTCTATGGGGTATGCTATGGAAGTAAATTTTGGACGTTGGCCCCATTTAAAATGTGTTTCTTGAAAGAATGCCACATGGGCATCTAGGGATTTAACCTCCTTTAGCGCTAGTCGCCTCTTGTGCGGAGAATTGAGCCCCTTGGCATTCAGGGAACAGATATTAAGCACCATGGTGTATGTTCAGCAGTCTCATGTTACAAGTGGGATTGGGACCATCTAGCCCTCCCTTCGCGAGTCGGTGAATCTCCCACCCATCTGTGGGCGTTGCCCGGCGACCAAAGGTCCAGCATATATGTCGGTCATCCCAATTTATACCTGGTAGATAAGGTATATGTAGTGGCCTGGTATTTAGGTCCCATGGGTGGATAAAGTGGAGGGGTGATACTGGTATCCCTAGGGTCTTGAGAATAAGCCAAGTCTGTACACTAAAATCATGGTTATCAGAACACAAACACAAAAAAGAGGGTAAAAACATAAGAAAAAACATGCAAACTATGTACATAAAACCGTCGGTCAAACGAATTCGACCAAAAGGTGGAAAACGGTTAATGATGCGGCTCAAAATTAAGCCACTTTGGGGGGCAGGTGACCAGCAACAGATTGGTGGGTCTACGCACATAAGAGATCCGTACTAGACGTAGTGCTCCGTACGGTGTTACAATTGCTGAGACCTTGCCAAGGCATACACGGTTTAGGTATATACAGGCAGTGTTGTTCTCTATTGATTCTCTCTTTTTTTTTCATTTTTTTTTTTGTTATAATTGTTTTTCTTTTCTTTTTTTTTTTCTATCAACAGTAGTATAGCAGTGTGACATAGGTTAGGCACATCAAATGAGTATACTTATCGTCCCTTTGTAGAGGTCATGTAGGTTCTTGTGGTCGGCCGCGTGGCACTTGAGTCCAAACTTTATTTAATTTCACTGGTGATTTGGTGTGTTGTGGTGCGGGAGCCGTCGTGGTAGTGAGAGGAATGTCCCAGGCCCGCAATATTTTCCTTCCTTCTTCGGGAGAAGCAATACTGGAATCTGTCCCATTGCGTTTGATTAAGAGTCTGGTTGGGAAGCCCCACTTGTACTGAATATTTGCCTCTCGTAGTGCTGCAGTGATGGGGGCAAAGGCTTTCCTTTTCATCATCGTCGATGCAGATAGATCAATAAATAGCTTAATTTGATTGAATCGCCCCGGTGGGGGAGGGTTTCGTCGCGCTGCATGCATAACTCTTTCTTTAGTAGTAAAGTAATGTAACTTCGTGATTACATCTCTGGGGGTTTGTGGGCCCAGATGTTTTGGTTTGGGCAACCTGTGGGTCCGATCGAGTAAGAGCTCTCCATCCGTTAATTCTGGCACATATTCTTTAAAGATGCCTTGTACGTAGGATTGTTACTGATTCTGGGATCCCCCTCAGTCTGATGTTATTACGCCGATCTCTATCTTCATGGTCGGCCACTTTGTCTTCTAGCTTTTTAAGTTTGTCTTGTAGTTCAGTATAAGCGTCTGCCAGAGAGTTATGGGCGTCTGTTATTTCATCTGCCCTTTCTTCTAACTTTGCAGTCCTGTCTCCCACTTGTTGGATGTCTGACCTGATGTCTGATGCTATTTGCATGAGGTCTGTGTGGAATGTGGATTTGAGGTCTGCAAGTAAGGATTTGAGAGTGGCAGTTGTAACTGGGGCAGAGTAGTCAGCCATGCTGTGAGCAGGATCACTTACTTCCGAAACGGAGGTTGGTGAGCTCGGGCCGTCGGCGCCATCTTGTCCCGCCATATCCAGCATGGTGGCCGAGGTGAGGTGCATTTGAAGCGTTTTCTGCTTCAACTTCTTGCACGATTTCGTCGCCATTTGTATCCGTGGTATGCGGCAGGTGTTTACCCGCCGTTCTGTTGTTTTTTGCGGTCGGGTGTACGCCGTGACTATGCTGCGAACACCATACAGCAGAGGAGCTCAGCACTCACGCGTCCGTCCTCGTCCGCCGCTAAGACACGCCCCCCCTTGTCCAGGACTTTTATAAACTGTGTT
>OW240917.1:181972679-181993854 GCA_933207985.1 Pelobates cultripes | reverse complement strand
AGACGCACCCTATGGAAATCTACAATCGCATTACATGATTCTCCCTGTCTCAGAATTTTTTTATTTTTTTTGCCATTCTTTAGAATTATTTGTACATTTTTTTTAGATGTAATCAGTGAATGAACATAGCATAAAGTCAGTGTAGATTTATACATGGCAATGTTAGAATGGTAACTAGAAAGAACAATGACCAGGTTTTTCTCATTTGATGCCATAGATAGACCATAGAGAAAAGTAGAATGGAAACAGGAGGGGAGAGTTAAAAGAGTAAAGAAAAGTTGTATAAAAGAACAGACATGAAAGATGTTTAACTGAATAAAGAAAAAAAAAATATTATATCTGTATAATTGTGGTTCTATAGAAAGGAAGATGCAGAAAACCAGAATAACTTGTTTGGCATACCAAGGAAGAGATGATGTTTGGAATAATCATTTCAGAATAAGCAAACCCTCACAACCCACAAACAAATTGCATGTTAAAATGGTAAATGGTAAAACCTTATGACAAGTAAATTACATGGTGTGTGGTATGCTACGGTTACATAGTTGTCTAGGTTGAAAAAAAGGCCATCAAGATCAACCTTGAATCCCCGGGGCTTGTCAAGTCTAAGTCTCATGCTTTATTATCATATTTCCTTTTGCTTTTAGTACCTTTATTTGTTTGTTTGGCTTCTATAACCCTTGTGCAGCTCTGTTTATACTCTATAAAAATACTCAACCTCCTTTAGGCTTTTGGCTGATTTTGTATTTTAAAGGAACACTCAATTTATTTCACAATTTAGTACATATATTCCCAAATAAAACATAAATTCGTTTTCTTCCCCTGTACGTTTGTGCTGAAGCTGTGAACGCATGCGCACACTATCTTGGCTTTGCTGTGCTTCTCAATAACCAGTGCATCTGCCACTTCCGTTAACTCTGTCAGAGAAAAACTAATCTCTTCTAAGATTGTCACCTCGCTTTAGCAACCTTCTTTTATCATATTTATTCTGGTTTTTGCATCCTTAATTCTATTAAAGAGCCTCAACAAAAGTCTTTATTGGCTTGATTTATACAAGAAATATTGCTGCTTTCCTGGCTGGCTAATTTTCTTCCATCTCTCTTTTGCCTTGCACACTGTGAATTACCAGACCTGTTTTATCCTTGTTTTTTTCCATCCCATCAAGGATAATCTAAAAATCTGTTGACCTCACTTACCAAGTCTTCCACAGTTCTGCTCATTCTTACATTCTGGGCAATGTTAATAAATACACAACTATGTAGCCTCTTTGCATTTATTTTCATCTGAAGTTCTAAACATCCCTTATCAAACTTTGCCTTTTACTATGGACTGCTGTATATCTTTGGAACCCACTAAAATGTTGACTTGGACTTTATACTTTCTTACTTTGCATCTAATTGTGACTCAGCAGGCTGTCAAGAATCCTAGATATTTATTAACATAGATTATGTATGATAATGTAAACGATAACTTAAGTTATCCTAAATGTTTGACAGACAACCTAAAACTATTCACGATACTATGGTTATTTATTATTTGATTACCTTTCCTTTTTTTGTCAAGCAAGAACTAATTTGTTGTGTTTTTTTTCAAACAAAAGGTCAACAGCAAAACACATCATAAATTGGAAGTATTAATAGGGTCTCTGACAAACACCAAAATAATTTCTCATCATGAAATGAGAAATACACTAACAAAAGTAGAGCTGTATGAATAGATGACTCAATAGGACACGGACACATACAAACATGTATAAACCTGGTCTGATCTTTTTGTTGAGGATTGTCATGCTACAGTGTTCCTAATGTGTCTCCTTATTTTTTGTCATAATATCTTAACCTAGTTGTGTCTAATTTCAGGTTCCATTGTTGTATTCCTGGCTTTTTTCCACATTGGTCCTAGTTCATGGTCTCTATTCAAGAATAATTTGATATCCTAATTCCTGTATGTTCCTTGTTTATAGGTGATGACTAAAATATTTCTTATCTTTAGTTTTCTGAAATTTACGATGCCTTGAATTATCCTTCCTGGTCGCAATCCTTGTACATGTCTAATTTGTCTGTACAAAGACCCAGGCAGGGCAACCATCCAGAGTTAGGACTCCAACCCTTGGCGACCGATTTGAACTATTTAACATTTGTAAGCTGCATATTTACTTTGACACTGATGCTGTACTTGGTTCAAATATTTTTTTAATTTATTAAGGTGGACCATATATTTTATCATACTAGAGTCACTAAACCATCTATTTTGCAAAAGCATGCTGACGGCTCAGGTGTGTAGTAATACAAAAATTCAACATAGTTTCTAAAATGGTTTAATGATTAGCTAGGTTACACTATTAATACCAATACCCTACAAATCTCTTGCTTTTTATCAATTTGCACAGTTTATAAAAGAATGCCTGACCACACCAGATTATTTATTTTTAACCATGGGCAACAGGACATAATTGGTAACAAAATAAGGTTGAGGTTAATTGGTCCTAAATCACAAATGAGGAACACTTAATCAAGTTGGCACTTCCTTGCTTTTTGTGTCAAAAATAAAGCAAATTTTAGACTACATGAAACACTAATATTGTGGCATTAAACTTCTGGTCCGTTGGCTGTATATGGCCCTGTTGGAATTATGGTTATATAAATTTTCTCTTTGTGTGTGCATGGGGAAAACTGATCATCTCTTCATTCTTAGTTCTTGGTCATTTCCCAGACACACTTGTCTACAAGGTCTCACAATGGTTGAAGCAGACATAGGAATGAGGTTTTATTAGTGCCATCCCTTTTTAAAGAGATATGGGCAACGATCGAGAACTGAGGCAGTTCTATTGCTCATGAAGGCAGGGGCCTTTGAAGGGATGTGGATGTCCCGAGCGAGCAGCCCCTATACTGTGACGGCACACATACTGTGGCTATCTCCGATTTGAGGAATAGAATTGACGGTCTTCAGGGGGATATATGAGGACAGCATTGACACCCTGGCCGAGTCTGTATTACAGCCTGCATCACAGCAGGAATTCAGCAGGTTTTAAAGCTCACCTTTTCATTCATTACAGATTCTCCACAAATTCTCCAGTTGCTTCTAAGGCTACAATCCATCTGGATACTTCGGTGGGTGAGATCCACCTATTTATTACTTAAGTGCACTATTTTTTGGACTATTGTACATCAGGACATATATTATCTTTTTGTTTTTCTTCATTTTTTTCAATTTTTTTATTTTTCATTTTTTAGTTTATTTTTTTCTTATTTTTTTCTTTTTTTTTCTTTTTTCTATGTACATAGATTACAACAGATCCAACTATTATCCATATGGATATGTTTTCCTTAGACCATTAAACAGGAATATTATTAGCTGTGTATATATACTTATTATGAATTTATACAATACCCATGGAGGTCATTCTGTAAATAGCTATTGAATATATGATGTAATATATTCTTTTGATCAAATCATAATCTCTTACATAAAGCTAAATCTCTTACATAAAGCTAAATACCTATGAATTTAAGAATTAGAATATAATACATTAAATTACATTACCTTTCACTATCGTTTGATTATTTTACTATATTGAGTGCGGTATTCATATAAATTTTTTTGTATATTGCTCATGATTGCCTGATAAATTCATCCCTAGGAAAAATATAGGTAAGCTGTGATTGGGTAGAGAGGCTGTTTGAAACATGCATTGGGGAAGTCTGGATGGACCAATACACTGGATATTACATTTTATTGATTTAGTGCTCTGTGAAGCACTCCTACACACTATACACTTTGAATTGTATTTATGTCAAAAACTGTGACTACTGTAAAGGTTATTGCTGTTAAGCTTTTTCATAAACAGTAGTTTTATTGTTTTGGAGCTCTGTAATATTCTCTTAATTTTCACACTTTACTGTAAGAGTGGCAGCTGAGAGACAAAAAGTAGAAAGTGGAGATAGGACTGAAATAGTTAAGGGGAGATACAAAGAGACAAAAAAACAGTATGAAACGCTGACATCAAGGTAAATATATAAAGATATAACAAAGCGGAAGCTAGGGAACTGTAAGTCTTCAATACAGGGAGTGCAGAATTATTAGGCAAGTTGTATTTTTGAGGATTAATTTTATTATTGAACAACAACCATGTTCTCAATGAACCCAAAAAACTCATTAATATCAAAGCTGAATATTTTTGGAAGTAGTTTTTAGTTTGTTTTTAGTTATAGCTATGTTAGGGGGATATCTGTGTGTGCAGGTGACTATTACTGTGCATAATTATTAGGCAACTTAACAAAAAACAAATATATACCCATTTCAATTATTTATTATTACCAGTGAAACCAATATAACATCTCAACATTCACAAATATACATTTCTGACATTCAAAAACAAAACAAAAACAAATCAGTGACCAATATAGCCACCTTTCTTTGCAAGGACACTCAAAAGCCTGCCATCCATGGATTCTGTCAGTGTTTTGATCTGTTCACCATCAACATTGCGTGCAGCAGCAACCACAGCCTCCCAGACACTGTTCAGAGAGGTGTACTGTTTTCCCTCCTTGTAAATCTCACATTTGATGATGGACCACAGGTTCTCAATGGGGTTCAGATCAGGTGAACAAGGAGGCCATGTCATTAGATTTTCTTCTTTTATACCCTTTCTTGCCAGCCACGCTGTGGAGTACTTGGACGCGTGTGATGGAGCATTGTCCTGCATGAAAATCATGTTTTTCTTGAAGGATGCAGACTTCTTCCTGTACCACTGCTTGAAGAAGGTGTCTTCCAGGAACTGGCAGTAGGACTGGGAGTTGAGCTTGACTCCATCCTCAACCCGAAAAGGCCCCACAAGCTCATCTTTGATGATACCAGCCCAAACCAGTACTCCACCTCCACCTTGCTGGCGTCTGAGTCGGACTGGAGCTCTCTGCCCTTTACCAATCCAGCCACGGGCCCATCCATCTGGCCCATCAAGACTCACTCTCATTTCATCAGTCCATAAAACCTTAGAAAAATCAGTCTTGAGATATTTCTTGGCCCAGTCTTGACGTTTCAGCTTGTGTGTCTTGTTCAGTGGTGGTCGTCTTTCAGCCTTTCTTACCTTGGCCATGTCTCTGAGTATTGCACACCTTGTGCTTTTGGGCACTCCAGTGATGTTGCAGCTCTGAAATATGGCCAAACTGGTGGCAAGTGGCATCGTGGCAGCTGCACGCTTGACTTTTCTCAGTTCATGGGCAGTTATTTTGCGCCTTGGTTTTTCCACACGCTTCTTGCGACCCTGTTGACTATTTTGAATGAAACGCTTGATTGTTCGATGATCACGCTTCAGAAGCTTTGCAATTTTAAGAGTGCTGCATCCCTCTGCAAGATATCTCACTATTTTTGACTTTTCTGAGCCTGTCAAGTCCTTCTTTTGACCCATTTTGCCAAAGGAAAGGAAGTTGCCTAATAATTATGCACACCTGATATAGGGTGTTGATGTCATTAGACCACACCCCTTCTCATTACAGAGATGCACATCACCTAATATGCTTAATTGGTAGTAGGCTTTCGAGCCTATACAGCTTGGAGTAAGACAACATGCATAAAGAGGATGATGTGGTCAAAATACTCATTTGCCTAATAATTCTGTACTCCCTGTATTTTAGATTTTAGATTTTATTGGACTTTTGCATCTCATATCCAGGGCCGGCCTTAGGGGTGTGCGAGCTGTGCGACCGCACAGGGCGCCATGGAACAGGGGGCGCCCTGTGGCCGACACAGCTCACTCATGGCCGGAGTGCAGGGGAGCTAACAGAGGTACCTGGCTGGAGGATTAATTGTTCTCCACCCGGGTCTATTTAAAAAAAAAAAAAATCGCGGCAGAGGGGGCGGGGTTTACCGAGCGGCGGAGGCGGGGCTTATCGAGAGGCGGAGACGGGGCTAATACCTCCCGAAGCCCCTGCTGTACAGGAAGAGGGAAAGATGCTTCCCCATCAGCCAACTGCATCCACTGGAAAGAGGTAAGTGTGTGTGTGTGACTGTTTGCCTGTTTGTGTGACTGTCTGTCTGTGTGTGTGTGTGTGTCTGTGTGACTGTCTGTGTGTGTGTGTGTGTGACTGTCTGTGTGACTGCCTGTCCTGTGTGTGTGTGTGACTGTCTGTCTCTGTGTGTGTGTGTGACTGTCTGTCTCTGTGTGTGACTGTCTCTGTGTGTGACTGCCTGCCTGTGTGTGACTGTCTGTGTGTGTGACTGTCTGTCTGTGTGACTGCCCATGTGTGTGACTGTCTGTCTGTGTGACTGCCCGTGTGTGTGACTGCCTGTGTGTGTGAGACTGTCTGTCTGTGTGACTGTCTGTGTGTGTGACTGTCTGTCTGTGTGTGTGACTGCCTGTGTGTGTGACTGCCTGTATGTGACTGCCTGCCTGCCTGTGTGTGTCTGTCTGTAACTATCTGTCTGTGTGTGACTGCCTGCCTGTGTGTGTGACTTTCTATCTGTGTGACTGCCTGCCTGTGTGTGTATAACTGTCTATGTGTGTGTTATGTGTGTGTGTGACTGTGTGTCTGTGTGTGTGACTGCCTATGTGACTGTCTGTGTGTGTCGCTGTAGCTGTGCCATTGTTTGTGCCTGTGCCTGTATGTGTGACTGCCTTTAACAGAGTGTGTGTGTACATGCCTGTAACCGAGTTTAAATTTCCCCCACCCCTTCCTGTCAAGGCCGCACTTTGACTGACAGATGCTCACTCACTGACAGACGCACACTCACTGACAGACACACACTCTCATATACACTGACAAACAACGACATACACACATACACTATTACTTGGACACACACTGACAGATGCACACTCTCACTGACAGGCGCAAGCACTCACTGAAAGATGCACGACTCCACTGACCGACACATACACACTGACTGACACACACTCACTGACGACACATACACACTCACTGACGACACATACACACTCACTGACTGACACATACACACTCACTGACTGACACATATACACTCACTGACCAACACACACATTCACTCACAGACACACACACATTCACTTACAGACACACACAATTACACACTTACAGACACACACAATTACACACTTACAGACACACACACACACACACACACATTCACTTCAAAATAAACACTCACAGACACACACACAGACATTTCCACTAACACTCACAAACTAATATTTTTTACATTTATTTTAAATCCACCCAGCCTCCCTGGGAAAGCTGGAGTGGATTTCTTACCAGCAGTCCAGTGTGGCTGCTGGGCAGGCAGGCAGGGGGCGCACAGGCTGAGTAAGCAGCGCTTAGTGATGCCGGGAGCCGGACTGACGTCATATTCTGGCTCCCGGCTTCATTAAGCGGCGCAGAGGAAGCTGAGCAGGAAGAGCTCAGGTGAGTATGCTCCTTCGCTGCCCGCTGCCAGCCTTGGGGGGGCTCAAAAGTGGCCAGCCGGTCAGCTCTTGAGCCCCCCAGGATGCGAGGCAAGCAAGGGATCTGCCTGGGGGTTTGGAGGGATGCTTTTTTTTGCCGCCCCCTGCAAAGTGGCGCCCAAGGCAGATGCCTTGTTTGCCTCGTGATACACACGTCCCCGGTGCCTGTGTGTGTTACTGTATTCAGGCAACTTGGTGGGAGGTGGGGGGGGCGCCGTGAAGACTTTTTGCACAGGGCGCCTAATTGCCTAAGGCCGGCCCTGCTCATATCTATCTCCTTATGGCTGAGATGCATATAGAGAGAGATAATGAGATAAACTTAAAATAAACACCGAGACACACCGACAACGTGAGAAAAAGACACTAAAAGATGGTAGTATTTATATAGAACTGATAGAGAGCGAATGAGTGTTTTGGCCATCTGCTTTTATCGTCAAAGATAGGAGCAAGAGATTAAAATGTCTTAATTTATTTAATTGCTCAATTATGGTTTATTCTAACTATGATGACCAAATGATCTAAATTTTAATAAAGACAAGCAAATATTTGCTTGACCTTCTTTACTGAAGAACCTCCCAGCAGCAAAGAAACAGTTAAAAACATTTATGAAGAAACAACTAATCAGAATATACATAACATGGACCATAATGCAATGAGACTCGTCTCAATTCCTCTTTCTTGATGCAGCTAGGCCAACAACAGGTAATATTCAATACAACTGAAGAACAAGAACTACCAATTTAGAAACAGTAGAATGAAGATATCTTGCAACTTGGACTGAATCTTCATACTAAAAAATAAAATAAAAGTTGGAAGAGGATCATCCAGTGGACGTTAAAAAATAAAAAACACAACAGTGCATTAAAATATGATATAGCATATAAATATATAATGCAATAGAAACATATAAGCAAATAGGAGAAAATATTAAAGCTAATAACAATAATGACCATAAATGAACACAGAGTCAATGTAATTAGAAAGAAAACCATACCGTGAGAAAAATCCATAGCAGGGTTGTAGGAAATAAGATAAAAGAAAGAAGGGAAGGAAAATATTCACCTCCTGTCTTTAAGAAAAATTTGATTATTCAGTCACCGTAGTTAGAATAATCCCTAATTTTATGGCAAGACAGAAGGCTTCATATTTACTGTTTCAGCACTGTTAGAAAAAAGAGAAAAGGAAGCATGAGAGGACTGAGATAAAAAAAATCCAAAAAGGAGATTCTCCCAACCGTTAAGCTGATGACAAAATGTCCGTAATCGAATCACCTGCTATTAAGGCAGAAGAGGCTAAACCACTTCGAACGGAAAGTGCTCCAAAAGATGTGTCAACATTCGTCAAAGATAGAAGCCAGAGGATCCAGCAAGCAATAGCAGGACAAAATGGGTTTGTTTGGATGTACATAGGAAATAAAGAGAGGACCTGTAGCAGACACACATAATGGGTTTGTCACCTAGATGTAGTGATGAACATAACGGCAATACAAAGTTTAGGTTTGTCAGGGAAATAAGGGCAGAAAACTGAGGATGAATGAGACTTGGCACAATGGGTTATTGTAAAACAGACGCCTTCTGGAGTAAAGGAGATGGCTTTAGCGCCAAAGGCCTAAACATCGGAAACTCTACAAAAGAAGATCAGACATAGCAGAATTGTCACAGAGAAAGGGAGGCATTATATAACCAATTTTCAAGAAAAGAGAAAGGACATCCCACAATTTAGAAATTGAGATAGTGTAGAGTATGAGGAATGAGAGGGAAAGGGGGAAATGCATAGGCTTCCTCAATTGGCCACAACTGGAGGAAAGATCTGGGAGCCAGCTGAAAAAACGTTGTGTCTGGCGATTGAGGTGAGATGCAAAAATATCCAGTGAGATGAGAAATAATTGTGGATCCAAACTTAAGTCCCTCCAGTTGCGAAAGAATCAATCCACAACGAGCTTGTCTGAGCCAGGACGGTGTTCTACTCAAATGGGAAAATTGAGGTTCATGCAGAAGAGGTATCACTCTTTAATGATGTCCTATAGTAATTTTGAATGGAATCCTTCCACCTGAGCCACATACTGGACTGCTGAGATGATGTCCATATGTAGAACAAGGGAGCAATTGGAGATGCCTTTGATGAATCTAACACACAAAGGAGCCTGCAATCAATTCAAAATAACTGATGTGAAGTAAGCGTTCAACTGGAAACCAAAGTCTGCCTGTGCAGGATCCGGAGCATGTCACACTTCAGACAAATTGGATGGAGTCTGCTTGAAAGATGAAGTAAGGTTACTGAAAATTCGCTTCCCATTCCATGCTTCAACACTGTTCAATTCTAGGTGCATCAATTGATTGTACGAGATTTAAGTTTTGTAGATATTGTGTCTTTAGCCTTTGTGTTGCTCTGTAGTTCAGAGGACCTGGACCTCTATGGGGTACAGCAAAAGGGGAGCCACTTGCAATATATACAATATTGGTTATGGTGAAGTAGAGAGTAATTCTCCTAAGGAAGGGTGATGATATATGTGAGGAAAAAAGTGTCCAATGGCCTAGAATAAAAGCTGCAGGGTCAGGCAGGGAGATTGTGTGTTGGCTGTCTGTCCACGGTAAGTCTGAAGAAAAATGGCCACTGATCTGTTATGCTCATGCACCTCTCCCGGATGCGACACATGTAGAGACATTGTCACAGGTTCGGAGTCAATGTGCATAGTATGCAGAGATTTGGACAAAACACAACCCCTTAGCCTAATATGTTTATTGGTAAAACAAATGGTATAAACTGTAGGGTCCAAGGACAAAACCATATAGAGTGAAGCCAGAACCAGCAAAACAAAAGTAAAATCTCTGGCTGGTTTAACAAGTTGGTGACATTTTGCCAGTTGCTCCAGGATAGGATAATATTGACAGAGGTTAACCTAGTAATCCAGACCGGATCAGACAGACAATGGTTTACAAAAACAGGTTCAGTCAGGCAAGGGTTAATCAAGGCAGATGAGGCTTGTAACCTCTAGGAAGTTCACAAAAAAATGAGCAAAGAACCTGGTGGGGTTTAGATTTAAATAGGGGAGAGGAAATGGAAACCCTCCCACAAGGAGGGTTAAATGGGCCTATGTAAGCTCTAGTGTGAGCAGGTCCACACTCCCAATATGTGAGATGCTATGTCCGTTTCCCAACTCAACTAGTTGTATCTCAACACTTCCCCTAAAAATGTCATCATGGAGCCACCAAGGTTCTGACACCTTGGTACCAGTAGGGATTAAACCCTAATGATACTTTTAATGCATGATGGACTATGCAGTCAACGTTTATTCATTGGTAACAATACCTTGCTCAGACGAGAACAAGGAAGAATATGTCACCAGCTCCTGCCTACAGGTGCATGTTATTTTTGTTTTCCATATTTTAAATGTTATCACATTAAACTCCTTAATTGTAGTGGTGATTGCAGTAAAGTAATTGGGAAAGGGCATGGGTTCTATTGCCTTGCTTTACCTTGAACCCTGTGCGGCTTGTCTGATGATTTCAGAAATGTTATGGGCATTGTACGGTTTTATTGCAGGTGAAGCAAAAGCAAGCCTCTGGACCCTGTGTACATATGCCTAAAACACTCTGGTTATATTGTGCACTTAAAATCATCACACTTAAATGGCTTTTATGGATGCTTAGTGAAAAACGATTGTCCACCTGATCTTTAATATGACAGATGTCCTATGTAGGTAAAGTAAGAATATAAATTAGGCAAAAAGAATGAGGGCTTAACGTCGGAGTTAGATTACATGGGACATTATATCTTGAGAGGAGTTAAAGCTTTGCTGTAATTGGTGTTTAGAATGAAGGGGTTTTAGGGTTATTGTGGGGTTAAATTTAGTATTTTGGTGTACGTGGTGTTTAGGATTATCGAGTTTAGGGTTAGAATTGGGTTAAATTTAGTATTCAGGTACATGGTATGCTTAGTTTTTAAGAGAAGTTAGATTTAGGATTACAGTAACATTTTTCAGTTTTAGGCTTTGGTTGTTTAAATTTGGTATTAAGGGAAGTTTGCATTGGTTTTGGGAGGAAATGAATGTTTAGGATACAGGCATTTTGAGTTTGAAGTTACTTTATTTGCAAAGTAATTATATATTAATCTATATATATTTTAAGCATAGCTTTATACGTTATGTTTAAAATATGTACACAAATATTAATATACATGTATATATGCATAATACAGAACTCAAACATACAAACATACACTAATATAAAATTTAAAACGTGCTTTGTATTCCTCACAGGGTTATTGGAGGTAATGAAAATACAAGTTGCATAAATTCTCATTCTCGGCTATAGTGTCATCGTAACTGATTTAGCCTAGATTTTGCAAATCAGATTCTCATTATCAAAAATTCTTAGTTTAGTGAATAACGCTGCCTGTCTTCCAGGGTTCTTGCGCTGGTATCAAACCCCAGCCCTATAGTATATCCAGCAAAGAGCACACTTATGGGATTTAAGAATAAATTAAATTACTTCTTTATTTTAATCAGGTGTGCAACAGCATACAGTTATTTCGATCCCATTAACAGACTTTTTACAAAACAGCAAGATAATGGGACTGAAACATTGACTATACTGTTGGTCATATCTACCTATTCCCCCTTAAGAATGGAGGTAATTGTACAAGTTCTGATAAAAAAAAAAAAAACACAATGAAACCTAGATTTTGAGCTATTTGTCTGTTCAACCATAATTTATCTCTTTCATATTAAGTGCACCCACACTTATTATATATAATTTTGTTCAGAAGAAGTAGGACTTTCATTTCACATCAAACAATGTAATAGAGCAGCAGGAAATGCTAGCAGAATGCTTGGTTGTATAGGGAGAGGTATTAGCAGTAGAAAGAGGGAAGTGCTCATGCCATAGTACAGAACACTGGTGAGACCTCACTTGGAGTATTGGACGCAGTACTGGAGACCGGATCTTCAGAAGGATATTGATACCTTAGAGAGGGTTCAAAGAAGGGCTACTAAACTGGTTCATGGATTGCGGGATAAAACTTACCAGGAAAGGTTAAAGGATCTTAACATGTATAGCTTGGAGGAAAGACGAGACAGGGGGGATATGATAGAAACATTTAAATATATAAAGGGAATCAATACAGTAAAGGAGGAGACTATATTTAAAAGAAGAAAAACTACCACAACAAGAGGACATAGTCTTAAATTAGAGGGACAAAGGTTTAAAAATAATATCAGGAAGTATTACTTTACTGAGAGGGTAGTGGATGCATGGAATAGCCTTCCAGCTGAAGTGGTAGAGGTTAACACAGTAAAGGAGTTTAAGCATGCGTGGGATAGGCATAAGGCTATCCTAACTATAAGATAAGGCTAGGGACTAATGAAAGTATTTAGAAAATTGGGCAGACTAGATGGGCCGAATGGTTCTTATCTGCCGTCACATTCTATGTTTCTATGTTTCTATGTTATGGAACACAATTTAATATGAATAGAATCTAAAAACATGTGAGAAATATTGCCATGTTCTGCACAGCATTTTAACTGTGAATGTTACTTTTAGCTTTTACTGTAATAAACTACAGCTATATATGTGTTCAGCGAGGTCTCCCGAGTAAAATAGTAGTCCTGATGCACAGGTTTTATGGGGTTTGGAAAGTTACAGGGCCAAATATGGGGCTTGTTTACATATTGAAATTTGCCAGATTGGTTTGTTGGGTCTATGATGCCTTTGAGACTGTATGGCATCACAGGAGTAAAACTTACCCCTATCATGGCATACCATTTGCAAAAGTAGATCACTCTGAGTATTCAAAATGGGGTATGTCCAGTCTTTTTTATTAACCACTTAGTCACACACCCAGGCCAAAGCTAGTGCTCATATTTTGTAGTTTGCATTTCTCACACAAAAACTGCACTTTTACTGATGATATCATTGTCATTATTATACGTTTTGCTGATCTAAAACACTCATATTTGTGTTTAGGGATATCTCATGAGTACAACAGTACCACACCATGTACAAGTTTTATGTGTATATCAAATATAGGGCTTGCCCATTTCAGTTTTTACACATTGAAATTTGCCATATTTGTACTTTGACAAAGTGATTTTCTGGGCCAATGTCACCTTTGAGACAGTATGGCAGCCCAGAAAAGAACATGACCCACTTTATGGCATATCATTTTTAAAAATAGGCAACCCAGAGTATTCTAAATGGCAGAATCTGAGTTATATTTTTATTACACATTGTCATGGGGGGAGTACCACACATGTACCATTTTTTTCAGGTTTTTTTTTGTATGTCACATGACTACACTGAATGCAGTGGTCGCCAGTACTTTTTTCTGTTCATACCAAGCAAATTAAGTTTCCTAGCATACAGTGCTGACTGACAGGTTAGGGCCTGCCTCCGGTGCCAGTCTGTAGTCGTCTTAGCAGCAATCCGCATCCACTGCAAGTGAGGCCTCGCCGGCATTGTAATGAAGAAATGAAGAGAGAACTGCGATATTGTGAAGCCCTGCTGCCCCTTCATTGAAATGGAGAGTGTGATCCCAGTCCCCATCATGAGGACACCCTGCCTCCACAGAAGGCTTGCAGCGCTGCCACGTTTTCAGAGGCAACAAGGCAAGATGCATCCAACCTGGTGGAGGCCGCATGTTCCTGGCTCAAACTGGGGGGAGAGTGTGATGCATCGCACCAGCTGAACCGCCTACGCTGGTATTTCCAGCCCACACCACAAGCTAACCTGACTTGCTTACCTCTACGGAGACTCCCACGTCTCAGAAAGCAACACATTGCTGCGAATCCCAAGGTAGCCCGCCTCAAAAAGCACAGGCAACAATGGAGGCGCCAAAAGGGAATGCGTGCTGCACTGGCTTACACCCATCTGCCAACCACAACTGAAGACACCTGGGAGGGCCTGACATACTACACAGGTACTTCCTTGCTATTGTCTCTGACTTCCAGTCTACCTAATGGCGCCATAGTGAGGGGCTGCACTTTTCCCATGGCAGGCATCGGCTGTAGGTCCCCTGAGCGTGCACTATCTTTCATGGAGGAATGTGGCTGGGCAACTGTTTAGTTCACTCACTTTTTTTTGTAATTTTCCATGCAAAAGTTATTTTCTCTTATTTCATCTCACTTTCATATAATGTATTGAACTCTTCCATCTCTTACCCTTAGAGTCCCTTATGGTGGAACCACCGTTAGACACTTCACGTGTTCTATCTTATAGTACTTCTTTTTTTAAAAAAGGTTTATTGACTGCCATAGAATTGTTTTAAGATGTAGATTGATTAGCTTGCTCTTGCTGTGTGGCGTTGCAAGCCTGTTTGTACCACTTATGCACAACTAAAATAAAGAATTTAAAAAAGCAAACAAATTTAAGAGTACCCCCACATACTGGTTTTTCTGGTAAGTCATGGGGCTAAGTATATGTGACGAAGTGCCCTTCGCCACTTGGTCCTGGAGAGGCCTCTTGCCAGCCTCCTCCCCTGTGACTATGACTCTTTCATGTATTTGGCTTTAAAGCCCCTAGTCTACCTTCAGACAGACTATTTATGTAGGCTGCTTTATTTATCTTATGTTTTAGTCACCCTGTACCCATTATAGGTGCAGGGTGTGTGTAATGTAATTGTTTATAGTGTGTGTGTGTGTGTACTGTGAAATGTATTGCCTGCTCTCCTGTACTGCTGAGGTTTGCTACCAACTAGGTGGGTTTGGCTATGGAGCTTGTCTAGTGCCCTCTGTTGGTAGCAACAGCAATATGCACTACCTGAATTGCCAGACTGGTTCATTTGCATATTCGGGTAGATTTGCATATTGCTAATTCTGCAGGCAGGTGAGATATTTACTGTTAAATATTGTCTCCCCCACTCCTTTAAAAATGTGCCATTGTGTTGTGATAAGTCACTGGTTTGACTGTTTTTGATTTTATTGAGGTTTCACAACAATGTTATTGTGGTGAACCTATGGGCTGGTCCCAAGGGAAATTAAGGTTGAGACAGTTCTACTTCACCCTCAATTTGGAGTCCTGTCTCATTTTGGGGGAATCTGCTACAAGGGATTGCTATGCTCTGCATATTCCCTTGCTATAATCACTCCTAAGCTCTTTTAAGAGCTTGTTCCTGCTTCGCTCTGAAGGAAGAGAGCTTTGGCCTTCGGTGGTTGTGGTGTCGGCTAGAGTGCTTGGAATCCTCAAGAATCGCTAGGAGCATCTATCAACGGAGGTACCCAGTCGGGGTGCCAGGTGATCTGTTACAGTATATTAATTGCACTTTTCAACTTGTAAAATTCACAAAGTTATTTTCTGTGCCTATGTTGCCTTTGAGAGAACCTGGCACCCTGAGAAAGAAAATTACCCCCATTATGGCATGCCATTTTAAGTATTCTAAATGCAATATTTTGAGTTGTTTGGTGTAGGAAATGTATAATGGTGGGGCTTAACATAAAAAGGGACAGACCAAGGTCAGGGGAATCCAGTCAAAGTAGTTGGTAAAACAAGCCAATAAGTTGGTACAGGCAGCTCACAAAGTGTAATCAGGATAAGCCGAGGTTAGAAATGCAAAAAAATCAAAGAACAAAAAAATCCAATACACAGTGATTCAGCTCTGTATGGTAGACTCTGAAACAGTCTTTTATTTATTTATAAAATATTTTACCATGAAGGATACGTTGAGATTTCTCTAGTTTTCAAGTATGCCCTGGGTCCACAAAACATTGCATTGTTACAATGGGGTACAATATTAATATATATATTTTTTTTATATATGTATATATATAAAATATACACACACATATATAAATTTAATACATAACAGGTAATAAATATAATCAACCATGACAGGTGCATTCTGTGCTGAGGTATATTGCCATAGATCTCTTAAAAGATTTTAGATTGAATGAAGATTTGACTGTGTCCCTGAGGTTATTCCATAATTGTGGTGCTCTGTAGGAAAATGAGGATCAAGCCACTTTATTTTTTTTTATTATGGTATGCTAAATAAAGTGCTGGTACTGGATCAGAGGTTATAGGAGGTGGGGACAGATGGGGAGAGCATTCTACTTAAGTAGGGTGGGAGCTTCCCAGAAATGCTCTTATGCACAAGGCTGGAAAGATGAAGTCGGGATTCCAGCAATAGCCAGTTCAGCTCTTTTAACATGTCACAATGGTGGGTCAAGTAATTACATTCTAGTACAAAGCGGCAGAATGAATTATATAACGTATTACGTTTATTAAGGTGGGTTTGCGGTGTGGGTGCATACACTACATCCATCCCCATAATCAATGACTGACATTAGCATTTGTTGCACTATCTGTTTCCTTAATGTAGGGCTTAGGCAGGATTTGTTTCTGTACAGGGCACCTAGTTCTGGGTAAAGTTTTGAAGAGATTTTTTCAATGTGAAGGCCAAAGGATAGATTGGGGTCTAGCAACATACCTAGATATTTAAAAGAGCAGACTGCTGAATTTGTTCTGATACACAGTTGTTGATTTTGCAGGTTACATAATTTAGGTACAGTTCCAAAGATCATTGTAATGGTTTTGTCAGTGTTTAGGAAGAGTTTGTTATCCGCTATCCACTTTTCTACCTCAAATCTTCATTCAATCTAAAATCTTTTAGATAGAGATCTATGGTAATATACCTCAGCACAGAATGCACCTGTCATGGTTGAATATATTTATTACCTGTTATGTATTAAATTCATATATATGTGTGTGTGTGTATATATATATATATACCCAGGACATACTTGTGGACCCAGGATATAGTTGAAAACGAGAGAAATCTCAATGTATCCATCCTGGCAAAATATTTTATAAATAAATAAATATGTACCCAGGATTACATATTGTTTGCCTGAGAATGATACATGTAATTTTAGTTTGTGTTGGTCTAGGTCAAACTCTTTTTTTTTTTTTGTGTGTGCTGTCCCCTTGAACTTGAACCTGGTTTATTTGGCCTGTGTTAGCCTTTGAGTATGACATGCTTGCTGTACAGTACATTGATCAGGCAGCAAGGAAGAGGTTGAAAAATGTAAAAGCTGCTGCAGCTGACAAAAGGGTAAAAAAAATATTTTGACCCTAAAAAAACAACGAATAGTACCAAGGTACTAATCACCCTAATTTGACTGATCACAGGGTTAAAGCTGTGATCAGCACTGAAAGGCATATATATGTTTATATTATATATTGTAGAACACTATTTAAAATCTTTACACATTTAGCGCAGTTTAGTCAATAATCAACTCAGATCAAAGTGAGAAGCAGAGAGGGGCAGAGACAATGTCACAAATCATTGGATGATAAATTGTAACAGTGATTGTGGTGACAGGCTGCCGTCGCGATTACATGCTGCAGATCATCGCAATTACCTACAGGGGGGCTGCCTCGGATGCCAGGCATACACACAGGCGGTGATCGGCAACATGGTTATGGAGGCGAACCAGTAGAAGGACTAAAATGTTAGGGTGTGCTATGCCGCCCTAATTGTGTTTAAGCCCCACCCACTGCATACTGAAGCAGTTATTTTGAAGATCTGTGTATGCTCTTATGCATGCTGGATCATTTTCAAATTGTTTACATTTTTTTTTTAACCTGTATAACTACACACTATGTTGGTACATTCCATTATAAGATACATATTGATTCGTGTCACTTTGGTGGTTTGCTTACTTGATTCTCAAAAGTCAAAAACATTGCTTGCTCTTTATTTTGGTTAATGTATGTTTGCTTATATATCAGATTAAAATGTTCTATAATTATTTATTTTCAACAGTATTAAAATATGATTTATTATTTTCCTCCCCACGCTTATTTTATTTATTTCAATAGAGGAGTGGGGGAAACTCTGGGTTGTAGTTGCCCTTCTGCTAGTCAGTCCCTGCACTGAGTCCAATTGAGAAATATTTCATGACGTATGATAAAACAATTACGTATACACGCCAGGCACCCAACAGATATTAGATACACTCTATAGGTGAGGTTACTGGTACTGGATGCTGTATTTAATTAGATTGGATTTTTTTTTCTAATTATTTTTGTAGGTAGTGGGCCAGCAAAAGTGCCAGTCAGCCTGGTGCAAAAACCCTTTTCTTTGTAAGGATGTAATACTGACATACCCCCAAATCCTTGTCCTCCACCCTGCTTTAATTAGAGGTACTCTATTTGTAAAACGTAATGAGTTATTCAAAGCTTTGCTTCTTTTTCTCAGTCATAATAATATCTATCTCAATAGAAAGTTCCTTGTAAGCAATTTAAATACATACCATGTAATCATACATTCCAGGCTTTGGATAACTCATTACGTTTTTATATATATATATATATATATATATAAATTATGGATCACTTTTTGAAATGTACCCATGCAAAATAAAATGTTCACTAGTTAACATAATTGGTTTTCTTCATTCATTCTAAGTAAAAAAAAAAAAATAACCTAAAAACACACCATGCAACTTATTACAAGTAGAAAGATACTTTCATTTATCTTTCAGCATTTTTAGCATGTGGGATTTATCTTAACAGAATGTATAATCCTCCTTTTTAAGATACAATAAAATATATCAAAGTATGTTTTCTCAAGGTCTTACCTACCCTGATGCCTGTCTGCTGTATCTGCTGTAGGGTGTTTTATTGCCGTTCGTTTTAGAAGAAAATCTGCAACAAGAAGTGTAGGCTTCTTTAATAGTAACACGTTTGTGGGCAGGTCTTCCAACAAACACAGAATGGATTGACAAGTTTTCTGTCACCTGTAAATATTTTAAGGAAGTGACTTTACTATTGTCATTCTGAGAATTTTCCCCACAGGTTTACAATGGCATGTATATAAATGGTAGAATGTATATACATTAAATATGCTTAACTTGTAATGTTCATGTTAACTCCCTCTACTGTTTTGTAAAATCACATTAAATATATTAAAATACATCAGAAAGGACACCGAAAAAAAAGGAGTGAAAACGTGGTATGTTTTTTGAATCTTGTTTCTTTTTGTTAGTCAAGTATTCGATTGTTTATATATTGCTTTGTTAGAACATTCCATAAGAGAACAGTGCAGTGCAGGATAGAATCCTACACATGGCTTCCCAAGTAGTCTCATTTTCATATCCCAGGTTTTTCCTTCCAACTATCTTTGTGCTTTGTTTTATTTTGTTTTTTTTAGTAGCTTTAGGGGCTACCGCTCCGGATGTGGCTTTCGTCAGCAACAAACTCTCTTCAGGTGGAAGAATGCCAGTACTCTTTTCATTTTATACTTGGTAGGTGACTTTGGAGAAGAGTTGGCAGCCCCTAGTAGTAAATGCTGGCTAATCTTTATAAAGACAAGAGTCTAAGTAGTTACAGCTTTTCTCCCTTCATCTCTCCCATCTCCAAATGCCAAGGCACAAGGATGAGCCAAGTTTCTGGGAACAAATGTAAACACTTAATTTGAGAAAAATTGGTCACATATCTGTTCTGTGCTAGTCTTAGTAGCACTTAGTCACATGGTTACATAGTAACATTGACTGATAAAAGACTCAAGTCCAACCCTTAACATATCTGAATTTGTATCTATGTAGTAGACACAGGGGTGAGGATTTTAGACTGTATAGTTGAAGGAGGTTGAAAGACGTGCTGTCACAGTAACTGAGAACCTTAAACACACAAACCTCAACTAACAACAATGAAGGACAAGGATAGCCCATATTACCGGTCCTTAGAGTGGCTGGAATTAACAGATAGAATATTCAGAGTACAAGTCAAGGTCAAGAATAGGAGAAAACAGGATTATCAGAAGACAAATGTCAGGAGCACAGAAATCAGGAATATCAAAGAACAAGCCATGGTCAAACCACAATACAGACAACTACAACAAATGCGCTACTGGGTCAGCAAGAATCATAACATGGCAACTAGGCCTTGTCAGAATGCGTTTATATAAAAAGATAATATGTAGTGCAACAAATAAATATTCAACAAAATATACTTCTATGTAAACTTGTTAGTAAAGCATTCATTTTTAAAAGTAGCACTTTTAAAAATTAATAACAAAACACATAGTGCAGAGCATCTGTACAATAGATATTGAGGAATTAAAGCAAGAAACCTTAAAGGATCACTATAAGGTCAGGAACACAAACTTGTATTTCTGACCCTATAGTGTTAACACCACCATCTAGCCCCCCTGGGCCCCTCATGCCTCCATAAATATAGTAAAAATCTTTCCTGAAGCTGTAACTCTGCATGTTGTTAGATTTAGAAAATCAAGCAGTCTGCTGACATGTGGCATTGGCGGATCCAGGGGGGGGGGCAACGGGGCAATTGCCCCCCCCGAGATTCCCCCTGCCGGCTAACGCAGGGCTGGCATTGCCCAAGTGCTAGCCCTGCAATGTGCCTGCGGACCGGGGAAGAAGATCAGAGATCTCCCTCCCCGGTCCGCAGGCACCGTGCTGACAGCGAGTGAGAGAGAGAGAGGACCCGGAGCTCAGTCTGCAGCTCCTCCGGGTCCTCCTCTCTCGAGATTTGGAGCGTTGCCGCGGTTTCCACGGCAACGCTCCAAATCTCGCGTGAGTGAACTCTAGCCCGGGAGCGCGGGCTAGAGTTCACTCCAACCACTGGGACCACCAGGGAATCACCACTGGGACCACCAGGGAAATGTCCCCCCTCCTCCTAAATAAAGGTAAGAAGGGAGGGGGGACATATAATATTTATTTTATTAAATTAAAAAAAGATTATTATTAAAAAGCCTCCTTCCCTCCCCCCATTACACACACTGCCCCCCCCCATACACACACTG
>OW240917.1:181927926-181972579 GCA_933207985.1 Pelobates cultripes | reverse complement strand
TTTACTGGGGCCCCCACCCACCGCGCAGGGGTGGGGGCCAGGGGGGGAGGACAGTAGGTTCCCCCCCTTATTGTTTTATTAGGGCCCCCACCCACCGCTCAGGGGTGGGGGCCGGGGGGGAGGACAGTAGGTCCCCCCCCCTCATTATCTTCATGGCCCCCACCCGCCGCTCAGGGTGGGGGAGGGGGGGAGGACAATAGGTCCGCCCCCCCTTATTGTAATTTATGTCTTTTTTTTCAACAGTGAGCAGCCATAGGCTGCTCACTGTTTAGTAGACATGCCCCTACTCGCGGTATAGCGAGTAGGGGCATTTGGGAGATTTTAATCTCCCTTGTGCTATTATGGGGGTCATATTGACCCCCATAGAGTGAGAGGGTGTACTGGGGGGGCTTATGAAGTGGTGGGGAGCACTGCTCCCTGCCGCTTCTATAGTTACATATTACAAGGAGGGAGCTGCATGCCGGTAGCTCCCTCCTTGTAATAAACTAAACGAACAAACAAACACTGATACTCAGATACACTGATACATTGTGTTTGTTTGTTCGGCTGATCTTTCTATTCACTCATTCGCCTGTCTGATGAATGAATGAATAGCTGAAATTCCCGTTCGCATGTCCAGGTGTTTCACTGGGCATGTGCGGGAATCTCACAGTCTGCCTAGTGTGGGCTGATGACGTGTCCCTGAGGGACTTCATCTACCCACACAAAGATGGCGGCGCCCTGAATCAAGATCGGGGCAGAAAATAAGGATTTAAAAATAGGTAATGTGGGGGGCTTAGGGGCATTTGGGGGTGACTAGTGGGTCAATTGGATGTAGTGGAGGCGGGAGGGGGGTTAAAAAAAAAACGGGATTCGGCATGACAGTGCCGCTTTAAGGATACAATTACGATTTTAAAGATACTGGAGAATATAAAATAGGAGGAGAATTATGTATTAGTGACATGCGATGTCACTTCCTTGTATAGTAATATACCACATGAATATGGACACAGAGCGGTTAAACATTTCTTGGATATTTCTAGGGAGTTTTTAACGGCACAAATTGCAAGTTATAAACTTAATTTTAAACAATTTTTTTTTGGTACTAGGAAGAATTTTACTTGCAAATTAAGGGGACTGCCATTGAAACCAAGTTCGCCACCAGCTATGCCAATCTTTTTATGGCCTTGTGGGAGGAGTCTTTTGTTTAGGGCCCACATAGCTGGGTGGAGAACTTGGTTTCCTATGGCAGATATATTGATGATATTTTATTTGTTTGGAGAGTCGGTATAGAGGAATTAAAAAAGTTTCTATTTTTCCTTAACGACAATACTTGGGGTAAAGAACTCACAAGTACCTGGAGTAAAAGTGAAATAGATTTTTTAGATTTGAAAATCTATATTGATGAAGGTAAAATACTAACTAAAAATCATTTTAAATCGGTTGACTGCAACAGCTTTATAGATAGGAAAAGGGACAGTCTAAGGGACAGTTCATGAGAATTTGCCGTAATTGGACGGATATAAAATTATATGAAGATCAGTGTTTAGTGATTAAAAATTATTTTTTAAATAAGGGGTATGAAGATGCTAAATTGGAAACAGCAAGAATAGAAGTAAAAAATAAAGAACGAAAAGATATGCTTGTGTATGAAGCTAAAGAGAATAAGATCAGTAATGAGGTCCCTTTTATATGTAATTTTACTGTTAAAAATTACCAAGTACGAAAAATTATAACCAAATATTGGCCCATCCTGTTACAGGATCCTCTTTTAAATTTCTTTTTACCTAATAAACCAAGATTCATCCATAGAGGAGTGAAAAATTTGAAAAGCACCTTAGTTAATAGTTTTATTAAAGAAAAAAATAATCAAAGCACAATTTTTAATAATGAAAAAGGTTTTTATGGATGTGGTCAGTGTGCA
Organism: Pelobates cultripes; assembly: GCA_933207985.1. Taxonomy (NCBI): domain Eukaryota; kingdom Metazoa; phylum Chordata; class Amphibia; order Anura; family Pelobatidae; genus Pelobates; species Pelobates cultripes. Next base: position 181,970,676 of record OW240917.1, on the reverse strand, counting down.
GCATGCAAGAAAACAGGAAATAACAAAAGGGTAATTAAAGAAATTTATGGTAATGGAGGTGAGCACATTATTTTAAAAGATTTTCTTACATGTTATTCGAAAAATATTATTTATTAATTAAAATGTCCCTGTGGCCTCATGTACTTGGGTCGTACTACGAGAGCCTTACATATTCGAATTAGAAAACATATCTGTAACATACAGAAAGGGTTTAGAAACCACAGTGTGTCCAACCATTTTAAATCCCATCATAATCAAGATCCCAGGGGTTTATTTATTATTGGATTGAAAAAAGTAGAACAGAACTGGAGGGGAGGGGATTTGGAAGGATTGAAATGGAGTGGATTTTTAAGATGAATATTTTGATACCTTACGGCTTGAATGCCGATTTTGAGTTATACCATTTCTTGTAGTTTTTTATATGTATTTTTATGATCGACTTGTCTTCCCCCTTAAATAATTTTAAATGTTATAAAGTTGTCTCCTCTTTTAAATAAGTGCATATGTCATATAGTTATTTCATTATTTTAGAGCCTTTTTATGTATTATTGAGACATTTTTAAATTATAGCATTTTTATATTAAGTAGGTGGACTATACCATTATATTTGTCCCCTTTTTTCCTTGATTGTGGTGGAATGTAATTATATGTTTTTACTGTTTTTCTCTTATTATGTTTTTTGTCCGTATATATTATAAACGATGGATGAGAATTTCTTCTATATAAATTGAACAAGCATGTAAGATCAATACGAAAGAACATGAGGACATATGGATTCAGATATCCTCCTGCATTTACGATGTATGTACCATATGAAATCCCGTCTTTCAGATGACATCACTATCCCATATTGAGTCTTGACCCGCAAGGATACATAGGTGAAATTTACGGCGTGCATCACGGACAGAACTTTGAGTGATAGTTCTGGTCTGAACATGCAGCAACCGTCACATAGAGGCTTGGAACACTTACGCATTACCGATAGGAGGATGATTACGTGGAACAATTACACACATCTGCAAATAATTTTGCAATTTATTCAACTATAAAACTGGAAGCCGGCTGACCATGGATTATCACATTTTTTATCCACCTGAGGAAGCTACATCGGTAGCGAAATGCGTCCTGGGACTTTCTATAGACATTTGTCTTATCTTAAATTATTGTATGTTTATTTTATTTTCATTTTTATATGTTATAATAAATTTAATTATTTCCAACATACATTCTGGTTGCCAGTTGCACTTGATTAAGGGAGTGCCGTCCCAAACTGCACAGCGTGCTACTATAGAGCCACAGGGGCTCTGGGTTTGTAAGTATAAATTTTACTTACAACTTTCTACGGAAATTTTATAACAGTGCTGTGACGAAGTGCCCTTCGCCACTTGTGCCTGGAGAGGACTGCTTGCCCGCCTCTTGCCCTGTGACTATGGCCCTTGGGATGTATTGCCCTTTAAAGACATGATTTGGGCTTAATGGATTTGTGTTGTGCTGCTGCTGGCCCTTTAAGAACCATCTGGGGACATACTGTGGAGTTACTGGGTGGCCACCATTTCCTGTATCAGAAGCACATGGTGAGAACAATGGATGGCGGCCATTTTAACTCACAGACACTGTTTGGACTTTTCAACACGGTGCCATCTCGCCAGTATTTGGTGCACAGAGACATCGTGCAGTGGTTTTGGACTATACAGCAGGGGACACATTATACAGTGATTGTTTTTCATTTAGCCTGTATATGTTCTGCAGAATCTGCATTAAACTGTATTTTCCAAAGTACTGAACGGATCTGGGTGAATTTTGGATATGTGGTTCACCCAGATCCCCCGGTTCCAAGGATATACTTTTTATGGGGTTATTGCATGTTTTGGGGTCCCTGTGTGTTTTATGAAACTGTATTATTTCTGGCCAGCAGATAATTGAGCTTTGTGTATTGTAGAAACTCAATTATCTAGCCTGGCCCAGAGGAGGAGTTTTGTGTTGCATAAATTGTGAGTTCTGTGTGCCAGTAAATCAGTCTTGTTCCAGCATTAAGCCTTGGCTCATGTTTGGGGGAAGGGATACCTACACTCTGGGGATTGCTATAATCACTTACTCCCCAGAGGAAGCTCTTGCAATAGCTTGATTTGTTCCTGTTCCTGCTCTCTGGGGAAAGAGAGGTTCACCCACTGGAAGCTGGATCCTGGCCTTGGGTCCAGGGTGGGTGGAAACAGCAGAGACCCCGGCATAGTTGCATCGCTGGAAGTGGGGTCTGCAGTGCTGATGGTGTCGGTTGGAGTGCTTGGATTCCTCAGCGAGCACTAGGAGCATCGATTGGCGGAGGTACTCAGTCGGAGTTCCAGCGTTCCGTCACAAGTGCTATACTATTGTGGCTTTATTTCTTATCAACCCTAGGAAGGACCACCTAATCAGTGTTAAAGGGGGTGCCCATACGGACCCGCAGCCATCCATACCGGAGCTGGGTTTATAGCTCCATGCTTGTGAGTGTTCTGTATCTCTTTATAAATTATATTTAATACATATTCGATTTACACTATGTACATTGTTTCTTTTGTACCTTCAGAATTTGTATATCAGTGATATTTAAGACTTCCGAATTGACACATCTCTGTTACATCAGGTTATACGAGGTAAATTGTTACCTTTTACATAAGCACCTCACTATTTGTATTTTATTTTTCATATCTACTTGTGTTCTTCTTTGCCGTTTATTGAAGAAAATAAAGTAGTTAACATTTCTGCCTTTTCCTGATGCACATTTACTAAAACACCACTTTCTGATTTTAGTATTTCAACACATTCAGTCTTGAGCTTTTTAGAACTGATGTACTTACAAATCATATTGTGGCTGGTCTTACTGTCAGTTGTTCATTTTCTGATGGCCCTTTTGCAAATATTGGCATTGATTTATTTAGAGCCAGTCATTTATTCGGTTGGATAGAGTAATTTATTCTTTAAAAGCCTTTAATGGCAAATTTGAAGCTGATAATTATTCATTTGAATATCGAACCTGATACCTATACTTTACATGTATATTATTTGATTATGTGTTATTAACATAATGATGCAATGCTCTATAAATGGCCTTATCAGACTTGACAACTCAACCTAATGTCCCATGGGCAGCAGATAGGGCTGTTAATATAGTTACATAGTTACATAGACTGAAAAGAGACATGTGTCCATCAAGTTCAGCCTTCCTCACATTTTTTTGCTGTTGATCCAAAAGAAGGCAATAAAACCCAGTTTAAAGCACTTCTAATTTTGCAACAAACTAGGAAAAAAATTCCTTCTTGACCCCAGAATGGCAGTCAGATTTATCCTTGGATCAAAGAGCTATTACCCTACATTAAAAAAATTACATCATTGAATATTCTGTTTGTTTTTTTTAATATATATAATAAACAGGGGAGACCTCGTGTCTCCCTAGTCCCCATCATGGGTGGTGGGTGGGGGCTACTTTAAAAACACAAAAGTGGATGCACTTACCATTGTCCACACCCCTAAATATGGCCAAGCCACATCCCACCCTAGTGGTTGCTAGAGATCTCCTAGACCCCCCTCTAAAGTAAGAAGATTGTACCGAACCCCTCACCCTAATAAGAGCAAGGGGCACAATAAGTTCAATACCTGTAAAATAAAATTATATTGTTACCATCAGACGTGGGTTTTTTGTTTGTTTGCTTCTTGTTTTTTCTTAAATCTTCATTTCTTCAGCACCACAAAAGGCTAAATAAAAATCAAGAACAACTGACATGACTATTAAAAATAGAAAAAGAAGACTTGGATTAAAAAAAAAAAAAAAAAAATTGTGACGAAAAAAAAAATGGCACAAAAAAAAGATTTTTAGAAGAGCTCCTTGCAGTATAAGCTTTCAAGGCAGAAAATGCCTTTTAAAGGCCTACTCACACTTTGTAAGCTCAGTCAGAGTGTTTTGACAGGCAAGTCTCATTTCTCTCAAGTTGCTTTGGAATATTCTTTCGGTGCACATTTATTGGAAGTTTTATTACCGACAGACATTGGGTTTGCCTTGCTCGAATTTCAGCTGGAATTAAAACCAGATGAAATTCAATAAAAAACAAAAAATAACCCCAAATTTTTTAATTGTTGACTGTTTTTTGTCAATAGAATTAAATCAAGGCCATTATTGTCATCCTTATATTTTATTTATAACGCATCTGTCCGATCTGAATTAAATGTTTTAAGTGCCCTTTTTGTGAATTTTTATTTTTTCACTGGCCTTCCTACTGAGTTCTTTGATTTAAGTCTTTCTTTGGTATTTATTGTCTAATGGTTAAGAGGTAAAGTGTACTTTTCTAATATTTGTTCAAATATATCCCATTTATCATCTGTTATGAGTTTACAATGAGTTGTAAAGCTGCTCTAATCCTATTGAAATCGGCCTTTTACATTAGATTTTTTAGTGAACACCAAATAAATTTAAATTGAATTATAAATGACCCTAGTGGTTGGCAGAACATTCTTACCTTGTCTACTGTGAGTATTCATGACTCAAAGAAAATATTCATATGTTAATTAATGAATTAATTAATATGTTATCACAGTTGTTTCAATTATAATGAAAAATATCTGATTACATTTGAGTCCAAAATGTGAGGTTTATGGGGATCTAGGTACCATGTTTTGACCCATTCCTCAACTTGGAGGAATGGATCAAAATTCCTCAAAAAGACATGTAAAAGACAGTTTCACAAAACTTTACATGAGATCATTGTTGCTCAACTAATTTCTACAGATTCTGAAACGAAATGTTCACACACCTTTGGTATCGTGTGCCATTAGTTTAATGAAGTTATCTTTATGATTAGGACATACAATCTACAAATGATGGCCTCGATTTCATATTTTTGGATAAGCTTTTTCAAATGATTTAGTATTAAGAAAAAAAAGGTTTTGATATAATTTGATATATTGATATATTTTTGATGTTTTAATAATTTGAAAAAAATCACTTAAACATGTATCCAAAGATATTAAATCATGGGAAAAAGCTTATAATAAATCGAGGCATATGTAGTTGTTAAATATAACTAATTGTTCCACCTTTTATTCTTAAGTACTTATTTTTTACTCCATCTCCAAACGTAGCAGGGTTTTCACAAATTTTATCCAAACACAAAGATGAAGGTAAAAATAGCTGATCCGAAAAATTCACAACTATTTTTGGATCAGTGTTGCCATTCAAATTTAATGCACGAAAATGTGGTGGTGAGTGAATATCCTGACCATCTTCCTTTCCCCTACTCTATCTGGACTTCTTCTACTTACGGGATGTATTTATTTAATTCCTTCTGAATGATGCATTTTAGCATTTTATTCATATTTTAAGGAGATCTGTACATATAATTGCTAAATCTTTTAACATTGAAGGAGCACTATAGGGTCAGGAACACAAACATGTATTCCTGACCCTATAGGGTTAAAACCACCATCTAGCCACCCTGGTCCCCTCATGCCTACCTAAATATAGTAAAATCTTACTTGTTTTCAGGTCTGCAGCTGCTTATTTTGTCCCTGTTTCCTTTAGACCTGCTCACTGCCTGCTGACATCATCAGAATTGGCAGCCTTAACCAATCACAATGCTTTAGCATAGGATTGGCTGAGACTGACAAAGAGGCAGATCAGGGGCAGAGCCAGCACAATTCAAACACAGCCCTGGCCAATCAGCATCTCCTCTTTTTCTTTTTTTTTTAATGTGTCTGATGAATCGTTTTATTTTATTCCTTAGAGTTTCTAATGGAAAACCTGAGTATGACTTCTCAAAACTTGATTTATTTATTGATCGTCTTCTGAAGAATGGATTGATACCAGGTCAGACAATGCTTTCATTAAGTTCCTGTAATCCAAATGACTTGTTTGATATGCATCATATGTATTTTACATTACTTATATTGCAATGTTATCCAGTGTGCTTAATATAGATTAATATAGATTAATAATGATACATTCAACAATTAGGACCTTACACAGCAGAAGTGGAGAACAAGGTGTCAGGGTAAAAGGTAGGCTAGTGACAATGTGTAAAGAAAGAATGGAAGTAATGAGATTAGACAGACATGAGTAGTGAATGGGACCTATGAGGAGATGGTCTGTTGGATTCCGCAAATAGATTGGGCTATTTACTGTGGCTTCTCAGGAGTTTGCGAAGTACTGAGAGACTGGGCTGAAGGGATGTGAAGGAAACTTTGGATCAGTAGTAGCTTTCCAAAATAAAGAATAAATGCAACTCAGGAAGAGCACAAGTAGAACAGTCTTAGATAAGGTTTGTAAAAGTGAGGGATCGTAGACATCATTTAAGGGATGGATGAGGTCTAATAGCGAAAAGAGTAGAATAATGGAATGTTGAGTTGAGGGGATGGATTATGGATTAAAAAGAACCAGGAAAGAGGGATGGATTTCAAAAATGGTAGGTGGGATATGAGCAGTAATTGAGTGGTGAATAAAGATGTCACTCAGCTCGCTGCTCAGGCATGAGCACAGTATGTGCAGCTGTTGAGTCGCAGGATTCACTGCTTCTATAGAAAAGCATTTGGTTGGGAAAGTGCACCACTTGCCATACATGTGCTTTTCATTGAAAAGTCTTGTCTATGAGAAGCATTTGATTGGGCAAGATGTTGGCAAGAAGTCTGTAGGCATGCTGACGAAATAGGAGGCAGAATGGGCTGCTACAAGGACTGTGTCTCTGCGGTTAAGAAAAGGTAAGAAAAGGGTGATTCAATTGAAATATTTAGAAGTAAATGGAGGTGGGGGGTGGGGTGGGAGGGGAGAGCGGTCAGACTGATGCCAGGGACTGGCTTAAAAAAAAAAAAATAACTATATAATTTTTGGCACAATAGATTCCCTTTAACCTGAGAATATAACACCAATTTGGGTTTCTGCAGACATTTCTAAAATACTCGACCCTTGGTCTTGTTTTGTATTTTAATATGATAAAAAAGTCAGTTCAGTTGCTATATACAGTTGAAATTGTTATAATTCTTCAGTAAAGAGTGCAGTTCTTGCCAGAATCAAATCGATTTGTGTCCAATGAATATGATGTAATAAACTTATCATACAGTTATGTAGAGAGATCATGGACAGTCACCTACAAAGAGTATATGTTTACTGATTGTTCATCATTCCTTGCACAGTTACTCCAGTAATGCCACGATCAATATAGCCTGTTGTACATATTTTACAGAAAAAAAAAAAACGTAATAATGTTCCTGGTAAAAATAGCATTTTTTGTTCTCATCTGAGTAACTGATGTTTGGTCCTTTACAAAAAAAAAAAATCTAAAGTTTTTAAACACAGATGGCTTAATGTTAATTTGCTTTGTTTATTTTATTTTTTTAACAATGTATTTGACCCGCTTGCTGGTGTATTTAAGTACTATAACCTAAAATGTCATTATAATTTGAAGGTTTTGAAATGATGGGGAGTCCGTCTGGCTATTTTACTGATTTTGAAGATAAAAGACAAGTGATAGAATGGCGGGATTTCACCTTCTTAATAGCTACAAGGTACATAGGTAAGTGATCTATACTCTTACAGGGTTATTTACTAAAGTGGGAATTCAAAGTGGATTTCTAATTTAAGTTTAGAGAAGCTGGAAAGCATAGCTGACTTTTCCAGTTTTTATAAATATCAAATTCACTTTGAAGCCACCTTGAATCCTCACTCTAATGAATAACCTTGTTGGTTATGTTCACTGATTCAAACATTTATTTACTGAATAGCAATTCCTTCATTGATGTCTATGGAAAAATGGCTATTTAGTAAGCAGAGTAAAACTTTACTTTGATAAGAGAATCCTGGCCAAAATTTTAATCAAAATAACATGAAAGAGTGTTTTTTTTTTGCCCCTGAAATCTCATTGTGTAATAATATTTCAGATTACTATTACTATTGTTTTTATCTACGTAAGCTCCAATGAATATAGCTGTATCTACCACTTGAGAGATGGTCTCATACATTTTAAACTTCTTTTAACTTTCCTGGGTTAAGATTCCAAAAGTGTTGCATTAATACAAAAAAAAAAAAGTATTTGAGCGCTAATGCTCTTTGCTGTCAATCACTGTGATGAACTGAGCCTAGTCACGTATTCTTGGAGGGGCCTGCTGGCCATGAAGTCATGTTTGGGAGATTGGAGAGCTATATTCACACTCTGGGGATTGCTATAATCACTATACTGCCTCGGATCACAACACTTGCTCTTATAAGAGCAGCTGCTTCGCTCTCTGGACTAGGAGAGGACTACCCACTGGAAGCTGGATCCTGGTCTTGTGTCCAGGGTAGGTCGAGGACAGCGAGACCCCAAGCAAGCGGCGGAAAGTTTGTGAAGTTTATGGTGGTTATGGTGTTCCAGTTCAGTGCTTATGGTGCTCGCAAGTACTAGGAAGCAGCAATTGATGGAGGTTCCTGGTCAGAGTGCCAGGCGGTCTGTCACAATCACAACCTGAGATACAGAGATAAGCTGCTTAGTTTCTGACATTCTCCTGGGATAAAAATAGTGAATCAATGCAGTGCTTGAATAACAAAGGACTGTTAAGCAAATTTACAGTTGTTTTATCACCTTCGTTTGACATCCCTGATTGGCTTGCCATGGCCAACGGGTCCAGTGGAGTGTATTTATAATTACCACATGCTGTACTTTATGGTTGCTGCTGCCTGCTGACTTAAGCTCCTGCCAGGAGTTGCATCAGTGCTGTATTTTTATGCATGTGCAAGAGTACAACATTTGTTTCACAAGACAGTTTCACGATCTGCAGGAGTTCAAAGAAATTCCAAAACACTATCAATATGAGTATTTCATAAAGTGACAGAGCTGCTTTAATTATCAATATCAATACGATGCATACAGTCATGGGTAAAAGAAAGTATCGCGACACAGTGTAATTTGTCATGTGTTGTTGTTCATCTGAGGTTGTCTTTACCTAATTTTAAGACCAGCTATAGAACAGATGATTGTTATTATGTCCTGATATGTAAAACCATAGAATTCAAGGATCGTGTACTTTCTTTTCTCATGACTGTAGGTAGTTTTGAAAATAAGAAATATGGATGACATTATGCATAATTGCATTCCGGTCATGGCCTCAGTGCGGCAGGCAGGAGAGAGAAGGCACAGCTGGTGGGGAGATCAAAGATACAGCTCCTCAGCTTTAATCCCCCCAACTATTACTCTACACCCCACTAGAGCCACTACCACCTCACTATCTCCAAAGGGTAGCCACTATCTCACAATACTGTAGCCCCATTACCTTATCCACTGTAGCCACTATCCACCACTGATGGTAGCCACTAGATCTCCACTGTAGCTTTTATTCCCCAACTACAGCCTCTATCTAAAGCCACTATCCCCCACCATATTCGCCCTATGCCACTACAGCCCCAATCCCCAGAAAAGACTCCCATCTACTATAGGCCATATCCCCAAACAATATTCTATATCCCATGTACTATTTTCTCTAATCCCTCATTACAGCCTCTACCCCGCTGTACTGTAGCCCATATCCCCACACTACAGCACCTTTCTCCCCCTGAACATATACAAAACAGCCCCTAGCACCTCCAAATGCTCACTAAATCCCCTATCCACTGCACTTATACACTACAACCTATTATTACCCCTTTACACATACATTATAGCCTCAATATCCCCACATACACTCTGCACACTATAGTCTATATTCCCCCAAAAGCGCACTACTGCCCTTATCCCCGTATATACCATTCTGCCCTTATTCCCCAAAAACACTCAATGCCCCCTTTTTTCAACAATACACATTAGAGCCCCTATCTACATACTGCCCCATTTACATGCACACACATACACTACACCACAAACAGACCTACCAACAAACAACCCCACAACAAACCTGTTACATCACAAGCAGCTTCTCCCCACAATTACAACACCACAAGTAGACTCCAGGCATTTATACACACACCCTCTCACAGCACTTATCATTCAACCACCCACCTAACTACATTCACCATTCAATCATATCACAAACTAGCTGCATTAATGCATATACAGGGAGTGCAGAATTATTAGGCAAGTTGTATTTTTGAGGATTAATTTTATTATTGAACAACAACCATGTTCTCAATGAACCCAAAAAACTCATTAATATCAAAGCTGAATATTTTTGGAAGTAGTTTTTAGTTTGTTTTTAGTTATAGCTATGTTAGGGGGATATCTGTGTGTGCAGGTGACTATTACTGTGCATAATTATTAGGCAACTTAACAAAAAACAAATATATACCCATTTCAATTATTTATTATTACCAGTGAAACCAATATAACATCTCAACATTCACAAATATACATTTCTGACATTCAAAAACAAAACAAAAACAAATCAGTGACCAATATAGCCACCTTTCTTTGCAAGGACACTCAAAAGCCTGCCATCCATGGATTCTGTCAGTGTTTTGATCTGTTCACCATCAACATTGCGTGCAGCAGCAACCACAGCCTCCCAGACACTGTTCAGAGAGGTGTACTGTTTTCCCTCCTTGTAAATCTCACATTTGATGATGGACCACAGGTTCTCAATGGGGTTCAGATCAGGTGAACAAGGAGGCCATGTCATTAGATTTTCTTCTTTTATACCCTTTCTTGCCAGCCACGCTGTGGAGTACTTGGACGCGTGTGATGGAGCATTGTCCTGCATGAAAATCATGTTTTTCTTGAAGGATGCAGACTTCTTCCTGTACCACTGCTTGAAGAAGGTGTCTTCCAGGAACTGGCAGTAGGACTGGGAGTTGAGCTTGACTCCATCCTCAACCCGAAAAGGCCCCACAAGCTCATCTTTGATGATACCAGCCCAAACCAGTACTCCACCTCCACCTTGCTGGCGTCTGAGTCGGACTGGAGCTCTCTGCCCTTTACCAATCCAGCCACGGGCCCATCCATCTGGCCCATCAAGACTCACTCTCATTTCATCAGTCCATAAAACCTTAGAAAAATCAGTCTTGAGATATTTCTTGGCCCAGTCTTGACGTTTCAGCTTGTGTGTCTTGTTCAGTGGTGGTCGTCTTTCAGCCTTTCTTACCTTGGCCATGTCTCTGAGTATTGCACACCTTGTGCTTTTGGGCACTCCAGTGATGTTGCAGCTCTGAAATATGGCCAAACTGGTGGCAAGTGGCATCGTGGCAGCTGCACGCTTGACTTTTCTCAGTTCATGGGCAGTTATTTTGCGCCTTGGTTTTTCCACACGCTTCTTGCGACCCTGTTGACTATTTTGAATGAAACGCTTGATTGTTCGATGATCACGCTTCAGAAGCTTTGCAATTTTAAGAGTGCTGCATCCCTCTGCAAGATATCTCACTATTTTTGACTTTTCTGAGCCTGTCAAGTCCTTCTTTTGACCCATTTTGCCAAAGGAAAGGAAGTTGCCTAATAATTATGCACACCTGATATAGGGTGTTGATGTCATTAGACCACACCCCTTCTCATTACAGAGATGCACATCACCTAATATGCTTAATTGGTAGTAGGCTTTCGAGCCTATACAGCTTGGAGTAAGACAACATGCATAAAGAGGATGATGTGGTCAAAATACTAATTTGCCTAATAATTCTGCACTCCCTGTATGTAGCGCGAGGGTGCATTGAGAAAACTGGTGTTGGGACAGTAACGAGTTTATATGCCCCCAAATGTACCCTACTGCACCTATCCCCCTATATACAGCAGAAAAAGGGGACAGACAGATTTTTAGATTTACAGATTCAGTCCAGGAATCACATGTTGTAAGGTGATACATGTTCTAACTTGTCATGTATTAATGTATAAGGAAAAAGAACATAAATTAACGACAAAGTCCAAAATGTCAGAAAAGTCAAATGAAAATTTCCCAGTCCTTAGATGCTGGGCATAGCTTGTTGGATTAGAGTGATCAACCAATGAACTAAAGGAAGTTCCTGCTTAGGAATTTCTAGCTCTCTGGCATTTGTAGTAGTGATGGGGAGCATGTACATATTATTACTAGCTCCCAGTTTACCTGAGGCATGTAAGAATTCAATTTGTAAGCCTTGTCCTCCCATCCCAGGTTTATATTTTGTAGTTTAGCTTGTGATGTACACACAGTGTGACAAAGACCTTTTGTGCTAATATGACAGTGCTTCTGTGGGTCTGGCTGGCAGGGCTACATGTTACTATTGTGTCACTGCTTCACCTTCTCTTTGCCTTTGCACCTTTCTGTCCTCTCCTCTGAAATGGTATCACAAACTGCTGACAGGAGAAAATGTATTGTTCTGTCTTTCCATAATTTTGTAAAACAAAACAAAGTGAATGTTCAGGACAAATTTGAGTGAAATTGATTTAAACTTTTATTGAGTTTTTACTACATAATACAGAAAGGAAAAGGAATCAGGTATGCAGTATTTACGGATAAAATTATTCCATAACATTGGTACAACAATATCATTGCATAGCATAAACAGGTTGATTCCTTTTGGAACGTACAGTGGAATAAAATGTCGATAATTTCGGAAGGTAGAGCATACCGTCGATCACAACCTTTTTGGTGTAGAAGCGAGGCCACTAGGCATCTCAGATAGTGTGGCAGTTCCTCCATTGTAATAGCTTTAGGTAACACCCTGAGATTTTCAGGTTATTGCGTCTGGAGCGATCATCCAACGTGGTAAGTTGTATGGAGAATGCTCGTTGGGCTTTCTGCACTTCTTGAAGCGAGTCTCTCATGGTGGACATTGCCTGTTTCACATCTATGATGTCTTCTTCAGTGGCACGGACCCTGTCAGTCACCATCTGCAAATCTGTCTGGATAACCGCTAAATCTGCTGCCAAGGTCTGTCGAAAGTCAGCCAAGAGTGCCTTAATGTTCTGCTTAGTTGCCAGGTTTGAGACGTCTGGGCAGTTTGGAGCTGCTTGCTCATAGGCCCGCTGCTCAGCCTGGGACCGAGCTTCCTCCTTTGTTTGGGCCTGAGTTGCAGTAGTGGCTGTACATGCCTCAGGGGCTGCCATCCTGTAGCATGTACTCAATATCTTGGTAGTCGCATGGCGTACCTGGCGGTGGTTTCTGTGATCTACCCTTTTCAGGTATTAATCCTGGTGTAGGGGCGTTAGCTGTCCTGACCCTCATGTCCAGTGTCTGGAAAAGATTCCACCACTCCCCGAGTCCAAGGCCTGGGGGAGATGGTAGGTTGCAAGTTTATTTTTTTCGCTGTTTCAGCCTGGAATCCGGGAAGAATGGCATGTACCGGTTTCGAGTGTTGCCCTTGGGTAAGCATGTGGTAGTCGGATGATCAGTAATGCCCATTATTCTTGAGGAATTTAGCTGCTTGTCTCAGGAGCTGCGGGAAATGTCGACCGCTCCGTTCTGCAGTGAAGCCCTGCTAAAATATATTTTAATCTTTGCTTTTCCAGTTTTTTATTTTATTTTACTATTTGTTTATTATAGATGAGAAAAGGAACCTGTTAATTAATTCAATAAATATGTATAAATGTATTTTATTATGTAGCCTATCATTTACTGTATCATGTTAGGCCAGTGACTTGTCATTTTATTAAGTTATAATACTTTGGTGCAAAAAGCATTTTTAATGACAAATTCACTTTAACTTAAATACCTTGAGTTACAGATTCACTCCAGGAATCACATTATAAGGTTATACATGTTCTAACTAGTCATGTGTTAATGTATTAGGAAAAAGAGTAGGTAGAATGAACATAAAATCATGACAAAGTCCAAAATGTCAGAATAAGTTTTCTACAGTTTATTGATTTCTTTTGTCTCTGCACTTTTTAGAAATGTGACACACCAAAAGAACCTCCAAGGAGGTAAAGTAAACTTACTATCCAAATTAAATGGACAAATCCAAATGCAACTTGCTGAAAATGCAATTTATAATGACTTCTCCGGTCTCAAATTTATTTAACCCCCTTCATGGAAAGCATCTTTAGTACTTAGTTGAGAACCTATTTTCTGTTATTACCTGCTGCAAATGAAATGCATAGCCAGACACCTGCTTCTGGCAGCGTTCCTGAGGAATTTTAGTACATTGCTCGTGAGCAATGGCCTCCAGTTCAGTAATATTCCTGGGTTTCCGTGCTGCCTTCTTCACATTTTTCTGAGATTTTCTATGGGGTTCAAGTTAGGTGACTGTGATGGCCACTGTATGTAGAATTGTCCAGGACTACTTCTGCAACAAAGCCTTGGTAGAATTTCTGGCATGGAAACTTTCTGCGTTCAGTACGTGCCTTAAGTCTTGCTGCAGGTCTTTAGCGGTCATGCAAGGGTTTTTCACAACCTGCCTTCTCAGAAATCTGGTTGTAGTCATTGGTGGCTTTCTTTTTCTGCAACGTCCAGGTAGTGTAACCATTGTTCCTTCCACTTTGTACTGCGAGCTATGCTTCCAACAGGGGCTCTAGAAATAATCAGTGCCTTCTCTATCTTTTTTGTATTCTTTTACTTGTTCGTGAAGGGTTATTGTGACAGATCCCTCTCTGAGAACTATCTTGCTATTTCGTTTATTTCATGTGTATTTGTGGAATTACCTGCCTGTTTATTTTTTAAACTCCCGAAGAAAACTACCGAACGGCCGGCCACACAGAAGAGAAGTGTGCTGCTGGTTAACCTTTTGGCCTCATTAAAACGTTGTGGTTAACCGCAGACACCTCTTAATTGAAACAGTATGCTGGGTGGTCGTCGTTCGCATGCCGACCACGAGGTGGCGGCCATCTTAGATGCACGAATGAACAGCGGTGTTCGTTGACAATATTATGGAACCCAAAACTGACACTTTTTCTCCTGAACACCGCTGAAACTGCTGACCTCCCTTCTTTGTCATCTAGCATACGAACGCCAGTCCGTTTGGGACTTTTATTTCACGAATGGACTTAACCCAGATAGCCATCCCATGGAGCCATTCGTATACCGAAAGAACAGTGTGAAAGACTTTTGCTCCATGGCGACTGAACTGTGTGTATTGGATCTGAGCGCCATTCGGTAATAATGTGCGCTCAGATCTAGGCTATCTGGGGATACGTTATATGTACTGAATGTATTCGGTAGTTTTCCAGTTATTGATTTTTATGTATTTTTATTGTCTCATGTAAAATAGCGTTTTGCCTCTATCCATGGAGGTAATTGGATTTCTTCCCAATTATCTCCAGGATAGAGAGGAGGGGTTTGCTCATACAAAGGGGAGTGCTTATGCCTGAGCCTCTGTGATTGGCTACTGTACTATACTTGTCCCAGTCTTCCATCTGGTCCCCTAGGGGAGTGTCCACCAGGTGGGAGACCTGCATAAATACCGGGCATGTACCGGGCATGTAGCCCTCAATAAACCAGATTCCTGTTTGACCCTCAATACGGAGCTTGGTCTCGTGATTGGGGGGATTGCTACTGTGGAGTATTTTTTTGCCTGTTCCAGGAGAGAAGGATTTCGTATGGTTCTCCGTTCGGTGAATTGAAGTGTTCGTGAGTTGCTGGTCCCGGATCAAGGGGGAGGAGGATTTCTTATGTTTTTCCGGTTCGGGGAATTGAAGGGTTCGTGAATTGCTATTCTCGTATCAAGGTGAATCCTTTATTCGGTATTAACCCACGATACCCGAGTTATTCTGTAACAGTTATGATCTCTTAATTTGTGGACCATTCTTTTGACACTCAACAAACCCTTAGCCATTTCAGGTATTTCAAGTGTTAAAGCTCAAGCACACCTGGTACAACTAATGGAGCCTTAATTATTTGCATCAGTTGTGCTTGAGACAATACCTGTTTGGCATATTTGTGCTGTTGTGGGGGATTCTATTCAGGGGGTTAAATAATTTTGAGATTGGAAAAGTCATTATAAGTTGCATTTTAAGTTGATTTTGGGAAAACCATTAAAAGTATTTGTTGTGTTGAGCTATTTCAATAGTTTTTTGTTTGATTAGTTCATTGCAAACAGCTTAAAGTCTGTAAATGTTGACAATAAACCTGATTTTCAATGGGGGTTGGATAGTTTTTTTATTACAACTGTGTAGAAGTAGATATCCCCATAACTTTTTTTTTTATAATTAATGATTTTTATTTCCATGTTGCATAAAAGTAAACAGTTTGAGGGTTACAGAAAAAAGGGAGAGGGGGAAGGGGATATCTTTGCATTTCTTATACATAACAGACTAGTCTGCGTTTTATACAGCATTAGCGGTATTTCTGGTTGCTGGTATTTTTGTACGTCTAAGCTTATGTGCGTAGTCGTGTTCATTCAACATAGCCCCTGAAGTGGGGTTGGGGGTACAGTGAGTACAGGTAGGAAACATGTAAACAGATCTACATACAGTTACAGATCTACATACAGTTACAGAGGTCTAAAAAATACTTTATTAATATATATTAGAACAACATTCCCAAGTTAAACTACCTTTAACACAATGATGTGGTATAAACTAGCTGTTTAAAAATAGGCAGCCAGAGTGACCGACACGGTGGTGTTTATGGTGTAAAGAAAAAGGGAGGGATATGGGGGGTGAGGGAGTACATACAATAAATAAATTGTCCAAACTCAATACTAATAGAAATAAATGAAATAAAATAATTGGTAGCAATTACCAAGATCGGAATGTACACCCCAGTTAACAAGAAAAAAGCGAGTAGAGTGTGTGTGCTTTAATCCACAGGATATAAAGAGGTATATTATCCGGAGGATTATGCACAGTGAAAATAATACAATAGTAACGATAGACTTCGTCAAAATATGTATCTATAAAGGTCTTGTGTTTATGCATTTATTTTCGAAATGAGTCATTCTTGCCTCCTCGTTTTCTGTCTTTGTGTGTGTGCTTTCTAATCGTATAGTATGATATAATTGCATATACGAGAATTGGGCCTTGTCTGGTATTTTAAATTGTGTTTGCAGGCCTTGGAAGCTCTTAATGGAGCCTTGGTGGATCACCTGGTGTAGGTGGGTTATGCCATGTTCTGCCCATATTCTATAGTTGAATGATGGGTTTAGAATGTGTAGTGTTTTCAGAGGGGTAGCTGGGGACCATTTTTGTTTCGAGCTTACTCTATGCCTATTTTTGTCCCGTATGGATAGCATTAGCTTGGAGGTCGGCAACATCTGAGGGTGCGGGGTCTCATGTCCTTGGGTGCCCATAAGAGATGCGTCAGGTTTTTACCTTCTAGTCTGCTGGATTCCAGTCAGGGCCAGTGCAAGGATTTTTGCCACCCTAGACAAAAGAAAGATTTGCCACCCCTCCCTCCCCCCCCCGGGACATCGCAATGCCCCACCCATATGATCTGCCATATGAACTAGTGCCAGTGCTGCATGCAGTGTGTGTTTACATTAAAAAGCCTGCAGGGACAAACTATAGACACCAGAACCACTTCATTAAGCTGCAGTGGTTCTGGGCACTATAGTGTCCATTTAATGTGAGGTAAATTAGAGATTAGTGTCACTAATAATATACTAGATTGCCTACTTACAATCAGATGAGGATGGTGATGGGCTCTGGCTGCAGTCTGGCTCCACTGGTCTGGTGTAGAACAGGATCTCTGGAGGCTGTTTGTAACTGTGGTCACAAAATTCAATGTTCTGGGAGAACGGGAAGCAGCTCAATTTGTTTGGGGCCTCTTACATAGCTCTAGGTCTGGGCCCCAGGGCCTGATGGTGAGTATGCCCATAAAGCCCACCCATAAGTCCACCTACATGTTCCACCCATGAGTCCGCTCACAGGGAGTAGAGTGTGTAGGGGATGTGTTATGTGTTACTGTAAAGGATCTAATGTGTGTGCTTATGGAATGTAGTGTATAGGGATACCAGTTTGTGTAGGTGATGCAGTGTGTTTGTGTGTAGTGGAAGCAGTGTGTTTTTGTGTAAGGGACAGAAAGCAGTGAGTGTTTGTGTATAAGGGATGTATTGTGTGTTTCTTGTTGTGTGTAAGGGATGCATTGTGTGAATCTGTGTTTGTATGCATAAGGGATGCAAAGTGTGTTTCTGTGTATGTAAGGGATGCAGTGTGTGTGTCTGTAAGGGGTGCGTTGAGTGTGTGTAAGAGATGCATTGTGTTTCTGTGTGTGTGTAAGAGAAGCAGTGTGTGTTTGCATGTGTGTGTAAGGGATGCATTGTGTGTTTCTGTGTATATGTGCAAAGGATGCATTGTCTTTATGTGTAAGGGATGCATTGTGTGTTTCTGTGTATATGTGCAAAGGATGCATTGTCTTTATGTGTAAGGGTTGCATTGTGTGTTTCTCTGTGTGTAAGGGAAGCATGTTGTGTTTCTGTGTGTATAGGGATGCATTGTGTGTGTGTGTGCGCGTGGTGTGAAAGAGCTCCCTGTCCTGCCCTGTCCTATAGAGCTCTCCCTTCCATTCCTTAGAGATCTCCCCTGCCCCTTAGTGGTCTCTCCTCTCCCCCCCACCTCCCTTAGTGGTCTCCTTTTCTCCCCGACTTTCCATTAGTGGTCTCTCCTCTCCCCCCACCCTCCCCTAGTGGTCTATCCTCCACCCCCCTCCTTTAGCAGTCTCTCCTCACACCCCTCCCCTAGTGGTCTCTCCACCGCCCCCTCCCTCCTTTAGTGGTCTCTCCCTCCCCTACGTTCTCATCTCCCACCCCCCATGTTCTCCTCTTATTCCCCCTCCCCGTGTTCTCCTCTTCTTCTCCCCCGTCCCTGTAATCTCTTCTTCTCCTCCCTTGTAATCTTCTCTTCTTCTCCCCCCTCCCTGTAATCATCTCCCCCCTCCCTCCCTGTAATCTTCTTCTTCTCCCGCCTCCCTCCAATCTTCTCCACTCCCTCCCTGTAATCTTATCCCCCCTCCCTGTAATCTTCCCCCCTCCCTGTAACCTTCTCCACTCCCCCCTCCCTCCTTGTAATCTTCTTCTTCTCCCCCCTCCTACTTAATCTTCCCCCCTCCCTCCCTGTAATCTTCTCCCCTGTAATCTTCTCACCCCCTCCCATCTTCTCCTGCCCTATAATCTTCTTCCCCCTCTATGAAAATCTTCTCCCCATAACCTTCTCCACTCCCCTCCTCCTGTAATCTTCTTCCCCCCTCCCTCCTATAATCTTCTCCCCCTCCTATAATCTTCTCCCCCCTCCTATAATCTTTTCCCCCCCTCCCTCCCTGTAATCTTCCCCCCCTCCCTCCCTATAATCTTCTCCCTCCTCTCCCATCTTCCCTATATTAATCTTCTCTCCCCAGCCCTATATAATCTTCTTCCCCCTCCCAAATTTTCTCCCCCCTCCCCTATAATGCAGCCTCCCCTATAATGCCTCCCCTCCCTATATTCTCTTCCCCCTCCCTATAATCTACTCCCCCATCCTATAATCCTCCTCCCCCTCCCTATAATCTTCTCCCCCCCCAATAATCTTCTCCCCCCCCTCCCCATAAGGGAGGGGAGGTGAGGCAGTGCAGCAGCCGTCTGAGCGCTCTCTATAGAGCGCTCAGGCGGCTGTGGCATTTAAAGGGCTGGCGATGGGGGCGCAGGGCACCCCCTCCTTTATGGCGTGTGTGGAAGGCCTGGTTAAATACTTTGCATAGATACGGGGCTAGCTGGGGCAGGAATTTTTTGTAGTATTCGTTTGTGAAACCGTCAGGGCCTGGGGCTTTCCCTTTGGGTAGGGAGTTAATACATTACGCTATTTCGCTTTCTGTGATCGTGGTGTCCAGAAGTTGTTTCTGGGTTGCGGACAGAGTTGGCAGAGGTATGTCTTCCAGGTATGACTGTATGCCTACTTTAGTGGGTTGTGGTGTGTTTGGGTCTTTTAGGAGGTTGTAAAGTTGACTATAATATTGGGCAAATTCACTGCATATATCTGAGGGTAGGTGGGCTTTTTTCCTTTTTTGTTTATGATGTGTGCTATCCGTGTTTGTTGTTGTCTTTCCCTTAGGCGTTGCGCTACTAGTTTGCTGGCCCTATTGCCTTGGACGTAATTACGAGTGTTCATTCTTTTTAGCATTAGGCCGAATTTGTGAAGTCGCATCTCATTTAGTTTGTTTTGGAGTGCATTGATTTGTGTTTTATGTACCACTGATGGATGCTTTTGATTTTCTTTGTGTAAATTGTCCAGTTGCTGTTTGTGTAGTGTCGTTTATTTTTCAGTTTTTTTTTTTTTTTAGGTAAGAGGCCCTGCTTATTAGCGTGCCTCTAATTACTGCTTTGTGTGCGAGCCATACCATGTGTGGGTTCTGGTCCTTTGTGGTATTTGTGGTGAAATAGTGTTGAAGTTCTTTTTCCAGAGATGCACAGTATTGTGTGTCTGTGAGTAGGTTCTCATCGAGTCGCCATTGGCTTCTGTGTTTGTATTCATATGAATTGGCTAATGTTGGTGTCGTTGGTGCATGGTCCGACCAGTCAACCGTCAAGATGTCGCAGTCTATTATTCCAGCCATAGTTGATTCATGCATGAAGCAATTGTCAGTTCTGGAATATGTGTTGTGTACTTTAGAATGGTGTGTGTACGCTCTTTCTGATGGGTGGAGTGCTCTCCATACATCACGTAGACTGAAGGAGGATAGCAGAGTCCTGAGGCTTTTACTGTGTTTTTTAAGAGTTTTGTAATGTGGTGATGTCGCTGGCCTGGTGGAGTCTAATACCGGATCTAATATGTGGTTGATGTCTCCACTTATTATTAAAGTACCTTTCCTAATTTTTTCTATTTTGTTAAGGACCCAGTGTATGAAGTTCCTTTGGCTGGTATTTGGGGAGTATATATTCACCAACGTGTAGTCTAGGTCATTGATCGTGCATTGCCATATGATGTACCTGCCTCCTGGGTCTAGTAGTTGGGCATGCGAGATTACTGTAAGGTCTTTGCTGAGGAGTATGGACAGCCCTCTAGATTGTCTAGGTGTGGTGGCGTGCACTTGATGGGGATAGGAGTTCGGATTGAGGGGTGGGTGAGCATCTGTCCTAAAGTGTGTTTCTTGAAGATATACAATGTCGGCCTGTGCCTTTTTGAGTTCCCTATTCAGGACATGGCATTTATATGGGATGTTCAATCCCTGCACATTATGTGAGTACAGTTTTAGTTGTTTCCGTTTTTCTCTGCGTGGCAGTTGTAATTAACATGTAGACTTTTTACCCTGCCCTTCTGATCTGTGTGTTCAGAGATATGTGAGAAGCTTTGAATTGGACCATAGGAATAAAACAAACATTCAGCATATTTACATAAACATAACAATATATGCATCTTGATGATTGTGCCCTGTTCTTCCCTGAGGGCACGAATTCACCCGCTAGTTTCTCCCACTAGCTCGACTTATCTGGGGGGGTTCGGGAATCTGGGTCCAGCCTACTGGCCACCGCCCAAAGTTCATGGCTCTGATCTTTTCTACTTTTAACTTATTGTGCAGTGTTGCTATTATAAGTTCTCCCCTATTCAGAGAGGTGGAGAAGGTTGGAGCCCTAGCCTTGTACCTTCTATGTAGTGAAATTTCTATGTTCCTCTAGGCTATTAATTGTCTATGGATTGATGGTTTCACCCATGTAGTTATTGAGAGTGGGTTTGAAGGGATGGAGGGTAGAGGATGGGGTTGCCACCGTATTGGAGAGACAGATATATATATATATATATATATAGTAAGGTTCTAAAACCTGTTCTGGCTGCTAGGTCGTATATGTCCCAACCCCCCCACCCCCTTGAGTTCGATCCCCTAAGGATATTTGGGTAGTATTGGCATAAAACATTTACAACATGTATATTACCCACACCCGGTCAGCTTCTATAGAATGTAGTTGATCGCTGTCCATATGATGTGATATAGGTTAACATTGTCCAAGTTATTTAGTTGGTTAGCTCGGCTCATGTGTCATTAGGAGGGTGATGTCCGTCCTCTCATTGTCTCCTTCAATCCTTATTCGTATTCTTGGGTGGTTTGGGGTGTCTCACCATCTGCCATTCTGGGTAAAGTGCTGTATGCTTGGTTGGCCTGTCCTTTTCTGTAGCTATGTCGATGCCCCAGGCGTGCAGCAAGTGGGTACCGGATTCTGCGTCTGAGGCCACATGCGTTTTACCTTCTCTGAGAATCAATAGTTTGATCGTGAATCCCCAGCGGTACGGTATTTTCCTATTTTGTAATTCAGATGTGATGTCTTTAAATGTTCTTCTGCGTTTCAGCGTTTCCGCAGAGAGATCTGTGAAGATCTGGATCTTCTTGAATTGGTCTGGCAATTCATGTTGTGGTCTTTTGGCGTGCAGGATAGTTTATTTTACATGGAAATAGTGCATTTTAAGTAGCACATCTCGTGGCGTGGAGGCTGGTAGATGTTGAGGTTTCACTACTTGGTGCACCCTGTCCATGAGCATCATGTAGGAATGTCAGGCGCCCAGGCCTGGAATAGGCCGGTTAAATACGCCATGAGGTCTGTGTTTTGCACCTCTTCAGGGATCCCTCTTACCCTCAGGTTTTGTCTTCGAGGTCCATGTTTTTTATTTCTTGTTTTACAAGTTTTGTTTCCAGTTCTTCTATTTTTTCTGCTTGGCTGTTGTGGGCTTCGGCGTATTCCACCATCTTGCCTTCCATGTGTGCTGTGTGGTTTCCTATGTCTGTGATGTCTTTTTTGAGATCTGCAATTGCTGACTGGACTGTCATTTGAATTTTTGACGCCATGTCATCCAGCATTTTCTGAAATAGTTCCTCTTGAATTTACATGGTTTGTTGTGGGGAGTGCTGTGGGGATTGTGGTTGGGATGTCTCCCTGTCGTCCCCACTGCCGTCACCATCTTGTGTACTGTCTGTTTTTGGCTTGCCAGTTTCGCCGCAAAGAACAAGTGTTTTTCTTTGTTGTCTGCTGTTTTTCTTGCTCCCCTTTGGGACATTGTGCCTCTCTTTCTCCCTGGAGTGTTTTTGTGCTGATTTGCCGCTTATTAATGCACTTTAATTAGCTGCTGGCTCGGGAGATCTTTCCTCACGCGGCCATTCAGGTCGAGCGCAGGCTCCGCCCCCTCCCCATAACTTTTTTAAGAAAGGGAATGTAACTATTTTTGAAGAATGTCAACATCCTACAGGTAACTTTAACTCTAATAACATCAGTCCTTAATTTCTAAAAATGTCCATGTTCTTCATTTTGCAACCCTCACAGACCCCTTAGACAGATGCTTGTTTGTAAAAAAAAGAAATTAGCACTTTTATGAGAGTCCTTAGTCACATTGGTCTGACTGACAGGAGAGTTTTCTGCCTCTTTTGCTTTGAACGCTCATTCAAAGTAGAAGGCAATGCTAATCATTTAGAAACATTGATACAAATGCTTCGGTGGAAGAAACATCTGACAGGTGGAACGCTGTGGTTATCTTTCATGTGCTATAGGTCAGAAAAGGAACACTTTTAATAGAGTATTCACTTAAAGGACCACTATAGTGCCAGGAAAACATATTCATTTTCCTGGCACTATAGTGCCCTGAGGGTGCCCCCACCCTCAGGGTCCCCCTCCCGCCCAGCTCTGGAAAGGGGAAAGGGTTAAAAACTTACCTTTTTCCAGCGCTGGGCGGGGAGCTCTCTGCTTCCTTTCCTCCTCTTCTCCTCCTCCTGGACTGAATGCGCACGCGCGGCAAGAGCTGCGCGCGCATTCAGCCCGTCGCATAGGAAAGCATTTACAATGCTTTCCTATGGACGCTTGCGTGCTCTCACTGTGAAAATCACAGTGAGGAGCACGCAAGCGCCTCTAGTGGCTGTCAATGAGACAGCCACTAGAGAATTAGGGGGAAGGCTTAACCCATTCATAAACATAGCAGTTTCTCTGAAACTGCTATGTTTATGAAAAAATGGGTTAACCCTAGCTGGACCTGGCACCCAAACCACTTCATTAAGCTGAAGTGGTCTGGGTGCCTAGAGTGGTCCTTTAATTATTTGAATCCAGTAAATTTATACTAACTGTAGCATTTTTTGCCTTTTATGTACCCAAGCTTGTTATAAATGTTTTTTTTTTCAAATAAAAACACCTTTTATTATCACATACATATTATACACTTCGCTATTATCACATCTCAAAATAGTCATAGTGTGTTAATTAAAAACAATAACGTTAGACCTTACCAATATTGAATTCATCAACATTAACTTACACATTGCTTCTGATATCACCATAACATCAGTACGCAACATGAACAATGTGTGCAGTTATGCTCAACCTTGTTTGGTATCAAGATAGTTTTTGGTGCCCGAGGCCATTGCTCAATCAAACTTGCAAAGTGTAAATGTCCCTCTCTGTGTTCGGCATACCTTTACAAACGATAATGTAAACATTAGACGTTTCTGTTTTTTTATAACAATATAGTCTAATACTGCCTACCATGTGAAGTTAGATACATTTGTGAACAAAACCAAATGAAATGCTCTTTTACTGTTTAACTTGTGTTTACTGACAACATGGCCATGTTCAAAGGCATACTAAACAGTGAACTCAATGCAAAATAACTAGACGCGCACTTTGGATAAGGTCATGTTCAATTGTCTTCTCCAAAGATCTTCATTGCTCTTTCTCCATTGATTTACAAATGTAATATAATAACACAATCATGGTAAAAAAGCTAATGTTACTCATAGTATGTGTGTGTGTGTATAAAATAAATTTTTCCATTTTTTGTTATATACTGCTAGGCGTTAACATGGTCAAATAGTGTTTAATGCCTTTTTGGTAGTGATGTCGCGAACCTGAAATTTTCGGTTCGCGAACGGCGAACGCGAACTTCCACAAATGTTCGCGAACCGGGCGAACCGCCATAGACTTCAATGGGCAGGCGAATTTTAAAACACACAGGGACTCTTTCTGGCCACAATAGTGATGGAAAAGTTGTTTCAAGGGGATTAACACCTGGACTGTGGCATGCCGGAGGGGGATCCATGGCAAAACTCCCATGGAAAATTACACAGTTGATGCAGAGTCTGGTTTTAATCCATTAAGGGCAGAAATCACCTAACATTCCTAAATCACAATGGATATGGATTGATACCTGACATATGACATATTGACACAGAGCAGAATAGGGACTGTTCCCCCTACAGAGGGTCACTTGGCAGGTATGGATTGACACCTGTCCTCAGAGACCATGATACACACTGACACAGAACAGAATAGATACTGTTCTCATACATAGGGTCACTTGGCATATATGGATTAACACCTGTCCTCAGAGATCATGATACACACTGACACAGAGCAGAATAGAGACTGTTTCCCCTACATAGGGTCACTTGGCAGATATGGATTGACACCTGTCCTAGGGATCCCTGATACACACTGACACAGAGCAGAATAGGGACTGTTCCTCCTACATGGGGTCACTTGGCAGATATGGATTGACACCTGTCCTCAGAGCCCCTGATACACACTGACACAGAGCAGAATAGGGAATATTCACTAAATGCCAAACATTGTTATACAGGGGAATATTCAGTAAATAAGGATAAGGGGGGACCTACTGTCCTCCCCCCGGCCCCCACCCCTGCACGGTGGGTGAGGGCCATAAATCTCAGTGGAGGGGGACCTACTGTCCTCCCGCCCGCCCCCACCCACCCGTGAGCGGTGGGTGGGGACCATAAAAATGATGAGGGGGGGGACCTACTGTATGATGTTGTATCGATCAGGTAGTGTAAGGGTTACGCCCGCTTCACAGTGACAGACCAAACTCCCCATTTAACGCACTGCAAACAACCGCAAACAGTCCATTTGCACAACCACAAACTCCCCATTTGCACAAGGTTGGATACCAAGCTAGCCATGTCCCGTTCCTTGTTCTCACTGATGTCATTGAAGGTCTCTTCCTCCACCCAGCCACGTACAACACCAAGGGTCCCCGAAAGGTGACAACAAGCCCCCTGGGACGCCTGCTGTGTTTGGTCTTCCACCTCCTCAAAGCCACCTTCCTCCTCTGACTCCTCTTCTTCAGACTCCTCTCTCTGCATTGCCTCTCTCTGCGTTATTATAAGGTGTGTTAAGTAGTATTATTCTTATCAGTTTAATCCCTGTTACGTCCCCTATCAGGGGACGTGTATATGGCATCGATTTTTAGGAACCGGGAGATGGAAAAAGATGCTTGGTCGGTCCTCCTACTTCAAATTTGGGGCACTGCGCGTGCAATCTAATGTGCCACCAGATAGGAGTGGTGTGTTAAGTAGTACTATTCTTATCAGTTTAATCCCTGTTACGTCCCATATCCGTTGATGTGGAGCAAGACGCAGCAGCAGAAGAGGACTCAGCCAAGGAGGTTATGGAAGAGGATGGAGTAGGAGGAGTAGAGGAGGTGGCAGCAGGCCTGCCTGCAAGTTGTGGCGGTGTCACCAACTCCTCTGCAGAGCCACGCATTCCATGCTTGGCAGCCGTCAGAAGGTTTACCCAATGTGCAGTGTAGGGGTGGCCTGCCTCTGCCTGTCATATTTTTTTAGATTAGTGGTACTATGCGTGCAAGCTACTGTGACACCAGATATGAGTGGCACTGTGAACTGGCAGAGGTTGGCAGAGTACACGCTGTAGGCCTGACACACCGGCTTGAAGACAACTAACTGCTATTCAATCTATAACAGTGAAAAAGTTTTTTGTTTTTAAATGCAAGCTATTGTGACACCAGATATGAGTGAGTGGTGGCACTGGGCAAATGGTATTATACGCTCGCGAGCCTGACACACAAGCGTAAGCAGATAACTAACTACTATTCCAATCTGTACAGTGAAAAAAAGTTTTTGGTTTTAAATACAAACTATTGCTTATTTACCAGTGAGTGAGTGGTGGCACTGGGCAAATGGGCACAATGGCAGCTGTGAGCCTGACACACAGACACTTGCAGACAACTAACTGCTATTCAATCTATAACAGTGAAAAAGTTTTTGGTTTAAGTACGCGTATTTGACACCAAGTGGCACTTTGAACTGGCAGGTTGGCAGAGTACCGCGTTGTAGGCCTACAGGCAGCTTCAGAGACAACAAACTGCTATTCAATCTATAACAGTGAAAAAAGGTTTTGGACGTTTTAAATACGCTTCTTGTGACACCAGTGAGTGGTGGCACTGGGCAGAAATAGGCACAGTATACGCTCTTGACCTGACACACAGACGCTTGTAGACAACTAACTGCTATTCAATCTATTATAGTGAAAAATGTTTTTATTTATTTTTAAATGCAAGCTATTGTGACACCAGTGAGTGAGTGGTGGCACTGGGCAAGTGGGCACAGTATACGCTGCGAGCCTGACACACAGACGCTTGCAGACAACTAACTGCTATTCAATCTATTATAGTGAAAACATTTTTTATTTATTTTTAAATGCAAGCTATTGTGACACCAGTGAGTGAGTGGTGGCACTGGGCAAGTGGGCACAGTATACGCTGCGAGCCTGACACACAGACGCTTGCAGACAACTAACTGCTATTCAATCTATAACAGTGAAAAAAGTTTTTGGGTTTTAAATGAACGCTATTGTGACACCAGATAAGAGTGGCACTTTGAACTGGCAAAGGTTGGCAGAGTACACGTTGTAGGCCTGACACACAGACGCTTGGAGACAACAAACTGCTATTCAATCTATAACAGTGAAAAAAGTTTTTTGGGTTTTTAAATGCATGCTATTGTGACACCAGTGAGTGAGTGGTGGCACTGGCGAAGTGGACACAGTATACGCTGCGAGCCTGACACACAGACGCTTGCAGACAACTAACTGCTATTCAATCTATTATAGTGAAAAAAATTTTTTTTAAATGCAAGCTATTGTGACACCAGTGAGTGAGTGGTGGCACTGGGCAAGTGGGCACAGTATCCACTGTGAGCCTGACACAGAAGCTGGCAGGCAGGCAGGCAGGCAACTGCAATTACATTACACACAAAAAAAAAAGCAGACTGATGTTATAGCCCTAAAAAGGGCTTTTTGGGGTGCTGTCCTTACAGCAGAGATCAGATGAGTACTTCAGGACTGTAGTGGACACTGTATACACTAACCTAGCTATCCATTTCCCTATCAAATCAATAGCAGCTACACTTTCCCTCCTCTCACTAAGCATGCAGCTTGAGAATGAATCTAAAATGGATGCTGTCCAGTAGGTGGGAGGGTCTGCTAGGGAGGGTGTGCTGCTAATTGGCTGGAATGTGTCTGCTGACTGTGAGGTACAGGGTCAAAGTTTACTCAATGATGACGAATAGGGGGCGGATCGAACCGCGCGTATGTTCGCCCACCGTGGCGAACGCGAACATGCTATGTTCGCCGGGAACTATTCGCCAGCGAACCGTTCGGTGCATCACTACTTTTTGGCACTAAAATAGATAAGAAACATAGAAACGTAGAATGTGACGGCAGATAAGAACCATTTGGCCCATCTAGTCTGCCCAATTTTCTAAATACTTTCATTAGTCCCTGGCCTTATTTTATAGTTAGGATAGCCTTATGTCTATCCCACGCATGCTTAAACTCCTTTACTGTGTTAACCTCTACCACTTCAGCTGGAAAGCTATTCCATGCATCCACTACCCTCTCAGTAAAGTAGTACTTCCTGATATTATTTTTAAACCTTTGTCCCTCTAATTTAAGACTGTCTTCTTGTTGTGGTAGTTTGTCTTCTTTTAAATATAGTCTCCTCCTTTACTTTGTTGATTCCATTTCTGTATTTAAATGTTTCTATCATATCCCCCCATTTCCTCCAAGCTATACATGTTAAGATCCTTAACCTTTCCTGGTAAGTTTTATCCTGCATAGAAACATAGATAAGTGGGAGTATCAGGTTTGATGGACAGCTGAGTTTAATAGGAAAGACAATCAGACAATGCTAGTACATGAATCAGGATAACACAGTAAGGTAATTGTACAGGGTGGGACAAAATTATTATTAGTATTTATTAGTAGGTTTTTTTTTTGTTGCATATACATATTATAATTGTGTCTTGGGAGATTCTTCATGGGTAATTCCATGAAAGAACAACAAGTAAAAATAGTGGAATTTTATTTTCAAAACTGAAACAACTGTTCGACAAGCAGATAAGTTCAAGAAATTCCCAGATTAAATGACCCAACCTTTCAGCTCCCAATAACTTCCTGTGGGGATATCTGAAGGAGTGGGTATATGAGAACATACCGTGTACACTCATTCAAGGAGAATATCGGTGAAGAAATTTGAGTGCTAGAGCCTCAAACATTAACTAATGAACAATGCAATTTGAAAGAGCTTGACTTTACGAGGCAGCATAAGAAGCTCATTTAAAAGATGACCTCTTACATACTTAGTCAAACAAATATCCATACAATACGCATTCATTGTAATATCTGTGAAATTGGTTCAAAAAATTGTATTGATTCCTCAAACCCTATTTGGAATTTTGGCCCACCCTGTATCTGAAGAATTGATAACTTGATGAGAAAAGAATAGTTATAGTACCCTTAGTGATCCTTTAAATACTGCCATCAGTTCTCCACAATTTTTGGTTTTGTTGTTTATTAGATAAGGAGTGTTATAGTAGACAAAGTGACATATTTTTTGCCCTAATTTTTAATTTTGTGAGTAAACGTCAGAGTAATCTGGCAAAAATCCTTTATCCAGATGAAGGACAGGCAGATACTGACTGACTTTTCTTTCATCATTGTTCTGTTTTACAATGGAAACACACATCCACTTCATCTATTTAAATCCATTTTACTAAAAATATCCCAGGTAAATATTGGTGGTTGACATGGAGAATAATTTTGAAGAGTTTCCTGCTGATGAGCACATTGTGTGATCAGGTGTTGAAGTAGCTTCAGACATTAGTTGCCATTTCATACCTTAGTGCTGACAAACAAGCAATGAATTGTCTCTATTCAGATAATGTTATCAAAACATTCTACAAACCAACCATTGTTTAAAAAACATATGCTTGATTTTTCATCAAGTTTTCTGTTTTTCCTAAAATAATACTGTGCTATGCCGGAATAAAAGCTGCACTGTCAGTAACTTTATTTACAGCTTCCTCCTTATTCCTCTGCCGTTAAAGGACTGTTAAAGCCACCGATATCACTTTCTCTTAATGAAGTGGTCTGGGTGCATGGGCCTTTTAGTTTCATCCCTGCAATGTAAAATTGACTTCTAGTACATATAGTAATGCTATGATTTAAATGGTAAATATACCCTCTGGTGGCTCTCTTTGTGGCAACCACTAGAGGAGTTTTCTCTACAATAACCAAGTTGGACTTGATTATTCAATCATATGCCACTCATAAAGGCCGTTTAATTAGCGCATCACGGCATTGTTCATATGGGGCAGGGAGGCTGGGCACCCGCGGTTTAGTCTGCACAGCGAGTGTGTAAAGATAAGTAAAAACTACCTTTTAAACCCTCATAAAGGGACAGCGTCCTAAATAGGTACAATAACACTATAGAGCTTTAGGAAAAGATATTTGTATTCCTAACACGGTAGTGTTCCATTAAAATTCATGTAAAGCGCTACGGAATCTGTTGGTGCTATACAAAACGCAATAATAATGAAGTAAATTTGCCCTAGCTTTGGTGAGGACTCTTCCATTCATAGTTTTGCGTCTGACAGTTATATTTGTCTAGTAAATATGTACGTCTGTAGGACCAGAGGATGTATCTTTAATTAAGGTGGTTTGAGAATCAATAAGGGATGTACCACAATCACAGTTTGCAGTGCTGTGCACTAGTAACACTTGGAGAGACGCTGTTCATAACAAATAGAAGTCACAGCATTGCTGCTTTGCATAGATTAGATTGTCAAGGGAACACTTCTCGTTAATGAGCTCAGTAAAAATAGAGGATTTAAAGTCATATCAGTTCAGATTGTTTTAATTAGAAAAACAAAATAAATGCATTGTCCCCTCCAGTAAATCTGGCATTAACCGCTTAAGGATGAAGGCAATAGTCTGACTTCTGAATCAAAACAAACCTTAAATGTACGCTATGTTTTTTTTCCACTGTAACTTAAGGATTTTCTTTTACATATAAAAAACCAAATGGCTTTCTTTTGAGATCCTTTATGCATATCTTCCACAACATTAAGTATGAATAAAATTAAAAATGGAGAAAAAAGACAAACATGTTTTTATTGTTTTGCTTATAAGTTAAGTTTTACACATCAAGAGCAACTAAAGAAAAGGAACTCCAATAAATAACCCTATACCAACCCTACCCTAACCTACACCACCTTATATAGTGCAGTGTACTCAATGAGTGTCCTGTACTATGTGGTACTATGTGATTACAGCATCCGAGGGACATCTTCCTCTCATGCTGCAGCTCCTGCACATAGTGATCAGTGCTGGACAGCTGGCCAAGACCAGCACTGTCCTTCACCGTCGGCAGAACCACTGTTTATTCGTGTGTTTTCCACTTGTGTTGTGTGTTTCCCCTTGTATTTGTATTTTTTAGTGTACCCTGTTTCCCCGCACGGGGGAACTTGGGGAAATGGCCAAGTGAACACCCGAGCGGCTGGGGCTCCATCTTAACTGGGAACCCCCTGTTATACCTCACCTGTCTGCCCTCACCCACCGCGATGACCACCTGGAACGCCAGCCCTGACAAGCCTATGACAAGTACTTCTCCCCCTCCCGCGCCCTCCCCCCTCATTTCCCCATCCATTTCCTCTCACCTTCCCCAGCATCACCTTTCCTCTTTCCTCAGCCTCCCCCTGCTCACCCCTGACCCCTTCATCATCCTTTCCCCACCCCTTTTTATCCTCCCTCACCTCTTCCCTCCCCATTGCTCACCCTCCCCCATCTCTCCTACCCTTCATGGCCTTCTCCCTTTTACCTCTTCCTGCCCACTCTCCCCCTCCTTCTCCCCCCCTCCACTCCTCCACCTACTTCCCCCTCTCACTACCCCATCCTCCCACCCCCCACCCTTCCACATCCTCCCCCTCTTCTTCCCCATCCTCACCGCTCTTACCCAATTCCCTCCTTCTTCCTCCCCCACCCCCCCTTTCCCCTCCTTTTACCCCTTCCTCCTTCTCACCTTCCTTTCCTGACGCAGCAGAAGATTGGAAGACCATGGTTCCTTACAGGACGAAAGAGACATGCTACTCTGCAATCAACAGGCGTCACTCTTTAGTCTGAGACAGCTGAGACTGTAGCAGAACACAGTGGATCAAAGTGGATCATGGCACTGTATGGTGACCCATTGGCGAAGGTATGCATTAACGGAGCTTACACGGACACGTTCCACATCCGCAACGGGACCAGACAAGGTTGCCCACTATCACCTCTGCTGTTTGTCTTAGCCCTGGAACCATTTTTAAAGGTGATTAGGAGAAACCCAGATATAGGAGGAGTCGAGGCAGGACCCTCAACGCATAAGGTGGCCGCTTACGCGGACGACCTGATTTTCTTCGTCTCTCTACCTGAGATAACCCTTCCCAACATTATATGAGAATTTGAACTCTATGGAAGGATCTCTAACTTCAAGAACAACCTCACAAAATCCAACCTGCTCAATATCAATCTACTGGCAGACAGAGCCGATGTACTACGCCAGAGCTTACACTTTCACTGTTCCGACAGAGTAATCAAATACCTGGGAACATGGATATCCCGAGACCTCACCCAACTCTACAGACTCAACTTCACTCCGATGCTCAACAACTTCAAGAAAAACCTGGAAGAATGGAAGTTGCCTCACTTGTCCTGGCTTGGCCGCATTGCTGTGATAAAAATGAATCTCTTGCACAGGATATTGTACCTGTTCCAAACATTTCACATACAGATCCCAACAGCGTACTTTATGTCTTTGAGGTCTCTGATGATTAAGTACATATGGGGTCAGGGCACACCCAGATTGAAATATCAAATGCTAACGCGACTTGAAGGCAGTCTGGCGGTCCCTGAATTCCACTTTTACTACCGGGCTTTCCACTTACAATGAATACTGGAATGGGTCAAGGACGGTGTAGTTAAGCGATGGAAGGAGATTGAATGAGTTCAATCTGTTGGTTCCCTGAAAGCATTGACATGGATGAACCCAACAATTGGCAGACACATCTGGCTCCATCAACCACTGGTGAAGGCCACCCTGGAAATATTGCACAGAACGGCCTCGCAAGTGGGGCCCTCTCTTCCTTCCCTCCCCCTCTCTACCCAATCACGTACAACCCATAATTCACCACGAGCATTCACATGCCTGCCACAACTGACACACATTTAATTTAGACACATGATGAAGGATGACAAAATCAAACCCCTCAGTGACTTCCTGGACGGCGCACACATTACTTACACAGACTGAAATACAAACAAATCCGACAGTTCCTGAACAACATTACACAGAAACCCGACCTCAACAGGGCTTTGACCTCATTTGAATTCATAGTGACAGACCTGGACCCACTTTTACACGGCATCTCCCATCTATACACTCTGTTCCTACACAATAGGAATCTCGCGCCACATGGGTAAATGGGAAACAAAAACGGTTGACACTTTCACAGAACAGCAATGGGTCAAAATATGCGACCTTACACACCACTGTGCACTGGCCAGTAAAACCCAAGAGACAGCATAAAATTTTTTGACCCTGGGGCATAGAACACCGCACATTTTGCAGAAATTGATCCCAGACCTGAGTAACAGGTGCTGGCAATGCCACACCGGTGTAGGCACATTTCTGCACATATGGGGGAAATGCCCAAAGGAGGTCACCTACTCTATAAAAGTTCTCTGACAAACCCCCCTTTTAGCCTACAGCATACCTCTTATGCCGCACTATAACCCCGACAGCCAAATATAAAAAATCCTTAACTATACGGATACTGAACACAGCAAAACACATTTCGCTCTTCTTTGGAAGACAGACACACCCCCTCCGTTAACGACCTGGTTTGAGAAACTACGTGGACTGGAAGACTTGACGTTTACAGCACAGGGCCGCTCACAAATGTACTTAGACATATGGACACATTGGCTAGTAGAAGTCTACAGCCCAGACATCTTAAGCATGCTGACATATAGGCGACAAGGGGACGACACTGGGGATGAGAATTAGATGAAAGCCTCGGGTCACTGGTCCACAGAAGATGGTGAACGCCACTCCTCCACCCTGGCTCACCGCGCTCATCTGAACCACCACATATAGAGGGCGGGTGAGGGGGGCTGGAACGAAGACCCACATAGGAACCAGCCAGGCTGCAACTCACGGAAGCCATCTGGTGAACCATCACACCAGAGTGCGCACCTATGGTAGTGACCCACACCGCTATCATAAATTAAAATGAAAACCCAATGACAGTACACTAATATAAGACTCCATAGGACACACCTCGATACTACCCACATTAATTGAACATACGTTGCTTTGTTTTGCATAGCATTATATGTTATGTAACCTTTATGATATTATATACGGTAACGATTACCTTCCTCAACTACTTGCTTGATTATCGCAGCCCTGCGTGGCTAGCATACTGAAAGTACAATTACATGCCATGAACTTGCGAGTCCTACCTCTTTACTGCGATCTAAAAAGATATGAAACGTTTAATGAGAAATGACACTACAGCTTGGAACTTGGGAAAAAATTGTTTAAATTATGATTTGTTATTATTCCGTTTCTCATTAATAATACTCATTCAATGAGAGGATGGAAATCCTAAATCGCTGTGATAATTTACTGACTCTGTTGAAATGCAGCCAAAGAGCTCCTCAAAATGTGCAAGGGCATTCCGGATAACTAAAAAATACTGTTTTACTGTGACATAATAAAATCCTCTTCTGCCTGAGAACTCCGTCTAAAACTGAGAAAATCGACGGCAATCAAAGCCGGACAGGCCAAATCAGCCCGAGAGACTAACGGGCAGAGCAAGAGGGTAATGCCAATGACCGACCGATGACCTTTTTATACCCGCAGATGGGCAAGAAAGTATGCCACAAAGCCAAGGCCTGCCCTGCCTACAAGGCCTATGAATCAGCACTACGCAACGCGGTGTACTCTGTCACCACCAATCCCAGCGAATAGCTACTGGTGCGTGTAAAGACACCCGCGATATAAGCATGATGCTGCAGCGCCCTGCGGCCCCGAAAATGCCTGCCACGCTTGACCCAGACACCAGCTCCACATACTTGGAGCAAACTCCGGGGAAAACCATAGACCCACAGTCACCCCTGGATACACAAACAGACCCCGCTGCGCTGACACCAGCCACCAAACTGGACATTAAGAACCTCCTGTTAGAGCTGAATCAAACGTCCGCGGGAGACGTGGCCATGATGAGAATAGAGATACAAGCAGTAACTGACCACGTTAAAACATCAGAAGGGGGACATTATAGACGTACAACAAGAAGTGAGAGGCCTTAAAGAAACAGTGCTGCAACTGCAGTCCTCCCACTCAGTCATGATTAATAAGCTAGATGTTGCAGAAGACAGAAGCCGCAGAATAAATGTAAAGATCAGAGGCATCCCTGATGTAATCAGCCAGTCAGAACTACCACACTACCTCAGACGCCTCTTTGCTACCTTACTACCACACACACAGGCAAAAAAGCTGGCCTTTGCAGGAATCCTTCGCATCAGCAAACCGAGACAGGCACCTCTCTTACCAACCAGAGATGTGATCATTCGGTGCCAAATTCTAACAGACAGAAACCACATCTTCACTGCTATAAACGTCAAAACACAGCTGGACTTTGAATCCGCCAGTCTCACCTTCTATCAGGACCTGACCAGGTCCACCCTCCAGTAGAGGAGAACTCTGTGCCCAGTGACCCCACGCAGATACATGGCACATAGGGCACGTAACTGATAAGGAAGAGAATGCCCAAACACAACGTACTTAGCCCCTATGCCCAAGCCAGTGTCACAACTGAAGGCTACGTGGTACATTTCCTCATCACTGTCGCTCCCACTAGTGTCCACCTATGCACTACAATCGCTAGTTGTCATTAATTAATGTTTAAAGCCTAGATGTGTAGGACCTACCAAACGACAATGTTTTTTCTCTTGTGATTACAGTAGAACTACGATAGGCCTAGTTAGTTAGTCATATCCTACAAGACTAAAATTAAAATGTGCAATGTTCTCAAATGCCACATATATGTCTGTACCATCATCATTACTTCCACCTTACTCCCCTCCCCTCTCTATTCATCCCATGCACTCTACACATACCTTTCCAGCCTATCTCCACCGACTATTTCCAAATCCTCCACATACATACCCTCCTACAAAACTTTCAAATCCTACTCCCACCTTCACTTCCTTTCTATCCTTCTGCTCCTAGCAGCTGGTGACGTCTCTCCAAACCCGGGTCCCCTCTCAACAAACTCAGCACATACTAACCCAAGGATCCACACTAATCTCATACCCATCTCTTGTTCCTCTAAATCCTCCTTCAATACTGCCCTCTGGAACGCACGCTCTGTTTGCAATATAACTAAATCCACTGCTGTCCATGACTACTTCATCTCTCGTTCAATAGATTTACTAGCCTTAACAGAAACCTGGCTCTCCCCCTCTGACACTGCCACCCCTGCATCTTTGTCCTTCGGTGGTCTCCAACTTACCCACACCCCAAGAAACTCTGAATGTAAAGGTGGTGGTGTTGGGTTTCTCCTCTCCCCTCACTGCTCTTTTAAACCTCTTCCCACCCCCCCTTCCCTCTCTTTCCCGTCATTTGAAATACACTCAATTCGCCTTTTCAAACCCTTCGCTGCTAACATTGCTGTTATTTACCGTCCCCCTGGTTCCCCTCTTCTCTTCCTTGACCATTTTGCTGCCTGGCTACCCTATTTCCTCTCTTCTAACATCCCATCCCTAATTCTCGGGGACTTCAATATTCCTATAAACCCACCTTTGACCTCTGCAGCCAATAAACTACTTTCAATTACTTCCTCCCTCGGGCTATCACAGTGGGCAAATTCACCCACCCATGTAGCTGGCAATACCCTTGACCTAATCTTCACTTATGCATGTACGGTATCTAATATCTGCAACACTCCCTATCCTCTCTCTGATCACCACCTCTTATCGTTTGCTCTCACGTACCCCCTCACCCAACAACCTCCGCCTAACCAGCCTCAACTCAGGAGGGACCTTAATTCTCTTGATCTCCAACAGTTGTCAGCTGACATTGATTCACAACTGCTGTCCATCCCTTCCCTATCCTGTCCTTCACTGGCCATCTCCATATATAACTCTACTCTTACATCTGCCTTGAACACTGCAGCGCCACTCCAAGCAAGCACCTCAAGGAGGACCCGCCCCCAACCATGGCATACTAAATCAACGCGCTACCTGCAAAGATGCTCCCGGTGTGCTGAACGCTCCTGGAGGAAGTCTCGCACCCAGTCAGACTTTCTCCATTATAGATTCATACTGTGTTCATACAGTGCAGCCCTTGCCCTTGCCAAACAGTCCTATTTTTCCTCTCTCATTAGTTCATGTTCCCGCAACCCCAGGCGTCTCTTTGACACCTTTAATTCTCTTCTTCGCCCCGCTGTGGCCACCCCCCAAACCAACCTTACTGCTGATAACTTTGCATGTTACTTCACTGACAAAATTGAACAGCTAAGGAAAGAATTCTCCCCTCCTTGCCTTTCTGTTTCTCAATCACACATTGATCATGCCTTTCCTACCCTTCAGACATTCTCCCCAGCCACTGACCAAGAGGTGGCTGCTCTTCTTTGCTCCTCTCGCCCCACCACTTGCCCGCTCGATCCTGTCCCATCTCACCTTATCAGATCTCTCTCCACTTGTCTCGTGCCTTCTCTAACACACATCTTCAACTGCTCGCTCTCTTCTGGCATCGTCCCTGCTGACCTTAAACATGCCACTGTAGTACCTATACTAAAAAAACCATCCCTTGACCCATCCACCCCCTCTAACTACCGTCCCATATCCCTGCTCCCTTTTTCCTCAAAGCTTCTGGAAAGACTCGTCTTTACCCGTGTGTCTCATTTCCTCAATTCCAACTCTCTCCTTGACCCCCTTCAATCTGGCTTCCGCCCTCTCCACTCTACAGAGACTGCCCTTATCAAAGTTACTAACGACCTAATCGCAGCTAAATCCAAAGGCCACTACTCCATACTAATTCTTCTTGACCTCTCAGCGGCCTTTGACACCGTTGATCATGCTCTCCTTCTTCAAACTCTGCAATCGCTTGGTCTCTGTGACTCTGTCCTCTCGTGGTTTTCCTCTTATCTCTCCCAACGCTCATTCAGTGTCTCTTTTTCTAATGATACCTCCTCCCCTCGCCCTGTCTCGGTTGGAGTCCCCCAAGGCTCCGTCCTTGGTCCCCTTCTATTTTCTCTTTACACTGCCTCTCTTGGCAAACTTATTACCTCATTTGGTTTCCACTACCACCTGTACGCTGATGACACCCAGCTATATCTCTCCTCCCCGGACCTCTCCCCTGCTGTCCTGCAACGTGTCACTGCTTGCCTTTCTTCCATCTCTGACTGGATGTCCTCCCGCTTTCTGAAACTCAATCTCTCAAAAACTGAGCTCCTTGTCTTTCCTCCTCCTAATACTGATCCTCCTCTTTCGCTCTCCCTTCAAGTTTGTGGTACCAACATCAGCCCATCCTTGCAAGCGCGCTGTCTTGGCGTCATACTTGACTCTGGTCTCACCTTTGAGCCTCACATCCAGCATGTTGCCAAATCCTGTAGATTCCATCTTAAAAACATAGCCCGCATCCGCCCCTTTCTTGCACCAGATACTACCAAGGAGCTTGTCCATGCTCTAATAATTTCACGCATGGATTATTGTAACCCTCTCCTGCTTGGTCTTCCCAAAAGCCGTACTGCACCCCTACAGTCTGTAATGAATGCTGCTGCTAGACTGATTTTCCTCTCTAGTCGGTTCTCTCACACTTCACCCCTCTGCCAGTCCTTACATTGGCTTCCTGTGTGCTATAGGAGTCAATTCAAGGCACTAACTCACACCTATAAAGCACTGAACAACTCTAGCCCCTCTTATATCTCCTCACTGATCCACAGGTATGTCCCTTCTCGGTCTCTCCGCTCTGCCCGTGACCACCTCCTGTCCGTTGTCCGCACCCGTACGGCCAACTCGCGCTTGCAGGACTTCTCGCGGGCGG
Source organism: Pelobates cultripes (assembly GCA_933207985.1). Classification (NCBI taxonomy): domain Eukaryota; kingdom Metazoa; phylum Chordata; class Amphibia; order Anura; family Pelobatidae; genus Pelobates; species Pelobates cultripes. The sequence goes on along the minus strand of OW240917.1, from coordinate 181,931,734 downwards.
CTCCCTTCCTATGGAATAGCCTGCCTACCGCCATCCGACTCTCCCCTAGTCTTGCATCTTTTAAGAAGTGCCTTAAAACCCATTTCTTTAGGAAAGCTTATGGCCTCCAAGACTAACCCCTACCTCACATACCCATCTCCTGCCCTCTCCTAAAGGACAGCCCACCTTATTTGATTGCACATTCCTGTCCTAATGTGTTTTACACCCCACCTCCTATAGAATGTAAGCTCAATTAAGCAGGGTCCTCTTCAACCTATTGTTCCTGTAAGTTTATTTGTAATTGTCCTATTTATAGTTAAATCCCCTTTCATAATATTGTAAAGCGCTACGGAATCTGTTGGCGCTATATAAATGACAATAATAATAATAATAATAATAATCTACTGTATGAAAGCTTGTGATAACTGTTGTGGCATCTCAAGCATATATGTAACGCAAACGCACAACAAAAATAAAGATACCAAAAAAAAAATCCTTTTCTGATCTAGAGACAGCTATTTATTTGCTTTATTGGGCTTTTATGTATCCCTTTAAGAGCCTAAGATATGTTATAACACAATAATAGTCTATATTTAAGGATCCTAGTCTGCTGTATAATAATGCGACCCATTCAATTAGTGGCTGATGGTAGTACAGACCAAACAATTCTAATACGTAGAACATTCCATGGTGGCATAGGGTCTGTAAACGGTCAGTCTAAGAGCTGCCACAGAAATAATTTGTTACATGTAATTATTAGTAAAAAATAAACAGAGCCAGTGTTCTCATTAACTGAATATTTAATTTCCTTCATTTCTATTGTACTGCATATAAGTGTTGTCTATTGTGTGGTTCATGACAATACCAAATTTATTTTTGAACATCCCTGCTGTAAAATCACTTTTGTTACGTTCAGATATATATATCTAATTGTGAATATTATACTGTGCTTTTTTTGTATTTGGGGATTGTTTTAGTAAAAAACTTCCTAACTACACACTATGATTTGTATGTGTCTCTTTGCAGAAAAATACGGATTACCAACTGTTGCCAAGTGGAATTTTGAAACTTGGAATGAACCAGATAATCACGATTTTGATAATGTTTCTATGAGTGTTAAAGGTATGTTTTTGTAGCTTTTTATTTACATTCATACTATTTAAAGGAACATAGTAGTGTTAGAAATACAAAGCTGTATTCCTAACACTATAGTGTCCTCCCCCACGTGGCAATTAAAGGGCTAAAAATCCTTTAGAACATATGTTATTCCAGTGTTGAAGTCCCTTGGTGCTGTCTCCTTCTCTGCCTCCTCCGATGACAACACTGAGGAGGAACCCAATGTGCATGCACTGCAATGCACACGCATTGGGCCTTCTCTATAGGAAAGCATTGAATCAATGCTTTCTTGTGGGGGATTTGAAGATGCTAAACATCCTCATGCAAACTGCCACTAAAGCTAAATTTAACTCTCCAAAACGTCAATGTTTTTGATTGCAGGATTAAGGGGACAGGGACATTGCACCCAGACCGTTTCAATGAGAGTATATGTCAGTCCATATTCATAAACAATACAAATCAAAAAAGTTAAGATATTCCAAATCCCTATGCATGCACAATTAAATAACAGAGGTTTTGGTACCACTGAAATGGCCATTGAAGTGTAAATTCACCTACAAGTATCAAGGCAAACCGACTCGGACATTTCATCTTATAGCTTTTAGCTAAAAGGCAAAATTGCAAAAAATACAAAAAATAAATAAAAAACACCCAAAAAACCAAAAGAGGGTTCAATAATGAATTCCTACAGCTATTTAAACCTCATGTTTGTAGCTGGAATATTGCTTTTGAGGTTTGAAAAATGTAGTTTTAGTGAGGTCGGACTTTGATGGGTTAGGTTGATCTTTGGGCAATTATGTTTTGGTCACAATTGACTTTCCAGTTTAACTCAAAGTAGTTTGATAGGATTAAAGTAAGGACACTTTGCAGGCAAATTATCATCCTGCTCACCAATCCAACAAGATATATCTTTATGGACATTATTGGTATTTTGGGGCATTATCATACTGAAACAGAAAAGGACGCTTCCCAAAATATTAACAGAAAGTTGGATGTAAAATTATATAGAATGTCACTGAAACTAAAAGTTCTAGGTCACAAGATAAAAAAATAACCTTGTGACTATAGTTCCTTCTACCGTAAAATGTATAGCAGTTACTATGCAACCAAGCATAAAACCTTCCTGGCATTCACCATATCCAGTGTAGTCAACTAAACTATTAGATGGTGATGCGTGGTCAACTCACAGAACTAATTTGTACTGCTCTGGACCCCAGCAATGGAGAGCTGGTTTCTGGTCATTGATCCTTTTGGATCATAGCCTTGCATGCTTTCGTTTAACAAAAGGTGCATTTAAAACAGTGTCCATTGCTAAGGGTTTCTGCAGAAATGTATGAAGTCTGAAATTCAAGACCTGTCTTTTTTATTAACTTGTAGAGAATAGTATTCTAAAATAATGTTATTTCAAATAGGTTTCCAGAACTACTATGATGCCTGCTCTGAAGGTCTGAAACAAGCAAGTGCACTATTAAAATTTGGGGGTCCTGGAGACTCGTGCAGATCACCACCAAAGTCACCCATATGCTGGGGTCTTTTGGCACATTGCTTTAATGGAACCAACTATTTTACACAGGAGACTGGTGTGAGGTTGGACTATATAGCTTTGCATAAAAAGGTTAGTTATAAAGGACAGGTATGTTGGCATTCATGGAACTGTGTAATTTATTCAGACTTTGTCAGCACAGATACAGTAGACATCTCAAAATGTCTCAAAATAACACAAGAAAGTTTGGAAGACAACATTATCATAAGGCACACAAAAGTGTGTATAAAACAATGAGCAGTTTTCTTAAGCGCTTTCTATGTGGTCAGTTTTTCAGGCATTTGTCTGTTTGAGATTCTTTACACAGTGAGATCATATGAAATAAAATTGTGTGGTCCAATCTTCTTAGGCATCAAGAATGTGTGAAGGGTTTTAATATGATTAACTATCCCCTGTATTTAACAAGTATGTGTTTGTGAGGTGTGATCAGCTGATCACTCTCAGCCAGTGAGCTAGCCCTGCCCCTGCAGAGCATAGCCCTGGACGGCTGTCAAACGCTACTGCTTAACCCCTTAAAGGACCACTCTAGGCACCCAGACCACTTCAGCTTAATCAGGTCCTTCTAGGGCAGTGATGGCGAACCTATGGCACGCGTGCCACAGGTGGCACGCCGGGCCCTTTCTGTGGGCACGCGGCCACAGGTTCGCCATCACTGCAGAGTAGGCGCCTGCCTGCCCGAAACGGCAGGCGCCTACTCTGCTTCCGGGTCGGGAGGCAGGGGGAGGGCTCCAGGAAGCAGCTCCCCTGTCCTCCCGCGCGATGCTGTGTGGAGCGTTGCCGCACGTTACCATGGCAACGCTCCACACAGCATTGCGCGGGAGGACAGGGGAGCTGCTTCCTGGAGCCCTCCCCCTGCAGTTCTTACCACCACCGGACCACCAGGGATCGCTGTGTCCCCCCCCCCTCCCCCCTTCATTAAAGGTAAGAAGGAGGGGGGGGGGTATACTGACACAGCACCCTTACACCCCCAGAAGTACCCTTACCCCCCCAGAAGTACCCCTACCCTCCCCAGCAGTAACCCCTAACCCCCCAGCAGTAACCCCTACCCTGCCCAGCAGTAACCCCTACCCTGCCCAGCAGTACCCCTAACCCCCCAGCAGTACCCCTTAACCCTCCCCGGCAGTAACCCCTCCCCTCCCCAGCAGTACCCCTACCCCCCCATACACAGTA